>WWNC01000003.1:20069166-21275000 GCA_011125475.1 Melanerpes aurifrons
CTGTGCCAAAATGTTCTTCATCTTTACATAGAGGAAAATATTGAACAGAAATATTTTGTATCACCCAAGGATCCATTATTAGTTTCCAAACCCAGGGTCATGCTTTGAGCGAACTCTCAACTTGGAACTCTCCCCTGGTAACACAGTGTCAGTATCACACAGTATGCCCCCTGGGAAACAGTCCACAGAGACAAGGGAACAGAGCAGAGTTGGCAGATCTTTAAGGATGCTTTCCATAGAGTGCAAGAGCTGTTAATCCCCTGCTCAGGCAAGGAAGGCAAGAGACTGGCATAGCTGAGTCAAGACTGCTGGTCAAACTAAAAGGCAAGAAGGAATTGCACAGGCTGTTCAAGCCTCTTCTTGGGAAGAGTGTAGGGATGCTGCTTAGTTGTGTAGGGTTGAGGTCAGGAAGGCCAGGGTGTGGCTGGAGTTGAACTTGGCAAGGGATGCAAAAATATGGAGAAAGGTTTCTACAGGCACACCAACCAGAAAAGTTTAAGAAAACACACCTGCCCTGATGAGCAAGAATGGCAAGCTAGTGACAACAGGCTAGGAGAAGGCTGAGATGTTCAACTTTTTTGCCTTGGTCTTCACTGGCAACCTCTCTCCTTACACTTCCCATGCTGAAGTACCACAAGACAGGAACATGGAGGACAAAGTCTCTCCCATTATAAGACAAGGTTCATGACCACATGAAGAATCTGAATAGACATAGTTCTAGGGGACATGATGAGACTCCATTCATTCCTTGATTCTATATGACAGGTGCTGTGTAATAACAGTATTCCATAAGGACCGGAACACTTTGGTCCCTTTTGAAAGTTAAGAGTAATCAGCATTCATTCACAAATAGGAAACTGAAACATGACAAGATTACAGAGCATGGCATGGCAGAATCTCTGAGTGAGCCTGTGGTGGAGCTTAGAAGCAAGGTCAGATCCCTTGCCCAAGTTGTGTGATCCCAGTGCTGGGCATACTTCTTGCACTTTTGTTCATCCAGGTATCAGGAATGGGCAGCTCAGCTAGTGATTAACCAGCTCTCTAGGCACAGAAAGCCAGGAAAACAAAGCATAAAAGCATCTTTCTGTATGGTTATGTTGCCATGCTTCGGCTGTGTAATGAGCAAAGTAATTAATAAATTGTTTTACTGGTATGCTCAACTCTGTGTGAGGAGGCATGATAACCACAACAAAGGCAGCTTTGGTTCAGCAGGTCCCTAAGGACACAAAAGTTACACTCTCTTTACAAGTATTTTTACAAGTAACTTTTCCCTACTCTGACCTTCTTAGTGGAGTTGGCATATCCTTAGACAAGACTTCTATGCAGAGATCCACAGTGCAATGAATGTATTTACAGTTCCACCACCTGGTTTCACAAAGATTAAAAATGTGGACAATAGATGGCAAGTTTTACCTATCGTTAATCTGACCATGGTAAAGAGTTTCTAGAATTTCTCTTCTATTTAATAATGTTCCATCTGTGTACACTTAGATGTGAACAGCCAGCTAAGCATCATAAAACTGCTAAAATACACAGACAGCAGCTATAAAGTCTCATGCAGCCATTTAACACCAGATAGCAACTTTCCAGCTGGACAGTATGAGCAATCATAGGTCCGAATTCATTATAACACAGTTTATTTCTACAAATTTACTTCACTGTAATCTGATTAAACTTTCAGTAACTCACTCCAGATGTGAATTAAGACTCAATACATTCAAACAAGATGCCATTTAAGTGTTATGTAGACCAGGACTCATTATCTACAGTGTTTTGATAAGTATTTGCATGTTCCCTCTCCCTGGAAGAACACAGATTTTCCCCCCCCTCCATTTGTTTCAGTATCATTCATTAAAAAAATAATTAATATTATAAATGAGAAATTACTCATTTAAACACAGTATAGTATTTTTTTCTCTGACAAGTAAAAATGTATTTTAACCAATTCTACCAGTTACTAAGCTCCTTATCTCTGCTTAGCCAACATTCATAACAGTAATTCACAGTAAGACAAAAGTTACCACACTACCTCAAATGTCTGCAGGAGGTGGATTATGATTCACGCCTCCCTCAGCTCAAGCGCAAATTGCAACCTCTTCCAGCCATCCCAGCACCTACACAAAAACAGTGGAAACAGAGACAGCAAAACTCAGCAATGGAGAGAAGGTGACATAATAAAATCTGGATGGGTATCCTGGCACAGTTGCCCCTCAGGAAGGTCACCCCAGGCAAGGCCACCAGCTGGACAGTCTGCACAGCAGCCCTAAACAGAGCACCTGGGCTTCTCACTCAAACAGCAGCAGCTGCCTGAAACCTCTTGTGCTGTTGGGGGCTTGCCAGCTGCAGGATCCTATGCTAACCTTGACATTAAAATGCATGAACACAGATTTAAATGGCAAAGAGAAATCAGGGTGAGTGATTGAGACTAATTTTCAATGCATGTCCCATGGTAGAAATCAGCTGGGACTGAATCACCGAGAAGAAGGTATGGATGAGTAGTATCTCATTGTTACTACTTCAGAAAATACATTTCAGGTATAGGTATCTTATAAACTGGTGATTTTAAAAATCCAACATTTCCTTTTTCTCTAGAAGTACAGTGTATAAGTCTGAGGAAGATGGTATGCTGTTAAAAGAAAAGGAAGTATGTCATTTGTTATGTTCAGAATTCCTAAGCACATTATCACTCCCATGATATTTGGCATGGCAGCAACATCTAAAAAGGTTTCGAACTAGCAGCACTTCTACATTTAAGTAAAGATAGTATTAATTCAACATAGAAGACTACTTCTTCCTAAGGCTGCCTTCTATAGAGATCAGTTGGATGAACCTCAGCTGCAGGGTCTAGAGAACTCACAGACACTCACAGCTCACCAGCAACAGCAGACAAGACACATAGAGGGTTTGCAGCTGGGGTCAGATGTGTTTTGCAAAGCGCTTTCCTGCATACCTTTACACTTGGGATATTTCAACCTAAAACCTCCAGAAAACGTCTTACAGAGAACAACTGCACTTGTTTCCCACCAAGCTACAGAACTTGTCATCTCTCTAAAGCATCTGTAAAAGCCAGCCATGGTGGCCACTTTAATTGACTCATTCATAATGGTTTGGTTTCTAATGAGTGTGGCTATGAAAAGACCATATTTTACAGTATTGGGTTCTTTAAGGAAAGCAGTCTGTGAAAACCTACAAATAACAACTAAAGAAATACTGCATACATTCAGACTGGAAGCTTAAGGCCACACTGCTCTACCTTCAGTAAGAAGAAAACAGTATTTTAAGAGTTTTCCTTGACTAGCTACTAGCACTGACTTAAGAAAGAACAGCAGCAGTCTTGATTTGTACCCATACAACACTTTCCCTTTATGCGCATCATTTTAATGTATGGACAGATCCTTAACCAAATAATTGAGATTAAAATGTGACTGTGTATGAAAACTTCTCAGGAATTCTTCAGTGCATCATGTAAAAGACTAAATGTCCTGTCTGCATTTATATGGAAACCAAAACAAGAAAACCCAAACAAGAAAACAAGAACACAAACAAACAAAAACCAACAAACAACAAAAAGAAAACAAAACAAAAAAAAAAACACCCATCCCCCAACAACCAGAAGAGCAAATCCTAGAACCAAATAGAGAGAAAAATTAAACAGACATTTGAAAATAGCAGAAAACATCTTCCATGCAAAAGCAAGCACAATACCCAATAGGAATCAAGGATAAAATAAATCATCCTATGTGCAGTTTGCTATGGTTAGACTTGTCAGCAGGGCTCTTTCCTGGCTCACATAAAGAAACAAGAGGTCCATACCTGCTAAGCCTTTGCCTGATCTACCCTATAACATAGGGCCAAATTCTAGTGTCACACTTTTTAGAAAAAGCCTGCTCACATTCATCAGGCTGAGAATCTAACTGACTGCGTGTCCCGTTTAGCTATAATTCTGTTAGGAGTATTAGGTTGATTTAATTGCTGATTTTCAAAAGAACTCCTACTTTCAGAGACAGTAATTGACCAGTGATTCACAACTCTCTTTTCTGGAAACACAGGGACAGCTTAGACAGAAACAAAGTCCAAGGAACCCGTTGACTGAAGTGAGCTACGACACTACTAATAAATTCTTCTTTCAAAACACTCAGAGTACCAGCAAGTGGAAATGACCTCCACGTGACAAAGAATCCCATTACAATAGGACAGGGAAAATATTCCAGCAGTCTTTCCACAATATTTTGAAATCCTGTTCAACAGCAGAAAAGATTTGTCAGCTAATTTGTGGGTGACAAAAGGGAAATGTCCTAACTGATTACCTAATTGTACTCAGAACATTTTGTTTCACTCTTAGTAGCATGTGGTGACAGCACAAAGACTGCACGCTCTGACTCTGTTTATTTGCAATATTGCAGTTTAGAACAAAGCACACAAGCACAGAAACAGTTATGACTGCATTTTGTTCTGACACTTCATTAAGTGTGAAAAAGAGACACTGCTGCACCTAAGGTAATTCAAATGGCAAACACTCATCTTTTAAATGATTCCTGGAAAAAACTGCAGCTTCAGCAAGAGGAGAACACAGATCTATGTGAATAAGTTATACAAGTGAGGCCTCGTCAGAGACACATTTGACTATTCTAACCTACAGAATAAACAAAAAGACTGCAGCACTGGATTAAGATAGGGCACATCCAGAACTTGTTTGCTTCACAAAGAAACAGGTTCAGACACATCAATCCTGTAACTTGGATTATGGCTCCTCAGTATGTCCCATGCTAACCTACCAGAAAATATAAAACTGGAGATTAGATGGACCCAAATGTGCTAAATGATCTTTAGGTCTTCAAAAAAACATCTAAGCAAAGGCCCAGTTCTGAAAAGTAAGTAGAAAAACTTTTGATGCTGTTTCAAGTAAAAACTTCATTGATAAATTACTGAGCTATAGACAAGTGGACTGAAAATAGGCTGAAATGCCTGGCTCAAAGGGTTTCAATCAGCAGCACAAAGTCCACCTTTGTCACTAGTGAAATAGCCCAACAGTCAGTACTGTTTAGTATCTTCATTAGTGACCTTTTACACTGAAAAGGATCAAACAGTGGAACAGGTGGCTCAGAGAGGTTGTAAAGTCTGGAGATATTCAAAACCCAGTTGGACATGGCCCAGCGCAACTGCACTAATGAAACCCCACACTGAGCAGGAGAGCTGAACTAGATGACCTCCAGAGTACCCTTCCAACCTCAACACGCTGTGATTCCATAATTCTGTATGTTTAGGTAGGAACTGAAAAGTTGCTGCCACCAAACAAAAACAAAACAAAAACCAAACCAAAACAAAACAAAACCAAACCAAAAAGAGGAGGATATAAATGACATGCCTTGTAAGAAAGATGGGAAACTATGGGCACTCTCTGACTGCATGGGCCACTGAGGAAGGATGGATTATTTTAAGCAGACATATGACCTAGATTAACACATCCTAACAGATTATTCAGAAGTATTGCCCCTCTATTATGCTGGGCTACCAAGAGGTGCCTAAGACAATTTCTGGCATCTATGACAAACTATTTCCAGAGAGTTTGTGCTTGCAAGACTTAGCCTAAGGAATCCTAATTATCTCTTTAATGTATTTCTCCTATATTTTCAGTTCTCTCCATTTGCAGTTAAGCAACGCTTGTACAACTAAGCTCAAAGGCAAACAAAACATAATCTACCTAAGTTTTATTCTGATTGTATCAGATTTGTGTCGTATCCATCTCTCCAGTTTGCATCCATTATGTTGCATGGTAGTTTCTGAGCGTCCCAAACTATTTTCTATTGAACCTGTTTTGAAAGTATTTGTCTTAAACATAGGAAAAACAGGCTCTTCACTTGCATTTTTAAAGATTTTTCCAATCCAAAGTACTTCCATCCATTTGATGGCAAATTGAATATGAGTCCAGTGTGTCCTGGTAGCCCAAAGGGGCAACCACGTCCTGGGGTGCACTGAGCATAGCATAGCTAGCCAGTCAAGAAAGGTGACTGTCCAACTCTTCACAGCACTGGTGTGGACCCATTTTCAGTACAATGTGCAATGTAGGGACAACATCAAAATATAAGAGTATATACAAAAGAAAGCAACCAAGATGATGTGAGGCCTCAAGGGCAAGACCTGGGACAAGTGGCTGAGATAATGTGGTTGTCCACCTCAGAGGAGACTGAAGGCTGTCTTTGTGGCAGTCTATAACTTCCTCATGATTGGCAGCAGAGGTGAATGTGTTGATCTCCTCTATCTAGTGACCAACAATAGGACATGAGGAAATAGAATGAAGTTGTGTCAGGAAAAATTCAGGCTGGACATTAGGAAAAGGCTCTTCATTGAAATTGTGGTTGGTCTTGAATGGGCTCCTCAGGGAAGTGGTCATGGCAACAACCCTGTTGGAGTTCAAGGTGCATCTGGATAGAATGGAATAGAATTAACCAGGTTGGAAAAGACCTTCAAGACCATCGAGTCCAACCTATCACCCAACACCATCTCATCAACTAAACCATGGCACCAAGCATCCCATCCAGACTCTTCTTAAAAACCTCCAATGATGGTGACTCCACCACCTCCCTGGGCAGCACATTCCAATGGCAAATCACTCTTTCTGTGAAGAATTTCTTCCTAACATCCAGCCTAAACCTCTCCTGGCACAGATTGAGACTGTGTCCTATTGTTCTGCTGCTGGTTGCCTGGGAGAAGAGATCAACCCACACCTGGCTACAACCTCCCTTCAGAGAGTTGTAGACAGCAATAAGGTCTCCTTTGAGCCTCCTCTTCTCCAGGCTAAGTAACCCCAGCTCCCTCAGTCTCTCCTCATAGGGCTTGTGTTCCAAACCCCTCACCAACTTTGTTGCCCTTCTCTGGACACGTTCCAGCAAGTCAACATCTTTCCTAACTGAGGGGCCAAAAACTGGACACAGGACTCAGTGTGGCCTACCCAGTGTTGAGTACAGGGTAAGAAGACCTCCCTGCTCCTGCTGATCACACTATTTCTGGTCCAGGCCAGGATGCCATTGGTCTTCCTGGCCACCTGGGCACACGGCAGGCTTGTGTTCAGCCTAGTATCACCCAGTACCCCCAGGTCCTTTTCTGCCTGGATGCCCTGCAGCCACTCTGTCCCAGACTGTAGAGGTGCATGGGGTTATTGTGGCCAATGTGTAGAACCTGGCACTGAGATGTGTTAAATCTCATGCCCATGGACTCTGCCCATCTGTCCAGCCTGTCAAGGTTCCTCCGCAGAGATCACCTACCCTCCAACAGACCAACACATGCCCCCACAGTCATATGGATCAGTTTTAGGTAGCCCTGCAAGAAGCAAGGAGTTGGACTTAGTATCATAGTATCAGTCAGGGCTGGAAGGGACCACAAGGATCATCTAGTTCCAACCCCCCTGCCATGGGCAGGGACACCCCACACTACATCAGGCTGGACAGAGCCTCATCCAGCCTGCTCTTAAACACCCCCAGGGACGGCACCCCAACCACCTCCCTGGACAACCCATTCCAGGGCTTCACCACTCTCATGGGGAAGAACTTCCTCCTCATGTCCAGCCTGAATCTCCCCACCTCCAGCTTCATTCCATTCCCCCTAGTCCTATCACTACCTGACATCCTGAGAAGTCCTTCCCCAGCCTTCTTGTAGGCCCCCTTCAGATACTGGAAGGCCGCAATTAGGTCACCTCGGAGCCTTCTCTTCTGCAGACTGAACAGCCCCAACTCCTTCAGTCTGTCCTCATAGGAGAGGTGCTCCAGCCCTCTGATCATCCTCGTGGCCCTTCTCTGGACACGTTCCAGCACCTCCACATCCCTCTTGTAATAGGGGCTCCAGAACTGGACACAGTACTCCAGGTGGGGTCTCACCAGAGATGAGTAGAGGGGGAGGATCACCTCCCTCGACCTGCTAGCCACACTTCTCCTGATGCAGCCCAGGATCTGATTGGCTTTCTGGGCTGCAAGTGCACATTGAGAGCTCATGTTGAGCTTCTCGTCCAGCACCCCGAAGTCTCTCTCCCATGGGCTGCTTTCCAGCCAGTCACTGCCCAGCCTGCATTTGTGCTTGGGTTTGCCTCGACCCAGATGCAAGACCTTGCACTTGGTCTTATTGAACCTCATGAGGTTGGCTTGTGCCCACCTCTCCAGCCTGTCAAGGTCCCTCTGGATGGCCTCCCTTCCCTCCAGCATGTCTGCTGCACCACACAGCTTGGTGTCATCAGCAAACTTGCTGAGGGTGCACTCAATGCCACTGTCCATGGCACCCACAAAGATGTTGAACAAGACAGGTCCCAGGACTGATCCCTGAGGGACTCCGCTTGTCCCTGGCCTCCACTGGGACATGGAGCCATTGACAGCCACTCTTTGGGTGCGGCCATCAAGCCAGTTCCTTATCCATCTAGTGGTCCACCCATCAAACCCATGTGTCACCAGTTTGGAGACCAGGATGTGGTGCGGGACAGTGTCAAAGGCTTTGCTCAGGTCCAGGTAAATGACATCAGCTGCTCACCCCTCATCTATTAATGTTGTCACCTGTTTGTAGAAAGCCACCAGGTTGGTCAGGCAGGATTTGCCCTTGGCAATGCCATGCTGACTGTTCCAAATCACCTCTTCACTATTCTTCTGTGTCAGTAGTGCCTCCAGGAGGATCTGTTCCTTGATGACTTGATGATTCTTAGAATGTCTTAGGATGGAAGGGGCTGCTATGATTCTATGATTCTTTTCAGGTTCAAAGTTTTCACCTTCAAATTCTACTCCTCCAATGTAAGGTTTTATATCCACAGTGGTTTTGCAACTCTGCGCTTACTCCTTGAATTCTCTCACAGGTTTTTTTCTCTCCACAGGAATTCCTTAAATTCTTTCAAGGAAGCACTAACAAAATCCATCAGAACCTTCCACTGCCATTTTTTTCCCCACCTCTGTTCAGAGAGCTAAGGCTTTTAACCTGTTTTTCTCCTTTAATCCTTGTACTCACTTTAGCAGCATACTCTGGACCAGCAGTCACATTCAAGTTCTCAATCAGTCATTCTTTTACCCCTCTCCATCTCTTCATATCCTTATGAGTCCAGCGATAAATCTTGCCCTTCATGTTTTAAATACTTGACTGAACCACATTTCTGTTCCTACAGATTTGGCAGTCTTTGCCTGTTTGACATAATAACTGGAACATTTTCTCTGCAGCACTAAGCTGAGGAACAACTGATATTTGTTTTGGCACTCAAAGTAGGGATGAAAGATAAATTTATGTTTCCACTACATTATGCATACAAGTATATCTGTGGATGGGATAGCTCAGCACAAGGCCAAATATAGGAATTAATACACCTCGTTGTGCTTTAAAAGCAACTGTCAGCATTTTAAAGGCTGAAAACAGATAAGAAGTCCAAACTTTCTAAGTAGGCACCAATGTCACCTGACATACAAGATAGCTCTTGTAGTATCCAGAAATTCAGGTCATTTTCCACAGGTGAAGGATGTTGTATTCCTGGCTAGCTACAGTTAATTATACAGTGAATACATTACTTGAGCTGCGGGAATGTTATGAAAACTAGTTTAGTCAGTGTTTATGTAAAGTATTTTGAAATCTGGGCAGCTGAAAACCCAGAACTTTACTAGCTGAAACTGTTGCTGACATACCAGTAACTTAAAAGGAACTTTTCCTTGATAAATTAGCAGGGAAATACCAAGTGTAAGCCATGAGGAAAGATGCTTTACTGGATTGTTGTAGCCTGTTCTCATGTCCACACTTAACAGACCAACAAACTTCAAAAGAGAACGGATCTAAAAATCCTGTCTGAAATCCGGGGCCTCTTTCTATAAGGAGGATAACAGCATCAATCTGCTAGAGAAAAAAAATGCAACCAATTACTCAGTTGTACCTAATAACAACCTTTACATGGAAGAAGCTATAAATACTAGACTATTCCTTAATGAAACTGAGCTGATACTGAGGAATCAGGAAAAAAATAATCCAGTGTAAAGTGGAATTTACTACAGGCTGCATTAAAACCAAACCAAACCAAACAACTTCATCACTTCAACTTGCTTTTCAAGCAAAACAATTCACTGAGCACAAGTAGCAGCTGCTGACTTATGTAACCTAACTACAGGAAATATGGCTGTGCAGGACTGCTAGACATCATCTGTTCTACTTGCACACTTCACAGCCAGAACAATTCCTGCTTGATCTTTATCTGTTGGATTTTTCTAAAGGCAAACAAAGACCTGCAAAGGTTTTACAACCTCCCCAGGAAAAATATACCAATGTATGACTACCCTTGTCACTAGGAAGGTTATTCTAATACATAGCTTAAGCCTCTCTTGACATAATCCCCTTTCTGTATTTCTTTCTTTACCCTCAAGAGAATGAATAGGTTATTTCCTATATTTTTTTTTGCATAGTCTTGTATCTACCTGACAGCTGTTATACTTACTTTCTAGATGAAACAAAAGCAATTTTTCAACTATTGTTTCTGCATGGCTGATCATTCTCATAGCTTTCCTCTCAACTCTCTCCAGTTAGTCCAAGCTCAATATTAGTTTGAGGCATTGACACCACTATCAGCTTTATACATCCTACTATACATGTCTGTCTGTAAGAGGATGGCATTGTTGATTCATGATCATTCAGCTCCAGATTAATTTCTGCCAAGGTTTTTCTGCAAAGGCTTTTAATAACATGACTCCCTTTCATCTCACCATCTCCCACACCTTTTTGATTAATAATTTCTAAATATGTAATTAGAAGATAAAAGTATATGGAAAAACGAAACTGTAAAATTTAAATTACAGATTAAAACTCCTTCAAGGATAAAAACTGATTCAAGGAACTAGGCCTGTAAGAAGGTAGAATGAAACATTTTTCCAAAATGAAAGAGAAAATATTAAAAAAATCACCTATTAAATGCATGTTGCTAAAATCATCGCTGCTCTTAGAGGAAAAACAAAACACCAGCATACTGGAAGATTTTGCAAAGTGTTAATACAGAAACATACAAACAAAATTTACTGGATTAACAAAAAGCTCATGATTAACTAGCACAGCGGGTGAACAATTTAGTGCTTTAAAGTTCAGGGCTTAAAATTCAGAGGTGTAAATTTTATTTTTGGCTTAGTGGTGTTACAGCCTGTAACTCAGACAAAGTTAAAACCTCCGCTGCTCCCATTTCCTACTCCTTCTACAGTTTAGGGCAGTGGTCTCAAGGACAAAGGAGGGAGAGTTTGTGAACAACAGCAAATTTATCTAGTCTCCATCATGGCTATGTTTGAGTTTAGTGTGACTTATGTGTTGCAGTTGCTATCCTAAAGTACTATTAAAAATCTTAATTTTTAAATGACTGGCTATAGAGTTCTGCAAATGGCTCACATTCAAATAAAGCATTACCTCTTAATTAAGATCATGGCCTCTTCCTCCAACTTTCTCTTCACCAAACAGCAAGTCCTCAAATGCCACTTTGTTACATCCCCAAAAGCTATTCCACTTTCTGAATGACCCAATGTGTTGTCACTTTATTTCCCCCAAAAGCTAACATTTATCATTCTATAGTTTCAGCAGGGGTCAGATTTCCCCAACACAAGAATAAAACACAACTCTTCAAAAGTATGGAGAGAGGAAATCTGTTCTGCTACATGAAGTTATGAATCATAGGCTCTGCATTCTTTAACTGCACTTCCTCATCCATTTTGCAGTCAAAGAATCTTTATTTTGCATGGCTGCATGAAGCAATGCCTAAAACCTACACCTCTGAATGTACAGGTCCAGGGTCAGCATGAATGGTGGTATCAACAGAGTGCTTGTGAATAGATTCAGCATTAAAGAAAGGGATTTAAAGAAGTTCGTTAAGAAGCAAGATGCTGAAGTCAGCCAGGATTGAAATGCATGGCTGGGAGGTGCATACACACATAGAACTAAAGGGGTAAAATGCTACCCTTCTACTTGCTCTAGATCCCCAGCTACGCACTGTTGCTTGAGTTAGGCACGTAAGACTCTTCAGCTGTTTCTTCAGTGTGTTGAGAAACTTGTGCCTTCAAATACTATTGGAATTTGACTGAATGTAACAATCATGTTACAGTTAAACATTTTATTAATATCAAATACTGGTATTACATTTGTTCATCAACAATCACTAATGCAGTCTCATGTAAGCAATGATCACCTATGTTTTAGTTGTAGCTTTTCTGTTGCCTTCTGTTAGTTTTCCTGGATTAACTATTTGCAAGCTATTTATGTACTTTCATACTTTTCACTACTGTTCATTTTCATACTCTATTTCTCTTCTGTCTCTCCTGCACAATTCTGGATAACAAAGAGCATTAGAGAGCTCTCTGTTTAACAAAGCCACAGGAGCCATATAACACAATAATTTTAAATAGTGGTTTTCCAACCTTTACAAAATACTTAAGAAGACACATTTCTTGTTGATTACCAGTTTCCGTTTCTTCATTCTTTCAAATGTTTCTAGTTTCTCAAGTCTGAATCTGAAGAATGATTCTGTATGAAAAAAAGCTAGTAGATCAGAAAAAGGCAACTTTCAAAGTTCTCATCTGAAGGCACTCAGCATTTTGTTGCAGTCAAGTATTTCATCTCAAGAGATTTCAAATCCAACTCCTTATCTCAATGAGGTTTATACATGGCATTACTGGTCTACAATACCCATGGAAACAGAGACCCAGAAGAGATTTCCCACGTCACAAATTTTGGCCCCAATACAACAGCTACACTGTATAGTCACTTCCCTATTTTCCTTTAGTTCTATTCTTAAAGCAGTCTCACTTGGTTTTGGATCATACTGAAATCAATAAATAAAGCAATACACCTCCATACAAGTTGATCACAGTGAGGCACAAGGGGAACTTAAGCATTTAATCCAAACCCTTCTCTTCATCTTCCCTAAGACTTGCATACATGTATACATTCAAGTTACAAGATTATGTGTTTACATCACACATCTCTTTCATGTTGTGACTTCTTGTCATGAGTGTCATATATTTTAAGTCCTGCTTCTGATTTTCATGTATATTTTGCATACACACTTGACTCTTCAGCTCCAAGTCTTTTTGATATATCTCAGGAAAGGTGCAAGACAATGTGCTGCCCATTTAATGCAAAACAGATCCAACTTATAAGGGCATCAGTATAAAAAAAATTAACGTTGCTTTAACATGTGGATAACTAGGGAACAGATAGTACTTGTGGCAGAAATTTATTTTTGGGAGTGAGGTAGTGAAAATTAACACAGGAGTGGGGTGGGTAATTACTCCAGAGTATGTTCTCCCTGAGGTGCAAAGAACGTGTATCTTGTGCAATTCACATTTTCAGCCAACTATTTCTCTGCTCATTTAGGCTTGCTTTCTCTTCTAAAAATATTAAATCAACAATCTGAAATCAGAGTCAGGAATTCAAAGAGGCCTATTTTCAGGGCTTGGCAGGAGCACTACTGATGGCAAGATTAAATTTCCAGCCTGTAGCCAATATGAGACTGTATCAGGAACGTAAGTACGCTTCAGTATTTACACATATACACTTATGTAATATAACATGTAAGTATTTCTCAGCAATTCTCTCATTTGGGCATACAGCACATCACAGAAGTGCAGAGTAATTGTATGAGAGAATCAGATAAATTCACTTAACGCTCTAAGTGAAAAGAAATAGGGCTTTCTCTTCTCATTTCAGTATGTAGGTATCACAATGGATCGCTGTATGCCAAATCAGATAATCCCTAATAACTTCCTTATGAGACACTTCTAACTTGATGGTAGATGACACCATGAAAAAAAAAATTAAGGGATCTACAGTTTTCTTGCATTTCTGAAGTGTGTTTACTAATGTGTACATCTAATTCCCTCTGTGTAAAAGAGAGCTGCAAGTTATCAATGCTTTACAACTACTCACATCAGGAAAAAAAAGCTAAAGCAAAGAGATTTGAGTTTTTAATTTCTCTTTAACCTTAGGTAACTTCAGAAGTTTTCATGCTAATGGACTAATTGATGCTGACAGCAACAGAGTGGGAGATGTGGCAGTGAATGCTCCTGGGCATAATAGCTGATGCCCCCCCCACAGAAAACATGCGCATTTCTACAGATGCAATTTATGATTCATTGTTCTCTCACTTAATAGTAAGTTTAATGCAGTTTATTTATACTTCATCCATTCTTCTAATCCTTTCCTCTGAATTTTCTTTTTTTAATTACTGAATCATGAATTCAATGAAGCTGTAATTTATCTTGTCAGCGTCAGAATCTAGACTAAGGGATCAAGGCTTTTGTTTTCTTACACTGTGAGTCTTTGAAAAGACTACTGACAAATGGTTATTTTGTCAGCAGTTCTGTACTGGGTGTAAAGAATGAGAATTTTCTGGAAATAAAACCTGAGCATGATTTTGAAAAACAGAACACCAAACTGAAAAGAAGTGATCTGTACAGATAATAAACAAAAAATAATAAAACATAAATTATACTGAAAAGAAACCCTGATTTTTTTAAAAAGTGTGTATCAAAAAATTTCACTTGAACTTGTTCTGCACAACTGATGTGCGCTACCTTGCTTTGCCCAAAGTAATGAATTAGAACTGTTAGCAGTTTGCGCAGGCAGCACGAATCATACCAGAGATCATTGTCTGAATGAAAACTCACAACAACAGTAATTTCAGCATTTGGCCACAGATCTACACAAAAATGTTTAGATAAAGTAAGATTTATGTAATATGCATTTGTTTCTTGCTGAAGTAGCACTGAGTCTTCAAACCATTTATTGTTACCAGACTTCTTTGGTAATTTTATGGTTTTTAGGCAATGCTTTGACCTTTTAATGAAATATTTCTTGCTTTGGTAGCTAATCACTTGGCTCTACAGAAAGAAAGAAACTGTGTCCAGCAGCTCGGGGCGGGCAATAGCTGTGTGAAAAGCTGAAAGTGCTTCTCATCACAGTGACTGCTCTTCTCATGACTGCTCATGAATTCTGTACAAAAATTATCACATAACGTCAGACTCAAATAGCAGTGCAAGCTGTAGCTACTGTGTCATGAATTGACTGTTTCATAGTATTAGCTTGCTATACAGAGCCCAGCAGAGATTGAATGAACTATACCTATACACCTGTGAAAGACAGTTCACAGAATGCTGAAGCACAATGACATTTTTCCTGTGCTAGTTGTTCCTGCCAGGAGCAATCCATGCCTGTAAACACAGCTGAAATGAGAATCATCAGGAGAAATCAGGAGGGTTTCACCCCAATAAAGAACTACATTCTTTTGATAATTTATATAGGCAAGCAATTCTCAAGCACTGGGCTATCAGCGCATCCTCTTATTTCCTTTATGTCTCACTCACCACAATGACTATAGGATATGTCAAGATTGGCAGGTACAATTAAACATCACGTCCCTCATCAGGCCTGTCTTCCAAAAGAAGTTCACACTCTCGATGCATGGCTCCTGCGCATCCTTCAGCCACTGGATGATTAGGACATGGAGGGTAGGGACCTACACATTTCTGAGAATTACACCTGTTGATAGGAAAATAGTGCATGAGTGTGTGTGTCCTTACTCAGGACATATTTGAACAAGCACAGATGGATTCAGCTGTGACAGTTCATGAAAGACTGCAAACGATGCTCCCTAGGCTTCAGAATGGAGGTCTAAAACAGCCCAGGAAGAGGCTGGAATGAAACACGTTGAGAGAAAGAAGGAGATTAATAGAATTTTATTTACTATGTACTCTTCATTCAAAGGGACAGGCATGATGGCACATGCAAGGCAAGAAGCAAGACAAGAAAAGCCTGGTAGGATAGAAGGCTGGATGTTATGTACCTAAATCTGCACATTTTACTCATCATAAGCCATAGTAAAGTCTGTGGCAAAAGTTTTGAAATAACCAAGAAAGAGCCAAAACAAAGCAACAAAATTTGCAGGATGGTGCAATCTGTACCAACCAACAGCTCGTCTCCAGTCCTACCCAGAGGCTGGCTCTCCACTTGGGGCAATGACTCCTCATGATGACAGAATGATTGGTGCCAATATGACAGAAAGTAAGGACACCTCCTTTAACAGGCCAGCCCTTAAGAGAGCTTCAGAGGCATCATCTGCTTACTGAGAGATCACTGAGCAGCACAGACTGAAGATACTTGGCACCTGCCTAACAGCTTCTCCAGATGCCACCATGAGGCCAGCAGCCAGAAGAATTAATGTATTTCCCTTTGAGGTTTTTGCTTGTTTGTTGTTTTGTTTGTTTGAGGAAGGAAGATAGGAATGGGTTAATCTGAAGATTCCACTGAAGCATTAAGCAGATATATGCTTTTCTTGTCTGCTATTAACTTCTTTAGCTCCCTATTCTTGCTCTCTGTCCTACTACTACTCCTCCTCCTCTCCCCATACCTCAGGATTTCCTCTGGCTTTCCACTATTTTATGCTTATTCTTTCCTGTTAGAAACATACTGAGTATTTTTTATCTCACAAAAATCTCTGTCCTCTCAGTCCAGAACTACAATGAGTCTTTCCACAATTTCCACCTCAAACTTCCCAGACACAGTGCATTCACTTGCTGGACCCATCCTGTAGTCTGGGTCCCTGATTCTGAAGGCTGGAACTTTTACAACGTGAAGTTTCTCAGGATCTACTTTTCAAAAAAACTCAAGAATACAGATTTCACCCCGTCTTCTTCAATCACTTTTCTGACAGCACTCCTGAAATACTGCTTCTACTGACCTCCTTGCTTCTGCACTCATAGCACTCCCTTCCTTCCTCCTTATATTTCAAGAATCTCACCCAGGAACAACAGCTTCACTGGTATGTGAAATTCTCTAGCCAAGTATGCTCCTCCTACCTCTTTCTCCAAATCCATTTCTCTTGTCACATTGAAAAATACAGTTTGGTTAGGTTGAAAATAATTGTAAATTCTAATTTAACTTCACACAATGGAGATACAAGAATGTGGTAAGAAGTTTTTTTTCCCTTCTTCATCAGCTTAGTATCCACTCCAATACTGTGTAAAACCTGGCAATGTTTAAAGACTTTTTTCTTTATTTGAAATTTGACCTAAATCTAGTTTTAAAAGGTTAAAGGACGCCTGTAAGTGAAAGATAACATTTAAAGGCCAAAGAAAATTTAAATTAATCACCTCCTCCTTTTTATGACGTTTCAAGCAATTCAAACACTTTTTTTAAGAAAATTCTTTCCAGAAAAATAAATTATTTGAACAGCTCTTGAAGTTATACAAAGAAGAAAGTCTTCAAGTTGGTTTATAAGCCACTGATCTCATCGTTAGCAAAAAAATTCATACAGCTTAAGCATACATGATTTTTTTTTCCCTAATTGCCACTTCACCACAAAACAATGCCAAGGCAAATTTGCTTAGCATCATATTAGAGACACTGCCTGTTTGAAAAGTCTGCCTCTGAAACAGATCTCATTATTGAAAATTATTGTGCTACTTTTATTCAATTTCACCAACATTGCTTGTACTTTAATTAAGCACAAACAGCTAATGCTTTTAAATTGTATTAGCCTTCTTGACACTAAGAACTAACTCATCCTGGTTTCTGATCAATCAAAACATATCAGTTACTGTACTGTTTGCTGAACTGAGGTATAGCTTCTTTAGAAGGTGTTTCTAAACAGGCATTTATGAATACAAAATTGCAATTGCCTTGTTTTCATTGTAATTTGTATTTACTCTAAGGATGACTGCTGTATTTTCTCCTCTGAGACGCACATTTCCATGCTGTGTATTGACACAGATGCAAACTTTGGCTGAGTTGATACAGATTTTCTTTTAAAAAAGTATTTAATCTTTTTTTATTTTGAGAAGACTGGATACAGCACAGAGTCAGTGAAGCGTTATAAGCAGAAACAAGAGAGTAGGAACTCAAGAACATTGCATGTATTTGTGACAGTCATATACATTATCTCAGAAATGTTAATGCCCATACATACACATTTATGACCATATGATGTGCTCAAGCAGTACAGATGTCACAAGAATTATCAGGGCAGAGGTAAGCGTTAGGAACATCTTATAGCTAACTGAAGTATTATGTGCTTCTGCTGCAGGAACCATAATTTTTACATTATTCTATAATCTTCCCTCACTTTTAGACAAGGAGAACAATGCAGTAAGGCTGTATGTTGAGCCAGCAATTCAGTCACATACCAACTAAACTCATTTTCTTCACAATGTCTCTTCTAAATCTAACTTCTTCCACTTCGAAGCCATTACCCCTTGTCCTATCACTACATGCTTCTGCATAAAGACCCTCTTCCAGCTATCATGCAGGCCCCCTTCAAATACTGGAAGGCTGCTACAGGGTCTCTCCAATGCCTTCATTTCCAGGCTGAACAACCCCAACTCTCTCAGCCAGTCTTTATAGGAGAGGCGCTCCAGCTCTTTGATCCTCTTCAAGGCCCTCCTCTGGACTCAGTATTCTGAATTTAGATTCTACTTTTCAAAGATGAGAAGGAGAAACATCTCTCATATATCAAAGAAGAGCATATATAAAATGTTCGTCTCGATTCCAGTGCTGACTAGCATACATACAGTTCCTAACAAAGGAAACTTCCAGTGCCTTCTCACACAGCAGTCACATGGAGAGTAGCTTTGGTTCTTAGCTATATATCTGTATAGTAAGAAGCACTACAATCCCAAAGGTACTGTAATAGTCAGGCATGGTCTGTGTTCCCATTCTTACTCACCTGTTGAGAGTAATGGTCTGTAAAGCACCACTTCTGTCTATTAGACAGACGGCTGCATGTTCTCCCTTAGATCACTGGACAGAGAATAGGGGATTTGTAATGAAAAGCTGAAAGCTCTGTGTTCCACAATCACCTCATGTGATTTACAGAAATCATGATAATTTAAAGCTGGCAACTGCACACAGAAGTGCTTGATTACTATAGTTTTAGTAGCACTATCAAATTACCCACTTCAGGCTTTATAATTAACTTGTTACATGCACATGGTATCACTTCCTCATCACTAATATTGCCGGATGGAGAAATTCATCAGGGAACACCAACAGGAACAATATTCTGAATGTATTTCCTAATCTGAGCCCCAGTGAGAAGTGTTTTACTGAAGTACACATTTAATGAAGAAATATAACCTTGGAAACTTCTGTGGCAATACATTCTTTCCCATTCCAGTCCTAGAACAGAAATGGAGAAAGGATGGGTTTCAAAAATAAGCTTATAAATTTCCTGAAAGCTATGATGATTGCTTGGATGTTTAAGTAATCACTCAGGTCTTAAAACTTTAATTAATATACTTTATTTAATACACTTACACCTAGTGCCAAAGCTAACACCTAATACCTGCCTCTTTCCCAATTTAAGACCATAAATTACAGCAAGATCCCTTCGGGAGGAATCAGGCAGGCAGAACTGTAAAAGATCATTCTTTTCCTACACTTATGTTCCTTTGCCAATTCCATATGACTGACACAGCTGTGAAGCATACAGAACATTGTGATAAATACCACTTTGCTCCTGTGCACAGTGGTACTTAAACGCAGCAAGGGGGATGCAGCAGAAAGCTTTCTTCATATGTCACCTTAAGAGAAAAACGGATGAATCACAGTAAGTGGGCAGCCGAGAAGTATTTATAACGCAACTATAAACAAAAAAGCAGGCACTTCACTAAAGAATTTGGATGTTTAATAAACCAAAGATTTAAGAATTTAAATTATTAAAGTTGTTGGTTCAGAGAAATCAGAGCCTTTCCTATCTATGCAAGGGAAACCCTAAAATGCCATCAAAACACCAGAAGACACCAGCTGTGTTTACAGACTGTTCTGCACAGCTATGGGTGAAAAGTGAGCTAAATGCTGTATGTAGATCCTCTCTAACGGTTCAAATCCAGCCACCACAGTTGTTTCACCGTTGTTCTGACCTTGGACACACATGAGCTCCTCATATTTGCTACCTGGTGACACTAAACTTGAGATTTCATCCAACAATCCTCATGGCTTGCTCGTTTCTCCTAATTTACATCTGCATAAGGTCTTAAGGCCCCAGTCCAGGCCTCTGACCCTTAAGCAACCACAGTTGCAGAAACATCGCTTCTAGAAAAGCAATACTAGCCTCTTCTGCCACCTTCTCTGTGGCAGCGCGAGCACAAGGGTCCGCTTTTCTATAAAATTCAAATGAATACTTGAAACTACCACTATTGCAAACAGGGCTCATTCAGAGAGTATGGCTACCTTTCAAAGTGTCCAAAGATACTGAATTTGCCTTCAACTGTACAAGAATCTTTAAATGGTTGGATTTATTATAGATTGCAAAGGTGTTGTGACCAGATCCTTATTCAGTTGAAACTATAACGAAGACTTACAAAATCATATAAAACTATCTGGATTACCTACAACAGTCTTCAAGAGAAGAATGAAGAAGTGAATTCCCCTTACATGCAAATATTTAAGTAGTTTAAATGATTGCCAAGTTTAAATAAACCAAGTTATTATTGGAGAAGAACACTTCCACTGTTCAGAAAATGATCACAGTATCACAGTATAACTTAGGTTGGAAAGGACCTCGGGGATCATCGAGTCCAACCTAACAACACGGATCCCATGCCTAGACCGTGGCACCAAGTGCCACGTCCAATCTCCTCTTGAACGCCTCCAGGGATGGTGACTCCACCACCTCCCTGGGCAGCCCGTTCCAATGACTAATGACTCGCTTGGTGAAGAACTTCCTCCTCATCTCGAGACTAAACCTCCCCTGGCGCAGCTTGAGACTGTGTCCCCTTGTTCTGGTGCTGGTTGCCTGGGAGAAGAGGCCAACCCCTTCCAGGCTACAACCACCTTTCAGGTAGTTGTAGAGGGCAATGAGGTCACCTCTGAGCCTCCTCTTCTCCAGGCTAAACAATCCCAGCTCCCTCAGCCTCTCCTCATAGGGCTTGTGCTCAAGGCCTCTCACTAGCCTTGTTGCCCTTCTCTGGACACGTCCAAGTGTCTTGATGTCCTTCTTAAACTGAGGGGCCCAGAACTGGACACAGTGCTGAAGGTGTGGCCCAACCAAAGCAGAGTACAGGGGCACAATGACTTCCCTGCTCCTGCTGGCCACACTATTCCTAATGCAGGCCAGGATCTAATGATGAAGATAAGCTTTGCCTTTTCTCAACAAAAGATGACCAAACTCCTTGCATTTCTGCTTCAAAGAAACATGAAGAAGGTCACTTGGCATGGGTGCATACTACTTGTCTTTCCCTTACTGCAGATAAGTTTAACTGCTTGTAAAAATCTAATATAACCACAGAAGTACATATTCTAACTTAGAAGCAATCAGAATTGGCAAGCAGCAAAATATATTTAAAACAGTATGATAAATTGCAGAATGAAGAGTTGTAGATTAAAAAAAAAAACAAACAATACAGAGTCACAATTTAGCACAGTTATTGGCAACATTTATCTGAGTATCAGGAATGGTGAGCATCTTAGCAGATAATACATTTCAAACTCAAAGTATTCCTTTACCTGCAGCATTGCAGCACCCTGCCTATTCACCTGAGTAGACATCAGCTTATCTACAGACTGAATCAGCTGTGGCCTCTTGTGTCACACTGAATCATTGGTCCCCTCATCTGTACCTTGTTCTTCTGTGTTTGGCCCATCCTCAGTGTGCCCAGGCATGCTATCCCTGATGCCAAACAAATGTTAGTTAAAACACTGCAGCTGTAAAAAAAAAAAATCAAAAACATATCACACACACACAAAACCCCTTGGGCTTTCAAGCAGGTGAGAATGAATTGCTGTTAATTCCAGACTCAAAAAAAACCCACACCAAACCCCCCCATACAAACAAAACAACCAACCAACCACCAAAAAAACCCTCAACCCACCAACAGACAGAAAACAAACTAACCCCCAAAAAGTTACCAATGTGCACTGATATGAAAAATGTCCCTAGTTACACAGTAATCTTAATTCAAACTCTTCCACACAAGCATGGCATTGCCTAGGACTTGTCAGCAAAGGCAGAGACAGACAATTATGTACTCAAAGCAAATCAGACAATACAAATTAATGTAAATATTATATTATTTTCTGCATTAAAAGATGTTTAAGCAATCACAGCATTGTACTTTGCATCCAGTAAGCCTGAAATACTCTCTTATTAGAGCAAACCACTACGTCCGTGTTTAGAAAGTAGCATTTGTTTTTCCAGTTAAAGCTACCAGCCACGAAGAGTTAAGATAAAGCAGAGGTATAAATTTCCATTAGTTTAAGATGATCAGGATCAGACCATAAAGTGTGTGAACTGAAACGACTGAACTGAAATAGTCTTATTTTTCTGTATTTGCCACGTACTTATTTTATCCTGACTTAAAATTCAGGGGTCTACAATCGCCCTAGTGTTTTAGCTAAAAATAAAAGAGGGTATAGTATTAAAAAGGAGAATGTGTCACAATTTTATGCATTGTACCACTCGGGTGCAAATCAAGAGCCCAACAAATAAACATTTTTATGCTTCTAGAAGCAAATGTTTCATGCCCACAGATCTGTCAGTAGCTTTCTAGGGCAATACTCTTAATTCTTGAGCTTGCTATTTGTAGCCCAAATCTTGAAGAACCTCCTGGTGTTCATTCTCTACTGAGATCAGGTATTTTAAGTATTTCAAAAGGGTATGAAAAGCATTCCACAGAGATGCAAATTATCATGCTTCAGTTTATTATCAGCCACAATTATTTTCAGTAGTATCGTCTTCCATTTAAAAAAATCCTGGTACATCAATATTACACTACCAGAAATCAGTTTCCTTCTTTTTCAGATAGTCCTGTGCATTTAGACCATTCTGCTTTGAAAACAAATTACCTGGTAGTTGAAGCTCTACAAAGAAAACACTGCTTGCAGAAAGTTGCAAATAAATTTGCAATTCAACAGAGCTAAACAAAGATAACCCCCCATGTCTATTAAAACTGAGAAATGCTCTTTCAGTGTGGGTTTCCAGTATGAATACACTCAAAGCTTTCAGATACCTTCTGTATAACTTGAATTTGCTCACTGAAGGGCAGAGATCTATCACCATCTATGGAGACTGGGTTTGTGGTAACCCAATAGCTCCAACAAGAACTGTATTATTTCTTTTATTATTGTTCCATCCTTCAAATCACTTAGGAACAAAATTCGGTAGCTGCACCACCTGCAGTAGGGCACAGTGTTCTCACCTCTCTCTTGACTGTGCTAAAGACAGGTGCTGGCAACCATGGAGGATATGTGGAAATTGTACAATTGTATCTGTTGCCAGGAGAGGCATTAAGAGCTTATCAGCTTCCACAGCAAGTGGCCTATACACAGTGACATAGTGCATAAGAATGTGAGTCTCAGTAAGTTTTCTGCATGATTTTACAGGGAGTTTTTGTAAGCCTGCTCCAAAACCTTGGGTGGTTTCATCTATTTTCCTACTGCATACGCTGCCACACAGAGCTCACACTTAATGCAGTCATAATGCTTTAAGCAGCATCTGGTTAAATTCAACATGTCAAATGTCTGTTCATATAAATGCTAAATGTGCATATTCTAGCAGTAGTAACTGATTCATATGCATAAAAGCCATTACAGACCCAAAAACTCACATACCAAAATCCTGGACCATTACAGTCAAGCATGGAGATTTGTTTGCTTGGATATTATTTTATTTTTAATGTAAATTGGGTCACCACAAGTCTGAGGATGACCCTATGCATTTATATAAGCTTTTTCAATCCTATGATGATCTCTGACTAGATGCAAGCAGTGCCGGTAATCAAAAGGTAACTGATGTGAGAGCTAAGTATTTAATTTTGAACACATCACTGTATCAAGTGCCAAAGCTACAACCCAGTAGAAAAGCACACAATATGTCTCATTTTCAAGTATAAGGTTCTGTGAAAGCAGACCAAAGATTATGTTACCAAGAGAGATTTCCTAGTGGTTTGATACTACCAGAACTTATCATACAACATAATGTGCACAAGAAAAATAAAAACAACTTGGGTGATGTCTCTATTGGAAAGACACTGAAAAATTAGTTTGAAGGTAAAAAAGAAGTTACAAGTCCTACATAAACAACATTTGTAAAAGTACACTGAGCTGCAACTCAGAGTTATACAAAAATATGTTTCGAGTGCAAGATATTGTAGACTCCTGTTAAATGAATCAAGGCAGGATTTTAGAAAGTTGAAATTCTAACGTGATCAAGAGTGTACATGGTATCAAAATTTGGAAAACCAGGGTGAAAATTATATGCCTAGACAATCACATCATGCTGTAACAGAAGCCAACTCCTTCTCTAATTCCTCTCTCATTAGTCTACCTCTTATATTAAGTAAATGAGTGAGACATATCAAATAGCCATCCAGATGCTACTACAATTCACCTCATGTAATAGTGTCCAGGTTTAGTCAAGAACAAAACCTGCAAAGTCCATTGAGACAAATGGAGAACATAGATTTATCTCTTACAGGTGATCAGTGGATTTAACACTGAGAAAAATTCACAGTATCACAGTATCACTTAGGTTGGAAAGGACCTCGGGGATCATCGATTCCAACCTTTCAACACAGACCCCATGCCTAGACCATGGCACCAAGTGCCACGTCCAATCTCCCCTTGAACGCCTCCAGGGTCGATGACTCAACCACCTCCCTGGGCAACTGGTTCCAATGCCGAATGACTCGGTAAAGACACTGGCAGTATATACTAAGAGCTAATTTTCTTTTGGTGCCTTTTTAGAGATACCATGAAATCAAGAACTCCCAAGTTCAGTTACTCTTGTCTAGGTATCACTTGAAATCTGTAGATTTTTTTTCCTATTTAATTTGCTTAAATTTTAAAAATGAAGGCCCCAATGGAAGTCAGTCTGAGTTTTTTTTTTTAATTCAGCAGTAAACAAATAGCAGGGATAGCTGGATCCAGATTTCACATGGAGAAAGTTGTTGTAGCAAATCTTTGAAAAACAATATAAGAAATTTAAATAAAAAGGAGGGCTGCACACAGAATTAGTATTAGGCAACTATACTCCCAACTACCTAGCTTCTAAATATAAACCAGGATTTCTTCGGTGTGCTCTGTCAGTGCTGATCAGGCAGTATCAGAAGTACCAACTGCCACCTCCACTCTCACACATCTCCACTCCAGGTCCCTGCTTCATGCCTTAAACCACAGGCAACAATTCAGAAAAGATTTAGAGGATACTCAGTTTTAAATGGTATGCATTGTCAAGCAGACTATGTGTATAGAAATACACCTTGGGGCTGTTGCAAGAAAGCACCTATCACACAACACATCAACAGCAGTGAGACTTTCCCCTATCTATCCAGGTTTTCTTGTGTTACTCATTTTCTTTAAGGAATAATACACACAACTTTAGAAGTCCCAAAATGTTGCATAGTATTTGCTTTGTAAAAGAAACTGAAATTAATATGCTGTTCTATGCTATTCAAACTAGATCTCCACTAAGTCAATACTTTCCTCCTTGTCAAAATCCTTGCCCAGTTTTGCCTTAGGAATCATCCAGAGATTCCTTGCTCCATCACTGTGACTCACTATGATGCTGCTTTTCACTCGAAATGTCAGAGACCTCTTCACATCTTGACTACGGGCTTGCTGAAGCCATGTAGAAGGGGGCAGAGGTGTCTGCTCCAAGAAACCGATCTCTGAGGGATGCTCCAAGGCCATTTTTAAGGGGCTGCAGTATGACAGCAGGAATACTGCAGCCATTCCTACCCTCTCACAGTTTTCACATCCAATAACCTTGAAGCTCCTTAAAATACATGATAGTTTCATAGTTTCATTCAGGGTTGGAAGGGACCACAAGGATCATCTAGTTCCAACCCCCCTACCAGAAGGCTCCCATGCAGAAAGGTCAGAAGGATGAAAACCAAGAGGGAGCTGGACAGACTGGATTGATGGACCAAGGTCACTTGTATGAAGTTTAACAAACCCAGGGGTCAGGTCCTGCACTTGAGTCACAACAACTGCATGCAATGCTACACACCTGGGGCAGAGTGCCTGGAAAACTGACTGAGAGAAAAGGACCTAGGGGTGCAGGTGGACAGCCAGCTGAATATGAGTCAGCAGTGTGCTCTGGTGGCCAAGAAGGCCAAGAGCATCCTAGCCTGTGTGAGGAATACTGTCACCATACCATCAGGAGTAGAGAAGTGACTGTACTCTGTACTGGTTGAGTCCTGTGTTCAGTTTTGGGCCCCCCATTACCAAAAAAAGACACTGAGTTGATATCCAGCAAAGATCAAAGCCAGCGAGGGGTCTAGAGAACAAGCTTTATGAGGTGAGGGTACTGGGCTTGTTTAGTCAGGAGAAGAGGAGGCTGAGGGGAGACCTCACTGATCTCTACACCTACCTAAGAGGAGGTTGCAGTGAGGTGGGGGCCAGTCTGTTCTCCCGAGTGTCATGTGATGGGATGAGAGCAAACAGCCTGAAACTGTGTCAAGGGTTGACTCTTAGGAAAAATTTCTTTACAGAGAGTGGTCAGGCTGCCCAGAGAAGTGGTGGAGTCACCATCCCTGGAGGCGTTCAAGAAACTTGTGAACATGGAACTCCAGGGCCATGGCGATGTTAGGCTGACAGTTGAACACAATGATCTTGGAGGTCTTTTCCAACCAAAACAATTCTGCGATTGTATAAGACCTAGTGTCTAGAAAAAGCACTTGTGGAAAATATTCTCAGGACAAAAGGATGCATGACTGGACAGTACTTCGTTGTTCTGTTTAACATCAGAACAATCCTGTGGTGATGTCAAGAGGGAATCCTAGTGAAATGCTGGGGAACTGGAGTGTGGAAAAGAAATAATTTTTAACATCCCATGAAAAACAGAAATTTCTCTACTAGGTTTCAATATTATTGATCACACTAACTTAAAGCCATTTTCAGCAAAGTTGCAGTCTCAGTAATAAGAAGATTTATTAACAAAGACCAAAACTGTGGAAGCCTGTAAGAGGGCATGGTGGGAATAGACAACAGAATACATAAAATGCAAAGTTTTGAGAATGAAAAAAATAGCAGGCCTTTTAAACAGCCTATAAAATCCCTAAGTTCAAAAGTCTGCTTACCGTACTATTGGATCTTCAAAAGAGCTACAAAATGTTTCTTATTTTCTTTTGTATGTTTCTGCAAAGGAGGGGACATTAACCACATTTTTCACCAGATGCACTACAGACTAAAATACTAGTCTGCAGCAACGGCTAGGAAAGAAATACTTAACAGTGACTACTATTTGTACAAAGCGATGGAAAATAAAAGTCTGTTGTACAATTCGTTGTGCTGGTTTTATGAGTACACAGGCCAGGACAAGACTTCTATACTATACTGTTGTTTAACTTTTCATGGATTGGCTGCAAGCTGAGTTATTTTACTGCATCCCTTCTTCCCCTGAACATTTACAATTGCAGCATCTCACCACTGGAATAAAGCACAAGTAAAGCCCAGATGCACAGAATGAGTAAGAGTACAAACCAGCCTTCAAGGCAGCACAAAGGACCCCTTCTTAAGGGGACACATTAAAGTCAGAATCTAGCTCACTACAAGCTCACTCTTAAACTTATGTTACCCTAACTAAAATATCATCCTAAATTGTATTTGTAACAGAAAAACCATGAGATGAATGTCACCACTGGATGATTGATGTCTAACACTATCCATTCATACTGATGACGGCAATTAAGCTTCTGACTTCCAAGAGAACACTAAAGGTAAAAAGCACCAAAGCGCAACTCCCATCCTGTTTGTAGACTGCAGCAAAGTTGGCTGAGGTCTGCACCATGGGACAAGGGTTCTTTTCCTGATGTCTACAGAGTGCTGTGCAAATATAAAGTACTAATGATATGGAACGACAGAGGCTAATGGCAGCTCAGCCGTACAATTAAACCCCATTTTCTGCACAGGTACATAAACAACAATTAGTTTATAAAGAACTGATGACAGAGAGAGTTAAGTGAATTCTCTATTTCTAGACAGCCTTTGGTCAACCTGGACAGAAAATTACATTTCTTTAATATCCTCGTAACTGTAATTGTTTGGGCCATAATCACATACACAAGCAAAACCATCGAACGCTTTACAAATAAAACGGGGCAGACAAGGGTTTTGAGACTTTAATCCCACTCACTGCAAGAATTAAATAAATTAATCTATCAGAAAACTGAGGCCAAATTAATCTTGGTTTAGTTGTTTGGTTTGTGGTTTGTTTTGTTTTTTGGTTGTTTTTTTTTTTAAAGCACATTGATTGCAGCAATCAATAAATAAGTTTCAAAGAACTCTTTTAGGAAAGGCCATGCCTAGCCAGTAGGTATTACATTAACTGTCATTATCAATTAGGACTTGCTGGAACAGGCCTTATTTACAAAGCAAGAGTTCTGGGAATCCACTTGTGTGTTAAAAGAACCTCCATATTTCTCCAGAGATGTTAGCAAAGCTAAGTGCTGCTTCATTAAGTGCAGTACATACATTTCTTAATAGAGAGCAATTCTTAATAGCCTGAAGGAGTTCATCTTTACCATCTAGTATGGGATATACACATTCATATAAGTAATTTCAGAAATGAAACAAAATACTGCTTGTTCTTTTCTGCCTCTTTTTCCCTTAAAAAGGCAGAATATAATAAATAAATAATGAATGTAAACTAGACAAGCATCCTTCACAATTACTGAACTTCGCCTGCCTTTAGCATGTTTAAACATATCAAAGGAAGAGGGTTAAAAACGGAATAAAAACTCTTCTGAGCGCTATCTTACATCCTCAGTCCTATTCAGACAGGCATTGAACACTCCACGGTTTAGGACGGAAACAGCCAAACACCGGAAAGTAGACAAATATTTCTGATGAGACATTTTTCTCTTTCTCTGTAACTCCTCCCCCTCCCTTCTCCAATTGCCTCTTCAAGTAGATAGAAAGACCAGAAATACATTTATTAAGTCAGCTGTTCTCCAAAAGTTGTCTTGGGATTTTTTTAACAATTACAAAGCATGCAAGCTACACAAACACAGAAATATCACTGCAGCAGCACTCAATTAAAACCCACAAGACCAGCCTATTAGCTACTGACAGCCTGCACAGTAAGAAACCAAATTTCTCTTTTGAGTAATTTGGACATGAAGGATCTGGTTTTGGATACAGTAGTATGAGGTATAGGTGCTGAGGAGATAAACGGTACCATTTTCTGTGAGAGTACAAAGCTCTGCAATGCTGCTAGCATTTGCAGTAAGGCATGGAAAAAACACGTAAATGTAATCAGGAAAAGTATCTTAGGCAGCACAGTAAGAAGACAAAACCTCCTCCACTGCCATGAATCTCTTTTAAACGGAGGGCATTTATCACCTTCTTCAAGGTGACTATAAATTGCAAAGGGCAGAACTGTTTTCTAGCTTCACATTCCTATTTCTCCCAATGACAAGTGACATTGAGAGTAGGATGGTTTAACTGCAGCTTAAAGATGCAGCAAAAAGAAGAGTAGGCAAGATGATTTCTTCACTTTTAAAAGCCACTTAACTCTGATTCCTGTACTTTGATAAGGAACTGGGTAACATCCCATTAATCAGGAGTACATTCTTTCTTCTGAAATAACAGTATGACCAAGAGAATTCTAGCAAACAACCCCAAGTGCTGCTCTTCTCTCCTGCCTCGTTTGAAAATTTTTAATTTAAGTAACATTAACTTCCTCCACGTGATTAATTTATCAGGTTAAAATGTTCACTTAAACATACAGAACTCATAAAAGCAGCCCAGGGTGTCGAGTAATTATATCTAAGCTGTCACAGTGAAAATGGAATGCAAATTTATTAATATTGTACAAAGAAAAAAAAAATGCTCTTCAACAATAAACAGCCTCAGCTTCTAAGTCTCTGTAAAACAGTCCTTATAATCTGGCACTGTGCTCTCTCCTTCCCATCCCCCAAAAGACAAGAAAATGGCAATTAAAAGCTAAAATAATCTAGCACCTTGGGAGGCCAGCCAAGACAAAGAAGCTGGCTGTTCAATGGGAGCTCACCTTTAGGTGCATGTGCAGTCAAGGTCAACTTTAAAGGAAGAAAGAAGCTGTGATATCCAAGAGGAGATAGGCTAGAGGACAGGAGTGCAAGCTGTGCCAAGGAGAGTGAGTGAAGGCTAGGAGATTACTAGCGGCAAGTATTGCCTACGACAGCCCCTCCCATCTACAACCCATTCCCACTCACCCTACAGGCAAGAAACTCCCACCTGAACCCTGCACATACATCCTGCCTGCCTATCTCCCTCTTTAGGTATGATTCCATCCATTCATTGTCTCCAGTAATTTCCATCCACATCGCTAAAAAAAATAAATGCAAAATACCCACTATCTGTACCACCAAGAGCTGTCTGAGAAACAGAGAATGATCACCCTCAGCACAGTTTGGAAACTGTGCTCATGTTCAATTTTCCAAGAATAAACCCTCTGACAGAAAAGGGAATAAACAAGAAAATGTGTACAGGGATCATCCAGAAGTTTAAGGGCAAAACTGTGCTGAGTGAGATCAACGGCCTTGTGTACTCAAAAGTCAACAACCAGATTCCAAGTATTTTAGAATATGAACTCAGTATTTCTTTGGTTAACAAAGTTTACAAACCTGAGTTGATGCCAGAGACAAAGGAACATTCTCATTTTGCAATAAATCTCAGGGAGAGCAAAAAGTTCACAGAAGGGCTTACCCTCTAGCTGAAGAAAACTACCCTGCCAGTTTAGGAGCTGTATTTGCAAACTTTTTTTGTAAGAGGCCAAACGGTTAGGGCCAAAGGGGAACAGACACTTCAGACACCACAGTCATCACCCTAACCCATGAAAAAAGCAGTTCCAGGATCATCACTGACCACAAATCAAACAGGACTTGTGCTCTAACAAAGGGCAGTGCCAACAGTAGGGTACCAATGTTCCTTTAAAAGTCATGTGACTCCACAGCAAAACCTGACATATACACACCTAACGTGGCAATAAAGAAGGATTTTGTGTATTTTGAAATATTTTTCAGTCTGAGCATGATTTGGGGCAGAGTATAAACAAAACCAACCCAAACACACAATTGAACAGCTAAAGATTTCCAACATTTCAAGACAATTTTCTCATTTCATTACTACGAGATTCAGCATTAAGAGTGTCACTGAACAATAAACAATGAATAAGAAGTAACAGCAGTTTGGGCAGGGGGAATTAAGAAAAAATGGAAAAGGTGTTTGGAATAAATCACAAACTAAATGTGAGTAGTTGACATAATGCCATTGTCTCCCAGCCACCAGGAACTCTGCAGCACATTAAAAGAAGTAGAATGTGCCAGAGGAGTGATAAATTGCCACACTCCTTAATGCTACTGAACCTGACTTTCCTGTTGGCTGCTTTGCCTTTCCAACGTTGCTGCCGAACTAAGAAGAGGGCAACAAAGATACAAAGTTCAGAAAACCTGGCCAGCAGAGAAACATTTAAAAAGCATCATTTTCCCTGAAGAAGTGATGTGAGATATTTAGGGGGAAAGGAGGAGGAAGGCAAGCACAAAGTCTCACAGACTGGAGAGGCTGCTGCCAAGGAAGCAGTAATCGGTGTCTTGGAACAGCTGCCATGCTATCATGAGCACTGACTGCAGTGAAAGAAGGTGGTTGGTTGGTGGGGTTTTATTGTTTATTTGGCTGGGCTTTCGGTGTTTTCGTGGTTTTGGTTTTTTAAATTACCTAGCTGGAAAGTTAAGAGAAGCAAAACAACACTGCAGTGCCCTGCAGTGCTGCAGACCTTTTGGGGCTCACTTGCCAGTGCTCTGGGACTCCACTGACCCATTCTCACAGGAGGCAAGTGCTTCCCTGGCTCTCCTCCAAACTCTTCCAGGACAGGGAGTTGTGTCCACTTAGAGCCTACCATGGTACTGTCATCAGCAGCCTCCTGTCTACCACAATCCTTACACAAGACTATGATCTTGCATGCAACATCAGTAAATAACAATTTAGTAAAATTCTCCCTGCTCAAGGCATTTCAATACCCTTATTAGTGTGAGAAAAAGTCTTCTCTATAAAAGAAAACTGACAGCAGTTTGCCTAACAGCAATAATCAGTTTAGCAACAGCTACTTGTGATGAAAAAACTCTGTGGGCTACATTCATATTAATATATAATTCTACAGGACAACTTTGCAGAGGGACCTTGACAGGCTGGATAGATGGGCAGAATCCAACGACATGAGATTTAACACATCTAAGCGCCGGGTTCTGCACATCAGCCACAACAACCCCATGCAGTGCTACAGGCTGGGGTCAGAGTGACTGGAGAGCAGCCAGGCAGAGAGGGACCTAGGGGTACTGGTTGATAGGAGACTGACCATGAGCCAGCAGTGTGCCCAGGTGTCCAAGAAGGCAAATAGCATCCTGTCCTGTATCAGGAACAGTGTGGCCAGCAGGAGCAGGGAGGTCATTCTGCCCCTGTACACTGCACTGGTTAGGCCACACCTTGAGTACTGTGTCCACTTCTGGGCCCCTCAGTTTAGGAAGGAAGTTGACTTGCTGGAACGACTCCAGAGAAGGCCAACAAAGTTGGTGAGGGGTTTGGAACACAAGCCCTATGAGGAGAGGCTGAGGGAGTTGGGGTTGCTTAGCCTGGAGAGGAGGAGACTCAGGGGTGACCTTATTGCTCTCTACAACTCCCTGAAGGGAGGTTGTAGACAGGCGGAAGTTGGTCTCTTCTTCCGGGCAGCCAGTACCAGAACAAGAGGACACAGTCTCAGGTTGCGCCAGGGGAGGTTTAGGCTGGATGTTAGGAAGAAGTTCTATACAGAGAGAGTGACTGCCCTTTGGAATGGGCTGCCCAGGGAGGTGGTGGAGTCGCTGTCATTGGAGGTGTTTAGCAGGAGACTTGATGGGGTGCTTGGTGCCATGGTTTAGTTGTTTAGGTGGGTTTGATTGGTTGATGGGTTGGATGCAATGATCTTGAAGGTCTCTTCCAACCTGGTTTATTCTATTAAATTCATATTGTTATGCAAGAAAAAAAGTATTCTCACTTGAGTACATTTGAAAATATCTGAACTTATTATTTGAAATAGCTTTTATGGCATCTAATTAGTCATTAAAATCATTTAAGACTGAAAAAACTTTTTATTTAAAATGTCTTTAACCAGTTAGCCACTTATGAGGTACACAGTCCCAGCTACTTCTAACAAATGAAACTGTCTTGTTCAAACCAAAAACTTAATTTCATCCAGTAAGAGGCAAGCTTGTAATGAGAAGTTTATATATTTCTATGCACAGAAAGATCCATTATCTCTCCTCTAAATGTAATATTTAATGATACCTTCACTGTCATATCTCATCTGTCTATATTCAAAGATCCTATAAAGCCTCAGATTTCAGAATAAAACAGTTTCCTACATCTGTTTTAGTAAGGCACAGAAAGGCAACTAATATTGGGAATGCCAGATTTCAGCAGGCGTGTGGCCAACAAAAAATGTATTAAAAGCACAAGTAATCAGCATGCACTACAGCCACATGTGACTACTTGTTTTATTCACCACCATAAATTGTCCTGCCTTTCCTGGCAGGAATGGTGCCTGCCAATTCTCCAGGGCAGGCATCTTTGTATTTGTTTAGCACAGCTGACTGAATTGCAAACTACGGCAATGCCACAGCGCTAGTAATAAAATATTGTAGCCCGAGGCAAAAGCCTTTGCTGCAGGTTATCACAGCAGATAGCACATACAGGGAAATTCTGCACACACCATTGAAGAGCAGGAAATAAATGGAGGTGGATGAATTAAGGTTTTAGGCTTATCATAGCAGAGTCGTTATAGAAGACAAATAATTCAGGTATCCACTGCAGACACTTGATATATCATGAGTACTGTTTAGCAACTTTGACAAACTTACATTATCATCCAAAAAGGCCAGCCACCGTGAGGTCATATTTCTGTCTGCTGGTACAGCTAAATCCTGCCCACTCTTTCCTGCCTAAGATTTGTCTTTGATTGCATTGCCCTTGGCTGTCACTGGATACACAAGCCACTAGGTCACATGATGAACATGAACCACTTTGCAGGTGACAAAGAACAGATCCAAATATGTCCCTTTTCCCAGGGTTCCAGCTGTCCTAAGGCCAGCCCTAGACCCAGACCTGCAACAAGGCTGGCAGCACCTCATACGTGGTGCTGGTAGAGATTCATGTATGGCCAAACCAATCTGTGAGATGAAGTCAAAGGAGATGACTAGCCCTTCCAGATGGGAAGCCCCTGACAGTTTCTCCTGCTACCAGGCAGCTTTGGGGCAAGTTGTACCAGCCCAAAGAACACCCTGCTTCCAGCCAGGGATTAAGCTGTCCCTAGTTAATCAATCTTAAACAGACTATATTTGTCTTTAATCCACAACCACAGACTCCAAATGCATTTCCTATCTGAATCTATCCACAGTCTGTATCCTGAAATTGCCTTTACAATCTGTGCCACTCCTAATTGTGGTGTCTCTGAATATCTACATTCAGACTCAGGAACCGCAGCTATTTTTGGAAAGAACAGGCTTCTGATATGCCAGCACATCGTCCCAGTAGCCTAGAACCTTACTGACAATCAAGAGAGCAAAAATCTCAAGAAGCAAAGGGAATGGCATCTGGTAAGCTCTTGATTTTTCACTGATGTACTTTTTAATTTACCACCAACCTAAGGACAGCTATTGTAGCTTGCTGGCAGCATCTCTCATGCATCAGAACTTTAAATCTGCTTCTGTGTAGATGGGCACTTACAAATTTGTGTGTATAAAATTTGGTATGCAACCACATTTTCCTTTGGTAAAGCAAGCCAGAGTTCACAGAATACCGGAAAGGAAAAATCACACATGTACAGGCACTGAAAAATAATAAAATATGATTGATGACCAATTTCCAGGTGTGAAAGGTAACAGTCTCAATCCTGCAGCATAAACTGCTTAGTGATAGATAATAGACGACAAATCAAGTTACCCTTCTTGAAAGGAACAAGTTAGTATGTCCACACATTTTTTAATCCAAATACTCTTCCACCTCACAGAGTATTATTTTTATTAGCCTAGTTCTGGAGGCATTTCAGCTGCATCTAAAAAAAATAACCAAACATATCTTCTTGTCAACAAAACACCCAGAAATATGCCAAAAAGTAATTAGGAATGACAAGCACAGTATTCAGTTTTTCTTGAGGAAAATAAAATACTTAACAACAAATATAAAATGCTTTGGCTCCAGCTCTTTTATGAATAGCTGTCATGACTAATTTGAAAAATAAGAGAACATGTGCCAATCTAGTTTTCAGGCAGAGTTCATACAACAGGGAAATTAAAATAGAGGAAAGGAGATCAGCCTAATCACACCAGGTATCTACATTAACTTTGCAGAGGGAGAATCAGCAGATCAGAGGGTCTGCAGAAAAGTCTCCACAGAGTAAGGCTGGTTTGCACTTAGATCCTGCCAGATTCCCCTATTCTAAAGAGGGAGCTTTCAGCCACTCTGAAGTTCTTGAAGAAATGCCTGCTTCCAGCAGATCGTGTCAGAGATCGAAGTCAGATATTAAGATACCTAGCTATTAAGAGGATACCCACTTAACATTGATTGGTTAAATTTCTCTGGATTTTTGAAAATAACTCTTACATAAATTTGATACCACAGTCTGAATTTTCTGAAAGTACGCTTAACTGAGCAAATGCCTAGGTTTATAGTATGGTATGGAAAACTTCCTAAGTAGATTTGCTGGTGAATGACAAGATGTGCCTATTGATACCTTGGCTGAAAAGTCCCCCTTAAATCTTACCAGAAGTGGAGTTTCTCAGGCTCAGCTTGCTGATGAACAATGCAAAGAAGGTCTATGATGGCAAAAGGTTGTTCTTTTTACCATGCAACCTGGCAGCAATAGGTTATCTAACACCTATCTGTCCCAAATAATGCTGCACTGTATTTCAACTACCTAGCAAAGTGGCTGTTCAGGGTACTATTATCCTGTGCCTCACAAGACAGGCTTGCTGCCAACTGGGTCATACAAAACCCAGCAAACCAGGTTCCCAAAAGTATGTTGGATTCCTCCAGCAGCACCTACCATCGAAGCCATTACCTACGCCTAGTCAATATAGTGCCAGACTTTCACTTCTTTAACAAGGAACTTCTCAAGGAGGTTTCATCAGCAGATAATTTTAATAGTTTGACTTCATATTCAGCCCTGAATATTTAAATTATGTCATTAATTAATGCACTTCCAGCTCATGCTACTGCTAAAAAGAACTGCTTGAAGAAGAGGAGTAGCCTTGTTTGTAGGTTCCCTAGACAATAGGGTTGGCTACAGCATCCATGAAATACAAGCAGCACCTGGCTTATTACTAATTCCAACACTGTGCAACAACTAAGAGCACAACATATTCAACACTGAAATGCTCAAGCAAGTATTCCCCTGTTCTAAGAAAACTACACAAAAAAAAAAACAACAACCCAGAACAGCTATAGTGGTTCTGCTATGGTTTGGAAAACAGTGGAATGAGCACAGGCTCTGAAGGCTAAGTCTGGATGAAGTCTTTCTGAACTCACTGAAGAGCTTTCCTTACGCTCATGACCAGGGATGTGGCCTTGTTCCTAGCCACAAGCTGCATATTGCTTCCAGGAGCTCCTGCTTGGTCTCTTCTCCCAAGCAACCAGCACCAGAACAAGGGGACACAGTCTCAAGCTGTGCCAGGGGAAGTTTAGACTCGAGGTGAGGAGGAAGTTCTTCACTGAGCGAGTCATTTGTCATTGGAATGTGCTGCCCAGGGAGGTGGTGGAGTCACCGTCCCTGGAGGCGTTCAAGAGGGGATTGGACGTGGCACTTGGTGCCATGGTCTAGTCATGGGGTCTGTGTTGATAGGTTGGACTCAATGATCCTCGAGGTCTCTTCCAACCTTAGTTATACTGTGATACTGTGAAATGCAGACCAAATCTTTCACTTTGACCCTACAATCTATTCTACAATTCCTTTTTCCCAGATACATTAAACTCACAAATAAAAGATATTATATGCATTCCCAGAGCTATCAGGATAGGTAAGACACACTTTTCTCATGAACATCACTTCTACCTGCTTGCTTGTCACTCAAAACATACAGAAGTCCACAGAGTATTAATAAACTTCTGCAACAACTGGAGTGATAACTGACTTTGGGTAATTTCAGAAAACTGATTCTCCCCGTAGTGGCTGCTATTCTCCCTCATTTAGCATCAGCATCTGGCAACAAGTGATTCTGAGTAACTCCAGCAAAACTTGGAGAGACTGTTTTGAATTTCCTTCACAACTATTCAATACCCAACTGTATTAGTAACTGAAATCAAAACACTACTGATGTGGGTCTTCTAAATCCCATGATAATTATTTCTAATGGTCTATCTGGCACTTACTTCTCTTTCAACATCTGCTTAAATTTATTACAATTCACTGACTGTGTTCCACACAGTGACATATTGGTAGTAAGGAGAGGATGAGTAGCCAGCATAGATATATCTTTGAACCAACAGCCAGAAATACTAACACTACATAGAACACATGCAAAGATTGTAACTCTATCAGCAAACAGCAGCCTGGATATGGTCACATCCTCCAAAAACAAGCCACCAGGATTGTTTTGAAACCAAACACCCCTCACCAACCAGATACAGACACATCTGTGAATAAAAAGTAATGGGAATATGCATGGTCGTCTTTGTTTTCACTGTTTCTGATTACAAAACTATACAATAAGTAACATTGCTCCTTTTCCATACTAACTGAAGTGCTTTGCTAAGACAAAGACACATGAATGAATGGTAAGAGCAGTAGGGGTAAAAAGTCAAGGCACAAAGCCAGAGCTGCCAATAATGAACTATTTACAATGCAGAACATCCACAAAGGTCTGTGTTGTTCACTTAGAAGTACATACTCTCCATCCTTGATCAACAGCGTTAGAACTACTGTCTGCTCTTCATGTCTCAGCCCCCTAACACATCCCAGAAAGTTTATGCAAGGTAAAGAGTCAGTGCTAGCCTCTTCAGTGTATTTTGGTACATATTTATTGTGACTATTTGAATGTCTCAATTCCTCTGGTACTGTTTGTGTGTTTATAGCACCAACAAATGACTGCCAGCTGCCTGCACTATCAATTGCACCAACAGAATGAAACAGATGAACATTCACCTTTCCACAGAAGATGCCTCATTTCTGGCCAGTAATTGCTATAATAAACATGGTTGCTTGTTCAGGTTTCCTGCTGTTGTCTATTAGGAAGTGTCTGCCTTCATTGCTTTCATGCTTCCACTAGCTTCTACAGCTTTACTCTCCCAGGGACACTTAAAGTGGGCTTTATCAGGCGCTGTTTCTCCTGCTCTGGTATCAGAGGAGACTGCTGAGTTCACATACATCGGCACCATCTCTGGGAAAATTCAATTTCAGCTCAGTTGCAGCCCAAGGAAAATGGCCAGGGAGAACAGGGAATGGTGCACAGGAAGCAGTGCTTGCAGGCTGCTGAACGGGCCATTGAAACCCAGGCTGCCTCCTCCAGCCAAGCACAGCTCAGCACTTTCCCAGAGCTGCTTCAGTCTGTGCTGTTTGGAAGTGCTCCACAAGCCACAGCTTGTGAACAACCGTGCTGTTCCTGACCAGAAATTTTAATAACATTTTTTAAGATCATCTATCTCAGCATTTGGGAAATACCAATCTAGTAGAATATGAAGCAACACCATAGACAGAGGGTTTTACCAGTGCTCATGGGAGCCACTCTGCCAAAGCACAATGATGCACCATGAGATAAAGACTGCTCATTAGTCCTGTAAAAGAAGTTTCTGTCAGTCCTTATACACTTTCTTTAACCTACACAATTTTGAAAATCCTACCTAAAAGTGAAAGCGAGCTTTCAGTTAGAAGAGCTAAATGAAGGAAGTAACTTTGCCAGGTCTATTAAATGTTAACTGTAACAGAAGCCTCAACATAGGCTGTGCACAATAAAGAAACATACAGTTCAATAATGTGGAAGACTTTTTCTTTTTTATGGAAAAAAAAATAAATCTTCTTTGTTTTGTTAAAAATGTGCTGACATCTGATTATGTGTTCAGTAAGCTGTGGACCACCATTGAAATATTTGGCTTTGTTAATGAAACAGAAGAAAACAAGAAAGACTCCTACAAAAGCCCCTGCAAATAAATCTGCTGCTTTCTCCTTCCTGGTCACTATTGGCATTAAGAGCAGACTTTCAAGGCATTCCTTCTCCCCTCTCTGTACTCTGTACTCCTCCTGCCCGTCTGTACTCTCCACTCTCTCTGGCAGGCTGGGTTACGGTAACTTTTCCGCAGGTTGAGTCCATAAATCCAATGCACATCACCCTAGTGAGTTACAGAGGCTTTCAACCTAGACAGCCAGTAAAAAATGACAGGAAGATTTTTATATATACTGTAACATAGAATCATAGATGGCTTGGCCTAGAAGGGACTTTTAAAGGTCATCTAGTCCAACACTCTTGAAAGTGAGCATAGACATCTTTAAGTAGATAAAGTTGCCAGAATCCTAACACTTGCAGCCAGTCCCCATAAAGGAGTACTTTTCCATAGAGAAGCGTAGACGGCTCCACCCTTGTGGCCCTCCTCTGCACCCACTGCAACAGATCAATGTCAGCTGGCCTATAGTTTCCAGGGTCTTCCTTTTTTCCCCTTTTTGAAGATGTGGGTTATGTTTCCTCTCTTCCAGACAGGAAAGATTGCACCAGATTGCCATGGCTTTTCAAAGATGACAGACAGTGGTTTGGCAACTTCATCTGCCAGTTCTCTCATGCCTCATCAGTGGCATCAGGCACCCCCAGACTTGTGCACCTTCAGGTTCTTTAGGTGGTCTCAAACCTGATCTTCACTTAGAGTCGGCAGATCTTCCTTTCCTCAGTCCCTACCTTTGTTTTCCTTAAACAAATCATAACAGTTAGTCTTAAACATGTTCTTTTTATTATTGTTCACATAACACTCGGTTTCCCCTTAAGACAGTGGAACCAAATTCCAAGTCTTTCCAATATCATCCCACAGTTCCCCAGGCTTTCACATCTTGGTTTCTAGTTACACATAGACTGTTTTGTTTCAGAAACTATCCACCATCTGAATGCAGTCCCCCGGCCACAATCCCTCCTTTTCTGCATGATTTAGCAAAGTGAAACACCTGTAGAACAAGTTCACCTAATATGGAAAACTTCTTCCCACTCCTGTGAGATCCACAGGTATCTCCTGTGGTTATCTATCTGTGGTTAAACCAGGCTCTCAGGTTCCTCAGGTTCGAAATAACATTCAAATGATAGACTAAAATTCTTTTAAAAATTCATTAAAGCTGAAACTCATACCTCAGCACACAAAACAGGCATATGACTACAAAAGCTTCTGTATGTCAACATCAATGTCATCAATTTGCCAGGAGGAGTCTCCCTTCCTAAATCTTATGTTGTCAAATCTTTTTGACAGATGGACTTTTTATTCCCACAAGATTCATAAAGCTCTCTTGGACTGTTATAGAGTGAGACCTCCACCAGCAGTAGAAGAAAATGGACCTGCTATGATTTTCACAATATTTTTGGTTACTTTAATAAAAAGTTAACTTTTTTTATAACCAGAGAAACACAACAGAACAGGCTACAACAAATGCATGTGTACAACAGCAAACAGCATTACTTTTTAGATCATGCCATTAAGTGTATTCATCTATGCCATATAACATGGATCCAAGATACAGAAGCAAAATGTATTGCTTATTTCTCTTGTATGCTGGATACAGGTTCTACACAGCTACATGCAATAAGCCTGAAAAAATTATATATAAAACATTTCCATGCAAGTGTTCTTCCTCTCCTCCTTGCTTCTATACAAGTTACTGAGGCCCCCTGCATCACTTAAACAGGTGAATGCCATTCTTCCTTAATGTCACTGTCAGCACCCTTGTAGTAGTCAAAGCCTTAAGAACCACCAAGCAGTACCCACTGTAGTTAATACTCTTGCATACACCTTGTGGTGGATAAATTACATGTCACTATAAAAGCATCCCCTACAAGCAAAGAAATTAATTCTCTCAAAGCTACCTATTATTTCAAGAAAATTAGCTAGTCAAGTAATACACATAACTAAAATCCAGCAGTAACAAGGCACAGGCTACTTTATGTTAGTGACTGCTTTTTCTGAAATGGTTTCTATACTGATATGGCCATCCTTGTTATACGCATCTTAATACTGAGAAATATAAGAGCTCATCACATGGTTCCACAAAAATAGCCTCCCTCGCAGGGAGATGGAGGGGCCATTTCTTCTTGTCCCAAGCTGCAGTCCCTCCATGCCATACACACTGTCCTGCACCAGCAGAACTGGCCAGTATACAGAAGGCCAATAGCAACTGTATCACGTAACAAGCATGTCTCCCGCGCAGTGTTTGTTACCACTACTCAGCGTAAGTAGACATAGAGACTCACTGCTGCTCTCAAGGTCAGAAATCATAGATGAAAGGCATAAAGTACCTTGGCAGTCTTACATTCTCTCTGATTCTCTTGCTGTAACTTTGTGCCCACAAGTCAGAACAGTTCATCCATGCATACTGGACTCAAAAGGCTGGTACTATTTGGAACATTTCAAATCCATCATTCCTCCTGGTGGCTCAACTCACTGTGGCAAGCATGACTCTAGTCTTATGTTCTACAGAAGGCAGGACTTGACCAGGAAAACCAAAATACAGATCACTGGATGTGATCTGCTCATATTGTGAAGGACAGATAGACCCACGGAGTCCTCACTATGCTGCATTCTGCCCTGGTTAACATCTGACTTACGTCTTAGAGCTGCTCTGTGCTTGAACACAAACTGTGACGGTCACTGCAAAAGCAATGGTTTTCTTAGGAGTGTCTTTGTAAGTAAAAGGTCCAAAGTGTGCTCCTGGACATACCTGACTGAGGTCTGCCATAAGAAGTAATCAAAGCTAAAGATACATCCGTTCATTGCTTCTAACTGCTCTTCTCTCTCAGTCCTCATCCCAGACCTTACTTTTCTAGGCAGTGTGGATAAAAGCTTGGTCCCAAACACAATCACAAGCAGTCCTCTTCAGCTCATGCAAAGCAAGAGACAGGAACCATAAGAACACACGCTTTCTTCTCTCGTTTTTACCACACCACATAAAGCCATTTGCAATTTCACAAACAGTAAAAACACCAAAGAATTAAACCGCCAAAGAGTTCATGTTTTTTTCAGGTGATAGTGTACAAAGCATTGCTCAAAACAATTACAAAGCAGGTTTGTAACATGGTTTGTGAGCAAGCCTTCAGTACCAAATTTAAACAATATTTGCACTCATGCAATAAAGGAGCAGTCACTACACCACAATTCATTCTCATGACATAAATTCCTATTTGCATGTGAGAAAGGCAGGCAGAAAAAGAGGAAAAAACCAACATGTTAAATATAGCAGAAATCAGGCTGCTAGCTGAATATTTGAGAGCAGCTGGGAACAAGGCATACAGTTTATGCAGTGAAGCAAAAACTAACAAGCATGCTCATTTAACCGAGACAGCTGAAAGAAAATTTGTTGGTTCTTTCAGTCTGCTTCTTCTGGCCTACAGATGCTCTTTCATGGTCAGCCCATAGCTACCCAATCCACAAATTCCAACAGCCACAAAACGAGTTGTTCAGCTATATCAATAATATTGTAGAGATGAACCACATGCAGATTAAAACCTAGAAGTGTTGCATACTGTTCAAGCACACAGACTCTGTTCACAGAACCAAGGAAGTTAGTTTCTGCTCACAGGTTACCAGCAACACATCCCAGAAATATACCAGAATATGGAGGAAGCCCACTTGGATCTGAGTGAACTCAGCAGTTTGAAGATACAGTGGCTGGGTATCTCTGCCTGGATAAGAAAGAGTAAAACCAGTTCTGTTCTCCCCAAATTCTAGGCTAGCCAGATGTGAACCAGTGCCACTGCAAAAGCTAGAGGACTAATGACTATATTGCTCTGCCTAGGCCCACAATGTCACAACAGCCTGGGCTACAAGCCAATAGGCAGCAAGCATGATGCTGGAATAGCTCATAACAGGTCAGGATTTATTTTTCTCCTCCAAGTTTTACCAAACCTCTTTTTCTCCCGAGGCAGCAGAACTCCCCAAATCAATTTAAGCCCCTGAATTATGCAAAATGTCAGCTGCGTTACTTGCTGACAAACCTGTACTACACAGAATTACCCTAGGGAGCATCTGAAATACTACTTTTTTTGTTTGGACTGTCTACTTATAAACTGAGTTTGAAGATTATAATGGGTTTATGACAGTATTTTGAAGTTCTAAATGTTAATTATCTGTATTTCTGTTATAGTCCAGTGTTTAAATGGTACCCAAATGCAACTGCGAACTCATATTCATGTCTTAATGTATCATGCCTGTTCTGGGATTACAAGCAGTAAGCTTATTAATAGTCATAGATCTTCCATCTTAATGACTGTTAAGCTGATGAATTATCTTCTCTCTGCACATTCTGAGTTTAGTTTCCCACATTATGCACCCACCCTAGGTAGTCAACTGTGCTTAAAGCACAGGCCTAACAGGTCTAGCACTGTGATACTAAAATGCTATGCTTATCTGAACAGTTACAGAAAAGGAGAGATGGGAAAGTAAAACTCCATTTCTCAGCAGAAGAACTCTCTTAATGCACCAAGGTTAAAGTTCTCTGCCAAATTTATCAAACCACCATATCCTCCCTTAAGTACTCTTCATACAGAGTTCACTGCCTCCACCACATCTCCAGTGTTCTCCATGCAGCCCTATATGACCAGCCCATGTATGACTGTGATTCCATGCAGTGGATCCCTTCCACAGAACATCATTGCTAGTTTAGATATCTAGCAGGAGAGCTAGCTTGGAAGTTGTAAGAATGAGCATTATTTAGAAGACACAGATGTCAGAATCATAGTCAGTGGATTTTTTGAAAAGACAAAAGACTAATATAATAGTGATTAAAATGGTAAGCATGATGAGCATGACAGACGATGTTTTAAAGCTCAAAAATGCTTCAATCCTTCAGTTAATGACTACGTGGGTGACAAACGAAATGGGACAACCTTACCCTGAGAGGTTACTCTGAACCAAGTGTCTGTGCACATACATTCATACATTTAATAAAACTATCCCATGCATCAGTGACCATTTCTGCTTGAAGCCTAAGTCTGGACAAGGGTGTTTTTCAGCAGTTATCTCTCTAGTATCAATAATGTTAATTGTCCTTTACATCCTCCCAACACTGTACCTTTGAAACGCTTAACAAACAGTAAGGAACTACCCTATTTAGGTAAGATATCAAACCATCCTGTTGCAAAAAATGCTGTTACTGTGAAGCGCTTCTTACATTATATGTTAATATAACTAAAAAAACACCAGGAATTTCTGGGGATGACCTTCTTTTCAACAGAATACCTGCTTTCTAAAGGTCAATGAAGTATCACAGTTAATTGTACTTTCATTTCATAATCTGTGGTAAATGGAATATGGACAACATCCATCTCTGTCAAGAAATAGCCTTCCAAATTTACTGGCAAAAAGCATTTGTTATACACTGAGAACCAGCTTTTAGATATGAGTATGCTTGTTGCATCTCTCACGAATGAAAATGATGCATATATAAATACCCACCTTGTACAAAGAATGTAAATTGGGATTCATATACAATAACGTTTCCCTGCGAAAAACAATTTGAGCACAGAGTGTTCCTTCGAGTCCTGATGTAAATCTGTTCCTGACAAGCTAGTATCTCCCATATCAGCCTTCAGCACAACTGCACCAGCAGCCCTACCATCTCCTGCGTGCTTTCCTCTCACTCCTGTCTTTGAAGAATTACCACCCCAGCCTCACTTAGCCTGAGATTCATCTTCCCACCAGACAGATAGGTATTTGGTGAAAAAAATAAAGATCATCCTTTTAGTTAAAAGGAAACTGACCCCTCATGAACAGATCATTTAAAGACTCCCAAATAGACTGAGCAAGCTCATTATTACACTGCCAGTATCCTGACAAACTTTATTTCCTCTACATGTCATTCCTATAATTTTTATTTATTTGCAATGATTTGAAAATGTTTTGACACCTACCTTGAAAAAGCAAAAGCTTCAGCCAGGCTGGATGCAAGTGTAGATGGTAAAACTTTTTTCCCCCTTCAAGATTCACAGCTTCTACTTTATCCACACTATTTCAAATGAGATACATGATGTTATACTTATTCAGCTCAATGTTCCCATTAGTAGTGGAAAATAAATACTGACTTTGATAAAAAATTTCTGCTGCAAAAGGAAACTTCACTCAATCAAAGCAAGGCTGCATCTAGTTTACATACACATTAACAGAAATGTACATACAGTCAAGGGAAAGAGGAAGCTGTTGAGTGAAAGCTAGACCCTAAAACAACCAATATGTATTTTACTTTCTCAGCCTCAGATAATGGAAAAAGAAAGGTATCAACCTAGAAATAGGGAAATTGCCACAAAAGATTTATTTTAGCCTTCCCTACTGAAAACAGGCACAGGAGTTCACATACAGTAGCACATGCTACCTCCATTAGTTAAAATGTGCAGAATCAAGCTTCCCAAGTCACCCACCAGTGAGCAACGCTCACTCTAGGAGCAAGGCTGCTGTACTGCACAGTTCTGCTTCCCTAGAGTCCCCAGGTTTATATTTGCACAGTGCTGCGCTGAGCTGTGCAGATACATCAACTGCAGGAAACAACCCAATGCAGTGCTTGACCACACTTGGTCAGGGATATACCTCCAAAATATTTGGCTGATATCTGTAATTTCTCTATACATTACTCTAAGTTTCTGCAGTTATTTTCATATATTTAATAAAAATACCACTACTGTCTACTGGAAATACTAGAAAGTATTCCTCAGAAGCATTGCAAGCTGTCTTGTAAGCTCCTTTTTTAATTACTTGAGCACGCTATCATCCTGAATTAATATGGAAAGTAACAATTCTAGCAACACAAAACTTAGATGTGGTGGAGATGAAAGACACCACCTTCCTATTCAAACATTTCAAGCTGTCTGAAAAACTTTCAGTAACACTTCTATTTATCACTTCAAGCTATCACATGTCAACTGTAATCTAATCTCAACATCTGAAATGCCATCTTTTAAACAACAACTAATATTTAAATAATTCTTATCAAATTTCCTTATAGCGAATTCTATTCACCAGTATATGTTCAACACTGAAGTGAGGTACCAAGTCTATGCTATAGCAAAGAGTCTTGCAGATTTAATTTACGCACCTCTACCTGGAAGTAACTTCAATTTTTCCTATCAGTAAACACTTGCCTGAAGCATTTATAAAATGGGGTTCAACTTGAACAGTGGGCTACATTTTCTTTAACTGCATCATTCTTATTTATGATTTAACCACAAACAGAAATGCATGTCTTTTGTAGTTGCTACGCTAGGAGGAAAGTGAAGCTGTGCCTCAATACAGTGCGTTAACAATACAATAGTCTTAATGAGATACACAGCACTCGTGAAAAGACGAGTAACTAATACACTACTACACACCTGACCTCTAAAATTAACCCCGTGAAACTCTGCAAAAGTCACTGACGACGTTGCTGTGGGACGCTAGCTATTCCTCTGCCGTAACACCCTTACTTCTGCTCAGAGTACTTGCAGCATGCTTTTGACAATATTCTCTTCAGTTGTTTTCTCGTGCAATACTTACATCAAACCACACACTACGAAATGCAGTCAATTACAGATAGCACGGTAAGTTTAAAAACAAAAGGGGGGAGACTACACAGACACACGGCACACACCGTATAATATGGGATAAACCACACGGAAGAGAAACAGCACAGCCGGGGAGCCGGAGACGCCGGCGGCTTATCTAGCCTTCTCGCTCTGCTTTTTACAGAAAAGATTTCTCTGAAATAAACTGCTTCGCTAGACCTCAAAGGCCATTTCTCCCTTCCTCATCATCCCCCTTCGTCACCCATGACACGCAGGACCAGAGAACTTTCTGCCCCCTCGCCTGTCCCTGACAGCCGTCCCACCCGCGGCTCAGCGGCCAGAGCTGCCATGGCCCGGCTCCGCCTGAACTCGCTCCCCAAGGGGCTCCGACATCGTCTGGGGCCACGAGGGCTGTTCGCAAACACCCCGCAAAGCCCAGGAGAGATCCGGCTAGGCGGATTCCTAAGCCCGACGGGAGCTGGACCCCGGCTCAGCACTGCTACCAGGGGCTGGAGCGAAGAAGCTGCCCTCCGGCCGCCCCCCGCGAAAGGCGGCCAGCGGAGAGAGGCGCGGAGCCGCCGCCCTGTACTCACCAACTCGCTCAGAAACTTCTCCCAAGTTTCGGCAGCTCGGCGGGCACAGGGCCCCCGGCGGACGCCGGCACCATGGGAGCGCCTCAGCGAGCCGCTGCCGCGGCGGTAGCACAACCAGGCATCGTGCCCTCTACGCCAGCAGACAGCCTCAACTTCTGAGGCACCAACGACCGACCACAGCCAGCGACAGCGACCCAGAGTAGGGTTGAACCCGCACCCCTCCCGCGGGGCGGGGCAGGGGGTGGTCACGCCGGGGCGGGAAACGGCGAGGAGCGCAACCCGCCGTCCCGCCCCCGACGCCCCGCCTTCGGACGTCCCTTCGACAGAGGTGGCGTTCTCTTCCGTCGGCGGTGCCGCTGCCTCGCAGCTCTTGTCTGTGTTTGCACTGGCTGCCGGACCGTGGGGAGGTAAGAGGCCGCCGCTGCCTCTTCCTCCTCTTCCTCTTCTTTCCTCCTCCTCCTCTAGCTGGTGCGTCCCGCTTGGCTGTCTTCCATCCCGCCTGCTGCGGGGAGGAGACGGTCAGGGAGTGGGCCGGTGGCGCGCCGAGCGAACATGTCTGGCGGGGCGGAGCGGGGCGGGGGACGGCTCGGCGCGGCTCGGCGCGTCCGCGTCGCCAGGAGCACGGCTGGCTGCCCTGCAGCCCCGCGGCTGTAGCCGGTGTCGCTTTCGTTGCGCGGCGGGGCCCCGGCTAGGAGTAAGCCGGAGGGTCCTGCTGCGCATCTCTCTACCGGGGAGCACCGCCACTTCTCCCTGGACCCTGGCTCGGAGCAGCGGGCGGAGGGGTTCCGCGGAAGCGTTATCCGCTCCTCCCGAGTGACTGCAACTGCTATCCCCCTGGCGGGAGCCTCGGCTCCCGGACCCGGTGTGTGGCAGCTAGTGTGGCTGCCGCCCGGGATTGTTTCCAGGAAGGCAGTGAATCCGATTAATCCGATTTTTAGGGGCTGCGCGGTGGAACTACAGTGTTTCTGAATGGCTGAAAGTGCAGCGATGCACATTTGTTCTCCACCCAGGTGTATGACCGAGCACGCGTAGGACTTGTGGGCGTAGATCTGAGCTACAGCCAAAGGAAGAACAATTGCCTTTTTTCTTTTTTTTTCTTTTTTTTTTTCTCTTTTTTTTTTTTTTTTTTTTTTCTTTTTGGAGTGGGGGGTGGGATGGGGGGGCGTTGTGTGGTTGGCTGTTTGTTTGGTTTGTTTTAGAAACACCTTAAGAAAGAAAACAAATGAGCATAGTGCCATCAGTTTATTTTACGTAAGTATTATTTACGTTGAAAAAGCACGAGAATCAGTCCCACATTTACAAAGGTGACTTAAACAGTGGGTCTTCAGGGCCTTTGCAGCATTTCTTCCCTACCCCCTGCCCCAGCCCCGTGCTGGCTCAGCAGCTCAGCGGAGGTGGGACAACATCCATACGAGCTAGTGTTACAAGAGTTTCACAATCATTTGGTAAGCCACGATGCAAAACCTCCAAAATTAGCCTGAAACAAAGCCTGGAATAAAGAGAATTGTAGCTCACCTGAGTTCCCTGCTGAGGTTCTATGAATATGAATGCTACCACGTAAAGATTGTTGGGTTACAGTGGTCACGGACAGCACAGTTGGGGCACTTTCCACTGCTCCATTGGTGCTGCCCTTTGTTCATGTGGCACGAGCTGTGCGACTAGCTGCTGCTTGTCTTCATCTAGCTGGTATGCCCTAACGACTGACCTGCAAACAGCAAGCAAGTTGTCCTCAGATGGGCTGCCAATCCAGGCTGGCTTTCTGTGTACTCCAATGAGTGCCACTGGAATAATTTTTTGCCTTTTCCTCACTTACAAAAAAACCAGACCTTTACATTCTTTCAATTGCGTCAAGAAATACCATAGCCTTTTCATTCATATATGTGCAAGAAACATTACATTTCAGTTCTTACCACTGTTTAGAGGAATCATATCTACACCACTCAGGCTACGACTCTGCGAAAGTAGTGTTTCTTCCTCGGGCCTTTTATTCTCACCTTTTACTGGTGAGGCTGCAGCAGAGCATGATTAATAACTTACTGGGTTAGAAAGTGCAACCACAAACCTGATCTGAACTCTGTAGTTTTGTAGTTGGGGCATTGTGTTCGGAGATGACAACTTGGATTCTTGCTCCAGAGCTGCTGTTAGTTTAAGACAACATTCCTGTAAAATATTGAGGTCTGCGATGATTAAAAATAATTTTGTATTGCCCAGGTAACAATGAGAATTGCAAATCTAAATTACCACATAGATGAAGCAGAGAAAATAAATTAGTGCTCCCTCATTATGTTTATGAATAAGCATAGATAATAATAAAGTAGCAGATTTGTTCAATAATTTAGTTTTATACCTTCATGGACTTTACTGGATAATGTTTCATACTTCTTCATGGGGCAGGTGATACAGGGATCAATGCCAATCATAGTTCACTTCCAACAAGACCAGATTTAGGCAAAACCAGTCAAAGTAATTTTGAATCACAAAGCATGTGAGGGTGTGGGTGGGGCTAGGAAGTGAGGAGACATTTAAATGAGGTTATAGGCAGGGGTTGATTTGAGGTCCTGGCTTGGAATAGCAGAGAGGTTTTAAATGGGTCAAGTACATGAGTAGGAGGGGGTTGAAAGCTTGTGCACTAGATACTCTGAAGTGAGAAAACAAGATAATTTGAATAATTTTCTTCAGAATGAGGACTTCATTCCTAGATTAGCTTTGAAGTTTTCACACTCTGCAGCAAACCCTGGAGCTATAAAATTTGGGAGCTCCATGTTAGGTGTCTATTTAGAATTTTCTTAATTGTTCCAATACAAGTAAATGATGTAAGAAATAGTGATCTCTGGAAAGACAGAAAGGGTGCGAAAGAGGGTGGGAGGGAGGGAGGAAGGAAAAGAAAAAAAAGTCTTTTGAGAAATAGTATACTCACTGGAGGATTTGAATGGTATACTTGTTCTGTGCTGCTAGTCAGTGGTAGTGTTTTAATTATAAACAGATGTGAGCTTCAGAATATTTGAATTTGCTATCTCATGAAGCTTGAATCTTAAATTTAGCTTAGTAACAATATAGGAATTTATTATATCTATTAAGAAACATCTAAGTTTCAAACTAAGTTTATATATGCCTGTGTACTTTACTTTTTCATTTACACTGCATCACTACACTTCCAGACTCTGTACAATACTTTTAAAAAGCCTGAAAATGCAAGTCCGTCTTGAATATACTCAGTAAAGACACTGGAGTTCTGACCGTTTATTTTGATGTGATAATAACACCCAACACCAGCTAATACAAGTACTCATTACCTCTGTGTACATGGTTAGATCCTTTGAAACAGATGTATTGAAAATCCTCTCCTTTCTGAGTGTGATGCTCTGGCATCTGGCACAGAAGATGAAATGATGGCTGAATCAGGTTTTGCCTTCTGATTGTTGTAGAGTATAACACCATGTTTATCAACAGAATGTCAGATAGGGTTCCAACAGCTCAATTTATAATAGTTCTTCATCTGGAAGAAGTTCCTTGACTTTAAAGTGGCTACAGTCAGTGGACTTTGTATGAGGATTGTCAATAAGGCTAGCTGTGAATGCCTAGTGAAAGCACTGGCTTAAGTCTGTCCTTGTACAGCATAAAAAAAGCTATATTGGTAAAATCTTACACCAGTCAAACTCCAGTTGCTTGATTTAGTAGAAAGTAGTTTCCTACAGTTAGCAAAAGCTATCGTAATACATACATTTCTGGATCAATATCAAGTGGTCCACACACAGGGTCCATGCTAGAAAAACAAGTGTTTCTTTGGCTAGTGGAGTAGTGGAGTTTATACTAGAAGGAAGTAAAATGACTTGTTTGTTGTTGTTGTTGTTGTTGCAGGATTTTAGCCAATACAGTAGTACACAATGCACCCTTAATTGATATTACTGTCCCTGCTGAGCTTTTAGACAAGTCCTGAGACTCTGTGGACTAACCTGAGTAGTTCAAAATTCTGTATCATTTGCAGTTTGAGTAAGAATGTGTTTCCCTTGTGTGAGGAACTACTTACATTAAATTATAAAAGCAGTTTTTAGTTTTCAAAATTGCTTGGAAAACTGAGACATTAAATCAAGATATTGATCATATTCCACATTCTTAACTGCAGCTTAAATCTCTGGTTTTGTCTATTTCCTTTGATTTTGATTTAACATAATCAGAGAATAGCAGGAAAATTCAGCTTGGAAGGGACCTTAGGAGCTCTGTAGTCCAACCTCCTGCTTACTGCAGCACAAGTGAAGAGGTCAAACCTTGTTGGTCAGGGCTTTTCCCAGTTGACTCAAAAACTTTCAGGAATGGTGACTGTGTCTTGGGACAGTCTGTTCCACTGCCACATAGGGAAAAGGTTTTCCTTTCTTCTCCAGTATGAACTCTTTTCAACTTCTGCTCATTATCTCTTCTCTTCCCACCATGCACTGCTGTGGAGAGACTGGTGCTGTCTTCTCAATGACCTACTTGTAGCAAGGAGAAAGCTTTTTTCAAGTGACCCCAAAGCCTTCACTTCTGATGCAGCCCTTGTCCTTTACTTTTCCCTTACGCACTCAAGGGTAACTCCAACCATTCTGCTACTGGACTAAGCTGCTGGTTCTAGGTTTGACCTCATTTCAGTAGGATTTGCTGCAGCCTGGTGTAAGAGTTCCTTTTCTTCAGCAGGCATTGGCTCTGTCCAAGCACGATGTTTAACACATGTGACAAGGATAGTTGGTGTCATGGGAGACTACTGGGACATTCCAATAGCATTGTGTCTATAAATTAAGCTAACAGTTTCACTTTGGTACAGGTGCTTCCTGAGAAGAGTGCTGCAGAGCAGCTTGTGTGCTCTCCCTCTGCTCTCTTCTTCAGCTGCTGATGCTTCTGGAGAGACCAGGCCACAGAGAAAGTAATTTATACTGCCTGTAGTAGGTGTGCATTGATTTCTTCCTCCAGTTTATGAGTATCGTGGTGGTCCTCCACTGGAGTTGCTCCAATTTGACAATATCTCTCTTATAGTGAGGAACAAAAATGCAGTACACAATACTGGGTGACCTACCTGGTAGATGAGGGGAGGGCTGTGAATAAGGTCTACCTAGACTTCAGCAAAGCTTTTGACAAAGTTTCCCACAGCATCCTCCTGAAAAGCTGACAGCCCATGGCTTGGACAGGTGCACCCTTCACTGGGTTAAAAAATGGCTGGATGACTGGGCACAGAGAGTGGTTGTGAATGATGCAGCATCCGATTGGTGTCTGGTGACCAGTAGTGTCCCCTAGGGATCAGTACTGGGCCCAGTTCTATTCAGCATCTTTACTGTTGATTTGGATGAGGGGATCAAGTCTACCATGAGTAAATTCATGGGTGACACCAATTTGGGGGGCAGTGTGGATCTGCTGGAAGGGAGGAAGACATTTCAGAGGGACCTGTGCAGGCTGGGTTGATGGGGTGAGGCCAGCAGCATGAGGTTTAACAAGGCCAAGTGCAGGGTCCTACAGTTTGGCCACAATAACCCCATTCAGTGCGACAGACTGGGAAATGAGTGGCTGGAGAGCAGCCAGGCAGAAAGGGACCTGGGAGTGCTGGTCGACAGTAGGCTGAACATGGGCCAGCAGTGTGCCCAGGTGGCATGGAAGGCCAATGGCACCCTGGCCTGTATCAGGAATAGTGTGGCCAACAGGACTAGGGGTGTAATTCTGCCCCTGTACACGACACTGGTGAGGCCTCACTTTGAGTACTGTGTGCAGTTCTGGGCCCCTCACTTCAAGAAAGATACTGAGGTGCTGGAGAGGGTCCAGAGAAGAGCAATGAGACTGGTGAGAAGGCTGGAGGGAGCTGGGGCTGTCTAGCCTGGAGAAGAGGAGAGGCAGGGGGGACCTTATCACACTCTACAACTGCCTGAAGGGAAGTTGTAGTAGGGTGGGCCTTGGGCTCTTCTCCCAGGCAACTTGTGACAAGACAAGAGGGCATGGCCTGAAGCTGTGCCAGGGGAGGTTTAGGCTGGATGTTTGGAAACATTTCCTCATGAAAAGGCTGGAATGGTCTGGTTGATATGGTTGTATTAGGTCATAGGCTGGACTTGATGATCTCAGAGGTCTTTTCCAGACTCCCTAATTCTGGGATTCTGTGATATGAGCACCAAAAGAAAGAGGATAATCATTCCTCTTGATCTTCTGGCTGTACTCCTATGCACATAGCCCATTATGCTGTTTGCCTTCACTGCTGCTGGGGCACTTGACAGCCATCTCTCTACTGAATTCACAAGGTCCTTGTGGTGGATTAACGCCTTTTTCTGAAAACAAAAGAAGAAAGCAGGGTGGAGGGCTTGTGGGTACTTTACACTGCCTGAAGGGCGTTTCCCCCCTGGGAAAGCTGACTCTGTTCCACTCCCCCCTCCCTGCCCAGCTAGGGTATAAAAAGCAGGACATCATAGCTGTTGGATCTCCTTTTTGGCTCCTGCCTCTGCTGGATGAGAGCTACTGCAGCTGCCCTCCTGCTCCTCAGCCACGTGGCCAGACCTGAGCCTTCTCCCTGCTGCCTCTGCACCTCCTCAGAGAAAGACTGGTTTTGTGTTATTCTTTTCTGTCCCACTCCCATCCATTCTTGTTCCTTGCCCTTGTGAACCTTTCTCTTTCCCTGTTATTGTCATATATATATAATTTGAAGAAAAAAAAATTATTTGCCTCTCTACTTCCAAACTGACTCCAGATTGTTGTTTAGTGGATTTGCTCCTTACCTTTCTTTTTTTCTCCTCTCCCTGTTTGGAGGGGGAGTGGGGAAGAGATTCTCAGCTTTTCCCCATTTGAGCTTTTAACTCCCAGTTAAGGCTCAAACCACTACAATCCTTTTCAGCAGGACTGCTCCCCACACATTCAGTACTAAGCTTTTATCACTGCATGAACTTCTTTCTTCCCAGAGCAGGATTTTACATTTTCCCTGGCAGAATTTCACACTGTTGCCATTAGCATATTTATCATCCAGACTGTCTCTAGGTCCATCTGGATGACATCCCTGTGCTCGAGCATATTCATAGTCCTTCCATTTTGGTATTATCTGCCAAATTCATGACAGTGCACATTACCCTCTTCAGGTAATTGATACATATGCTGTACAGTACAGGCATAAGTATTGATCCTGGGGGACTCCACTTACTACTCACCTTCAGGCACAAGAACTATAAATCCATGTTTTTCTAGTCATAGAATATATTTTTCCACTGATCCTGTTTAGATAGAAATGAAAAAAAAAAAAAAGAGGTATAAAAGGAACATATTGGTCTTTTAAAAATTTGACAATTATTCAGATTAATGTGTGTTTCTCCCTTTAGGTCAGTACTTCAGAAAACTTAAGAAAAAATAAAAAAGTCCACCAGTGCTGTGTGAAATTTAAATTATAACCTTTATAGTGAGTAAATCAATCTTTTAAGCACATATTTTGCTTTCCACCAAAATTTCTTATAGTAGGATAAGACCCAAGACAAAATTCAGTTCAGTGAGTAGTTTAATGCCTCCTTTTCCCTCACTTCGTGTTCTTAATGTTTTTTATTCATGTAAGTAATAAGAATAGCTGAAAGAAGATAAGCAGTCTTTTAATCTAAATTTCTATCACAAATTGAATTGCATAAACCCCCCCAAAAAAAATTCAGGATATTTTGTTACGGCACACGATTACTCACCATGAAAAGAAACCATGCTAATAAAATGCATATTCCTGCTATGAACAGATTCATACCATCATACCAAGAGCTGGAAATGCACAGTGCTTGCTATATGCAAAAATAAAACCAATATTTAATAGCACCTCTTCTCTATGCCTCTGAATATGTGGGAAATTTTAGGTTGTGGGTTGTCTGGGTTACTTCCTTTAAAGCTACAGAGCAACGCTCTGTTGAATAATTAACTAACCAACACATATCTGTGGAAACTGAGAATTTTCTTTAAGGAACTCGTCTCCAAAGAATGAATAAGAACACACATGCAGGGTAAGAGGGCACAGGCAAAGTGAGAGGAAATGAAGGAACAACCTGCTGCAGCTTGCAGTCTCTTACTCTCTCCGTATGTTGTTTCTAAGGCATCTATCATGTTGATATCTACAGCTAATATAAAACAAAGGCGTATCTGGCTGTGTAACAAATAAGTTGACTTTCTAGTTTTCAAAGAAGATAAAAGAGTCAGTGGAAGTATTTTACTTGCTTGGATCCTGAAGAAGGGAGATGGAGAAGAGTAGAAGTGAAGATTTTGCTTCAGCTAGTACATTCAGTGCTCCTTTTTTTAAGGTAAGGAATTTCAGAGCTGGTGTCCTGGTGTGCTTCAAGTGCTATACAGGCTGTCCTGCATCCTAAATGTTACATTAGCCAGAAGAACTGCTGCAAATGAATAATGAAAAGCATTAATCAATTTTGGGATAAATAATGTGTGACTGTTGCACTGTGGATCTTAACTGAATCTCATCCTTAACTTTTTCAGTGGTTGTTGAAGACTGTGAGAAGGTACGTACCCCAAAACCTGAATCTAGAGCCTGAGACCACTTCCTGCATCTATGTATCCCCACTGTTTTCCATTTCCTTCGGCAACAGCACAAGTTCAGGTGTTCAGTGAGGCTTCTGCCTAAAATGCTCTAGTACCTCAAAGGTTTAAGCACATCAAACTAGGCTTTCTTGATTTGCTTTCCTGCACTTAAAATTCCTAAATTCCAACATGTTAGGGATCTAAATGATTCACTTTTCAAAGTATTTTACATTTTAGTGCTCATAGTATGCACTCATTGTCTATCCATGTTTTACTAGCATTTCTCTGCAACTTTTGCTAAATATTCCATCTCTGTGCCTCAAATTATTTTGTCTGTTAGATTTAGGTGAAGTGGAAATAACAGAAACTAGAGCAAAGGTTATGTTTCATTATTTGGATACTCAAATTCACTGTAAGCTAAAATGCTACTGTTACCATGAATGGAAAAAAAAAAAAAACCAACAAACCAAAACTACAAGAATTTGACCAAGGTCACAGTGTATAAAGCATGAGATTTAAATTTCTTGGACTATTTGAAGAATGTAAATGAAGCCACAGAGTAACTTTGTTGTTTTCATAAGAATGCTAGTCTCAGGAACAGCAGCATCCTTTAATTTACAATTCAGCTTAAAGTCTATAATTGACAGGTCTTAAGTTTATGTAGCAGAAAGGGATTTGATAGAGAGGATGACAAAATGCATGATGTTGCATATGCTTTCTATTGAGGATGACATTAACCTTTTTCTGAAGAGCTTGCTTTTCTGCACCCACTCACCATTTTGAAAGATAACAAAACCAGCTAACAAAGAAGAGTCCTTTAAAGCAGAATGTTGTGATATATGTGGAAGTTCCAAAGACAATGTGAGATAGCACATTGGCTCTTCAAAAAGACCATCTTCAGCTAGATGCTTCCCAGTCCTATTCTGTATCATCCATCTAATCAGGTGTAAAATTCAATGATCAGCAGTTCCCTAGTTTCCCTATTCTAAAGCCATTTTTTTTGCTGATAGGATTACATTGATAGTTCTTCCTTCAAAAATCTTAATAGAGCTGTAACTACCTTGCAGTCAAAATGCAGATGTCTGGACCCTTTTCTTGACCACAGATTTTCTGTTTAATTTGTAGAAAATGGTTTGGCTGTCTATCCATACCATCTCATGTCCTTTGGCTCTGAACCACTGCCTGGGTAAAATTGCTGCACATGATTATTTTGCACTCTTTTCATCCTGCATGCTTGTACTTTGATCTTTCTCACCTCTCACAACAGTACTGAAAGGTAGGGAGGGCAAAAGTCATCACACAGTGAAATGACCTCAAGGGCCACCCAGTTTGGGAAGTGTCCAGACTTTCTGATTAATGAAGCTGTGTAACAGTATTTTACCTTGTATGGAAGCCAAGCAATGCATACCTTGTGGCTTGGAGAGGCTGAAGAGCAGGAATCCTATGAATAATAATACTCTTCTTACAGGACTCCATAGCTCCATCATGGAGTGAGGGGCAAGCTGAATAGAAGTCTGTTTTCCAGGAAAATAGTTGACTTTTCTCTAAACATCCTGGTGACTACTGTTCATAGGTGGAGACTCAGACTCAGCAGTAGCTCCCATATCAGAACAGACTTGTTCATCATGTACTTGACATGCTTGATGTGTCATAATTTTGACGTGATAACCAGGTTTGAATTACCAAGGAGACAAATGCAGCTGAAACCTGCAAGTTACCTACTCCTCATGTGTCCAAGAGCAGAGTTAACTGTCTTTACCTAATTCTCGATATTTTCTTCACTGGATTTTTTTAAACAGTTCTGCTGTTGTTCAGTTCTGGGCCCCTTAGTTCAAGAAGGACAGGGAACTGCTTGAAAGAGTCCAGAGCAGAGCCAAAAAAATGATTGACGGAGTGGAACGTCTCCCTTATGAGGAGAGACTGAGGGAGCTGGGGCTCTTCAGCTTGGAGAAGAGGAGGCTAAGGGGTGACCTCATTCATGTTTTTAACTATGTAAAGGGAGAGTGCCAAGAGGATGGAGCCAGGCTCCTCTTGGTGATGCCAAATGATAGGACAAAGGAGAATGAGTGGAAATTGAGGCATACGAAGTTCCATGGAAACATAAAGATTTTCACTATGAGGGTGATAGAACACTGGAAGAGGCTGCCCAGGGGGTTGCGGAGTCTTCCTCTCTGGAGATATTCAAAACCCACCTGGATGCATCCCTGTGTGATCTGGTACAGGTGATCCTGCTCTGGCAGGCAGTTTGGAGTGGATGATCTTTCAAGGTCCCTTCCAACCTCTAGCATTTTGTGATTTGTGATTCTGTGAACAAGTTTCAGTGGTAAAGACTCCTCTACCTACCAAGGCCTCCTGTATCAGAAATGTACAATTTTATACTTAGAGTGTTTTCCTTAATGCTCAATCCATCACAGTATCACAGTATCACAGTATAACTTAGGTTGGAAAGGACCTCGAGGATCATTGAGTCCAACCTATCAACACAGACCCCATGACTAGACCATGGCACCAAGTGCCACGTCCAATCTCCTCTTGAATGCCTCCAGGGATGGTGACTCAACCACCTCCCTGGGCAACCCAATGACAAATGACTCGCTCAGTGAAGAACTTCCTCCTCACCTCGAGTCTAAACCTTCCCTGGCACAGCTTGAGACTGTGTCCCCTTGTTCTGGTGCTGGTTGCCTGGGAGACCAACCCCTTCCTGGCTACAACCACCTTTCAGGTAGTTGTAGAGAGCAATGAGGTCACCCCTGAGCCTCCCTTTCTCCAGGCTAAACAATCCCAGCTCCCTCAGCCTCTCCTCATAGGGCTTGTGCTCAAGGCCTCTCACCAGCCTTGTTGCCCTTCTCTGGACACGTTCAAGTGTTTCGATGTCCTTAAACTGAGGGCCCCAGAACTGGACACAATACTCAAGGTGCAGCCTAACCAATGCAGAGTACAGGGGCACAATGACTTCCCTGCTCCTGCTGGCCACACTATTCCTAATGCAGACCAGTTGCTACAGTTTAAACTTCTGAAGTTGTCTATCCACAGTGAAAATAGCAGTCAGGTTATTCTCTGCGGCGATTGATAATGGACTCTGATGTGCAAGATCAGAGACATTTATTGTTACACTCTTAGTGCTTATATTCTTTTTCTGCTAAGCCACGCTCTAACCGCACATGTCTGACAGGGTAAAGGCTTCGGTTCATGCGCTGTACTGCAAACGGTAGCTGGTCTTCTGCCACTGCGCACAGTTCCTTTATATTAGCTGCTGAAGGTTAGCCAACATCCCATTTCTCACTGGAAATACCCTCACAAGGCATCTGTGCTTATGTCAAGTACACAACTTTGTTTCATCAAGGTCAAGCTAGTCTGGGCCGAGGGACCCATTGCCCCCCACAGTTCTTTTTTGTATTTGTAAAGAATTGCCGTGTACTCATCATAAGAAGCATGGCCAATAGATGGAGAAAGGTGATTCTGCTGTTCTACTCAGCTCTGGTGAGACCCTACCTGGAGTACCCTGTCTAGTTCTGGGGGCCCCAACACAGAAATAACATGGACCTATTGGAGCGGGTCCAGAGGAGGGCCACGAAGATGATCAGAGGGCTGGAGCACCTCTCCTGCAAGGACAGACTGAGGGAGTTGGGGCTGTTCAGCCTGGAGAAAAGGTGGCTACAGGGAGACCTTACAGCTGCATTTCAATATCTGAAGGAGACCTACAGGAAGGCTGGGGAAAGACTGTTTAGAAGGGCATATAGCAATAGGATGAGGGACAATGGTTTTAAACTAGAGGAGGGTAGATTTAGGCTGGACATGAGGAGGAGGTTCTTCACAATAAGAGTGGTGAAATACTGAAACAGGTTGCCCAGAGATGGGACTGAGGCCCCATCACTGGAGACACGCAAGATCAGACCTGATGTGGTCTTGGGCAGCCTGATCTAGTTGGAGATGTCCTTGCTGATTGCAAGGGAGTTGAGCCTTCAAGGATTCCTTCCAACTCAATGCATTCTCTGATTTCTGTGATACCCTTCAGGCTTCTCTGTCTTAAGCCACACAATCGCTGTTGTAAAAATCTTTCATCATAGATCACATTCTCTTTGCTTCTAATAACTGTCACTATTTTGGGCTTTCTCCATTTGGTCCATGTATTTTCTGAAGGATATCACCCCAAAAGGAGCAAGTCCTCTACTTGACATTCTAGTAGTGCCAAGAACAGGAATTCTTGAGGGCTGTACTGGTATTAATAGATCACTGTACTGGTATTAATAGATCACAACTGATCCCTCAGGGATCAGTCCTGGGACCTGTCTTATTCAACATCTTTGTGGGTGCCATGGACAGTGGCATTGAGTGCACCCTCAGCAAGTTTGCTGATGACACCAAGCTGTGTGGTGCAGCAGACACGCTGGAGGGAAGGGAGGCCATCCAGAGGGACCTTGACAGGCTGGAGAGGTGGGCACAAGCCAACCTCATGAAGTTCAATAAGAGCAAGTGCAGGGTCCTGCAGCTGGGTCGAGGCAATCCCAGGCACAAATCCAGGCTGGGCAGTGACTGGCTGGAAAGTAGCCCTGAGGAGAGAGACTTGGGGGTGCTGGTGGACAAAAAGCTCAACGTGAGCTCTCAATGTGCACTTGCAGCCCGCAAGGCCAATCAGATCCTGGGCTGCATCAAGAGAAGTGTGGCTAGCAGGTCGAGGGAGGTGATCCTCCCCCTCTACTCAGCCCTGGTGAGACCCCACCTGGAGTACTGTGTCCAGTTCTGGAGCCCCTATTACAAGAGGGATGTGGAGGTGCTGGAACGTGTCCAGAGAAGGGCCACGAGGATGATCAGAGGGCTGGAGCACCTCTCCTATGAGGACAGACTGAAGGAGTTGGGGCTGTTCAGTCTGCAGAAGAGAAGGCTCCGAGGTGACCTAATTGTGGCCTTCCAGTATCTGAAGGGGGCCTACAGGAAGGCTGGGGAAGGACTTCTCAGGATGTCAGGTAGTGATAGGACTAGGGGGAATGGAATGAAGCTGGAGGTGGGGAGATTCAGGCTAGATGTGAGGAGGAGGTTCTTCACCATGAGAGTGGTGAGACCCTGGAATGTGTTGTCCAGGGAGGTGGTCGGGGCACTGTCCCTGGGAGTGTTTAAGAGCAGGCTGGATGAGGCTCTGTCCAGCCTGATCTAGTGTGGGGTGTCCCTGCCCATGGCAGGGGTTGGAACTAGATGATCCTTGTGGTCCCTTCCAACCCTGAATGAAACTATGAAACAACATATTCCTTGTGACTTGTGTTTGCAATAGACGATGTATTTTAAACTTTTTTTTTTTTTTTTTTAATTTCTGATGTATTATTTCCAGGTACTTCTTTGGAAAATTAGTTCCAAAAAAGTAATTTCCTGGCCCTTTTTAAAATTGGGTTTTTAAAACATTTGATTATTTGCATATAAATGCAATATTCATTCTTGCTGCAGTTTATCCATCTTTCATTCCACTAGTGCAATTTCTCAAGATAATTTTGGATTTTAATTTTCTTACATGACAGCATCAAAGTAAATGGTTTTAAAAAGTTGCATTAGCAAATCAGTTTTTATGCTATTACTTTGGTTAATATCTTTCAGGTGTTTACAAATAATTTGATTGATCCAGGTGATTTTCCTATGAGTTGAGGTTAAATGATTGGCTTACTATTTCAAGGCTTTTCTTCCTCTGTTTTCTGCCCCTTTTTTTCCTGAAAGACAGCTGTTGGTTTTCATCCGTTCCCAGTCTTATACATCTTAGCCATCTTTCACAAATTGTCAAGTAACAACTAATCTGACTAATTCACCTCATTCTTAAAATATCCCAGGAAATAGTCTGTTTTGGCAGAGTTGAGCACATTTTGTAACGCTCTCCTGTCCAATTTCTTTTCTGATTAGATTGTCTTCTTAACCCTTTATGATGATTTTTTATCATGCTAGTTATATGCCTCCAGCTGACATGAAAAGAAAGTTTTATACTTTGACCTTCTTGAAATCACCAATTATGTCATCTACTTCCCTCCACTACCCCACAAAAAGCAATGGACAGCACTTCCCTACTATTAATGCACATTACCTTTTGATGTGTTTTCTAGCTGTATGCCAGTTTTGTGCCTTAGTTTTCTGGTTGGTTTTTATACATGCATGCTGTTACCCTGTATACTTTAGAATCTGATTTGATTTCCCCTTATGAATGTGAGATCTTGTGATCAGTTAAAAGCTTCTGGCTTATCTAAAATCATGTCTCAGTACTTTTCCCTTCTGATAGGGATAGCTTATGTTCTCTACCATAGCAAGTTAATTACATTTTCCCTTCGCTTTGTAGTTGAGTTGGAGGAAATTTGCCTCCTTCAAGTCCATGATTTTATAATTTCCCCTCATTTTTTTTTTCTTAGGGTTGTGAACTCCATAATTTCACCATCACCATCACCAAGTTGCCTTTCATCATCCTAATCTCAAACAACTCAGTGGTTAGAAACACATGCCTCTCCCCTGCATATTTTTTCTACCATTTTCTGTCCCAGGTATGGTGATCAGTGCTTTTCGTTTAGAGCTTCCTAATTGATTGCTGTCCTAATGCTTTTCTTTCCTACCCGTTCTTTGGAGAGTTAAACTGTTTCATGACTCTGTGGTCCTGTGCATAAAATGATTTGTCATGTTCTTCATAAAAGAGGCTTCCACAGTGGATAGTGTTTGTTTGTGTGGTTGGTGTTACAACAGCAACAGTCATGTCCTCCTCTCACTCTGTTGTCCCCCAGAAGCTTCCAATGAATTTGACTTCCTCCTATGTCTGAAGTTCAGGACCAGTTCTATTATGATGGTTATCTTACTCCCAAGTCTATGTTTTGCAAACAAGGTCTTCTTTGTGGATGTATTTATAGATATATTTACTTTTCTTGTCAATTTCCTTCGTTTTCTCACACTTTTAACTTGGCTTGTCACAATCCTCCCCACTCACACTTTTTTTGTTAAATTTGTTCAGATTGGAATAAAGTAACATACAGAGCGACACATACAGCAACATATTATATATAAATATACATTGAAGTGTGTGACTTTTCCCCTGTTTTTATGTTAGCATCCTGGAAGAGGCATTAACAAGCCAGCTAAACCTGTTTGGCCACTGCCTCTGCAGGGTCCAGGTTTGAGGTCGAGGAGCCAGTAGGCAGACACCATTAAGGCTACCTGGAGGGAGTGGAAACTGGACCACTGAGCCTCATGTTTCAGAGAAGCTACTGCATGTGTCAGAGGCTATTTGAGAAGGCATATGCAGTTTTGCCCGCCTGACAACACTTTGAGTGATTGGTGGATTTGAATAGGTAATGTGCCATTGGGCTGTTGTTTCTCAAAAAAAGGGAATTTATAGGGGAAGATTTCAGAGCCACATCTTTCTTATCTCTCTCTTATCACTCTTCTCTCTTGTCTTCTTTCCACCCTTCCCCCCCCACCCCCCCAGTTCACTAAAGGGATTCAAGGTGGCAACAAGCACCTACTTCATGCTCCTGTCTTCAGGGCAATTAACTTCTTTTGTCCTAGCAGCATAGTGTTTGAGTCATAAATCTCTACCACAGCAGCATGCTCTCCTTCGCTCTCTCACTTCCTATAATTTTGGATTCTACCTTTTGGATTATTCCTGCCCTTTGGATTACAACTACAAACTCAGAACATTGCTTCATTCAGCAAAGTTTTTGGTAGTGTGAGAAACGAACTCACTGCTGAAAATTTGTAACCAGTTTATTACAAAATAAAGGCAACACAGTGCTGGGCGCATAGCGAGTTTGCTAGAGGCGCACCCCAACAACACATGGTGAACTGATATAGACGGCAAACATACATATTAATATATTAAAACGTACATATTCATATATTCCCCAGCACGCTCCCACCCCTCTCCATCAGGACTGAGACAAAACCTGCACTTTTGACCTGGCCAGTCTTTAGACCTGTTGGCACCTCCCCTTTCTCTCCCAATACCCCACACAATACAGACCACCAGCCCAACGATCCAGGCCCAACGATCGGGCCCGCCCCGGTCCCCAGTAATTCCCCTTGCGAAAGCCAAATATTACAACCCGTTTCTCACAGTAGTTAACAGCTTGGCAGTTTGTGAGTAACTTACACTAATTTACCTGATTATTTCTAAGGTTTATAGCTTGTTTACCTGTTGGTTAGCTCTGTTGTGAACCTGAGGTGGTCTGTCTCACCACCCAGGGCGGCACTGGTATTTGTTTTCACATGTATAAAAGTTTCCAGTTTGTTCCTCTGTATTCCAAGTTCTGATTTTCCTAGAATGTTATTCCACTGTTTGTGCATAATTAACCTATCATCGACCAGGCAAACAAACCTGAATCAAATTGGCTCAGAAAAATATTTTTTTACTATTTCATAAACCATATTAATATTTTATCACATTTCTGGGTTATCAATTTGATCAAAAACTGTATCAGTGAGTGACCATGTGAACAAAAAGAACAGCTGCCAAACAGGAAAAGGAGGTCTTTTATCAAAATTCTAAGTAGAATTGCATTGTTGACTTGAGCGCAGCCCAGTTTAGATATCAGCCCTGAAGTAATTTGCAAATGCAGTGTTTAAAATGGCTTCACACAATAGCAGTTACATTTACCTAGTGTGTTTTTTTAAATTTTACTTTGATCTCAGCAGTTATAGTCCTCATGTAGAGCACCAGGGACACCTCATTGCTGTCTACAACTACCTGAAGGGGGGTTGTAGCCAGGAGGGGGTTGGTCTATTCTCTCAGTCAACCAGCACCAGAACGAGACGACACAGTCTCAAGCTGCACCAGGGGAAGTTTAGGCTCGAGGTGAGGAGAAAGTCCTTCACAGAGAGAGTTGTTTGCCATTGGAATGTGCTGCCTAGGGAGGTGGTGGAGTCACCGTCCCTGGAGGTGTTCAGGAGTGGATTGGATGTGGCACTTGGTGCCATGATCTAGTCCTGAGGTCTGTGGTGACAGGTTGGACTTGATGATCTTTGAGGTCTCTTCCAACCTTGGCGATACTGTGATACTGTGACTGCACTTGATAACATTCCAACCAACCTAACACTTGTAAACAGACGCTTAGATATCCATCCAGCCAAAACCTCTGACACAGGCAACATCTATGAAGGGCTTGTACAGAAATAATCCCATAAAATGTTTGACACAGCCAATAGGAGGGCCCTGTAATTTTGAGACTTCCAGTCCCTGGTGACTGGAAAAAGGGAGACATTGCACACATTTTTTAAAAGGGTAGAAAGGAGAACCCTGGGAATCACTAGCCTGTCAGCCCCACCTTTGTGCCTGGGAAGATCATGGAGCAGATTCTTCTAGAAGCTCTGATAAGGCACATGGAAGACAGGGAAGTGGTCAAAGACAGCCATTATGGCTTCACTAAGGGCAAATCCTGCCTGATGAACCTAGTGGCCTTCTATGATGGAGTGACTACAACAATGGATGTTGTCTATTTGGATTTCTGCGAGGCCCTTTACACAGTTCCACACAAGACCCAACTCGCCAAGTTGGAGAGATATGGATTTGATGGGTGGACTCTTCAGTGGATGATTGCATTCAGAAGGTAGTGCTCAATGGCTCAAAGTCCAGATGGAGAGGGGTGGCAAGTGGTGTCTCTCAGGGGTCCATGCTAAGACCAGAACTGTTTAATATTTTCATCACTGTTATAGACAATGGCATTGAGTGCGCCATCTGCAAGTTTGCAGCTAATGCCAAGCTGAGTGCTGCTGTTGACATGCCAAAAGGATTTGGACAAACTGGATCCCAGGTGAACCTAATGAGATTCAACAAGAGCAAGTGCAGGCTGGCAGATGAGCTGATAGAAAGCAGCTCTATGGAAAAGGACTTGGCAATTCTAGTGAAAGTGAAGCTGGACATGAGCCAACTATGTGCATTTGCAGCCCAGAAAGCCAATCTCATCAAAAGAAGTGTAGCCAACAGATAGAGAGAGTAAGACCTCACCTGGAGTAATGCGTCCATCTCTGGAGCCCTCAACACAGGAAATTACCAGGGAATTCGAACACCTCTTCTATGAAGACAGGCTCAGGGAGCTGGGGTTGTTCAGCCTGGAGAAGAGAAGGCTCTGGGGAGACTTAAGAGTGGCCTTCCAGCACCTGAAGGGGGCCTACAAGCAGGTTGGAGGGGGACTGTTTACAAAGGCCAGTAGTGATAGGATGAGGGACAATTGCTCAAAATTAGAGAAGAGCAGATTTAGATTGGATGTTAGGCACAAGTTCTTTACCATGAGGGTGGTGGAACACTGGAAGAGATTACCCAGGGAGGTAGTTGAGACCCCATCCTAGGAGATATTCAAGTTTGGCTCAACAAGGCTCTGAGCAACCTGATCGAGCAGAGGATGTCCCTGCTTCCTGCAGGAGGGTTGGACTAGATTACCTTTGGAGATGTCTTCAAAGCCAAACCATTCTATGATTTTATCATTCTAAGTGAACATACACACCCTGATTATGTAAGCAGTGCTGGCAAATCTGCATCCAGTCATCAATTATGCTTTTCCTCTCCCATCTTGTACTAAATCCATCTTCTATATTTTAATGAAAATGTTTCCACTGTAATAATAAATAAAACAGGACCAAACAATGAGCTTGCTTACTGGGCCCTAAAACACTCCCATCCTTCAATATGCACTTTGGCATCCTTTTGACCTGAGTCAACAAATCCTAACCAATGCCAAGGGGCTAACACTGGCTGGGGACTTCATTCAGTAGACAGTATGGAGATACCTAAACAACCAGAGCTGGCTTCTTTCTCGTACACAATCTTCCAATGCTGTCCCAACAGCATCTGAATCCTCAGGTATGCAACATGGTACACATCAGGGGTATGCAATGCATCCCACAGTTTCATGCTATGAAAACACAGGGGCTTGTCATCAGGGACTCACTTCTGAAGGGTATTGAGGGTCCTGTATGCAGACCTGATCCAGTCCTTAGGCAAGTCTCCTTCTGTGGAGATACTCAAAAGCCACCTGGACATGTTTCTCTGCAGCCTGTTCTAGCTGAACCTGCTTTAGCAGTAAGTTTGGACTAGATAATCTCCAGAGGGCCCACCCCTTCTATCCTGTCATACTGTGAAAGGGGCTAAGAGCTGTGGCAAGCTCTGAAATCACAGGACAATGGGATTATCATAGAATCACATAATCATAGAATGGTAGGGGTTGGAAGGGACCTCTGGAGATTATCTAGTCTGAACCCCCTGCTAAAGCAGGTGCACTAGGCTACACAGGAACACATTCAAGTGGGTTTTGAGTATCTCCAGAGAAGGAGATTCCACAACTCTGGGCAGCTTGTTCTGCTGCTCTGTGACCCTCACAGTAAAGAAGTTTTTCCTCATGTTGAGATGGAGCTTCCTGTATTCCTGTTGCCCCTCACCCCCAGGACACCATTGAAAAGAGCCTTTTTTCTTGACACTTACCCTTCAAGTATTTGTAAACATTAATAAGATCTCCTCTCAGCCTTCTCTTCTCCAGACTAAACAGCCCCAGGTCTCTTAGCCTTTCCTCATGAGACTGTTGGATATTCTCTAGTACATTCTTGTTCCTTTTGATCTGGGGACCCCAGAGCTGGACATGATACTACAGATGAAGTCTCACTAGGACTAGAGGAAAAAGAAAGAAAGACTTTTGCAACAGTCTCATTTACATGATATCTGTCAATTCTGCGAGTCAGTTTGGTCATGAGTTATTCAAACAGAAAAGCTAGGTTTACAAATACAGACACTATTGTACATAGTACAGTCTAATCCCCAGTGGGTGATAATCATCATGCTCCATTTCCCAGCCGGATAAAGACCACAACTATTATTATAAGTGTAAAAGTTAAGTCTAATGGGAAGATATGTCATTAAACTAAACAAAAATAAAATATCAATGTTAAATTGTACTTTCATTAATAGCAGAATGAACTGATGAATGGTGTTAGTTACAGTTTTGCTGCTTGATATAATTTCCTGGTTTATTCACAGACCTAAAATGGGAATTATAAAGAGCTGCAGAGTATTCTGGATCACAAACTGAAATGCCCTCCTTCAAGGCACATGAAGCTGATAAAACTTCAGAACCAAGTCTAGATCAAAATCCGGTGCTGTCAGGATAAGCCTGAGGTATATGCACTTGCTCATTTTTTACCTAATTACATTTGCTTACAATGGATGAGAATAACTTGTTTCTTACTGATAGTAATAGAATATATACACTGAATCACTTAGTCCTTTCTCCCACTTTAATAACCAGAATCATCTTTAAGTTGCTCAAAGAGAAGAGGATCCATCTGTCTTTCAGTAAGGATGATTGCTTTCCCCCTCTGTTTCCTAGACTGCAGCATTCAGTCTTACACTACTTGTCCTTTATGCTCTAAATGTTGTTTTATTATAATCCAAAGTACAAATTTGGTAAGATCACTATCTTTCTTCCCATTTTTAATATTAAGGTCTTTTTTTATTTTCTCTAGAATAGGCTGTTCTTCCTTTGGCCTCTGAATGCTGCCAATGCAGTTCGTAGTTACTACAGCTAATCCTCTCCTCCAAATACCCAGGTATCTGCAGCTATGATGGGAGTTCCTTTGGATGTTGGACTTGGAAGTTTCCTTTGCTGTGCATCCATAGTATCCATATATTCTTCTTTCCATGCCTAAACTGTGTCTTATGTTTCCTTAGTTTTTTTGAGTTCAGTTTTCTTTATATAATTCCTCCCAGTTCCCATAACCTAGCCTAACAATGCATTTTTTAATGCCTCAAGGCATTAAGATAAATATTTCCATTTTTTTTCTACACCATTTATTCAGTGTCCTGGTCATTCATAGGCAGCTGAGAGTGCAAAACAGCTGGCTCTCATCTATTAATGTAGATTTTTCTTTATATTTTTTAAAAATCAAAACTTCATTCTTGAGAATGATGAGGTTCCCCTCTTTTGCTTTAAAGGCAGAACTCTCTATTATATTTCAAAAGTCATGGCAATCTGGGGAAGTCCCCATAGACTGGAAAAGGAGAAACATCACCCCCATCTTCAAAAAGGGTAAGAAGGAGGAACCAGGGAACTACAGGCCAGTCAGTCTCACCTCTGTGCCTGGAAAGATCATGGAGCAGATCCTCCTGGAGTCACTACTCGCTCAAAAGAATAGTGAAGAGGTGATTGGGAACAGTCAGCATGGCTTTGCCAAGGGCAAATCCTGCCTGACCAACCTGGTGGCCTTCTATGAGCAGGTGACAAAATTAATAGATGAGGGGCGAGCAACTGATGTCATTTACCTGGACGTGAGCAAAGCCTTCGACACTGTCCCACACCACATCCTGGTCTCCAAACTGGTGACACATGGGTTTGATGGGTGGACCACTAGATGGATAAGGAACTGGCTTGATGGCCGCACCCAAAGAGTGGCTGTCAATGGGTCCATGTCCCAGTGGAGGCCAGTGACAAGCGGAGTCCCTCAGGGATCAGTCCTGGGACCTGTCTTGTTCAACATCTTTGTGGGTGCCATGGACAGTGGCATTGAGTGCACCCTCAGCAAGTTTGCTGATGACACCAAGCTGTGTGGTGCAGCAGACACGCTGGAGGGAAGGGAGGCCATCCAGAGGGACCTTGACAGGCTGGAGAGGTGGGCACAAGCCAACCTCATGAAGTTCAATAAGAATAAGTGCAGGGTCCTGCACTTGGGTCGAGGCAATCCCAGGCACAAATCCAGGCTGGGCAGTGACTGGCTGGAAAGTAGCCCTGAGGAGAGAGACTTGGGGGTGCTGGTGGATGAGGAGCTCAACATGAGCTCTCAATGTGCACTTGCAGCCCACAAGGCCAATCAGATCCTGGGCTGCATCAGGAGAAGTGTGGCTAGCAGGTCGAGGGAGGTGATCCTCCCCCTCTACTCATCTCTGGTGAGACCCCACCTGGAGTACTGTGTCCAGTTCTGGAGCCCCTATTACAAGAGGGATGTGGAGGTGCTGGAACGTGTCCAGAGAAGGGCCACGAGGATGATCAGAGGGCTGGAGCACCTCTCCTATGAGGACAGACTGAAGGAGTTGGGGCTGTTCAGTCTGCAGAAGAGAAGGCTCCGAGGTGACCTCATTGTGGCCTTCCAGTATCTGAAGGGGGCCTACAGGAAGGCTGGGGAAGGACTTCTCAGGATGTTAGGTAGTGATAGAACTAGGGGGAATGGAATGAAGCTGGAGGTGGGGAGATTCAGGCTGGATGTGAGGAGGAGGTTCTTCACCATGAGAGTGGTGAGACCCTGGAATGTGTTGTCCAGGGAGGTGGTCGAGGCCCCGTCCCTGGGAGTGTTTAAGAGCAGGCTGGATGAGGCTCTATCCAGCCTGATCTAGTGTGGGGTGTCCCTGCCCATGGCAGGGGGTTGGAACTAGATGATCCTTGTGGTCCCTTCCAACCCTGAATGAAACTGTGAAACTATGAAATGCAGTTTGGCAGAACAGAAATGAAGTACTGCTGTTACTATTACAGTACTCATTCTTCCTTCCTCTATTTCATAAGCACCAAAGATTGGCTCTACAGATAGGGATCAAGCAAATCAGGAGCTCAAAACTAGGTAAGCAAGACTTTTTAAATTTATGCCATGACATCATAGTCCTGCCTGCAAGGACAAGGGAATGTTGATCGTCTATTTTCTGATAATCTGTGCTATTATGTAGCATTCTGCTTATTGCATAATAAGCTCATGAGCCTCTAGTGTTGCAGCTTCATCCCATAAGTACTTAATTATTTGGCCTGGCAAGTGTACTGTTTGCTGGAGTGATTAATAGATTAATACTAACAGAACTCCCAGGTTAGCAGGGTTTGTGGCATAACCCCGATCATGGTCTGGGCAGAGACTGGGAGTACCATGAGTGCCTCACTGCCAGATTCTGCCTTGTGAACAAGGCACATCAAAGTCATTTAAATGAGAGCCTTGTGTCTCCAACTAATCAGTTGTTGCTTATCTCATTATTTTTCCCTACCAGAAGCTGTTCCACATGATAGTTCTACAGCATATCTGGCAGTTTCTGTGGGGGAATGGTAAATGAATACTGTGATTACCCCTGGCAACACAGAAGGCCTTAGAAGGACGAGCTGCTTCCTGATAACAAACACCATCTTTGGATTTGGATCTACCAACTGCAGTAATTCGGTTCACACTTCCTTAATTTCCAAGGGTTAAGTAACCTGGGAGATGTGTCATGTCACATTCATGCCCCACATCATAACTAACAGCATTTTTCTCTGGGCAGTTATATTTCATCAGCATATAAGCTCCAGGAGAAATAAGAGGTTTGACTGTGGAATGCTGCTATTCAGAGCCCCATTGCTCTGCCAGTGCAGAAGAGGTTTCTGTCTTCTCTGACCAGGCATGTCTTTGAATCCCACCATAATGATGAGCAACCCTGGTGTGACAGTTTAGGCTGAGTGCCTCCTGCTGCTGCCACATGGGGTGCACCTCTGGTGCCCCGGCTGTCCAACCCACTGAGTGGACACAGGAAGCTGTGTATTTCATACCCATAATGTCCTGCTCCCTATAAATCCATCTACAAAGTCTCTCACTTCCTCTTTCTTCCCTCACTGCTCCCATGGGAGATGCTCTCTGTCTGGTAATGGAGGGGGAGTTATCTCAAGGCCTCTTGGGTCTGACTAGGCCTAATGCCAGGAGGAGAAGGGGGAAGGGCAATCTCAAATCTAGCCAGATGAGATTAGCCTAACAGTGAGTAGAAGTGGGGGGAAGAAAGAGCCCTGTGGGTTTTGGGTGTACCCACAGGTAGGGAGAAGGGGAGTGCTGGGAGGCTTTTGGGTATGCTGTAAAGAACTCTATGCTTTGGGATCTCTTTTGTCACTATGCTTGTAGCTTCTGTAAAGTACTCACTGCTTTTTCCATTTAAACTTTCCATCACTTCTGCAATTCATTCGTGTGAGTCTCATTTTTCTGCCCCAGTGGGAGGCAAGGGAGGATTGGCCTTCCATCCTGGGACACCTGGATTAAGAATCAGATACTGAAGCAGAATGGGCAATGGAAATTAACATAAGGGTTCCTAAGACAAGTCCTATCCTCAAAAAATGAACAGGTGAACACAACATAAGCAACAAGCCACAAAAAAAGCATGTATGCTAGCATTAAAATGAGGCATAAATGGCTTTCTGGTCACAGTGTTGATATAAGAGGACTCATCACTAACGGAATTATAGAGAAAAGCCGCCTGTGTCCAGAAAGATGTTGTGAGGTACAAAGAACTTGGGATGTGGAGGAGGTGTTAATGGGTGACTTGCTTTGATTAAGTCAGCCTATGCACTTGAAGCACTTTATTTCTTAGGCAATCTTTGAAGAGTATATTCCCCCCTAGATTCCTTTGAGAGACAGGCTATTACATGGAGATGTACTTATCTTTGTAGTGAAGTTGTTTGCTCTACAGTAATGCTTGCTTTCTGCTCAGCTTACTTATTGCTGTAAATTCTCATTAGTGCCTATGATCAGCTGGCACCACCGTTCGTTTTCCCTTTTAGTGTTCTGCTTGAGCTCATCTCCCTTCCAGAGCTCTGCTCATCTCTGAGCACAAACATGCTCTTAGTTCTTCAGTGTTGGAAGGAAGTAATAACTGTCCTCACAGCTTCACTGTCTTCAGCCTAAGGAAATTTCAGAAGTGTAGGCCAAGCCAAAGTCCATTTCCTATTACACAGTTACCCTGACACAGTAAGTTTTCTGACAATTTTTGTGGCAAAAACTCCATAATGGAATCTGTCTCCAGTACTGACACAGATGGAGGGTCAAAGTACAAATACCTTACATTCTTCAATGTCTTTATCATCAGAAATGTCTTCAATGCATTTATCCTCAGAATACACTTCTGATGCAACAAAGTGCCCTATCTCTGCTTGTAGATGGGAACTGAGGCCTCCAGAGGGTGAGTATTAAAAAACTTCACCCTCTGGATGCATCTGTCTATCAGTACTGCCTGTGGAAGGACTCTTGGTAAATGCAGAAACTAGAACGTCTAAACATGAATTAGATCCTGTCCTGAATTTCTTACTGAAAACCACAGAGGAAGTATTTAGTGATACATGGACTTAGGCATGAGTGTTTTGCAGCCTAAGATATTACTGAAGGTATAGGGTATGTTTTACTATTAGTATTTGCACCTTCTATTTCAGGGGAAGGGAAAAAAAAAGTACTTGGTTTCAAGAAGTAGCATACTTATTTTGTACTTTGAAATAAGACTCATTTTTCTCTTGGATGCATTGTTAAAAGGCCAAGAAGGTGCAGCTCATTCCAAAAGAAGTTGGAGGGACAATCAGTGCCTCATCTGAAAATGGACCAAAAGGTAGGATCATGATTTTGCTGGTTGTTCTCTTTTACAATTGGCTGGGCTCCAACAAAGCGAGAGGCACTTGGCAGTGAGGAACAGTTAGTCCCACAGCACTGCCATTACAAATCAGTGACTAACTGGAATTGGACAAATATAAAGACATAATTTGTAAAGATGAGCTGACCTTAAAGCAGGAGTTGAGGACTATAGGATAAAGCCCCATACAACCTCTAGAACACCTTGAAAATTAATTGCATAACATTTATCATGAACAAGACACAGTATTTGCAATTAAAATACAGCACCAATTTTCAAGAAATACTTTTTTCCACCTTCTGAGGTGGAGTTTGAAAGAATGGAGGCAAAACAGATATTCCTGGGTTCCAGCTTGACAACATGCACAAGGACACCCATTTGACAGTGCTGCATCACTGCTGAAAACTGTCACTGTAGTAATTTCCCAGGTAGCATCAGTCTCACGGTTGAACCACAGTAATCTTTCCTGATTTGAAAAGCAATCTCAAAACTGCTTTATTTCTGATCACAAGATCAATATAAGGCAAACTAGGGTTTTTTTAACAGTTGTCAGAGATTTTAGGCATTTCCTATTGGATATGATCAGTCACAAATACAGTACAGTACAGTAACACTTCTTTCCAGGTGTACATGTTGGATATTGCTGCCCAAATGAACAGTAATAGTCAAAACACAAAATACCTTTAATTCAACACATTCAGTAAGTAAACCTTTAAGTTCTCAACTGGAAGGCATGTGGAAGATAGGGAGCTAATTTAAGAGAGCCCTCATGTCTTTACCAAGGCCAAGTACTGCCTGACCAAGGTAGTAGCTTTCAACAATGGAGTGACTACATCAGTAGGCAAGGAAAAGACAATGAATATGATCTACCTGGAATTGTGCAAGGCCTCTGCCATGTTTCCCCACAAGATCCTCTCTAAGTTGCAGACATATGAATTTGGTGGGTGGACTGTTAAGTGGATAAGGCATTATCTGAATGGTTGCACCCAGAAGGTAGCGGTCAGTGTTCAGATGGAGATGGATGACAAGTGGTGTCCATCAGGGGATCATACTGGGAGCACTGTTGCTTGATATCTTCATTAATGATATAGATGGTGAAATTGAGGACACCCTCAGCAAGTTTGCAGATAATACCAAGCTGAGTTATGGTAGGTGATACCACTCTAAAGGGAACAGAAGGCCCCTGACAACCATACCCATTCCACAGTAAAGTCAGCTGCCTATTTGAGGCTTGGGTTAGAGATGTTACTTGGAAACTCTCTGGTCTGGTGCCACCCTCTGACCATTACCTGCTTTTGGTTATGCAGTTTGGTAGTGACAACATTACAGAGAGAAGTCCAAGAACAATCAAAAAGGACTTCAAGGCATTGGGCCAATTAGTTGAAGGCTCAGGTGCACAGGTAGTCTTCTTATCAATCCCACAAGTGGCAGGGAAGAATACTGAAAGTGATAAGAAAGCATGCATGATAAACATGAGTCTCAGAGGCTGACATCACCAATGGAATACTGGGATTTTGATCATGGAGAAATTTAGGCAGCACCAGGAATCACAAAATCAACCATGTTGGAAGAGACCTCCAATATCAAGTCAAATGGATCACCTAACCCTATTTAATCAACTAGACCATGGCACTAAGTGCCTTATCCAGTCTTTTCTTAAACATCTCCAGGGACATTGACCCCACCACCTCCCTGGGCAGCCCATTCCAATGGCAAATCACTCTTTCTGTGAAGAATTTCTTTCTAAGATCAAGCCTAAACCTCCTCTTGCACAGCTTGAGATTGTGTGGTCTTGTTCTGATGCTGGTTGCCTGGGAGAAGAGATCAACCCCCACCTGGCTACAACCTCCCTTCAGGTAGTTGTAGACATCAATAAGGTCACCCCTGAGTCTCCTCTTCTCCAGGCTAAGCAACCCCAGCTCCCTCAGCCTCTCCTCAGAGGACATGTGCACCAAACCCCTCACCAGCTTTGTTGCCCTTCTCTGGACATGTTCCTAAACTGAGGGGCCCAGAACTGGACACAGGACACATGGTGTGGCCCAACCAGTGCTGAGTACAGGGGCACAATGACCTCCCTGCTCCTGCTGGCCACACTGTTCCTGGTCCAGGCCAGGATGCCATTGGCCTTCTTGGCCACCTGGGCACATGGCAGGCTCATGTTCAGCCTAGTATCACCCAGTACCCCCAGGTCCTTTTCTGCCTGGCTGCCCTGCAGCCACTCTGTCCCCAGACTGTAGAGGTGCATGGGGTTATTGTGACCAATGTGTAGAACTCAGCACTTGGATGTGTTAAATCTCATGCCCTTGAACTCTACCCATCTGTCCAGCCTGTCAAGGTCCCTCTGCAGAGCCCTTCTACCCCTTTAGCAAGTTTGCAGATGCATTGCCAGCAGATCCAGAGAGGTGATTCTGCCACCTTGCTCTGGTAAGACCTCACTTGGAGTACTGCATCTACATCTGGAGCTTTCAATGTAAGAAGGACATGGACCTGATAGAGCAGGTCCAGAGAAGTGCCATGTGAATCATCAGGGGGTTGGAACACCTCTGCTGCAAAGACAGGCTGAGGGTGCTGGGGTTGTTCAGACTGGAGAAGAGGAGGCTTTGGGGAGATCTAATAGTGGCCTTCCAGTACCTGAAGGGGACCGACAAGAAGGCTGGTGAGAGACTGTTTTCAAAGGCCTGCAGTGACAGGACAAGGGGCAATGCCTTCAAACTAGGGAAGAGCAGATTTAGATTGGATGTTAAGAACTGGTTCTTTACCATGAGGGTAGTGGAACACTGAAACAGGTTTCTCAGGGAGGTGGTTGAGGCCCCATCCCAGGAAATATTCAAAATGAGGTTTGACAGGGCTCTGGGCAGCCTGATCTAGTTGGGCATGTCTCTGCTTACTGCAGAAGGCGGACTAGATGACCTTCAGGGTTCCCTTCCAACCCAGACCATTCTATGATTCTATGATTCTGTGATCTACTTGAGGTTAGGAAAACTCTACAGAGAGATCTGGATAGAGTGGACCACTGGGCTAAGGTTAATGAGGTTTAGTAAGGCCAAGTGCTGGGTTCTGCCCTTCATTTGCAGCAACCTCATGCAACACTACAGGCTTGGAGACAAATGGCTGGAAAGGTGCCTGGCAGAAAAGGACCTGGGTGTGCTGGCTGACAGCCCTCTGAGCATGAGCAAGAAGTGTGTTCAGCTGGCCAGAAAGGCAAACAGCATCATACCCTGTGTCAAAAATGGCATGGCCAGAAGTCCCAGGGTAGTGGTTGTGCCCCAATGCTCAGCTGTGGTGAGACTGCACCTTGACTACTGAGTCCAGTTTTGGGCAGTGCATATAAGAAAGACATTGAGGTGCTGGAGAGGGAACAGAAAAGGGCAATGAAGCTGGTGAGGAGACTGTAGAACAAGTTCTATGAGGAGAGGCTGAGGGTGTTGGGATTATTTAGCCTGAAGGAGTTTAATTTTATTTCTCTCTACAGCTGTTTGGAAGGAAATTGTAGTGAGGTGGGTGTTGGCCTCTTCTCCCAAGTAACTTAAGGTCAAGGGTGGCTCAGCTTGGTAGTGCATCAGACCCTTAATGGGAAGGTCATGAGTTCAAGCCTGCAGTGGGCAGTAGTGTCTTCCCTACTCTAGTCATGTGGTATGTGGTGACAGGTTGGACTCGATGATCTTTGAGGTCTCTTCCAACCTTAGGAATACTGAATACTGAATACTGCTGACAGGACAAGAGGTAATGGCCTGAAGTTGAGCCGGAGAAAGCTTAGGTTGGATATTAGGAAGACTTTCTTTACAGAAGGAGTGGCCAGGCATTGGAACAGGGTGTTCAGGGAGGTGGTGTGACACTACTCACAGGTGGTGTGAGTAGATGTGACACTTTGGGACATAGTCTAGTGGTCATGGAGATGCTGGGTAGAAGGTTGGACTTGATGGTCTTTTCCAACCTCAGTGATTCTATGGTTCTGTGAGTGATGCAGCTGGCATGGCTGAGGGACAGAACGCCATTGAGAAGGACCTTGGCAAGCTGCTGAAGTGGGACCAGGTGTACCTTTGAGGTTCAACAATGCGAAGTGCAAGACCCTGCACATGGATTGGGGAAACCCATGGTACCAGTACTGTTGGGGGATGTAGTGATAGAGGGCACCCTTGTGGAACAGGACTTGGAGTTAGTGGTGGATGAAAAGCTCACAATTGAATCCTGAGCTGCATCAAAATGGGGCCAGCAGATTGAGAGAGGTGATTCTGCCATCCTGCTCTGCTCTGTTGAGACCTCACCTGGAGTGCTGTGTCCCACATAATGACAGGGATCCGATGGGGGGACTCCAGAGGAGGAACACAAAAATGATTAGAGGAGAACTGGAGCACCTCTCCTATGAGGACAGGCTGAGGGAGTTGGGGTTGTTCAGCCTGGAGAAGAGAGGGCTCCAGGAAGACCTTATAGTGGTCTTCCAGTATCTGAAAGTGGCCTACTGGAAAGCTGTGGAGGGACTGTTTAAAAAAAGGCATGTAGCAATAGGACAAGCAGCAATGGTTTTAAAGTAGAGAAGGGTAGATGTAGACTGGGTATTAGGAAGAAGTTCTTCACACTGAGGCTGGTGGAACAGGTCTCCTAGGGAGGTGGTAGAGACCCTATCCCTGCAGATGTGCAAAGTCAGGCTTGATGAGGCCCTGAGCAACCTGATCTAGTTGGAGATTCTGCTTCAGGGGAATTGGACTAGATGACCTTGAGAGGTCCCTTCCAACCCTGGTCATGCTATTATTTGGTGATTCATTTCAAGTCAGATTCAGATGACATGTGTATTGGAATTCCAGGGGGAAAAAATAGACTGATGCTGTGAACTGAAGCTTCTATAGTTTTGCATGCCTCATCTTACAAGTCAGTGAAGATAATTTTTTGAAACTGACTATTTAATATAGCAATATTTTAATATAGAAATAATATCCTCAATTTCCAATAAATGACCTTTAAATGGTGGGGAGAAAAAAAAGTCTTTTAAACAGTTTGGTTGCAATAAATTGCTAGGTTCTATCTGAAGGTGGTCCTTAACACATATTTCTAGTTGTCCAGGTTGGGTTTTTTTTGAGAGGGAGGGCAGTAGACACACCAATCTTGATATCTTGCTAGTGGTAGGAATATGAAAAGAATTTCTCCTGTTAGTACTCCCTGACACTGTAAGACCTGGTAAGAGAAAACTTTTATTCCTGTGCCATGTTTTTCATAATTCATTCCTAGCCTAAATCTATCTGTGCTCCCCCTGTTTGTTGTTCAAAACACACATTCCAGCTAGTCTACTACTTATGTTACCCGCTTCCACTGTTCATTCCTTCTCTTTCAGGCTCTTATGCATCCATGCGTTATTCTCTTTGACCAGTAAAATTTCCAGACTTCCCATCTTTCTTTGACATTTCCACTACCTCCGACTGCCTCTGACATTCATGAACCCTCATCATTCCCATCAATCCCTACATTTACAGGACCAACTACTTTCTCAGGCTCAATATTCCTAGTACTCTTAGGTTCAGTTTTAGAATACACCCTCTGACCCACATGAAAAACACAACCTTTCATGACTCTAAAGCTCTCCTGCCTTTTTTCTTAGTCTCATACACAAATGTGGATCTATCTCCTTCTGAAACTAAAAAAAAAGAAAAAAAATTAAAAAGCAACAAAATTATGCGTGAGATTTCCAATGCACTTACAGATGCCCACATTCAGTGACTTCCCTTTTACTGCAGTTCTGACTCTTCACATTGGCTTAGTGTAGAAAAAACCTTTATTAAAATACGTTTGTTTACTACTGTTCACATGATAATGAAATAGTTGTAATCATAGCAGATCTGTGGAGTTTTCTTGGTGTTACATGTGAGAAGAGTGACATACTGTTATTTACTGGGGCACAAATGTAAAGAATTCAACTTGACTGGCACACCCTGCCCCTTGGAAGGGACTGCACTACTATTTTCAGTATGAAGCTCATGCGTATATAGAAGAAAAAACCATGAGTATTATTTCAAATGATGAGACTAACAACAAGAGTTTAAGCAAATAACTATATGCTTAGTAAACTCAAGGTTAATGCTGACTGTGGTTCAAATAATTCCAGATTTCCATTTATACTAAGAAAGCAACCCCACTAGCCCACTAACTGGGTCCCCAGCCTGAGACAGGCAGAATCTGATTTTATAGAGACTGACAATTCAGTATAGCTGAAGCCATCAGATGCCATGAGTGACTTACAGCTACAGAACAGGTTTCAAGCATCTTCTGGGAAGTACACAGGTAATGAAGCCCTCAGTTCAGAGGCTGCTTCTGCAAATACTGGGATAAATATTTATGAAATCTGCAAAATACTTTGAGATCGCCAACTCCTCTATGTTAGTAGGGTACACTGATCTTACGGTAACAAGTGCCAGAGAGAAACCTAAGAAGATAAGAGCTCATTTTGTTGTGGATACATCTATGTGGTTCATATGGCATGCAATAAGCAAGACAAACTCACATGGTGAATGGGGAACGGAAATAAATATTCTGGCATTACCTCATCTGCTCTTTACTTTCCATTCACAACACAGATATACATTTTCTGAGGGACTAAGGAGACAGTTCATATGACTTCCTCTGAGCAGCTCGTGCTTTGCCAACTCCCTTTCTTTATTACTGTATTACAAACACTGCATAATGTAAAGGTTAAAGAGACAGATTCAATTTTGACATTTCTTGTATTCTTAACTTATGGAATTCAAAGAAAATAATCAATTTTGTAAAGAAATCACAGTATCACAGCATCACCAAGGTTGGAGGAGACCTCAAAAGATCATCAAGTCCAACCTGTCACCACAGACCCCATGACTAGACCCTGGTACCAAGTGCCACGTCCAACCCCCTCTTGAACACCTCCAGGGATGGTGACTCCACCACCTCCCTGGGCAGCCCATTCCAATGACCAATGACTCTCTCCGTGAAGAACTTTCTCTTTGCCTCGAGCCTAAACTTGCCCTGGCACAGCTTGAGATATATAAATAAGAGAGCTGGAGCGTTACCTGCAATCTCTTGTCCAAAAATGCTGTGCAGATAACACTGACTGCCTCATCCAGGTACTATGTGTAGACTAATACAGCCATTTCACTTAATCATTAATTACATTGTTGTGTAATTTATATGCAGTACGTAGTATATATGCACTCTTCATATACTAAGCATTTAATGTTGTGTTCATCTTTATAGAAATGCATTATTTATGGTTATAGTTGAATATACATTTTTAATTAGTATGTCCTTATTTCATTAATAACATTTTCCTCACAGAATACGCACGTGGTAACACTGGAGACATTTATGTTTGATTCACACTACTGGTCTGCTTTAACCAATGATTGCTCAAGAAGTTAAAAGGGCCTTCATTTAAAGAAAGAAAAAATATGCATACAGTTATTAGAGATAAAAAAGGAATTCTGATGCAAAAGCTTCTCTTATGAATTCTGAAAGATGCACAGAACAGGACGCAACAAGCAAGAGAAAAATAATAATATTACAGAGAGCAAAGAATACACAGACTAAGTCTGTCCTGGGCCATTCAGATACAAAGTTGATGTACTATAATCAGTTGCCCTTGTCTACACAGTTGTACCACTTCCCTGAGAATACATTTTACTGAGGTGGGGGTCAAAACCAGTTTTTATTCTATGTACAACTATGAAGTAATATGGGTTTGGTGTTCAATCACCCTAGAGTCACTACAAGCACAGCTTCCAGGCCAAGATGTTAGCAGGCGAAGACATTTATTATGTTACACAGCAAGGTTGTATACTCTTTTAGAAAGCATATGTGTCACATCCTAATTGATTATTTTCTAGTGGCATATATGTAATTAAGGCATATAATAGGTTAAAATAACAAAGCAATATTTCAACACATCCAACCAAATTCTGCCAGTCTTTCTTCTCAGTTACAAGATGTTTACATTCTTTTCTAAGTCAAAGATTAAACAGGGCCTTCTCTAACTCAAGCAAGGGCAAATCTTACCCTACATTTCCATCTGTCTTTCTCTCAGTTACTGATAAGGTGTGCGTTCCTAACTTAAGGGCGAAACATAGCTGTTCCAAAGCTACCTGAAAACAACCCTCTGGCTACACAACTGGGTGAAAATGCTAAAAGGTGAGGGTTCTTTTGAAAACATTACCCATGCACATAGTCACAGTGTTGACACACATATTTACAGCTATTTGATCTAGAATTATTTCAGCCTTGTCAGGGATCAGTGCCAGATCTGGTGCTGTTTAACATCTTTGCTGGTGACATGGGTTATGGGATTGAATGCACCTGTATCAGGTTTGCTGACAGCATCAGTTTGTGTGGTGTAGTTGGCAGATTGAAAGGAGGGGATGCCATCCTGAGAGATTTTGACAGCCTTGAGAGGTGGGCCTGTGCAAGCCTTGTGAAGTTCAACAAGGCCACAGGCAAGGTCCTGCAGATTTATCAGGGCAAACTCAAGCACAAATTCAGTCTGCACTCTAAATGAGTGGATTGAGAGCAGCCTAGAGAGCCATAGAATTATAGAATCAATAAGGTTGGAAAAGACTTCAAAGATCATCGAGTCCAACCTGTCACCCAAGAGCTCATGACTACTCAACCATGGCTTCAACCACATTGTGAGCTGCATCAAAAGCAGGTCAAGGGAAGTGATTCTTCCCCTGTCTTCCATTCTCTTGAGAGTCCAGCTGGAGTACTGCATCCAGGTCCAGGGCCTCCAGCATAAGAAAACCATGGGCCTACTTGAGCAGGCTCAGAGGAGGGTCAAAAAGGTGATCAAGGAGCTGGAACACCTCCTCTGAGAGTACAGCCTGAGTGTTGTTCAGCCGAGAGGAGAGAAGAGAAGGTTTTGGAGAGACCTCATAGCAGATTGCCAGTACTTAAAAGAGGGGCTACAGGAAAGATGGGGAGGGACTTTTATCAGGGAGTATAGTGACAGGAGAAGGGGTAGAAGTTTTAAATTAAAAGAGGGTTGATTTACATTGTATATTAGGAAGAAACATTTTACTTTAAGGGTGTTGAAACACCGGAACAAGTTGCTCAGAGAAATTGGGGTTTCCTCTTCCCTGGCAGTGGTCAAGGCCAGATGGATGAGGCTTTGAGCAACCTAGTCTGATGGAAGGCGTCCCTGCCCATGGCAGAGGGGTTGGAACTAGAAGATTTTTAAGGTTCCTTTCAACCCAAACCATTCTATAATTCTAAATGAATAGTTCCTAACATATACATACATATACACACACATACATGACAGTTTCACACTCTAGTTTTGTTAATCTGAGCAGTTCCAGTGAGACTTGGACAGACTGGAGAGCTGGGCACAGAAGAACCAAATGAAGTTCAACAGAACAAGTGCAGAGGCCTGCATCTGGGCAGGAATAATAAACTGCACCAGTACAGGCTGGGAGGTGATCTGCTGGAGAGCAGCCCTGTGGAGAGGGACCTGGATGGATAACAAGTTATCCATGGGACAGCAATGTGCCTGTGTGGCCAGGAAGGCCAGTGGGATCCTGGAGCATATTAAGAAGATTGTGTCCAGCAGATTGAGGAAGTTCTCTGCCCTGGTGAGACCTCATCTTGAATAACTGCATTCAGCTTTGGGCTCCCCAGTTTAAGAGGGACAGGGATCTGCTGGCGAGGGTCCGAGGGAGGACTATGAGGATGACTAGGGGACTGGAGCACGTGCTTTATGAGGAGAGGCTGAGGGACCTGGGGCTTTTTAGTCTGGAAAAGAGAAGACTGAGAGGGGATTTAAGAAATGTTTATAAATATCTGAGGGCTGGGTGTCAAGAGGGAGGATACAGGCTCTTCTCACTTGCTCCCTGTGATAGGACAAGGAGCAATGGATGTAAGCTGCAGCACAGGAGGTTCCACCTCAACACAAGGGGGAACTTCTTTACTGTAAGGGTCACAGACCACTGGAACAGGCTCCCCAGAGAGGTTGTGGAGTCTCCTTCTCTGGAGGCTTTCAAGGCCCATCTGGATGCATTCCTCTGTGACCTGAGCTAGATTGTATGGTCCTGCTCTGGCAGGGGAGTTGGACTTGATGATCTCTTTGGGTCCCTTCCAACCCCTGACATCATGGGATCCTGTGAGTTGCTATGCATTTATACCTAAAACACAAATCTTGTCCAAACTTTGCAATTTTTGTAATGAAGCTGAATTCTGACCTTGTAACATTCAAGTGAGTTAGTGTCTGAATATACTGTAACTATATGCCTATTAGTACGCAAAACATTACCCACTGCTGAACCCAGAAAGGGGAATTTCAAGGTAGTACTAAATAATAATAATTAAAAAAAAAAAACTTTGGCTTCAAATACTCAAAACAACTTCCAGTTATCCAAGGTTTAGAAGAAAAGTCAGTCTGTGTATACCTGTTTTACTACTGTTACACTTATCACAGTAACTGTGCTGGGTTACATCCATCCTGGATGGGGGCTGAAAGAACCCTTGAGGCTTGGTTTTGTATATTTTCCTGTTTGTCATTATCCCTTACCTTTGTGAACCTTCCCTGTTATTGCTATATATATATATTTTGTTAAAAAATTTACCTCTCCTACTTCCAAACCTATTCCAGAGTATTTCTTTCATAAATTTACCTCATCCCCTTTCCCTTACGCCTTTTTTCCCCTTTTTTTCTTTTGTTTCTTTTCTTTAGGGAAAGGGAGGGGGGGAGGAATCTCAGTCTGTTATCATTTGATCTTTTGAACTCCAGCTAAGGCTGAAACCAGCACAGTAACATTTACAATTTTTATACAGAATAATTATTTTTCATTGATTTTTCCCCCTAGCATGCAAACCAGGGAAGACTTGTACTTTTATTCATTTTTTAAAAACATCTTGAGACAACATGCTGGCATATCAGTGGCACCAACTGCACTCTCCAGATGACTGGGATGTTTGACATGACCACATTTTTCTCATAAGAGTTTGCAGATGCTTGAGTGATGCTTATGCTCATGTAACAAATGTAGCACAAGGTCAGCCATGGCATGTGTGCATTTTTCCACTACAAATGCTCTCTATTCTTTTGCAGCCATAAATATTAGCATAAAAATTCTCAAGGCAGTGGAACAACTACAGTGCAAATTAAAAGAGCAATTCTGAAGGGTTCTTGCAATCAATAGAATTGATTACCACATTCTGTTAATTAAACTCATGCTTATCAGTTTTAATACTTTACACTGCAAACTGATAATTTTACATGTTATTGGAAGAAGGACATTTTCAAGTTAATAACAGGGCAAAAGACTTGGTGTACTAAGTAATGGCATCACTAAGATTTTATGTGAACATATTGTAGTGCACACAGATTGGCATCTCTCTGTTCAATCATCTTTATGACAACAATATTGCAGAAGAGTCTTCTTGTCTAGCAGCTTAAATGGCCACAGAGAATAAAACAAGCTCTGGAGAAAGGGATGATAGCACCTGTAAGTATCTTTGTATGACCTACACTGCACATAGCATAGCTTTGTGCAGAACATGGTTGATGTGTTTCCAGACATAAGGAATACTACTGAGATCAGCAAAGTAATTTTTTTTTTCACATGGGAGTGTTTATAAGCACAGACAGATGCTTTATTATATTGGAGGACAGAATTTGTTGTAATATGTGGTGCAGTGACTTGATTCTTTTGGAGGTAGCTGTGTTTTGCTCACTGTGATGTGTGGTATGGTCATTGTTCTGCCTCATTGAAGGATCAGCAGGAGATGAGGACAAGGGCAAGTGAGATTAAGCACTTGATTCTGTCTTCCTTCTGGCTGTAAATTTGATATCCTGTGACATCTCAGTAGAAAAAAATGAAAATCAAGCTGTGGTTAGCCCTATAACAGCAGTCAGCAGAAGCAGAAAGTATATTTTGATCTGCAGAGATATATAATTTGTTGCAACATCCTCTCGGAACATCTTCTCTCTGTCCCTTTTTTCTCCTCTCACCATCTGCAGCTCAGAAGAGAAAGAAATGTAGGAATTGGAGAAGGGAGAGATAGATACAGGCAGTTCTCATATGTGCATCCGCCTTGGCCCCAATGGCAGTTCAGACTGGATGCAATGGTTTAACTGGCTAAACTGCAGGGAATGCAGTCCCTACAATCTCCCAGGCCAACCCCTCAAGATGAGGAAGGAAGACTGCCAGGTTCAGATTTCTCGTGCTTTCCTCAGGAATCTCCACTACTGCCCAATGCTGAGTTCAGATGTTGTAGCCTGACCCTTTGTGGAAATCTCTGTCCTTCTACCTTAACCATATAGTGCCAAGCAAGACTGATGGCATATCTCCATCAGCTGTTGCAGACCCGTGCATCCATCTTGCACTCACTTGAGGTCTGACAGATGAAAGCTGGCTTCCATTTTGCAGAGCAGTTGCACAGCAATCCTACAGTGCTGTTGGTCCTAAAGCAAAAGTCTTGAAAGGGTTAAAGTATATTACGTTGGGCTTAATGATATTTACAAGAGTTCACGAGTTCCTGACCAGAGTTGGTCTATGTCTGCCTAATGGGAGTGGAGGTGAGAGAAATATGCCCTATCTTTGTCCACCTAGGTCAAGATGCCTCTCACATGGCCCTAGAATGGGGTTACATGGTGTGATACAATGCAGTTATTTCATCTAAGGAGCTGCTTTGCTTTGGTTTCTTCTATTCTGTTTCGAGGAGTTAGAAAAGTAAATAATTTTTCTCTCAGGATTTATGAGTCCTTTCAGCTTTTCAATCAGTGTTTGAGTACTCTCTGAATGACATTAGGATTTTATTTCTCATTAGCAGACATGTTATCAATGCAAAGACATTGGCCCATAGGCCCAGTCCAAAAATATATTGTTTGGAAAGGGCTCTCAGTAGAGAGAAACTATTTCTTTTGGTTTGTTCTCCATTCCAGATAAAGCCTCCAGTGGTCAGTTGAGATAGAAATGTTGCCCTGCCAAGCTCAGCATTTCCACACTCTTGAGAAATCTGAGATGCTGGGATTTGGATAGTGAGGTAAACAGCTCGTCTGAGCCACCATGGACACAGATTTCCAATTCCAGGGATACCCAATGGATTTATGGCTAATGTAACATGATCTTAAAGTGTTGTCTACTTTGTTACTTTAACACAAAATGTGCCTTTTTTCAGAGGCTAAGCTCTTCTGCTATAAATTACGTGCTTGTTAACACACTAGAAAAATCCTTTTCAAGTAAACAAAGTAAACATTTATTCTTTGATCAAGTCCAACCATTTTATACTTAGGTTCCCCTATCACAAAACATTAGTATTTTGAAATCACTAAGACTGTTAATCTCTCTAAAGCTTGGAGTAGAAAGGTGAAAGAAAAACCAAAGTGATCTTGCTCTAAAACAAAGAGCAGAGAATGAAATTTTCCAGAAGATAAATTAACTGCAGAGTTCTGACCATACAAGGTCAGAGGTTGAGGTAAAGCAAACCTCCATGAAGCCACATCTGTGAGTGATGGAAGAGAATTTAATTCTGATCCAAGTTGCTCTCAGAACAGTGTTAATTCACAGACTTGTGGTTTGGTTTATTTGGTTGGTTGGTTTGTTTGGATTTTGATTTTTTGTTTGTTTGTTTTGTCTTTTGGGTGATGAATAAAGAATTACAGAATCACAGAATTAACCAGGTTGGAAAAGACCTTTGAGATTATCAAGTCCAACCTAACACCCAACACCATCTCATCAACTAAACCATGGCACTAAGTTCCTCCTCCAGTCTTATTTTAAACACCTCCAGGGGCAGTGACTCCACTGCCTCCCTGGGCAGCCTATTAAAATGTGAAGAATTTCTTCCTAACATCCAGCCTAAACCTCCCCTGGCACAGCTTGCGACTGTGTCCTCTCCTGTCATTGGTAGGCTGGAAGAAGAGACCAACCCCCACATGTCTACAACTTCCCTTCAAGTAGTTGTAGATGGCAATAAGGTCTCCCTTGAGCTTCCTCTTCTCCAGGCTAAACAGCCCCAGCTCCCTCTGATATTCCCTGTTCCTTGGCATTTCTGGATCTAATCAGTTGACTGAATTCATATGCCTCTAGATGCTTAAATGGTAAAAGTTTACCTTGTCTCCAAAATGGGTTAAACTGTAAGAGAGAAGGCTTGTGAATAGATCCCAGACTAGATATTGTGAATATGGATAAAAAACATTTATCTTCCTCTGAGTAATGCTCTATACATATGTGTGTTCAACACTGGGTCCACCACTACACTGTTACCTGGAAGATATTTCAGAACAACAGCCTTCCTGACAGGACAGGCAACTTACGTTTGCAACAAATATAACAGAAGGATATTGGAATTTTGGTTTAACGAACAGTGTTACAGATGAAATTATATGCAGATTGTTCAAAACAAAACAGTATAATGATAAATTATTTCCACCTAAAGCATTGAGGATTTTTAACATCTACATTTTTTCAATGAGGGAAAAATCTGAAGCATAACTATTAATTGAAAATATTCTGCACTGATATTTAGTACTTCATCTGAGCATCATCTCCACTGAACACTACTAGGTTGTTGCTAAGAAACACCTACATACAATATCCAATTATATTTCTGACATTGATTTTTTCACTCTTTATTATGTTATAGCTTGCTTAAAAAAACCTGCAATTACACTATGAATGGAAGGAAAGCTGGCAGCTTCAGTTCAGTACCTTTTGTATTAGAGTTGCAAACGCAAGTCCATATCCTTTTACTACGTGTTTTAACGGTTCTACAGTATTTCAGTTAAAAGCTATAATACTCAGATTATTGATAGTCTGAATGACCTACACAGCCATCTCAACAATCAACTAAATGTTCTTTTTTATTTTCATCCAACCTATGCCAAATTGCAGGAAGATGCATCTTACAGTTTATCTTCTTTTTCCATCAATGTAACAACCCATTTTGACCTGCAGGTAACCGAATAAGAAGCACTCAAACCCATAGCTACTGTTTGCAAGGCATTTCATATTTCACTTGTTTTGATCTATACAACTGACTGTTTGAAAGCTGAAAATGAGAGGATGGTTTGTAATGTGTTTTTTTAGGTCTTCTCTCATTTTCTGTGGCATAAGAATATTTTTGCTCTAAAATTAGTCTGGTAAAATAATCATAATGAACCAATAGTTGATATATGTCATTATCCTTGTTTTGCTGGGACAGAATCCTAGTCAAGCCCCAGGCTTTAGGCCGTTAGCACTTTGGAGTTGGCCAGGGCAAGTGACCCAAACCTGGCTTACAGGTGTATCCCAGACCATAAATATCACTCAGTTTAAAGGGGAAAGTTTGGTCTTAGCTGTGTATTGTGACCACTTACATCTGCTGGGATGAGTATAATGGTGTACACTTTATATTGGCATTGGTATTAATTTTTCTGTTTCATTAAATCAATTTTAATTTTAAGCCATGGATCTTTTCTCCTTTTCATGATTCCCCCTTTCCTGTGGGGGAGAGGTATAGTTTAGCCCAGGCTATGGGCTAAATGTAGACAATCAGATACACACAGCTTCTGCCAGGGAAAGAATATCTTAATTGATATAAACAGAACTGTTAAAAGTGTTAAAACTCTAACAAAACTGTTAGAGCTCATAATTCCCACATCTTTATTAGAATAAACCTTTATTAGAATAAACCAAACCAGGTTGGAAGAGACCTTCAAGATCATCGTGTCCAACCCATCAACCAATCCAACCCACCCAAACAACTAACCCATGGCACCAAGCACCCCATCAAGTCTCCTCCTGAACACCTTCAATGACGGTGACTCCACCACCTCCCTGGGCAGCCCATTCCATAGCGCAATCACTCTTTCTGTATAGAACTTCTTCCTAACATCCAACCTGAACCTTCATTGGCGCAGCCTGAGACTGTGTCCTCTTGTTCTGGTACTGGGTGCCTGGGAGAAGAGACCGTCATCCACTTGTCTACAACCTCCCTTCAGGTAGTTGTAGAGAGTGATAAGGTCACCCCTGAGTCTCCTCCTCTCCAGGCTGAGCAGGATGCGAGCAGGATGCGAAAACAGCCAGTACTCCAGGAAAAATATAAATGAAAAGAGCAGTCCTTCCCTGTAAGATTTACAGCTCAAATAGTTAAAATGGACAAACCAAACAAATAGTGAGACAAGTAATGCTGGATTAATGAAAAAAAATTTCAAAATTACTTATAATCTAAACCTTGTTTGCATATATCACCTTTAAGTGTCTCTCTTGTCATTTCTGTACCAATCCACTCGCATAAATATAGAACTTTGTCTATAAGTCTTTTAGAATTTGAAAAGCCATCTAAGTAATGAATTATGTAGTGAAATATATGAAGGGTGAACAAAGTCATCACATCACTGTATTAAAAAAAAATTCATTTGCAAGAAACAATGAGAACTGAGGCAATACACACATGCAAAACCCCAGGTTTGAATGCAGTAAAGGGAAATCTTTTTTTTTTTTTTTTTTTTTTTTTTTTTTTTGTGGGGGGGAGAAGAAAACAAACAAACAAAAAACCAAAGAAAAAGGTGGTTGGCATCTGAGGAAAGATGCAAGAAATTCAGAGAAGAAGCTCATGTTGCAGGAGTCTGTCGGCACTTGGCATGGACTACAAAGACCAAAAAGAGGATGTGGCACTACCTGCTCACTGAATCTGTGGGAGGAACGGGATCATCTTGCAGTAGAAAGCAAATGGATAATCAGGAAGAAAACTGATGGTAGAGCGATACAGAATGGTATCTTTTCTATTAATATGCCTGAAGAAAAGTAATGAAAACTGGAATAAAAGCAAGTAAAACTCACTTTGTGGTCACAAGCTTAACCTTCTTTAAAAATGCAGCAAAACAACAAATCAAACAACAATAAAGGCTGAATTCTCATGAAAGGGATCAAAACCAAACAAAAGGATACCTTCCGAGGGTTAGGGAAACACCCATCAGAGTAGCAGATAAAACTACAGGAATTTAATTCCTCTATCATGATTTTTGAGGAATTCCCCAGAAGTTGACAGTAGGAGAAGGCAATCATGGTCACATTGTCTTTGCAGTTACAAAGTAAATAAAACCAGAACACTGTAATGAAACAAAAGAATGGGCCATTATGAATACTAAATACCAGGCTATTGGATCACATACCACACCATGTGGTACACCCACCCACTTATTAGACAATTAAATATTATTTCCTCCTTCTTGAATATTTTTCCTCTGTTCTTTCTTCTGCCTTCCTGTTACACACAACCCAGCGTGCTACCATGTTTCCTATCTCTCTTTTTCTTTTGACTTGAGTGATGAAGGGCAGCACAAATTTTTTAGTCTTTGTCACAGGCTGAATTATAGCCTGAATTCCCCTCAGCAGTGTGACTTGCCCTGTGGTTTTCAGCATCAATGAATTCTTGTATACCTTTTGGCAAGGAATTGCTTGTATTGTGATTGGCTCTTACTCATTGGGGAGGGAAGAACCTTTGAGTTTTATCGTTTTGCTTAGAAAGTTACAGAATAAAGATATTAAGACAATCTGGACTGCTATACTCCAGTTACATTTTGTCCTGTTTTATAGTAAGTTTCTTGATTTTAATTGTTCATTCTGAAAAGTTTCTTCTAAACCATAGTATGAAGTCAATCTTGTATGTATGTATTGTTTGTTGCCGTCCTTAGACATAAGCTCTGTATTTTTCAAGCTGATGTTTATGTGTTTAGAAAGACTTCCTCCCTTGAGAGTTCATTTGACAAGAAAGCAAATTCTAGTAGTGCATTGAGTCTAGGATTTTAAATATGTGTATTAACACAGAGATACTAGAGCTAACGAGGGTTTTCAACACATTCCCAAACAAGTAAATTGTCATATATTAGCACTTATACAACAGACCAGTCCCAGAACCAGGACAGGATGTTTATTCCAATCACACCTATCCTGAGAAATGCTGAATTAGGGCTACCTTTGATAAAATTTCAATTGTTGAATCTACATTTCAGTAGATATGCTTTTAATATGCACTAGACAGTACTACTCATGAAAGTTTCTTTCCTTTTAAGAAAAACACAAGTTATGGTTTTGGTCATGAATACAATCTTGACAATGTATGTCATCCAGTGCTATTCAATTGCAATTCCTTCTATGTCTGCCTGTTAATCCTCACATTTTCTGATTAAATAGAAAGAAGGATTTTCTGTAGATTACCACTGAATAATCAGCCAGAGTTAACTTGTAGATTGAAAGACTTTGTACTACTTATGTAACCTTGGCAAGAATTAGCTCATTCACTGCATTTCTCATACATGTGTTATATTTCCACCTTGCCTGCAATAGAACGTTTACCAGTCATTTATCTTTCAGGAATGGGAATCACAGTATCACAGTATCACCAAGGTAGGAAGAGACCTCAAAGATCATCAAGTCCAATCTGTCACCACCAAACTCATGACTAGACCATGGCACCAAGTGCCACATCCAATCCCCTCATGAACACCTCCAGGGATGGTGACTCCACCACCTCCCTGGGCAGCACATTCCAATGGCTAACGACTCTCTCGGTGAAGAACTTTCTCCTCACCTCAAGCCTAAACTTCCCCTGGTGCAGCTTGAGACTGTGTCCCCTTGTTCTGGTGCTGGTTGCCTGGGAGAAGAGACCAACCCCCACCTAGCTACAACCACCTTTCAGGTAGTTGTAGAGGGCAATGAGGTCACCTCTGAGCCTCCTCTTCTCCAGACTAAACAATACCAGCTCCCTCAGCCTCTCCTCATAGGGCTTGTGTTCAAGGCCTCTCACCAACCTTGTTGCCCTTCTCAGGACACGATCAAGTGTTTCGATGTCCTTCTTAAATGGAGGGGCCCAGAACTGGACACGGTACTCAAGGTGTGTGTGACCGTTTGAGGCTTTGCCTTTAAGAAAGGGAATATGGTGGACGGAAGTTGGTAAATGAAAAGAACAATCTAAACTAATTTCATTGGTAAAGTGGGAGGAACACCTTCTGAACTGGGAGTGCAGGAAGGTATACTGGGCTTTCCAGCGCTCTTCTATCAGTCTTGCTTCTGCTTCTCCTTCGGGCAGCAGCTTGCAGCTCCTGGGCTTTCTGCCAAGGCTTCGGCCTTGAAACTGATAAAGGCCTGTATTAACTCCCTTCCAATTAACACAAACTGCTTCTAACTTTTTTTCTCTCTTTTCTTTCTCTTTCTGTCCCACTCTGGGGAAAGGGGGAAAGAGGGGAGAGTGGAGGTGGGAAACCCCCCCCCAGCAGAGGGGGGAACTCTCATTTCTGTGTTACTTTATTGTATATCTTTGTATATATTGTAAATATTGTAAATTTGTATATATTCCCCTGCATATCCTTCATTGCTTTGTAAATATACAGCTCCACTGCTTTGCTAATTCAGCTGTGAGTTTTTTTTCCCTTTCCCTTCAATTTTCTTTCCCTTTACTTTATAGGGGGGAGGGAAGAGGCTTTTTGGCCTTACCCTTCCAACCCTGCGACAGTGTGGCCTAACCAATGTAGGGTACAGGGGCACAATGACCTCCCTGCTCCTGCTGGCCACACTATTCCTAATGCAGGCCAGGATGCCATTGGCCTTCTTGGCCACCTGGGCACACTGCTGGCTCATATTCAGGTGGCTGTCAATCAACACCCCCAGGTCCCTCTGTGTTTGGCAGCTCTCCAGCCACTCTGACCCCAGCTTGTAGCTCTGCATGGGGTTGCCGTGGCCAAAGTGCAGCACTCGGCACTTGGACTTGTTAAATGCCATCCCAATGGACTCTGCCCATCTGTCCAGTCAGTCGAGGTCCCTCTGCAGAGCCTTTCCACCCTCTGATTAACATCTGCTCCTAACTTGGTGTCATCTGCAAATTTGCTGATGACTGACTCAGTCCCCTCATCTAGATTATCAATGAAGCTATTAAAGATGATGGGGCCCAGCACTGATCCCTGGGGGACGCCACTGGTGCCTGGCTGCCAGCTGGATGTGTCACCATTCACCACCAGTCTCTGGACTCGGCCCTCCAGCCACTTCCTAATCCAGCACAGAGTGCTGCTGTCCAAGCCACGAGCTGACAGCTTAGCCAGCAGTTTGCTGTGGGGGATGGTATCAAAGGCCTTGCTGAAGTCCAGGTAGACCGCATCCGCAGACTCCCCACGTCCATCAGACGGGTCACCTGATCATAGAAGGAGATCAGGTTGGTCAGGCAGGAGCTGCCCCTCCTAAATCCATGTTGGCTGGACCTGAGCCCTTGGCCATCCTTCAGGTACGCAGTTATTGCCGCCAGGATAATCTGCTCCATCACTTTCCCTGGCACTGAGGTCAGGCTGACTGGCCTGTAGTTTCCAGGTCCCTCCATCTGACCCTTCTTGTGGATGGGGACTACATTGGCCAGTTTCCAGTCATCTGGGACCTCATCGGTGAGCCAGGACTGGAGGAAAATGATATCTTGCAGGATGGATTCAAACACACATGTTCTATTGCCTGAAAGAAAAATTCATTTTGTAGATGCTTGAATGGAAGTTATTAAATATTCATGGCAAATGGTAAGACTTTCCATGACTTCATGATCTAATGCCTAGAGCACTTTTCTCAAGAAGGGAGAACGGAAGTTCTATTCCTGTTCAAATTAGTACAAATTCTATCTATCCTCTGTGGCATATGGAAAGACTACTTACCAGCTTCAAGAAAGAACCCAAACTCTCTCCTTCCTGATTCATTCAACTTCAGTATATCTCATATTCTAGAAGACAAAATGTCATTGTGGTTTGCTTAGTCTGGATCAGGAAAACACAAACATCACCTTTTTCTGGGGAAAAAACAAACCAACCAAACAAAAAGCACTAACAACAATTATTTCTTCCTCTTTAGTGGGCATAGAAAGAGTGGAGCAGGGTTCAGGCTGTGAAATCTTAGTGGAGTGAAGATTCTCTATGCTTATCAGAGTAATGTGCAGTAAGTAATGTGCACATAAGTAGTGCTGGGCCCCGTGATCTTTAACATCTTTATTGATGATCTGGATGAGGCCATTGAGTCCATCATCAGTAAATTTGCTGATGACACCAAGCTGGGGGCAAGAGTTGATCTGCTGGAGGGTAGAGAGGCTCTGCAGAGGGACCTTGACAGGCTGGACAGATGGGCAGAATCCAACAGCATGAGATTTAACACATCCAAGTGCCGGGTTCTGCACATTGGCCACAACAACCCCATGCAGTGCTACAGGCTGGGGTCAGAGTGGCTGGAGAGCAGCCAGGCAGAGAGGGACCTGGGGGTACTGGTTGATTGTAGGCTGAACATGAGCCTGCAGTGTGCCCAGGCAGCCAAGAGGGCCAATGGCATCCTGGGCTGCATCAGGAACAGTGTGGGCAGCAGGAGCAGGGAGGTCATTCTGCCCCTGTATACTGCACTGGTTAGGCCGCACCTCGAGTACTGTGTCCAGTTCTGGGCCCCTCAGTTTAGGAAGGATTTCGACTTACTGGAACGAGTCCAGAGAAGAGCAACAAAGTTGGTGAGGGGTTTGGAACACAAGCCCTATGAGGAGAGGCTGAGGGAGCTGGAGTTGCTCAGCCTGGAGAAGAGGAGACTCAGGGGTGACCTTATCACTCTCTACAACTACCTGAAGGGAGGTTGTAGACAGGCGGATGATGGTCTCTTCTCCCAGGCACCCAGTACCAGAACAAGAGGACACAGTCTCAGGCTGCGCCAATGAAGGTTCAGGTTGGATGTTAGGAAGAAGTTCTATACAGAAAGAGTGATCGTGCTATGGAATGGGCTGCCCGGGGAGGTGGTGGAGTCACCGTCATTGAAGGTGTTCAGAAGGAGACTTGATGGGGTGCTTGGTGCCATGGGTTAGCTGTTTGGGTGGGTTGGATTGGTTGATGGGTCGGACACGATGATCTTGAAGGTCTCTTCCAACCTGGTTTGGTTTATTCTAATAAAGTTTATTCTAATAAAGTTTATTCTAAGATCCAGACAGTATAGATTTCATCCCCTGACTACTCACCTGGTGTACTGATTCTTTTGGATGCATTCTGTAAGCATCTTCATCTTCCAACATGTCTACAGAGCATAAAACCAAACACAGAGATAGAGAATGTATTTCTGAGACCAAATATCTACTGTGCTCTGCACTGTGGTGACTGGATCACTCTTGACTTTAGACCTTACATGAATCACTGAAAATTGAAAAGTGAGCAGTAAGGCAAAAAAGTCTGAACACAGTATCTCAAAAATTTCATTTTGATAATTAGTGTTGTGCTACAGCTGGGAAGGGAAAAAATTCATTTTAGGAAAATAAAAAAGTTTTCAAGATGGTTGTGGTGTTTTAGGCTGGGTGCCGGCCCCCTGGTGCCGCTGCACACGCCATACCTGGGATGTCCCAAGGGGTGGCCCAGCCCAGGGGGTGGTCACAGGATACCAGGTATTTCATTCCCATAATGCCCTGTTCCCCTAAAAAACATCCACGTGGGGTTCTTACTTCCTCTTTCTTTCCTCTCCATCACCTGGTAACTGGGGGAGATGGGCAGTCTCAGATCTGGCCAGCTGAGTCTAGCCTAGCGGGGTGGGGGGGGTGGGGGCGAGACAGAAGAAGTAGCCCTGGGGGCCTTGGGTGTACCCTTGGGTGGGGATGGGATGTTTCTGGGTGTGCTTTCGGATGTTTCTTTGTCACTGCACTTCTGGCTCTCTGTAAACACTCACCATTTAAACTTTCCACTGCTTTTGCAATCCATTTGTCTGAGTCGTTATTTCTGCTCGTGGTGGGAAGGGCGTCTGCCTCAACCCATCACAATGGTATGAAAACTAGAGATTTTGAAGGCAGAATGAGAAAAGAAGACATTTTTGGGGAAGTACTATTCCCTTCAAATTTGGAGGTAGAAAGGAGAAGTTAAAAAGGAAACCCAACATTTTTTTATTACTTCTAGTGTTAATTTAGTATCATGCGGAAGTAGTATCCTTGGCCTGATAAAATCCAAAGAATCAGAGCCCTGTAACTGATAAGACATGGCGTGTATTGCTGCTATAAATAAATTATGATAATTTCTGCACCATTCCCAACAAAAAAAAAAAAAAATGCTGGTGGACAAAAAGCTCAACATGAGCTCTCAATGTGCTCTTGCAGCCCGCAAGGCCAATCAGATCCTGGGCTGCATCAGGAGAAGTGTGGCTAGCAGGTCGAGGGAGGTGATCCTCCCCCTCTACTCAGCCCTGGTGAGACCCCACCTGGAGTACTGTGTCCAGTTCTGGAGACCCTATTACAAGAGGGATGTGGAGGTGCTGGAACGTGTCCAGAGAAGGGCCAGGAGGCTGATCAGAGGGCTGGAGCACCTCTCCTATGAGGACAGACTGAAGGAGTTGGGGCTGTTCAGTCTGCAGAAGAGAAGGCTCCGAGGTGACCTCATTGTGGCCTTCCAGTATCTGAAAGGGGCCTACAGGAAGGCTGGGGAAGGACTTCTCAGGATGTCAGGTAGTGATAGGACTAGGGGGAATGGAATGAAGCTGGAGGTGGGGAGATTCAGGCTAGATGTGAGGAGGAGGTTCTTCACCATGAGAGTGGTGAAACCCTGGAATGGGTTGTCCAGGGAGGTGGTCGAGGCCCCGTCCCTGGGGGTGTTTAAGAGCAGGCTGGATGAGGCTCTATCCAGCCTGATGTAGTGTGGGGTGTCCCTGCCCATGGCAGGGGGGTTGGAACTAGATGATCCTTGTGGTCCCTTCCAACCCTGAATGAAACTATGAAACTATTCTCCTTTTTATTTGTTATTTCACTCTCTGCAGGTCATCTCCTATGCTAAAGAAGGCAGAAATAAATCTTGAAGGGGCCTGCAGAGCAGCAAAGGTGGTCTGTCAAAGACCCCAAATATTTACACACAGAAGCAAGCAAACAAAACAGGGTAAAGTATAAACCAACATTCACAGTTTTGCCTAGGATGTGTTTGATTATAGGAAAAAAACCCCAAAACATGTCAGGAACCCTGGATAAAATGGTGTGTGGATGCTTGTGCAAAAGAAAAAGACTGAAATAATATATCTGCATAATATTTGCATATGAAAACAATACTCAGTATAGCAGGTGACAGACCTGCTCACCCAGAAAGTTACTTAGGGTTGATAGGATAAAGTGGAACATTGTGTTGATTTTGTGGAAGTGTTCACCTCATTACTTTGTGTGTGACCAGTTTGGAACACCATGAAATAATCATCCCCAGTTAATACCTTAGACTCATCTATTTATTTGCATAAATGGTTTCAGTGCCTTATTTTTACCTTTATTTGTCACTTAATCTAAAGGTTTGGTTTTATCCAGTCTTTCAGCCAAGGTAATGAATTCTTATTTCCAGATCAGAAGCTGATTTCCAAATCTCTGGTGATGATGATTCTGTCTTCACAGGTGTAGTTTAATATAGTTACAGGGTGAGTAGAATACCAGAACTCTTGTTTTTCTGGCTTGGATGACTGGGAACAAATTTTACACTTTTGACCCTCTCTAGATTGCACCACACTATACACTAACTCATCAAATTTCTGGGTTGGCCCTTCTATCTAACAATGTTATCCAACAGGCCCCAGGAAGTGTTGTGGTTCCAAGTACTTTTACTTACAGATATCAAAAAGAGGCATTGACTGACTGGGCTGCTTGTTAGGCCTAAAGACACCAAACCCTCTGGAGCAAGGACAGATGGTGGAATTTCCCCATGAACTCCAAACTGTTATGGTTCTCATATCCTGCGTTCAAGTACAAAGCAAGCTTCTTCAATCTACCTTTTCTAACACAAGCACACAACAGTTTATTAGAAGCTTATTGAAAATATATTTATTGTCTTTTCAGAGGAAAAAATAAAGACAACTTAGCACTGGTGAAAGTAATTGTTTACATTGCTGAGAAAGCAGTAGAAGGTACTCCTATGCAATTTATGCTCAAAATTGTGTAAGAACTGCGGACGGAAGAAATAGGAGTTTATTGCTCAGTTGGATAAATGGAACCATTTCTAAAATGTGCCAGAGCATGGAAGTGCAGAAGACCAGTCTGAGGGGCGATGTGATCTTATTTGAGCTAGGGCTCTCAGATCCTGTTGTGTCACACTCAGCTGGAAATGGAGTCGCCCTTGGCTTTGAGGTGGTCACTGTGATGCTGTGGTTTCTTGAACCTCTGGCTTCTCAGGAACTACCAGCTCTCTGTCTATCCCTAACAAATCTGAAAGACTAATTTTCCTGGGAACTGAGATTATACATCAGCAACAGTTATTAAAAGTTTATTAAAAGGGGAACATATCTTCAGAGCAGTTAGCTTTTAAAGTAGTGTTATGTACATGACATTTGACTTTCCATGAAAATCCAGAGCCACAAAAACACAAGCAGTTGTAATTAGGGCTTGGGAAAAAAAAAGGAAAAAAAAAGAAAATAAAAAGAAAAAGAAAAAAGAGAAAAGTGACTCCCTCAGCTGACCTTTAAGATTAGTCCCAAAGGCTTCTGTTGGCATGTCCTGGAAGTCTGTGTATTTCTGATGTTTCATCCCAATATAACAAAATGACTTTCAGAAAGGCAATTCAAGGGAGACATTGTCTTGCTGGGAGATTTGCTGCTTTCCTCTCAGTCAGCCTACTGTCTTTCAGCACCTTAGTTGATAAAAAATTCAGGAAGAGTTCAGCGAAAGAAGAAGGTAAGTGAGCCAGGCATTACAATACTCTGAAGCCCAAATTTTCAAGAATTTATTTTAAACCAGACCTAATTACTAACATAGCACAGTTCCTATTGAAGGAACTCCATAAAGTGGAAGTTGAAAGTGAACTCAGCGCCACAGATACCCTCAGGGAAATAGTATATTCCTGTGTTTGTGGATGTCAAACTCTTGCGAGAAGCTGTGCTATAAAGTCAAAATCAGCACTTTTCAAGTGTAAAATGATAGCAACAATGAAATAGACTAGCCACTATATTTTAAAACATCAGGATCTCAGGTAGTGATAGGACTAGGGGGAATGGAATGAAGCTGGAGGTGGGGAGATTCAGGCTAGATGTGAGGAGGAGGTTCTTCACCATGAGAGTGGTGAAACCCTGGAATGGGTTGTCCAGGGAGGCGGTCGAGGCCCCGTCCCTGGGAGTGTTTAAGAGCAGGCTGGATGAGGCTCTATCCAGCCTGATCTAGTGTGGGGTGTCCCTGCCCATGGCAGGGGGTTGGAACTAGATGATCCTTGTGGTCCCTTCCAACCCTGAATGAAACTATGAAACTATGAATCTATGGTGCCTTTGGTTGTGCACATTAAAAAATACCATTATTGTGGTTAAAAAGGCATAGAAGAATGAGCTCCGTCTTATTCTACTCTTACAGATTTGGAGCAATCAGCAAAATGTATCATGATTAATATGATACCTCTAGCATTTTAGAACAGGTTAAGTGGATTGAAATGTTTTGGAACATTAAAGTGCCACATAAAAGCATAACAGTGCTCAGCGCTGGTCTGGGGAAGGAATGGCATCATAGCAGTTGTACAGAAATTGCAAATGATGAAAATTGATGTAGAAAGATTGTTTTCCATTTATGTTTACATCATTTTGCCTCTGCAAAGTGATTTTCTACAGTCTAGGAGCCATCTCCTTTTTTAGGGGTGAAAATTTTTCACGAATATTTAGGCATGCAAATATCTGAGATATGTAAAATGTCTTCAGATTCCTACTCTCTTGCTACTGAATCATAAAATTGCCTAAAATCTTTAGCTGAAGGCTTTGACTTTCAAAATGCCATGTGTCTAAAGTATACTTGTATGCCTCCCCAAATGCTTTCTTTGCCAGAGAACAAGAACAGCTGTTACCTGTTGAGTTCTGCTGGGTTCTGCAGACAAGCTGATCTTTGTCCAGCCTCAGTGTAGGGGGCTCTGCCCAGATACTTGCTTCAATTTCTGTTTACGTGTTTTACTCAACTACTCCATATAAACCATACGTATTTTCAGTGCAAAATGTAGAACTACCCACATTCCTACCATCTAGGCAATATACCATTGTGAGATTAAATCACATTTATATCCTATCTACCTTTTGCTTTCATCTACCAGTTGTTTCAGATCTTTTAATGCAAAGTGAAATAGCTTTAGCATTAGGAAAGTGCCTAAATGGAAGAAGACCATCCTCTCCTGCTCAGGGGCTAGAGTAATTTCTAGAGCTGCGGACTTCAAGTTTCTACAGGCTTAAGTGATCATGGAGAAGTGATCAGTGAACAGTGTTTGACTGTACTCAGTGTATTACCTTTCAGTTTCACAGGATCATAGGATCACAGGATGTTTGGAGTTGGAAGGGACCTCCAGAGATCATCAAGTCCAACCCCCTTGGCAGAGCAGAACCATAGAGTCTGGCACAGGTTGCACAGGAATGCACACAGATGGGTCTTGAAAGCCTCCAGAGAAGGAGAGTCCACAACCTCTCTGGGGAGCCTGTTCCAGTGCTCAGTGACCCTCACAGTGAGGATGGTCCCTTTGATCCTTCAAGCCTTTTGTTTGCAGCCTTGCTTATAGTGAATTCTCCCTCACCAAGCTCCAAATTACCTATTTTGTGTGACTGTTTCACCAGTTCAACTCTTGTACATTCTATAGTCTTCTGCATCTTCCTTCTCCAAGTGACTGAGGAGCAATGTGGAAAAGTGCTATGTTGGGCTTGTTCTCACCAACAAGGAGGGTCTGGTGAATAGTGTGCAACTGACAGGCAGATCTGCTGCAGTAACTGCAAAATGGTAGAATTCAGTATCTTTAAGGCAACAGAGAGAATAAGCAGCAAGCTCACTACCCTTTACTGAATGGATTTTGTCCTTTTCAGAGATCTGCTAGGGAGAGTACCATGGGAGAAAGCCCTGGAAGAGAGAGTGACCCAGGAAAGCTGATTAATATTTAAGGATTATCTCCTCCAAGCCCAGGAGTTATGCGTCCCAACCAAAAGTAGGAAAGACAGAAATGCTGTGTGGCCTGCATTGATAAAAAATTGTTGCTGGATGCTCTACAACACAAAAAGAAGGCCCACAGAGGATGGAAGCAAGAACAGGCATCCTGGCAGGAATATAGAGAATTTGTTTGAGTAGCCAGAGACAAGGTCAGGAAAGCTAAAGCCCAGACAGAGCTACATCTAGCTAAGGACATCAAGAGTAACAGGAAAAGATTCTATAGGTATATCAGTGATAACAGAAAGACTAAAGAAGAGGTAAGACCTCTCCAGAAGGAAACAAGGGAGCAGGTCAGCTGTGATAAGGAGAAGGCTGAGGTACTCAATGAATTTTTTGCCTTAGTCTTCACTTCCAGGGGCTCTAACCACACCACCCAAGTTACAGAAGGTAAAAGCAGGAACTAGCAAAATGAGAACCTGCCCTCTGTAAAGTGAAGGTTTGAGACCAGGTGAACAATTCCATGGGATCTGACAAGGTGTATCCACCAGACCTGAGGGAGCTGGTGGATAAAGTTGTTAAGCTGCTTCCCATAATATTTGAAAAGTCATGGCAATCTGGTGAAGTCCCCACTGTCTGGAAAGGGGGAAATATAACTCCCATTTGCAAAAAGGATAAAAAGGAAGACCTGGGGAACTACAGGCTAGTCAGTCTCACCTGTCTGCCCAGAGAGATCATAGAACAGATCCTCCTTGAAATTCTGCTAAGGCATATGAAAAATGAGGAGGTGATTAATGGCAGTCAGCATGACTTCACCAAGGGCAAATTGTGCCTAGCAAATTTGGTGGCCTTCTATAACAAAGTAACAGTATTGCTGGACAAGGGAAGAGCAGCTGATATCTACCTGGACTTGTGCAGAGTATGTGACATGACATCCTGGACTAAATTGGAAAGACATGGATTTCATAATTGGGTCACTTGGAAGATAAGGAATTAGCTTGATGATCACACTCAATGGCTTGATGTCTAAGTGGAAATGAGTGACAAATGGTGTACCTCAGGGGCTGGTACTGGGACCAGCATTTAACATCTTTGTCAGTGACAAGGACAGTGGGATTAAGTGCACCCTCAGTAAGTTTGCCAATGACATCAAGCTGTGTGATGTAGCCAACATGCTGGAGGGAAACGATGCCATCCAGGGGGACCTTGACAGTCTGGAGAGGTGGGCTGGTGCCAATCTCATGAAGCTCAACAGACCCAAGTACCAATGTCCTGCACCTGGGTTGGGCCAATCACAAGCACAAATGCAGTCTGAGTGGGGAATAAATAGAGAGCAGTCCCAGGGAGAAAGACTTGGGAATGCTGATTGAGGAGAGGCTCTGTGTGAGCCAGCAATGTGTGCTTACAGCCCAGAAGGACAACTGAATCCTGGGCTACATCAAAAGTAGCATGGCCTGCAGATTGAGTTAGGCAATTCTACCATTCTGCTCGACTCTGGTGAGATCCCCCCCGGAGTACTGTGTTCAGCTCTGGAGTCCCCAACCCAAGAAAGACATGGACCTGCTAGAATGGGTCCAGAAGAGGGCCTTGAAGATGATTACAAGGCTAGAGCACATCTCATGAAGACAACCTGAGAGAGTTGTAGTTGTTCAGCCCTGGGAAGACCTTACAGTAGCCATCCAGTATTTGAAGGAGGCATACAGGGTATCTGGACAGGGACTTTTTAAGGGCATCTAGCTGTAGCATGAGGGATAATGGCTTCAAAGTGGAAGAAGCTAGATTTAGATTAGCCGTTAGCAAGAAAGTCTTCACCACCAGGGTCGTGAAGAACTGGAACCTGCTGCCTGAAAAGTTGTGGAGGTTCCAACCCTCCACAATGGCAGGCTGGATTGATCCTTGAGCATCCTGGTTTAGTAGGAGGTGTGTCTGGCCATGTGGAATTTGAAATAGATAGTTTTTAAGATCACTCCTAGCTGAAACCATTCTGTGATTCTATGATTCTATAATTGCCTGCTCCATCTTTGGTTTTCTGCCTGGGTTAGGATTCTGACTCTAAGGTTTCTCCTCGTTCATCTGTAGCTCCTGGAGCACTGCTCTTTGCTGCCCTGGTCCTGTCATAAGCACAGAGCAATGAAGGAGAAAGGTGAAGAGTAGTAGTTTTTCAATTGCTAAGGTGCATCTGAGTGTTGCCAGCACATTATACAGGTGTTATCATGATACCTGTAATATTATGTTTCATAAGGTGAGAATCCCAGGATTTGCTTTTGTATTATTAAATTCTTAATCCTTATGATAATGGATATAAACGTAACAATCTGATTCAAATGGGCTAGGAAGAAAACAAAATTAATTTTAGATGTACTGAACTTGTAAAGATTTTCTGAGGTTCAACAGATGAGTTTTTCAGTGCTCTGTGTTATTAGGAAATTATTTCTTTTTGATGAAGCATGTTTTAATTGGAAACATTGATTCATCTAAACCAAAGTATTTTGTGGGGAAGGGTAATTTTCAAAATGTTTCTTGAACACTTTTAAATATTTTTTGTTAACACTTTCAAGCATTTCATCTTCCTAACTGAAACTATATGGCTGTTTTAGGCTATGCCTCTAAAAATTAGCTGCAGATTTCAAGCAGAAAAGTAGAAAAATATAAATAATTCACTACTGGGTGTAAAAAGAAAAACAAAATATTATTCTAAGCAAATTCCTTGGACAAAATGTGTGGGATGGATGCAGATGTACCCTAACAATCTAACATTTCATTTCCATTCCCATTTCTTTTCTTTCTCTAGCTTAGCTATTCTGCTGGGGAGATGACAATCACTTCTGGCTGGCCTTGAGAAAAGATAAGAACACTGACATTGCTTCTCTTTCTAACATTCCTTCCTTTTACTAAAAAGAAAGGAGAGTAGGTTTTGGGGGAGGAGGCAGTGGAGCAGCTTCCCTGCTCTCTGGGGTACCCTGAGGAAAACAGGGGAGTTTTCATGCTATTTTCTAATTGTAAATACCTGTATAATATTGTCAATACTGTATATTTTGTACATTTTCACTGCATTCCATTGTAGAGTGTAGTTTTTGCTTGTAAATACAGCTTTCATTTGCTTCCAACTGAGTTAGTCATGCTTAGTTAATGTGAATGGGAAACATCAACCCACAACATTACACAAAATAATTGGTAGCTGTTCAACATGGGATGATTGCTTGATTAATTCCTGCTCAGATTAAGGAAGAAAATTGAAGCTGTTCTGGATTCTTTGGTATTTGATACATTCTGCCCTCACAGTTGTCGCTTACAAATGGTGTATTGGCATGACATTTGATAAGCTGGTGTAGCAGTTTGGGCTAGGTGCCCTCTGCTACCTGGGGTGCTTCCTGTGTCCAGACATCCAGACACAGGAAACTAGGCATTTCCTACCATAATTCTCTGCACCACTATAAGATCCAGCACGGAGTCTGGCACTTTCTCTTTTCTTCTCTCCCAGTCACCTGGTAACTGGGGGAGATGTTTCCTGGCCATGGGCCTGGCTAGGCCCAAGGTCACGGGGGGATGGGCAGTCTCAGATCTGGCCAGCTGAGACTAGCCTAGTGGCTAGTGGGCAGGGAAGAAGGAGCCCTGGGGGTCTTGGGTGTACTCTCAGGTGGGGATGGGATGTTACTGGGTCTGCTTTGAGATTTCTTTTGTCGCTGTGCTTCTGACTCTCTGTAAACATTCACCGCTTTCCATTTAAACTTTCCATCACTTTTGCAATCTGTTTGAGTCGTTATTTCTGCCTGTGGTGGGGAGAGGATCTACCTCAAACCCGTCACAGCTGGGAAGATATCAGGTATATAAATTGTACCTTTGGTTTAAGTACAAATTGTAATTATGATTGCTGTCTTGGGCTCTTTTGGCTTAAGAAATATGGGAATGTGAATGCAACTACTTTACCTGCAGAAATAAATGAATTCAGCATTCCTGTAGGTGAAAGCTATGTGAGCAGTAGCAGCTGGGATTGCAAAGTGATTTATTTGCTCTGTGTGATTCTGCTGTAGGAAATAATTAATGTGTTCTTGCTAATGGCTTTGGTCTAGGAGAGACAAGCAGCAAACTGGAGTTCTATTTTTATATGCAATAGGCATAGGCGTAGAAGAAGCAGCTCTAATTTGAATCCAGAGATTTCTAGTGATGAAGAGACAGGGGAAACAGCTAGGAATAGACAGGGAGGAATTATTGATAAGGCAGCTCTCAGTGGGACCACTGGCAATTCTGGTGTTCAGCCAGTGGTGGGGGAGCAAACACAGCCCACAATGGCAGCACCTAAGATGGCGGCCACAGTTTCCCTGGCAGCCATTAAAGAGGCAAAATCATTTCCTCCCGCAGCAGCAGGACCAGAGGTGACCTCTGCAATGGCTGCTGGATCTCAAAGCCTGCCTGCTGATGCTGCCTCCTTGCAAACTCCCACTGCTTCTGCTAAGCCTGCTGTAAATTCAAACACAGCCCCAGTTAAACAAACTGCAGCTTTGGATAGAAGGGACAAAATCAAGGCAGATACACGAGCAGATGCAGGTGCAGGGGAAGAGCAAGATCCCTCTGCTGGTGAGGGAACTCCTGTTAAAAAAGATCCCTCCTAGGATGGAGAGAAAGTTTGCCTTAAAGATACAGCTGAATTATTGAGACCATCACTGGATAGTGGAGATGCAGGACAGTATACAGGTTCTGGTAGGTCAGCAGTTAATGGACATGCTTCTGAGCTTAAAGAGGTCCTTAGGAGAGTAGCAACAGGATTATGGGGACAGCCACTTCAAGAAGATGAAACAGATGATGAACAAGATCAAAAATTACACCCGAACAGCAAAAGTTCCCAGACAGGAAATTAGGCATTTGAGAAAGGATTACATCAGAATAGAGAATGAGCCAATTCTATACTGGTTTGGCAGGTGCTTCAATACACGTGCACCAGCTTTAATAGTGGGAGACAATCAGCATCTCAGCTTGGAACCCTCTTCACAAAAACCTTGAAAGAATCTTGGAGGGAGTACAAATTTAGGTTTTGGGAATCACACTGCATGTCTGTCTTTCTACTTGCAGACATACATAGCAGAACACTGATAAAGAAGAAATCCCAGTGAAGTGAAGGAAGCTATGATGTAGCTATGGTGGTTTTTCATAGTGTGCCTATCAAACTACTGCAATTTCAACCCCAAGTCCCATTCCTGGAAGCATTTCCACAGGATCATATTGGAATAGTTAAAATTACCTAAGATGGCTTTGTCTGAGACCCAGATGGGGGTCTTACCTAGTTGTTAGGAGTTGCATTTTTTTGAGATGGATTTTGACATAGATGAACAACCACACTTGAAGTGGAGCCCCAAAGAACTTCTGGGCTGAAGTAAGTCAGTGACAAAATGTTATCTGCAATGGAGACAGACTGACACATGTTGTTCCACTGCCAGCTCATCTCAGCATTCGTAAGGTTTATGAAGGTATTAAGTAGGAGATTTGAGCAGGAGAGAGGAGGAACAACTTCACAGCTGTGATTGAACATAGGCTAGTTATATCTGAACATCTGCTGCTCTAGGAGTGAAGACAAGGCAAGGTGAAGTTTAGCACACTCCAGATTAAACAATTTGCTTGCATTTTTGGGCAAATGTTCAGTACTGCATCTTTCCAACCACACTGCCTCAGTTGCATTGCTGGCAGTGTTTCTGTTGGGAATTTTAAAGGTAGTTCAAATATGCTTACACAAAACCAAACCAAACAAACAAACCCCCAAACCCAAATAAAACAAAATACTAAAAGGACCTGTCAGAATAAAGGAGAAAAAAAAAAAACCAGGATTTTCTTCTCTTCACTATGGCTTGTTCTATAGTTTCACGATCTACTTTAGCCTCTAGATCACAGGATGTTGGGGGTTGGAAGGGACCTCCAGAGATCCTTGAGTCCAACCACACAGGCAGAGCAGGACCATAGAATCTAGAGAAGGTTGCACAAGAACTCATCCAGCCAGGTCTTGAAAATCGCAGAAGAAGGAGACTCCATAACCTCTCTGGGAAACCTGTTCCAATGCTCTGTGACACTTACAGTAAAGAAATTCTTCCTCAATTTCAGGAGAAACTTCCTGTGCTGTGGTTTACATCCATTGCCCCTTGTCCTATCACAAGGCGCAAGTGAGAATAGGCTGTCCCTTCCTTACCCTCAGATTTTTGGATAGGATAGGATAGAATAGAATAGAATTAACCAGGTTGCAGAAGACATTTGAGATCGTCGAGTCCAACCTATCATCCAACACTATTTAATCAACTAAACCATAGCACCAAGCATCCCATCCAGTCTCTTCTTACACATCTCCAGTGATGGTGACTCCACCACCTCCCTGGGCAGCCCATTCCAATGGCCAATCACTCGTTCTTCCTAACATCCAGCCTAAACCTCCCCTGGCACAGCTTGAGACTGCGTCCTCTTGTTCTGCTGCTGGTTGCCTGTGAAAAGAGACCAACTCCCACGTGGCTACAACCTCCCTTCAGGTAGTTGTAGAGAGCAATAAGGTCTCCCCTGAGCCTCCTCTTCTCCAGGCTAAGCAATCCCAGCTCCCTCAGCCTCTCCTCACAGGGCTGTGCTCCAAACCCCTCCCCAGCTTTGTTGCCCTTCTCTGGACATGTTCCAGCAACTCAGCATCTTTCCTAAACTGAGGGGCCCAGAACTGGACACAGTAGTCAAGTCTCTCAAGTAGATCCCTCTCCCTCTTAAACTGGAGAGCTCAGAACTGGATGCAATATTCCAGGTGGGGCTTCACTAGGGCAGAGCAGAGGGGAAGGAGAACTTCCCTTGATCTGCTGGACACACTCGTCTCAATGCACCCCAAGATACCATTGACCCTCTTGGCCACAAGGCACATTGTTGACCCATGGATAACCTGTCCTCCAGTAGTCCCAGGTCCTTATCCACAGGGCTGCTCTCTAGTGAATCACCTACTTTACTATTTGTGCCCTTGGGTTATATACTAGATTTCAAAGGCTGGCTTTAATATGCTAGAACATCTTAACTTGCATTCCTATCAGAGTATTCCATCTTGGAAACAGATTGCTCCATCAAAGTCCCTTATCAGTTAAATTAAAAAAAATACTTAAACAAAATCAGTAGCAATTTAGATTTCCTTCAGCTCCACAGAAAGCATAATAATGGTGCTCTCCGTTCTGATTTTTTGTTCAAAATATTTTGTGCTACTTATCAGAACAGCTGGAGAGAAGTAATCAGAAAAACTTTCCCATAGCAGAGCCAAAAAATGTGTAATAAACTGTTCTTAATCTGAAAACAGTTTGTCACAACCTAGCCTCAGAGGAAGGGTTTGAAGAGGTTCCTTAGGGACACCTAAGGAATGAGGGGAGGAAAACAGAAAAATGGCTAGAATGATTGTAGATTTATTAATTACACATTCATGTAAACTGCTTTGTTCTTATGGTGGCTCCTGGAGCAGACAAGGCAATTCCCTAGTACGTGCCAGAAAGAAAGAGAAACAAGTGGAGAGAGAAGTGACGTAAGAGGAGAATAGTATCAACATTGGGAGTTGCAGCAGGGTCCGACATGGTCAGTGTCATCTTGGTGGTGAGTTCACACAGACAGGTTGTGGTGCTGCCTTTTTTTCCTAAATTTCCCTTCATTCTGTGCCCAGGGGTGGTTGGTAGAGGTGTTCCCACAGAAGGGTTGATCATACACCACTTGTGTGATGTCACAGGAGTATTGGGACCCCAGTTTAGCTGAGTCATTATTGGGCACCTGTGCACAGTGTTATGGTGATGGGAAAATAGTGAGTCACCCCAATATTCTCGGTGGCTGTTGCTTCACCTTTGTTTGTGCAGGCTCGGTTGTGAAGGTGGCAGCAACTGCCTTGAGCTGGCACAGGTATAGGCACCTAAGTGATGTCTGAACCTCAGTGTCCCATTCCAGCAGGAGATTATCACAGTGGCTTGAATACAAAGAAAGGGGAGCAGTCATGCACTCTGAGATAAATGTCTATGGCAGCAGAGAAATGGTTTGAGACAAAACTCTACGGCAATGCAGCTTCTGTGCATTTGTTAGAGCCACTGTGGGGGTCACATGTAAGATGATGCTTGTAAGGAAAGATGTAAAAATAAATGTGTGGGTCTAGATCAATATGAAGGTTTCTTACATGTAAAGTTGGTGCTGATATAGGCTAGTGAAGACTGGTAACCCAAATTTTTGCTAAACATTCGCTCTTTAAAAGGCCAGAGTTTCTGGGACAAAGACTACTACTACTCTCTAAACAAGATAATCAGCCCTTCTTAACAGGTACACAGGTCTCATGAGACCACAACTGGAGAGCTGTATGCATTTCTGCTGCTCCTACCATAACGAGGGTATCAAACTGCTAAGTAGGTCCAGAGGAGAGCCACAAAGATGATCATAGGGGCTGAAGCACCTTTCCTGTGGGGTTAGGCTGCAAGAGTTGGGGCTATTCATCCTGGAAAGAGGCTGCAGAAAGATCTTATAGTGGCTTTCCAGTACCTGAAAGGAGCCTACAGGAAAGGTGGGAAGGCACACTTTTCAAGGGCTTGTAGAGATAGGATGAGAGGGAAGGGATTGAAGCTTGAGTAGGGCAGATTTGGACTGGATATTAGAAATAAATTTACAGTGAGGGTGGTGAGACACTGAAACAGGTTGCCCTCTCCCAGGAGGTGATCAAGGCCAGGTTGGAAGAGGCATTTAACAACTTGGTCTAGTGAAAGGTGTCCCTGATCATGGTGTGGGGATTGGATTAATTCTATGAATCTATGAAAACATAATAAATAACATAACCACAATTTTTAAATAGGCAAAAAAAGAACACCCACTAATCTACAGGCCAGTCAGCCTCATCCCTTGTTACAGCACTGTTGGATAAGGAAAAAGCAACTGACATCTAGGTGGACTGGTGCATTTGACATTGTCCCATGGGACATCCTTGTCCCTCAGTTGGAGACACATGGATTTGTCATAGGACCACTTATATGGATATGTAATTGGCTGGATGGTAGCACTCAAAGAGCTGAAGTCAGTGGCCTGATGTCCAAGAGGGGACTAGTGATGAGTGGCATTGCTTGGGAGTCAGTACTGGGATCAGCACTGCTTAACATCTTTGTTTACATCTAAGATGAGAAGGCTCTAGGCAGAACTTGTATCAGCTTTCCACTACCTAAAGGGGGCCTACAAGGAAGATGGGAAGGGACCCTTTATCAAGTGGTGTATTAGGGAGGAGGGGTAGCTGTTTTAAACTGAAAGAGGGAAGGTTTATATTACATATTAGGAAAAAAGGTTATTGCAAGGGTCATGAGACACTGAAACAGGTTGCCCAGAATAGTGGAGGGCAAGTTATGGTTGTCCTCACCCTGGAAGCATTTGAGGCTAGATGGATTGGGATTTGAGCAACCTGGTCTAGTGTAAGTACCCCTGCCCATACCAGTGCAGCTGGAACCAGATGAAAGAAATGTTGTTACGATATTACACAGGAAGTTTCAACATACAGGCACATTACCTGTGAAAAATTGCTTTAATTTTTGATGGAAAGTATAAGTACTGTGAGCCCATTTGTCCCTCAATGAAAAAGGCTAAGAAGAAGATGAAGAAGAAACCTGCACAATCTTTACAACAGATGTCACAGGATAATATATCATGCAGCTCCACACTCATGAGTCCAAACCCTGGGAGTTTTGTATCAGACAGTCATAGGAAACAGAATTGGGTGAGATGATGTAACGGAGTGTTCCAACAGCTTTCTACAGCTGTTTTCACTCCACCATCCATTGATCTGAATGTTGCTCAAAAGAAATAAGTTTCCAAATAAATTATGCACCTTTACTGGTGCTGCTATCTCTCTTAATTCTACAAGGCAAAGAAAATTAAAAGAAAGAGCATAGAGCAAAACTATCTTGGAGAGCAGAGGTGACTTTCTAAAGCTGAGGATTGATATCTGAGGGGCATAAATTCTAGTTACTACCTGCAACTAACAGTAACAATTTCTACAGAGATGCCTCAGGTATAGAACCCATCATTTGGTACATTATTGAATTAATTATTATTTGTGTCTAGGAAGATCTGTCATTTATTTTCCCTGAAACTTAGCTCCTTTCAGTACTAAGGAAACAAGCTTAAGCTTTATTCTGCAGCCAACAACTTTATATATATATGGTGAACTTTGCAAATGAAAAAATATGAGAATCTATTAAGTGGGAAACTACATAGATTTTTTTTAGTTTGCAGACAATTATTTTCTCTTCAAAGATTATGTCTCTGCTTGTGAATCAGACATTACTACTTATTAGTACAGTATGTTCCTCTGCTTCAATAACTATGGCAGAGGTATATGGCATTGACTTGATGCCTTATCAAACAAAAGAGTAAAAGAATAATCAGACAGTTGATAAAAAGTTAGAGTAGACTCTGACCTTTGTAAATCTTTGCAAATGCCAGTTCATTTAAGGTTACCTTGTACATGCACATTAGGAACTTCTTGTGACGAGGCTCCAAATCCAGCCTGTTCAATGTCCTGAGATCTTACTAGGAATCGAATCTCAGTGAACTAATGAGAAACCTGCATTGGCATATTAAAATACTATTTAATTTAAGCTTCTTCAACAACTTATACCTTGTTATTCAAAGGAGCACAAGCTGAGAGTAGACTAGAAGAATCACTTTTATCATAGGTACTGTTTCTGTATGTGAAAGCTGCTCTGCTAGAGCGTAGCCATTAGAATAAATATGAAAATAAACTCATGTAGATGTGGAATTGTAAAGACATCCCTTTAATAATAGCTGACCTTTATGATTTGCAGACAGGATCCAAATTACCCCTAATCAGTGCAGAAGCTTGTTATAGAATTAATACTGGCATGAGATTTAACACATCTAAATTCCGGGTACTACACATTGGCCACAACAACCCCATGCAGTGCTACAGGCTGGGGTCAGAGTGGCTGGAGAGTAGCCAGGCAGAAAAGGACCTGGGGGTACTGGGTCATAGTAGGCTGACCATGAGCCAGCAGTGTGCCCAGGTGTCCAAGAAGGCAAATGGCATCCTGGTCTGCATCAGGAACAGTGTGGCAGCAGGATGAGGGAAGTCATTCTACTCCTGTCCTCAGCACTGGTTAGGCCATATCTTGAGTCCCATGTCCAGTTCTGGGCCCCTCAGTTTAGGAAAGATGTTGAGTTGCTGGAAAGTGTCCAGAGAAGGGCAACAAAGCTGGGGAAAGGTTTGGAGCACAAGCCCTATGAGCAGAGGCTGAGGTAGTTGGGGTTGTTTAGCCTGGAGAAGAGAAGGCTCAGGGGAGACCTTCTTGATGTCTAGAACTCCCTGAAGGGAGGTTGTAGCCAGTTGGGGGTTGGTCTCTTCTCCCAGGCAACCAGCAGCAGAACAAGAGGACACAGTCTCAAGCTGTGCCAGGGGAGGTTTAGGCTGGATGTTAGGAAGAAGTCCGTCATAGAGAGAGTGGCCATTGGAATGGGCTGCCTGGGGAGGTGGTGGAGTCATCATCACTGGAGGTGTTTGGGAAGAGACTGGATGGGGCACTTGGTTTAGTTGATTAAATAGTGTTGGCTGATAGGTTGTACTTGATGATCTCAAAGGTGTCTTCCAACCTGGCTTATGCTATGCTATGCTATGCTATGCTATGCTATGCTATGCTATGCTATTCTATTCTATTCTATTCTATTCTATTCTATTCTATTCTATTCTATTCTATTCTATTCTATTCTATTCTATTCTATTCTATTCTATTCTATTCTATTCTATTCTATTCTATTCTATTCTCTAGTGTACTCCATACAGGAAAGATGTGGGTTTTTTTGGAGCAGGTCCAGAGAAGGATGGAGTTGGAGCTGTTCGGCCTGAGCCAAAAAAAAACCCAAAGGCTCCAGGGAAAGTTTTCTCCTGTCCTTTCTATACTTAAGGGAGCCCTAGCTATAGGACAAGGTGTGATGGTTTTAAACTAAAAAGGGGTAGACACAGACTAGTCATAAGGAAGACATTTTTTACACTGAGGGCAGTAAAACACTGGCACAGCTTACCCAGAGATACAGTAGATGCCCCATCACTGGAAGGTCAGGTTGTATGGGATTCTGAGCAAGCTGATCTAGTTGAAGACATCCCTGATGAGTGTTGGACTGAGTAAACTTCAAAAGTCACTTACAACCATTCTGTGATTCCATCATGCTATCATTTCCTTAACAGCAGATTTTTTTTAACTATAAAATAAAGCATAAAATAAGGCTGTTGCACAACTTGTAGTTACTTGAGCTAGCTCTGTTTGAGCTGTAGACAGCATGCAAACATGCACAGAGCTTGCTGCCTAAGCAGATTTCCTGCTGTACATAGTACTGCACTGTGAGATGAAGATGCACCTGAACATTTGAGATAATTGTAGGCCATATGTAACCTTATGAGAAAATAATAAACTTTCTGCCAAGGTTTCAGAGATGGACATATCAAATACTAAAGTAAACAAAGCTATAGAAATCTCTGTACATCAAGCAGATGTGCTGGGCAGAAGTAATTTTTGCCTACAAAATGTCAATGAGTATTTGTTGCAAGACTAATAGAGTCAGTTCCAGCATGCATGTTGTGAGGAGCTACACTGACTAGAAGACATTAATCTGGTTTGCAGAATATTTGACCCCTAGCAAGACCCTGCCCTGTGGATAGTAATTGAACAACTGTTAGAAAGCTAGGGAGGCCTGAAATGGTTTAGTTGATTAGGTGAGTTGGATGATGGATGATAGAATAGAATAGAATAGAATAGAATAGAATAGAATAGAATAGAATAGAATAGACCAGATTGGAAGAGACCTTCAAGATTATCACATCCAACCTATTCTATTCTATTCTATTCTATTCTATTCTATTCTATTCTATTCTATTCTATTCTATTCTATTCTATTCTATTCTATTCTATTCTATTCTATTCTATGAGTTCCTGGGGGAAAACAATTACCTAATAATACGTACTATTTTAACAGTACAAATATGAGGCCAAAATCCAAAATGCAAAATTAACAGAGATATTAAGGTAGAAACAGGAAAATTGGGAAAAGATGACAATATAAAATGACAGCAACACTTTTTAAAACTGACCTTACAAAATCTCTCAAATAAAATGGCCTGGATAATTAATATAAATTAATTATATTATCAATGCAGTCTGTATATGCAAGTCCATGCATTTCCCAAAAAAAAAAAAAAAAAACAAACCCAACCTCCAAACCCCCAAAATCCCCAAATCAAACCAACCAATCAACCAACCACCATCACCTCCACCAAAACAACAGAAAACCAACCCCCTCCCCCCCAAAAAAAAACCAACCCCAAACCAAAACAGAAAACCCCACAAACCACAAAACAGAAAAGAAAAGAAAAGGAAATTGCCAGACAGGTAATACAAGAGATTTTCTTCTTCCTCTTTGGAAGTGTGACTATTATCAAAGCAACATTTTAGATGTTTAGAAGGCCAAGCCTGAAGCCTTTTCTGTAGGAAATAAACATACTTGAAAAACCAAGATCTGTTAATAACTCAAAGGCAGCAAAGCTCACAAAGGCAATGTAAAAACAGTAACAATGATTTCCCCAGCAGTTACACAGGTATCAACCTCCATTTAATAAGATTAAGTCTAATATGCCTCTTGATTTTGGACTGTTGAGCTGCACATGCCCTGAAGATGCTAACCGGCAAAAGCACTAAAGCACACATTTAGAAATGCTCGGGAAGGCACAAACTTGCCATCCACATAATGGTGGCCTCAAAAATCAATTCTGTGCGTCGTGTCTCATCGACCCCATGGCACTGAGTTCTATGCAGCTGAAGTAGTAAACAAAACAATACTTCAACAACAGAGAGCTAAAGAGGCAAAAAGAAACCTTAAATCCCTCTGAAAAGAGAATCACAGACTGTCCTGCTGTATTTTCACAGTGAAAGAGTTGTTTTCAGTGCTAGGCCTGCAACAGGAAAAATCTCCTATTGATATGAAACTGACAATAAAAATTACCCAAAGTGCAAACAACTGTTCATTTGTTACTGTGGTGAAAATACATGACAGATTTTTTGTCAGTTTCTTGCTCAAAAATCTCAAATATTCTGCTAATATATAAACTTTCTCTCCCTTTTAGAAGTGAATGCCATAATGCCCTTTTGGAAGATGGATTGTAGCCCATTCATTAATTTCTCAATGACAGTAAGTGGTTGAATAGTAATAGTTCATCAACTTCACAAAAGCAAGACCCATTATATTTATTTATTTGATGTACACATAATTGAATTTGCATTAAAAAAAATTACTGATAAAATAAGATAATTTACTCTTGGTATGGAAAAGAGAGTGTGTGGAAGCCTTTGGAGGACTACAAAAAAGCAGCATGTGTAAAGCCTCATTCTGCAAGATTGGCTAAAAGAACTAAACTGGTGTCTGAGAATGACTGATGGGGCATGTTCACTGTTGCTGGAATGAAACAAAAGAAATTAAAATAATTGCATAATAACTATTGATTTTTATAGGGTTTTTTGTTTGTTTGTTTGTTTGTTTAAATCTCATTAAAGTTACACTGTGAACTCAACTCGTGGGTTTCCTCTCCACCTGTTCTGCAAGAGACTACACATAATAGTTCTATTATATGCTATATGTGTTTTAAAAACACTTCAAAGATTATATTCTCACCAAAAATAAAGGACTAGTTAGAGGGATGATAACAACACAATATCTAAACAGGTGTGGATACATCTCTCTCTGTATTTTGTAGTGTCAATGTCGCTGACTCGTAGAACATATGAAATATTATCCAGAGTTAACTACAACAGGCTGCTTTACCAGCTACTTTGTGGCAATATTATGTCATGGCTATATGACTGCTAGAAAGAATTACAATTGGGAATGAAATGTGAGCTGGAAAGATAAATTGTACAAGTTCAGGATAAAATGGCTATTTTCCTTCTCTCTTTTCCCATCTGCTTTATATCAGGATCAAAAGAACAATATTATTAACTACAGCACACTCAGTTTTCACCTCTGCAGAGTGCTGACTTAAGCTAAGACTGAGAGTCTTCACTGACAGGCCTTTGCAGGGTCAATGCAAGTGATAAATTGCACAAATAATTTACTTGCTTTGGAAAGTGTAAATACCATTAGCAACAGCACCTTGAATTACAGGATTTAATTTATAAATCCAATATCCCTATTATCATGCCATATTCAGCACAACAATTTGCAACACTTTTATATGCTGAAAATGTTGAAGTCTTCTGTTCCCATTAACCTGATGGATACTGTAAAGGCTTTTTCCCATCTAGCTATAAATGTAATTTTCCAACCTACTTTTACACTCTCCCTGAGTAGTCTTTTGATATTCACCTGCATATCTCGTTAATTTAAATGCAATTTCTTTCTTCTTGTCTTATTTTTTTTAATTTATTTGTGTATAGTTTATGCCATCTTTTGTCTCATAATTGTTATGTCTCTTGCTCTCTAATGTACAGGCAAAGATTTCTAACAGACTGATGAAGCAAACAGCCAAAGAAAACCAACAATTTATTTATAGTAATCTTATCAATTGACCATTGCAAACCCCTTCACATTGCTCAAAATATTTATTTATTTATTTATTTACAAAAGAGTGAGAACCACCTAGAAAACACAGGGAACACAAGTTCCTACTGGCTTGCACAGGGGTAAATAAACAGGGATACACTTCCCCCCCACCCCTTTCCCCTCTAATTACCCAACAAAAGCAATCTGATAGTTTCCTACCAATGGGTTTCCTACCTGTTTTCTAACTCCTGCTAGTCCTACATGAAATACAATTAGATAGCCAGTAGCTACTTCTTAATTCTTAATCTTTACACTTGTATTCCTAGCCTACATTTGTTGTGAAATATGCATGCTCTAAAACTGAGATTGCAAACATCAAGCTACTAGCAAAAATGGCTTATCCATCACCAAAACTCAGCTTTACCATTAATTGATCCCTTTATACAGTGCTCTGCTATACAAAGGGTTCTGACATGTAGTCTATGAAATCTGTTGCCCTTTGAGAGCAAATATTTATCTGAAAAGTGAGTTCTCGCATGAGAACAAGGCACTTTGCCAAGATTCTTGCAGCACCTATGCTGCTATCAAGCCAATCCATAAACCTTTGGAAAGTCCTAGATGTCTTAATTTCTCCACATCATGACCTGGAAAAATTGCCCGAAATAGCATAAAATCCTGAGAAATCTTCCTTTTTCTTTCCACCGATACCTGTAACCTCAGTTTACACATCTCATTTCATCAGCGATGACTTTGACTAAGCCTCCTGTTAACACTAAGCATAATGCTTCCTGAGTTTGGTTAGGGTCCGGAATATATCTTAGTTTGGCTGATTCAATGCAAATTCTCCTGCTGTTGCGCCATCAGACTCCTGAGTATACATACCATGAGGTTAAGATAGTGCTATGGCCTTGGCAGATGAAAAGTCGTCTTTCCTCTTTCAATATGTGGTGCAATAGAGCACGATGCATATATTCTATTGAACTGTTAAGCCTTAATTGTTACTTCAGCCTAAAAGGAGTGGGCATCCAGCTGTTTGCACTAGACTGGATGTATACAGAATCGCACCACCCTGAGAGGAAAGCACACAACATTGAATGACATCAGCTTGCCTTGCCCAGCTACATGAGGTTGTATAGTTGTGATCTGAAAAAATTATTATTGAAATGAATGAAATTATATTTTGCTTATGGAATATAATCCCAGGCTAAAACAAACAAACAAGCAAACAGAAAAAGGTGCCATTTTTACTTGTTTGATGATAAACTATACATGAGGTAAGGACTGCTGGTATCTACACAGTGAGTTATACCTATGTATTTTTTTTCAGTCATTACCATGTGGTTAATCTGTGCTAATGACACCTTTTGACTAGCCATTTTGTGATAGAGAAAAACAAGTCTCATTTTTTTGGTACTACTGAACAGACAACAGCATATTTCAATGCTCTATCCATGGCAAAGCAGTCACTACCAGTTTTCACAGCTTGTTTATGAAGCAAATACATAGCTCTCACAGTTCTACTCTCCATTTGGAAACATGTTAGAAGCAGAAGCCACATTGTGGAAAGCTAATAGAAGAAACAAGAAAAGAAAGAGGATTGCTCTGTCTTGAAACCTCGATAGTTAATATTTCAGCTTTAAAATCAATGGGGAACTACTTTATGAATAGAATAGAATAGAATAGAATAGAATAGAATAGAATAGAATAGAATAGAATAGAATAGAATAGAATAGAATAGAATAGAATAGACCAGACCAGACCAGACCAGGTTTGAAGAGACCTTCAAGATCATCACGTCCAACCCATCAACCAATCCAATCCACCTAATCAACTAAACCATGGCACCAAGCACTCCATCAAGTCTCCTCCTGAACACCTCCAATGATGGTGACTCCACCACCTCCCTGGGCAGCCCATTCCAATGGGCAATCACTCTCTCTGTATAGAACTTCTTGCTAACATCCAGCCTAAACCTCCCCTGGTGCAGCCTGAGACTGTGTCCTCTTGTTCTGCTGTGGGCTGCCTGGGAGAAGAGACCGTCATCTGCCTGTCTACAACCTCCCTTCAGGTAGTTGTAGAGAGAGCAATAAGGTCACCCCTGAGTCTCCTCTTCTCCAGGCTAAGCAACCCCAACTCCCTCAGTCTCTCCTAACACGGCTTGTTTTCCAAACCCCTCCCCAGCTTTGTTGCCCTTCTATGGACATGTTCCAGCAAGTCAAAATCCTTCCTAAACTGAGGGGCCCAGAACTGGGCACAGTACTCAAGGTGTGGCCTAACCTAAGCAATAAAAGCGAATCTGCTTAGTCACAGTTAAAGTAGTAGTAATGAAAATCACTTCATTATTCCTCTGTGTTATAACGGTTTACACAGTGAAATCCTAGAAATAATAGAATCATGCTTCAGAGAAATCTTCTGCCTAGATTTTTTGTCCCATAAAACTATCTAGAACTAGATCAGGATATTATTTTCAAGTAATGCTGAATTATACAACTTTGAAAAAACAACACCCCCAAACTTCCAATAAAATTCTCATAAAACAGATCTGCATTAAGCAATCCAGACAGAGATTACAGCAGCAGCAAATATTTTTGAAGGGGCAGGGACAGGCTGTGCCAATGTGCCAGAAGATGAGCAGCTGGGGCAGATGGCTAGCCTGGATGAGCAATGAACTTCTGAGTGAATTAAGGGGAAAAAAGAGGGTGTATCATCTTTGGAAGGAAGGTGAGGTAACCCATGGAATGTTTAAGGATGTTGGTAGGTCATGCAGGAAGAAAATTAGAGAAGCAAAAGCCCATTTAGAGCTTAGACTGGCCACTGGTGCGAAAGACAACAAAAAATACTTCTATAAATATATTAATGGCAAGAGAAGGGGCAAGGACACCCTCCACTCCTTAGTGGACATGGAGGGGAATATTGTAACTAAAGATGAGGAAAAGGCAGAGGCACTTAACACCTTCTTTGCCTCAATTTTTAATAGCAAGATAGGTTGTCTTCCAGACAATTGGCCTCCTGAGCTGGCAGATAGAGTCATGGAGCAGTATAGTTTCCCTGTGATCCAGGAGGAAGTAGTTAGACACCTCCTTAGCCACTTGGATCCCCACAAGTCCATGGGACTAGATGGGATCCATCCTAGGGTGCTGAGAGAGCTGGCAGATTAGCTGGCCAAGACACTATCCATCATTTACAATCAGTCCTGGCTCACTGGAGAGGTCCCAGATGACTGGAAGCTGGCCAACGTGGTGCCCATCCACAAGAAGGGCCGGTTGGATGAGCCAGGGAATTCCAGGCCTGTCAGCCTGACCTCAATGCCAGGCAAGATTATGGAACAGGACATCTTGAGGGCAATCACACAGCACTTGCAGGATGGCCAAGGGATCAGGCCCAGCCAGCATGAGTTTAGGAAGGGCAGGTCCTGCCTGACCAACCTGATCTCCTTCTATGAGATTCCTTCTATGATTCTATGCCACATCCAGCTGGCAGCCAGTCACTAGTGGTGTGCCCCAGGGATCAGTGCTGGGCCCATCCTGTTCATCATGTTGATGATCTGGATGAGGGATTGAGTCCATCATCAGTAAATTTGCAGACAACACCAAGCTGGGGGCAGGAGTTGATCTGCTGGAGGGTAGAGAGGCTTTGCAGGGGGACCTCAAAAGACTGGACAGATGGGCAGAATCCAATGGCATGAGATTTAACACAACCAAGTGCCAGGTTCTACACACTGGCCACAACAACCCCATGCAGTGCTACAGGCTGGGGTCAGAGTGGCTGGAGAGCAGCCAGGCAGAGAGGGACCTGGGGGTGCTGGTTGATGGTAGGATGAACATGAGCCTGCAGTGTGCCCAGGCAGCCAGGAGGGCCAATGGCATCCTGGCCTGCATTAAGAACAGTGTGGGCAGCAGGAGCAGGGAGGTCATTCTGCCCCTGTACACTGCACTGGTTAGGCCACACCTCGAGTCCTGTGTCCAGTTCTGGGCCCCTCAGTTTAGGAAGGATGTTGACTTGCTGGAACGAGTCCAGAGAAGGGCAACGAAGTTAGTGAGGGGCTTGGAACACAAGCCCTATGAGGAGAGACTGAGGGAGCTGGGGCTGCTTAGCCTGGAGGGGAGGAGACTCAGGGGTGACCTCATTACTCTCTACAACTACCTGAAGGGGGGTTGTAAACAGGCAGAGGTTGGTCTCTTCTCCCAGGCAGCCAGCAGCAGAACAAGAGGACACAGTCTCAGGCTGCGCCAGGGGAAGTTCAGGCTGGAGGTCAGGAGGAAGTTTTACATGGAGAGAGTGATTGCCCATTGGAATGGGCTGCCTGGGGAGGTGGTGGAGTCGCCGTCACTGGAGGTGTTCAGGAGGAGACTTGATGGAGTGCTTGGTTACATGGGTTAGTTGATTGGGTGGTGTTGGGTGATAGGTTGGACGTGATGATCTTGAAGGTCTCTTCCAACCTGGTTTATTCTATTCTATTCTATTCTATTCTATTCTATTCTATTCTATTCTATTCTATTCTATTCTATTCTATTCTATTCTATTCTATTCTATTCTATTCTATTCTATTCTATTCTATTCTATATAGAACATTAGAATTATTTAATCAACTATAAGTAATGAAATAATGTCAACAAGTGAATCAAAGAAAAAAATAGTAAAGGAAGAAGTGGATTATTTTAGTGCTGAGGCACTGAAATCCAAAGCCTGCACAATGTCCTCATCCAGGAATTGGAGTGTTATTGATGCAATAAATCCCAAGAAGGCCTTTGAATGCCTGTCATCATATACTGTAATATTAATACATACACAGAGCTACAATTCTAAATTGTCTGTTGATGTACTAACTGCGAGTAATTTCAGAGCTTTAAACTAGAAGCTTACATGAATATCCTTAGAAACAAATAACTTAATTAATTTGAATTCCCTGAATCTTGATGACTAAACAGAATAGCCAATTATTGGTCAGCAGAGACTTTCCTCATCTAACTTTCTCTTAGATAGGAGGCAATATCTTGTTCTAATAAAGGAAGAATGATAATTGACTTTATCATGCTTTGGATCAGGCTAAATAAAACCAATGAATCCCTGAAGGCAAATTTGTTCTATTTTCCTGGTCTGGAAAGAGCAGTAACTGGGAAACTCAATATCCTATGTGCAGAAGGGAGCACAGGGGTTAAGTGTTGGTCATAAAAGTTTCCCTGTGCATTGCAGGCAAGTGGAAAAATCTTTCATGATGTCATTTCAGAAATGAAGGAGAAATCTTCTTCTCAGGGAAGGGGGCAGAATTTTTTTCCATGATACTTAAGAAAGCAGCAGTATTATATTCTCACTTTAGTTTGATTTATTCCCACAAGTTTTCACATGTCTATGGTATGAGTAATTTCTGTCCCTGCTTTATTGATGGCACTTGAAGAAATCTCAATTAACCATGCTGTGGCTGTAAAATATTCATCCCTACTACTACCTGTTCTGTTTTAATTAGGAATAGAAGAAGGGGGAAAGGATTATTAAAACAGAGAAAAGTGACTTTACAAAGGACTATGTTACTTTTTTTTTCCTATATTTTGTTTTATTTGTTTCTGTACACCCACAGCAGAAATCTTAAAAGAAAAACAGTTAGGCAGACTTGATATCACAGCGCCAGGAGACCTTCCACATTTTGATCTATTGCATAGTGTGCTAAGACATTGCTCCCATATGGGACAATTTTGGTCTCTATCTGAACACACTTTAAAGCATCTCTCTGACTGCTTTATATATGAGCTTGGCCCATGAACAGAACCCTTGATGCTGTTGATCTCTCTGATGAGCTCAAACTAGTAAACAAAATAGGCTTTCAGCATCCTTTACTTTCTTCCTTGTTAAGCCTGAGAATTTGGTTTGTTCCAGATATATCCCCTATGGCAGAAAACCAGGCAAATAAGATTTCAGCAGGAGAAAGCACACTGTACAACTGTGACAATTTACAATTGAGCGAATCAGGATTTGTGGCTAGTGTATGGCTTAATTAAATAAAACCCAATTTTAAAAGGTTACTCTCTGTGCAACTGTTAATATGTAAGCAGTTTGTACTGAATGTAGGGAAAAGCTTCAAGCTAATTTGTTTATTTAAACATTAAAAGATAAGCACCAGAAGAGAAAACTGGAATTAACCTTCTGATTTGGGTTTTTTTTTTTTTTTCAATCCTAAATTTACGAGTTTGAGGCAGTGCCTCAGTTAGTAGATGTAAAATCTCTAGGCAGGAAAAGCCACTGATAATTCTACAAACTCTTAGACCCATATTCAATATCAAAGGCAAAACAAATAAGAGAAAATATTTCTACACAATAAAAATCTGAGTCTGCCAAAGATGACTAGAGTTGCTACTATATTACTGCCAGCAGGGCATATGTTTCTTATGGATAACTGAATGCTTTCCATTCAGTGTGTTAGAATACTGTTCTCTTGGCCTATGTTAACTGGAAATGCTCTAAAATTTTCTGAAACAGAGCCATAGAAAAACCTCACAGGTGTCTTCCCCCCTCCTCCCAGTAAAAAAAAAAGTCTGAAGTTTTTTAACACATGTATGTATCTTAGTATCCTGATGAAGAATAGATACCTTCAATTAAAAATCAGGAAAAAAAATCCAAAAGTGTTTGGATTGCATTCTAAGTGGGCTTTTTGGCAAGCCAGATGAGGTTAACATGGGAAAATGCTAGGTCTTCCTGCTGGTCTACGTGCCTTGATTTTCTCCTTAGAAACAGAGTGTACATGTGTGTGCGTGTGTGGATGGAAAACTGCACAGACAGATTTTGTCCTACAGGGAGTCAGTGTGCTCAGGAAAACTCTCCACATCTGGAAACTAGGAAGCTTTCCCAGATCCCAAAGTACAGACACAGCCGCAGAGACTCAGGCTCTGATTCCCCAGTTTTCATGCTCCAGTTGTCCAAAAGTGTCTGAAAACAGGATGAAAAGGCTTCACCATCATTTTCTTTTTTATAAAAGGTCACTTCAAGAAAGGGGAATTGTGAATACTGATGTGAAAAGCTTCAAATCCCAGGTCTCAGATCCTCATGGATCAGTTGGATCAGAAATCAAAAATAAGTACCAAATGATGCTGGATTGAGACAGAGAACATCTCCAGTACTAAATCATTGTACATGAGAAAACATGTTTCTGAGGAAATGGACAAGCTGTGAACTTCATGAATGTCAACTCTCTGGACTTCTGTAAAGCCTTTGACTCAGTCTCCCACAACATACTTCTCTCTAAAGTGGAGATACAGAGATTTAATGGGTGGATTGTTCAGTAGATAAGGAATTAATTGGGTAGTTACATCCAGAGGCTAGCAGTCAATGGCTTGATGTTCAGATGGAGATCAGTGACAAGTGGTGTTTTTCTGGGATCAGTATCAGGACCAGTGCTGCTCAGCATCTCCATCAACGAGAGGGAGAATGGGATAGAATAAACCCTCAGCAAGATTGTAAATGGCACCAAGCTGAAAGGTGCAGATGGCATACATAAGAAACAGGATGCGATGCCATTCAGTAGGACCTGGACAAGCTCAAGAAACAGTTCTGTGCGAACCATATGAGGGCCAACAAGGCCAAGGGCAAGATCCTTCACACAGGCTGGGGCAAGCCTAGGTATTAATCCAGGCTGGGGGATGAGCCAAGCCAACCTCATGAAGGTCAACAACACCAAGCGTAAGGTCAGGGCAATCCCAAGCACTGATAGTCTGGGCAGTGACTGGCTTGAGAGCAGCCCTAAAGAAAAGGACTTGGGGGTGCTGGTGGATGAGAAGCTCAGCATGAGCCACCAGCGTGCCCTTGCAGCCCAGAAAGCCAGTCAAATCCTGGGTTGCATCAAGAGGAGCATAGCCATCACCTCAAGGGAGGTGATTCTCCCCCTCTTCTCCACTCTGGTGAGACCCCACCTCAAGTACTGTGTCCAGTGTTACAGGAAGGATTTGGATGTGCTGGAGCATATCCACATAAGGGCCACAAGGATGATGAGAGGGCTGGAGAACCTCTTATATGAAGACAGACTGAGAGTTGCAGCTGTTCAGTCTGGAGAATAGAAGGCTCTGAGGAGACCTTATTGTGGCCTTCCAGTGTCTTAAGGGGGTCTACAAGAAAGCTGGTGAGGGACCTCATAGGGTGTCAGGTAGTGATAAGATTAGCAGGAATGGAACAAAAGTAGAAATTAGTAGATTCAGATTGGATGTTAGGAAGAAGTATGTCACCATGAGGGTGGTGAAACACTGGAAAAGGTTGCCCAGGAAGGTTCCCTGGATATTTTTAAGGCCAGGTTGGATGTGGCTCCGAGCAACCTGATCTAGTGTGAAGTTTCCCTGCCCATGGCAGGGAGGTTGGAACTAGGTGATCCTTGAGGTCCCTTCCAACCCTAACAATTCTATGATTCTATGAAGGAGATGAGACCAGCTTTGCCAAGGAGGAGATCGGTGTACTGGCAGATGGAAAGCTGGACGAGAGCTGGCAATGTGCAATTGCAAGCAGAAAGCCAACCATATCTTGAGGTGCATCAAAAGAAGCATAATTGGCAGGTCAAAGGAGGGAATTCTGCCCCTTTACTCCACACTCCACACTGGTGAGGCCTCAGCTGGAGTATTGTGTCCAGCTCTGGTGTACTCAGCAGAGGAGCGAAGTGGTTTTGTTGGAGTGGATCCAGAGAAGGACAGTAAGTTGTGAGAGGGTTGGAACACGTCCCCTGTAAAGAAGGGTGGAGAGGGCTTGGGGCTGCTCAGCCTGGAGAAAAGAAGTCTCTGAGGACACCTTCTTTTCTCCTTTCAACACTTAAGGAGTCCTGTAAGACTGTGGATGAAATACTTTTCATTAGGGCCTGCAGCATTTGGACAAGGGGTACTGGTTTTAAAATAAAATAGAGGCTATATTCAGACTAGATATAGAGAAGAAATTTTTTACCCCAAGGGTGGTGAAACACTGCCACAGGTTATCCAGAGATGCAGTAGATGCCTCATATCTCTGGAAACATTGAAGGTCAGGTTGGATGCAGTTCATGGCAAGCTGAAGATGTCTTTGCTGATTGCAGGGGTATTGGACAGAGTGACCTTTAAAAGTCTTACTTCTAATCCAAAACATCCTATGCTTGTTTGAAATGTAACACAGCTCTTGAACAGCATCTTGTAAGCAGAATAAACAATATTATCTCCCAGCCATTCCTTCTGTAGGCTTAGGTATAGGAGAAGGGCTGCTTTCGGATAGCTTTGGAAGGCTATGGGGAAGATTTTCCTTTGCTTGAATTAGAGAAGGTTATGTTTGGTCTTTGACTTGGAAAAGAATGGAAACACCTTGTGACTGAGGACAGAAATTGGGCAGAATGTGACTGAATGTTTTTAAATATAGTTTTGCTATTTTAATCTGTTGTATGCCTTAATTACATACATGCCAGTAGAAAATAACCAGTTAAGGTGTGGCACATGTGCCTTCTGATAGAGTATATAACCTTGCTGTACAATGTAGTAAATGTCTTCGCCTGCTTACATCTTGTTCTGGAAGCTGTACTCATGGTCATAGAACACCCTATAAAACAGCACTTAGGAGAGATCATTCTAAAATAATACATTGAAAAGAGATAGCTACATCTGAAGAGGTGACCAAGAGTGTGGAAAACTCTATAAATCCATAGCCACTAAGTATGTTTCTTCCAGTTGAATGGATTTGTGAACTACATACTCTATGAGAAGATTCCTATTCTTGTAAATTGCAATTTCTGAATTTCACAGGATTTCCAAGAGCTTTTGACCAGAAAGATAAAATCACACCAGAACTCAAGTGTATCAACTTTCTATCAAATATGACAGAGTGTAGAGGTAATATACAAAAATAAGGACATCTCACTGAAACTGCAGGGAGGCTGGGTTTTTTAAAAGGTTTTTCCACACAAAACACTGACTAAACTTGACTTACTCTATGGATCAGACAGCAAAACAAAGAACAAAAATTATATAGTAGTACAACGCAATATTCTTCCATTTACTTGACAGCACACCATTCAAATATTTGTAAAATTAGGTCAGACTAGCTACATTTGGAGTGATAACAATCTAATGCCTCCATTAAGGCTGCACTTTTCTCTCCATACTTCTGATGATCAAAACATGGTAATGTGGCTGATAGAATTAGAAATCTTGTGTGTTGATCTCCTTCAGGCTACTAGTAACTTCATCTACTTCGATGTCAGTTGCCAAGGAAACCAACAAATTGAGTCAGCGATAAACAGGATAATCAATTTTAGTTATTTTCCCCTGCCTTTCTGTGCTAAGCCAAAATGTCCTTTTATCTCAGTAAGCTGATCAAACACAGATTTGGTCTCTTGTTCAATTAATACAGCTCCTATGAAAACCAATATTTCTGCTGCATCACAAGAGCAGAGCTTGACAACTGGATGACTGAAAACTAGCCATACACATAGATGTCAAATAGAAGCTTGTAAAAATGATATAGCTCTTCATAACTGACTTTGAAAAGCAGATGATCAGTGTGGACATGTATTTGATATGAATTTCTCGCCCACAACTAGCTAGTGAACTAAGTAACACTAAAGAATCAAACCAGAAGGAAATAAAGTGTTCAGACTTAAGATAGACCTGGAAAAACAAAACAAAGCAAAACAAAACAAAACAAAACCAACCCTAAAGCAAGTCTGAGAGAGTAGAACAGCAATAAGATGTTCATTAGAAGAATATTTTAGCATCCATTTTTAGTGGAAGAACTCTTGCTATCGTAATTTTTCTTTGACCAGCAATACGGTTACCATTTGGGTTCCCTGAAAGAGGCAAAGAGAGATTATGACAGTCACATCAGGACATAGTCCAGATCCCAGAAGTTGCACAGTTTATGGCCACAGAGTGTCTTTCAATTGGCATATTCCAGGCTAAAGGTTGCTGAAAACAGTGAAAGTTTTTGCCATGGGAGTTTTTGTATTCAAATACATAGAATATAGAGACAACAAACATGTAAAACTTACAGAAGGAGTTACACAGATAAACACTTAATAGTTGTACAGCTACACCCCAAATAACTGATAACCATTTTTAAAAATAACAGAAGCAGTGCCTTAATTAACATTAGATAGGAAAAAGGACCACACACACACACAAAAAAACCAAAAACAGGAAAAAAAAAAAGAAAGAAAAAAAAAAGACAAAGTATTCCTGACTAACTCTGAAAAACGAGATTCCCAGTATTATTCCCTATCCATGTTTTTTGTTTCCACCACCTCTCTCTCCCAGCTATAGTCCAATATACTTAGAAATTATAGGAAATTTGACCGCACAGGCAAAGTCACATGTTTTGAAGCAGCATCTGTGAAAGGATTTGAAATCAAAGCAACATCTACTGTCTTCAAAGAGGGGTTTACATCATTTCTGTTTATAGGAAAGAGATTCATTATGTTATGTTGAAGGGTAAAAGAAAAAAAAGTAGTTATTTTCTGAGAAGGCTTTCGTAGTAGTCTTAGGGTCAGACTTTTGTGAGGTTCTACACACTTTTCAAGTAAGGATATTGCAAATGAGATGTCTGTTGATCTTCACACTGGTGCACTGGGGTCATGCTTGATAATACTTACTACAGATGAACTATATTTATATTCTCAGTCATTAGAGGTGTTCCCCAGAGCTCAGTACTGGGGCCACTCCTCTTTAATGTCTGTATCAGTGATCTTGATGAGAAGATTAAAAGCACCCACAGTAATTTTGCAAATTACATTAAGTTAGGTGGGAGTGGTGAGCTGCTGGAGGGTAGGAAGGCTCTTCAGAGGGATCTGGACAGGCTGGATTTATGGTTCAAGGACAATCACATGTGCTTCAACATGGCCAAGTGCTGTCTCCTGCATTTTGACTGCAACAAACCCATGTAACACTACAGGCTTGGGTATGAGTGGCTGGGAAGCTGCACAGCAGAAAAGGACCTGAAGATGTTGATAGATAGCCAGCTGATCATGAGCCAGCTGTGTTCCCAGGTGGCCAAAAAGTCCAACAGCATTGTGGCCTGCATCGTCCATCGGAGAGGTCCCAGAACACTGGGAGTTGGCCAACATGGTGCCCATCCACAAGAAGGCACGGTTGGATGAGCCAGGGAATTATAGGCCTGTCAGCCTGACCTCAGTGCCAGGCAAGATTATGGAACAGGTCATCTTGAGTGCAATCACAAAGCACTTAGAGGGTGGCCAAGGGATCAGGCCCAGCCAGCATGGATTTAGGAAGGGCAGGTCCTGCCTGACCAACCTGATCTCCTTCTATGATCAGGTGACCCTGCTCAGGTGGGGAGGACTGTGGAAGTGGTCTACCTTGATGGTCTAGATGAGGGCATTGAGTCCATCATCAGTAAATTTGCGGATGACACCAAGCTGGGGGCAGGAGTTGATCTGCTAGAGGGTAGAGAGGCTCTGCAGAGGGACCTCGACAGGCTGGACAGATGGGCAGAATCCAACAGCATGAGATTTAACACATCCAAGTGCCGGGTTCTGCACATTGGCCACAACAACCCCATGCAGGACTACAGGCTGGAGTCAGAGTGGTTGGAGAGTGGCCAGGCAGAGAGGGACTTGGGGGTGCTGGTTGATGGTAGGCTGAACATGAGCCAGCAGTGTGCCCAGATGGCCAAGAAGGCCAATGACATCCTGTCCTGCATCAGGAAGAGTGTGGCCAGCAGGAGCAGGGAGGTCATTCTGCCCCTGTACACTGCACTGGTTAGGCCACACCTCGAGTCCTGTGTCCAGTTCTGGGCCCCTCAGTTTAGGAAGGATGTTGACTTGCTGGAATGTGTCCAGAGAAGGGCGTGAGGAGTTTGGAACACAAGGCCTATGAGGAGAGGCTGAGGGAGCTGGGGTTGCTCAACCTGGAGAGGAGGAGACTCAGGGGTGACCTTATCACTCTCTACAACTACCTGAAGGGAGGTTGTAGACAGGTGGAGGTTGGTCTCTTCTCCCAGGCAGCCAGTACCAGAACAAGAGGACACAGTCTCAGGCTGCACCAGGGGAGGTTTACGTTGGATATTAGGAAGAAGTTCTGTACAGAGAGAGTGATTGCCCATTGGAATGGGCTGCCCGGGGAGGTGGTGGAGTCACCATCATTGGAGGTGTTTAGGAGGAGACTTGATGGGGTGCTTGGTGCCATGATTTAGTTGTTTAGGTGGGTTGGATTGGTTGATGGGTTGGACACGATGATCTTGAAGATCTCTTCCAACCTGTTTTTTTTAATTATGTTGTTGTTGTTGTTGTTGTTGTTGTTGATATTATTTATTATTATTATTATTATTATTATTATTATTATTATTATTATTATTAGTGTGGCCAGCAGGATGGGCAAGATGATTGTCCTACTGTACCTGGCGCAGATGAGGCCACACCTCAAAGTACTGTGTTCAGTTTTGGGTCCAATGGTATAACAGAGATACTGAGGTGCTGGTGCATGACCAGAGAAGGGCAATAAAGCTTGTGAGGGATCTTAAGAATAAGTCTTGTGAGCAGTGTCTGAGGGAGCTGGGGCTGTTTAATCTGAAAAGAAAGGTAAGGGCAGGCCTTATCACTCTCTACAACTACCTGAAAAGAGGTTATAGAGAAGTGGGTGTGGGTCTCATCGCAAGTCACAACTAATAGGACAAGAGGAAATGGTATCACAGGAGATTTAGTTTAGACATCAGGAAAAACTTCTATACAGAAAGAATTATCAAAGACTGCCCAGGGAAGTGGTTGAATCTCCATCCCTGGATGTATTTAAAAGCCATCTAGATATGGTGCTCAAGGGTATAGTGTAATAGTGACCCTGGTAGGGTTAGTAGTTGGACTTGGTGCCCTTAGAGGTCTTTTCCAACCATTGTGATTCGGGGAGGAGATTACTGGGCCAGAAAACCTGCTCACCCATCTGTGTCATCAGGACAGAAAGAACCTCTTCTTTTATTATCTCAGTGAGCAATGAGACCACCTGGGGGCAAATAGAACAATGGCAAAGTTAGAAACTGGAAACTGCAAAGTCTTATCTTCCAGATATAATGAAGAAAAACACATCAACATCTAGACCAGCTGGTTCTTCCAGTTCCTCTGCAAGGAGCTCTACTTCTCTTTGTATCTCTCCTACTGATATTAAAACCTCAGGGTAAAGTATGGATTCTTGAATGTGGTGCCAGAAAGCAAGACTTCAATTCTGTCCATTTTACAAACTCTTCTATTTCTTTTAAGGTAACTTGAATGGATTTGTCAAGTAGCCAAGCAAATTCCTTTTTCTCTTCTGTTTAATATTTGATAAGAAACTGCATCATTAGAAACCAAATTGGTTTGGAATACTATTTTTTATTTATTCCAAACAAGAAGCTAGATTCAACATTTTTTTTCCTGGTATGTATGAATTTTATTGTATTACATTTAAATATCCTCCCCAGCAAAGCACTTCAAACATCAAGCTGAAATAATTAATTTTCAAAGTATATTTAAAAAATAAAAAACACAAAATTATGTATGTGAATGCAAACTTCATGTACCCTTGAAGAGTCTAACCCTTGCAGCACACATGATCACATCACCTGAATTTCCTTGCACATTTCCATCCCCATCTCCTGCTGATGCTGTCAGTCTAGAAGGACCATTCAGAAACTGCTTCCAAAGAGAAAGGTCTGTTATTTTGTTTAGTTCATAACAGACTTAAAGGCAGCACTGAATAGGTGGTTACAACCCTTTTTTTTGCTTCTGTGGCTCCCCACAATGTTTAGCTTCAGAATAAGATTTTAGTTATATTAAAGGTTGCTTGAATTTATTTTAATTAGCACAGCTGGTATTTGGAAACTATACTGACTAATAAAGGAAAGAATCTAAATCCTTCCAAATCTACCTAATCAAACCTGTGTCTAAACACTGATAGTCATTAATGCTGCTTTTTGATTATATATAGAATAATAAACCTTTGGAAAGGTTGATTTAAGAGTGGCTTTGAATGACTATGTAGTGGAAAGAATTAGAATTGAAAGACCACAATCCACTGGATCTGGCTTGTTAAGCTCTCACTCTTGCCAAGATATTGCTGTAGGGAATGATTTTGAAGAGTTCCCATTCATCATCTCTCTGAGGTAGCTCTGCCAGTATTCACCAGGCAAGGATATCACATGACTAAGACTGAAAAGCATTTGCCAATTTGCTTAGAGGTCCAAGCACTCAGTTATGTCTTAGAAAGAAAATCTCTTCAAGTGTTTAGAGTAAAAATAATTCAGCCATTTGTTTTAAATCATTATTTCATATCTAAAGCTTAAAACATCTGTTTAGATGCTGCATTTTCAGGTTGCCTTCTGTGACATATCATCTGACTTTTGGCCAAGAAGAAAAAATATTGCCAGAAGTCCCTCATCCTTTCCATAGACCATGATTCTACAAGTCCTGTAAATACTTTACCCAATAATAAGAAATTCTACTTGCCATTTGTCATAACGTATTTATTTGTTGTTGTTGTTTTGTGATGAGCCATGAACATGTGATTACTGTCTATAAAAAGTGTAGGACTTGTTTACTCTGCTTATGCTAAGGTTTTTGTGGTTTGTTTCTGATGTCTGTTTTATAAGAGAGGGAAATAACGTTAGAGCCTGCGTACAGGGCTGTTATGAAAACATTGTAACATTTATAAAGCAAGTTTAGCTTTTAACACTGCTTTCAGTGGTATTGCTAATGCTTCTTACATGGAAAGTAAAACCATTAAAAAGCCACAGATACTTAAATATAGACCATAGCTTCAGCACTCTATTTAATCTATTCTTATGTTAAAGAGAGAAGGAAGCAAGGTAATTTACATCTGTAATTTCTGTCACCAGAGCTGTTAAAAAAAAAATAATTAAAAAATTAAATTAACAAAATCCAACACTCATGTTAGTTGCACATCACAACTTACTTTCTGCACAGAGGTACTTTTCAGTTATCAGCCTGCACCCAGTGAGTCTCAGGTTCCTTAGATATTGCTTTGGTTTAGTTATTCATGTTGTATAAATAAAGGAGAGGGTGAAGTTGTGGTAATTGATGGGCTTAGATGAAAGGTTCTGTAGATGGAGCTACATTTTAGTAGTCAGTAGATTTGATTAAATTTCATCAGTATGAGAAAGTAGGAAAATAATTTTTAAGCATTTTCAAATGCTTTGAAGCCTCTTTCCTCCTGGAGTAATTTTATACTGTTTATTTAGCAACAACGAGAGCCCATTTCTCCTTGTTTCTCCTTGCATGGCAAATTGTGTGCAACAGTAGCACTGCAGAACAGTGAACTGTGATCTAACATTGAAGAATATTTTTCTCTGGGTAGATTCATCTGCTGGGAACCCTGGTAATGAAAGTTGGAATCACAGAAATTCAAGCCTCTTCAGTGATCTCTAAAGCGTACATCATGAAAGATATTGACCACAGACATCACATGACCATCAGAAATATTTTACTTTAGTTCAGGAGTGGACTTTTAATGGTTACCACTTGCTCTGCGTTGGCTCAAAATGTGGGGAGAGATAAGAGTGTCTAACTTAATTGCTTTTCAGACAATGCTCATCTGGAAGAACTGTTCCAGCTGCTAGTATGTGTTCTGGCCCACTGGGAAGACAAGAAGCTGGCTGAAGTAAAATTCCTGAAACGTGTCTTGTGGATAATGTCCTCCTCTTCAGCAGTTCTACCATAGCGATCTTTTGCTCTTGTCTCCTCCTGTTTACCCTCACAAACACTGCCAGGGGCAGCATTACTTTGAAGCTTGTACTTCCTCTATAAGGAGAACTAATTGTAGTATTTATGACCTGCACAAAAAATATGGAGAGCTTCAGGATCAAGACAAGTCTTATCTGTGCCTCTTTCTTCAGGCACTGCTTCACAGCTAAGTTGATATAGGAGGACAGTGAAAGACAACATGCGGAATGTGTGGACTGAATTGTGGTTTATTTAGTTTTGTTTGGATTTGTTGGTTGGTTTTATTTGTGTGTGTGTGTTTGGTTCTTTTGTTTTGTTTTGATTTTGGTTTCGGTTTTTTTCCAGGACACATGCAGTGCTACAGGCTGGGGTCAGAGTGGCTGGAGAGCAGCCAGGCAGAGAGGGACCTGGGGGTGCTGGTTGATGGTAGGATGAACATGAGCCTGCAGTGTGCCCAGGTGGCCAGGAAGGCCAATGGCATCCTGGCCTGCATTAAGAACAGTGTGGGCAGCAGGAGCAGGGAGGTCATTCTGCCCCTGTACACTGCACTGGTTAGGCCACACCTCGAGTCCTGTGTCCAGTTCTGGGCCCCTCAGTTTAGGAAGGATGTTGACTTGCTGGAATGTGTCCAGAGAAGGGCAACGAAGTTAGTGAGGGGCTTGGAACACAAGCCCTATGAGGAGAGACTGAGGGAGCTGGGGCTGCTTAGCCTGGAGAGGAGGAGACTCAGGGGTGACCTTATTGCTGTCTACAACTACCTGAAGGGGGGTTGTAAACAGGCAGAGGTTGGTCTCTTCTCCCAGGCAGCCAGCACCAGAACAAGAGGACACAGTCTCAGGCTGCGCCAGGCTGGAGGTCAGGAGGAAGTTTTACACAGAGAGAGTGATTGCCCATTGGAATGGGCTGCCCGGGGAGGTGGTGGAGTCGCCGTCACTGGAGGTGTTCAGGAGGAGACTTGACAGGGTGCTTGGTTACATGCGTTAGTTGATTAGGTGGTGTTGGATGATAGGTTGGACGCGATGATCTTGAAGGTCTCTTCCAACCTGCTCTATTCTATTCTATTCTATTCTATTCTATTCTATTCTATTCTATTCTATTCTATTCTATTCTATTCTATTCTATTCTATTCTATTCTATTCTATTCTATTCTATTCTATTCTATTCTATCCTTTCTTCCAGAAATAATCTTCATCCTCATCCATCTCCCTACATATCTTTTCTGTCTTTTCATTTATATTTCCTTCTTCATGGGGAAGAGCTGGTTGTTACAGAAACTGTTATTTAAACTGCTTTGTACTCCAGCTAATGCACAACTGTTTGAAGGACAAGTCGACAGAGAAGGACCTAGTTATGTGGTTAAAAGATTTCAAGATCCAGACCATTGTGAGTTGAGTATTGTCAGCAATGCTTTAATGAAGATTGGCTTGAAAATAAATCTACATCAAGGCCTGATTTGTTTAAAAACATTTCAAGGCTGGCAAGTCAGTTTATTTTTTGCACCACCTATGCAATCAAAGCAGAATTAGTGTGATCACATTTTTTTTCAAAGGTACCCATGCATTCATCACTACACTCCTTCCTCATCCCTGATTTCCTCTCTTAAATGGCCATTTTTAGGTAGATAGACTGGAACCTGAAAGTAAAATGTTTCTCTGCAAATAATTGCAATCTTTTTAAAAGCAATGGGTGTGACTACCCCTTCTTTATGGTAGATTAGATTGAAAATCCATTTGTAAGAATGATCATCATTATGAATTCTGGTTACACTTTGAACTATATTTTTTTTTAATCTTCCCATGGCAAGTAAACAATTTAAGCTTAATAATTTATGTTGTTGTTAGAGACTCTCATTTTTTCCAACCTGATACAAATGAAAGCACAGCCGACATCATCAGTTTTAATACACCCAGAATTTCAGAGCATTCTCATTCTTATATATACACAAATTCTTGCTTTCACTTTTTAATTTAATGTATGCAATATAATCTTTCAGACTAATTGGCTGTATTGTCTGAAAAAGAAATAGCAGGTGTTGAAACTCTACCGCAATAACTTCATAACTAATCAAACAAGAAACTGAGCATCTATTTCCTGCTAGAAATTTATGTCATTCTAGAGTTCATGAAGTACAAAATCTGTCCTTTGCTAAATAAGTTATACTCTTTTAAAGATGTCCATGTAATTATAAATGAAACTGTGATATCATAAGCTAACAAACAGATGCAGAATAATTTTTTTAACAGAAAACCTACAATGATTCCACCAGAACACCAGGACTTGTACATTTCAAGTGACTAATGGCCCTTGAATGTCTAGGTTACAGATATGTTTCTTTCAAATGTGCCCACTATACTTTAATCTCCACATTTTACTTTCTTTATTTTTTAAAATACATATATGTGGTTATAAGATAGAACCACCTTCTTGGATAAAGGAACATGTCTGTCTGGAGTAGATTAGTGTTTCCACCTTGATTTGCATGTGTGGCAAACAACAGCTACAGAATACTTGAGAAACAAACGTGGTTTGGGGTTTTTTTTAAAGTGCTGTTCTGTATCAGCCAAATTTAAAGTATCAAGTACCTAAAAATCACATGGACTAATATGACATTATTCAAGTGATAAAATTTTTGTTTGTCAGTATGAGGCCTGACAAAAGAATAAAGCTGTGAAAGAAACACAGAAAATTCTCAAAAGTTGTCCATATCATTGAGAAAGTTATCAATAAAGTGATAACACTTAACATATGCAAAGACTGTAGAATCCAGCCCTAACTAACCACAAGTTCACTCAGAAAGCTCTGAAAGCTATTAAATATCCACTTATTCTTTAATCCATTTTGTGCCAATGTACCCATTCTATTATGTGATGCATATGGCTACTTTCTGACAGAAATTAATGACATTTGAGAGCATTCAGATGGAGGATAAAAGGGAAAAGGGGGAAGGATAAAATGAAAATAAGGTAAATGCTATGTTTTCAGCTTGGACAACCCCACGGTTTCACACATTCAGTGTACTGGAATTTAATTGACCGTTCCTCAGGACGTGTTGCTATACCTTGCTGTCAGTTGTTGGGTTTAACATTCCAGTTCATCTTTCAAAATAACTTCTACAGGCAAATAGATTTCACTGTCTGGTGAGAGACAGTGAGCTCATTTGCATGGTGAGATTTAGCTGAAGCTTGCGACAGTTTTACTGCGCTGCCTGACAGTTTGCAAAATAGAGCAGCCTCTGCAGCTTTCTGAGAATGATAATTACATAGCTCCATTTCATTTACTTGGAATGCTCAGGCACAGATATCTTTAAATGGTTGAAATTGCTTTGCACTGAAAAATAATTTTACTCTACTTCATTTGTAATTCATCTGGCTGGAATAATTCTGTACTTCCTATTTCATTGTCATCCTTTTCTGTAAGTAACTGATATGAATGACACTAAATAATATAATCGAAAAGAGAAATAAACTTTAAATGTTGAAGTTTCCACAACAGAAAAGATTTCTCATGTTCTGTACTAACAGACATCATTCATTGCAAGGCAATCAAAACTCTCAAAAAAAGAAATCCCTGGTAACTATCAAACTACACAGTGTGAAGGTGACAGGTTCCCTACAATGTGGCCAGAGACAAACCCTCCTCTCTGCACACTGATGTCCACATCTCTTCTGCAAAGCACAGCCAAACCCGTCCTGACAATGATTTCCACTAGGTGAACTTCCACTAGCAGCCACATTAAGGGAAGTGTTGTCAAGTAACCCACTTTCATTCCCTAATTGTCCCTTATTAATGTGAATGATCCAGTGATGAATTTTGCCCTGAGTCCTTCTGAAAGACAAGGGTCCAGTGCTAGCACTGTCTCACAGAGTAGTGAGAGAGAGAACCACAGGAGCCGAGGAAATGCAACTTGGTCTTGACTGATATTCGTGAAAGAGCAATAGAACCAAGAGCACTTGTTATTGTGCCCAGGTGGCCAAGAAGGCAAATGGCATCTGGGCCTGCATCAGAAATAGTGTGGCCAGCAGGAGCAGGGAAGTCATTGTGCCGCTGTACTCAGCACTGCTTAGGCTGCACCTGGGGTACTGTGTCTAGTTCTGGGCCCCTCAATTTAAGGATATTGAGACACTTGAATGTGTCCAGAGAAGGGCAATGAGGCTGGTGAGAGGTGTTGAGCACAAGCCCTATGATGAGGGGCTGGGGGAGTTGGAGTTACTTAGCCTGCAGAAGAGGAGGCTCAGAGGAGACCTTATTGCTGTCTACAACTACCTGAAGAAAGGTTGTAGCCAGGTGAGGGTTGGTCTCTTCTCCCACGCAACCAGCAGCAGAACAAGAGGACACAGTCTCAAGCTGTGCCAGGGGAGGTTTAAGCTCAAGGTGAGGAGGAAGTTCTTCACAGAAAGAGTGATTTGCTATTGGAATGCGCTGCTGTGGGAGGTGGTGGAGTCACCATCCATGAAGGTATTCAAATGAGGATTGGATGTGGCACTTGGTGCCATGGTTTAGCTGGCCATGAGGTGTTGGATGATCAGTTGCACCTGGATGACCCCTGAGGTCTTTTCCAACCTTATTGATTCTATGATTCTATGATTCCTAGATGTAAAAAACAAAAAATAAAAAATCACCAAGGTTAAAATTCAGGCTATTTAAGGATAACTGGGACTTCACCATGCACTTGTTTCTCCTGGTCACTGATTTAAAAGAAATAAATAAAACCTCACCAGATCACCACTGCTGATTTGTTTCTGCCCTGAAAAGTGATAATTAAGTTCTAGTCTTTGCTTCCTGAACCTTAATCAGTTTTCAGTCTGCAGAAGGACATGTACTCCAAACCTGTGAGAATTTACAGAAGAAAAATGCTCAGAAATTCAACTCAACTCTAATTATGATAGAGAACGTTTTTCATGAATAATAATTGTATGGCTGCAGACTGAGAAGCAAACATTAATAGGATATGCCAGTGGGAAGAAGGAAGGAATGGAGATAGGGGAAAGAACCTATGTTTCCTGCCTCTTTTTTTTTGATCTTGGTGATCAGGGACATCATACAGTGCCAGAACACTACACATGATTTAGTGTTAACAAGAGCACATTCCAGTCTTTTAGAAGCAGTCTTGAGTGCTATTGTGAAACTCTTAACTATAAAGGATGCCAGAAAGACAGACGTAGTGAATGAACTAACAAAGCAGATGAGATGCTACAGAAACTGTAAGCTTGGATAAAACAGCTAGGGCAAATCAATGGTATCTAGAAAGCCTGAAAAACAAATTAGGATTAGAGCCTGACCACTGAAAAACATTTGTTTTCTCCTGCTGTAATAATAGAATGGGGAAATGTCTAGCAAATACAAATGAATAAGCCTTACTAAAATGCCAAAAGGTGACTGAGAAAACTCAGTTTATACCAGAAGGAATAAAGAAACTTCCGAGCAGATGCACCCAAAATGAAAGACCTAAGTTTGCTTCCCAAAAGACTCTTCCAAAACCAGTAGTAGTGATGACATTCATTAAATATCTGCTGAAACACTACACAAAAACATATAGCAAGGTCCTTTGGAGAACAGTCATCTCTCTCTCTAGTCAACAGTTTTTTAAGCATGACCAAAAAATAGTAGATTATAGACTTAAAATACTATTTGGCTTCCATAAAAGAAACAAAATGGTTGCAGAGTCAGAGGAAATGGCAACACACATGAGAACATAGAGAGAAAAGAAAATAAAAGTAGATCCCTGCCACACTTGGAGACTTTCATAGTCTTTTACACATGTTCATACTTACTACAAGAATCTTTGATGAAAATGTATTATAAAAGAACTTGAAAGCTGCTATTTTAAATTAAATCTGTTTGGTTTTAGGCACTTGAACCCCTATCATGTTCTATTCCTATTCAAACTAGCTGAAGCCTGCAGATTAAACACAATTTCTTCAATGAAACAGGTTTGAAAAGAGGTTAAGAATGCAATGTGTCACTAGAGAGATTGATTGAACTGCCATGTTCTAAGGTAGTATGTAATGAAATTGCTAAAAGCTGCCCTGGAGTTTTCATTAGCACTAATATATTTGTGCAAGTGACAGATAGGATTGCATTTTTTTCTTCATATAGTATAATTTAGTTAGAAACTAATTTGATTATTCTTTAATCTTGCTGCATACTAATGATTTACAAGCAGTGTCCAGTATTTTCAACATATTTATCTTCCTCAGCAGTGTGGCATGGTTGACATGGCACTGCTTAGGAGAAATAAAGTCATATTTCAAGTAGTGAGCTCTCAGAACTCACACTTTCTTGTGTCTCTCTGTCTTGACGTGGACATTTCTGTGGGCCTGTCTTGGTCCAGAGACGGAAAGAGACTCAGTTCTTTTGAACATTCCCATGTTATGAAATTAGAGGCAAAAATTAGGCCAAAATATCAACAGGGAGGCTATTTATTAACAGAATAAAGTGGATAGATCAGAAGAAGGGAAAGAGAGAGGTAAAAAATAGAAAGAGAGAGGGAGAAAAGGGAGAGAGAAGTGGAAAGGAATTATGTTACCACACTCCCCACACCCCCAAGACAGTTTGGGTCTGTGGAGGAAGGGTGCTGCCGCTTTGGCGTGGAGGACATGTCATCCTTGTTGGCTGTGCTGTCCTCCACTGGAGGAGGGGAGGGAGAGAGCCTGAAGTCCAAGTCCAAGTCCAATTTCTTCTCTGAGCAGCCTCTTCAGCTCCATGGAGAGAGGGGTCCTCCTGGTCTGCTTCTTCCAGGCTACATGGTGATGTCTCTGTCCTTTTCTCTCATGGTATTTTCTTCAGAGCGACATTGTCCAGGTCTTTTCCTTTCTCCAAGCCAGTAGTTGTTCAGATTTTTTATACAGTTTTGTAGGTATGTGTCCATGTGGTGAATATGCATATTCCAGAAAGTAACGATAGCAGTGGCCTCTGCTCATTATTTCCAGGGCAGCTGCAGTCTGGTGAGCAATCTTTATCCTTTGCACCATCCTCCCTTTCCGGGGTGAAATTCAGGGTAGCTGATGGGTAGAGATGATCTTGTCTGTGCACATTCCAGAGAGTCACTATCCAGTGGCGTCTACCCAATACACATCAGCTATTGTCTGGGCAAGCAGCAAAGGCGATTTTAACTTTGTTGAGTCACATTAAGAGAGACAAGACTTAGTCTCTCACAGGGCCATGGAGATCTCTGTAGGGTATGGATGTGCTTGGCAACATTGCTTATACTTGCTAACATATATGTTTGCCAATAACCCCAATGTGTGTCAACATCATGCAACAATAGTTCCATAGCCACATGTGTATGGATTTGTTAGCTAGATATGAGTAGCTTTGATAAAAAGTCTTTTCCTTAAAGATTTTATGCATGGGGTGTTTTTTTTCATATGGTATTTTGTTTGTTTGGTTGAGGGGTTTTGTGGTTTTCCTTTTTTTGTTGCTGTTTTTGTCGGTTTTTTTGTTTAGTTGTTTCCACAAATGAAAAAGAGATGCTGACCTTGAATTTATTCAGAAAATAAGTCTAAAAATAATCCTGAGATTCATTACATAATACCACCTGGAAGTGGTCTATGTCTGTATACATGAGGAAATTTCTAATACCAGACAGTTCCTTAATCAAACACAAAAAACATAATAGAACTGAACAATTAGAAGCTGACTCTAGAAGACATTATTATTTTTGAGTGGATTCTCTGTTAAATGAACACTTTAAATAATTGATTGGATATTCATCATTGTGATACAGAAATTATTGGCTTAGAAACATTTGTTCTGCAGCATGCCAGGCTAAGCTATAAGATTTGGCCTCTGCTCTTGAAATCTATGAAATCTATTACTATTATTGCTTTATGGAAGAACATAACTTACTACAAATGCTGCCTTCTGGCATTCCAGGTGATTTTAGATATACTTTTTCTCCCTCTAGTCATTCTTACTAAGCAAATTTGGCTCTATAAGCAGATTCTCAGTGACACTGATGGCATGAAGTGAGCAAATAAGATGAATGAGAAAAAATAAATCAGTGAGACAGGGCCTTGAAGATCATTTCCACCATTTGTATGGGACTTTCGCCTCAAAGTACTTTCCAAAGATTTACGGGATCATTATCATAGTTATTTGCAACTTAGGGAGATTTGGAAGCAAACATTTAAATGATTTTTCAAAAGTTATGCTGGAAAACTTTAAAAAGGGATCTATCTTTCCAGTTCTCAACCCTGGGCACAGGACTGCAGTGCCTCCTTTAAACACATTACAGATATCTTTGAACTATTGACAAGGATCCTGATATGACAGAGGAATTGATAGATCCCTTACTCCAAAGCATAATTGTGACTTTCATCAATGCTCAGCTGTATAATTATAAGCACAGGAATAACACAAGTGGGAAATAAGGATTAATCAGGGAAATAAAAGCAAGTATTAAATGCAGGTAGCATCCTTACACAAGAATTTCTCTTCACACTTCATACCAGACAAACAAGGAGTACTATTTTTGCTCAAAAACTTCTTCATGATAGAAGTAAGGTAGGTGCTTTGTTGCTTCTTCCTGTTGAAGACTCTATTAGTACAGATTCTCAAAGTACACACAGTAGATCTCTATGTAGGAAAATGTAATTTTTGTTTCTCTAGGAGCTGTGTGTGTTGAAATGCATTTGAATTAAATAGTGCGTCATATGACATCAGCACACACCTTTGTCTCCCAGAAACACAAACTAATTAACAGGTGGTCAAGAGCCCTCTGAAACCTTCCTGTGGAAGGATGTGGTAGCTAGCACAATATTGCATTTTCAGCTATGAAGACAAAATTAGTTTTGCTTCCTGCTGTCAGCAGTTCTTACAAGTGTATTCATCTATTTCTTCAGTAGTTTCTAACCTTTTATGGTTTTTTACCTGAGGTGTTTAGATTTCAGCTTAAATATGAAGCACATCTGTGTTCAAGGTTAACTGAAAACACTCCACTAAGAAATCCAGACCTGACACTGAGCAAACTGTGCACATGATGTTTACATTATTAAACCTAAGTGTTGAACTGTGATAAGAAAAGAATGTTCTTCATGATATCTTAAGGTAAATGATTATATCCCCATGGTTTAACTCCAGCACTCAGCAATGGTGGTACACCCTGAGACACTTGCTTCTATTCTGGCTCTTCTCTGAAAAAAAAAAAAAACCAACAGCAAGAACAACAACAAAAATCACAGAGGAACTGAATTTGAAACAAATACAAAGGAATAAGCTCTCAAGTCCTTATCCAGAAAGGATTATAGCCATTCCCTTAGAGTGTGGATCATTTTCACTCTTTGCTTCTGCACTTCTTGGTGTGCAGCTTGTTGCAGAATTAGATGCTGCAGGTTTCCCTAATGTCAGTAGGAAACCTCCCATTCATCCTTCATCAGTACTTAGACAAGAGCTTCAGCTGTTTTGTCTAAATCTTTTACTTGCTATGGTACAGCTTGGTTATTGCTTTTGAATTTTGCTCTTTCACATTATTCACTGTTACTTATTACTGCTACTAGCAGAAACTGGTGGCAAACACCTCTGGCAAAGTCCTGTTTCCTGAAAAGAGGAAAACAATCATGATCATCATGGGGAAAAGCTCTCAGATCATAAAATATGGAATTATATAATAATTTTGTCTAGAAAAGACCTTCAAGGTCATTGAGAACAATCTTTATCTAACTCTACCTTGTATGGTGTTAAACCATGTCCCTCAGCACCACATCTTGCAGCTTCTAAGAACCTCCAGGGGTGGGAATTCAACCTTCGACTCATGGCTTGGATGGACATACTCTTCATTGGGTAAGAAACCTGTCTGGTTGGCCAGGTTCAAAGAATGGTAGTGAATAGAGTTAAGTCCAGTAGATAGCTGGTCAACAGAGCTCAGCATGGGGGTCAGGCTTTTTTAACATCTTTATGAATAATCTGGATGAGGGGATTGAGCAAATTTGTGGATGACACCAAACTGGGTGGAAGTGTGGATCTGCTTGAGGGTAGGGAGGGTCTGTAATGGTATCTAGACAGAATGGATCAATAGGCTAAGAACAATTAGATGATTTTCAATAAGGCCAAATACGAGGTTCTGCACTTTGGCCACAACAGGCCCTGAGAGTGCTTCAGGTTTATTTAGTCTGGAGAAAAGGAGGCTCAGGGAAGGAAACTGAAAGGAGGTTAAAAAGAAGTGGGCGTTCATCTGTTCAACCAAGGAACAAGTGATAGGACAAGAGGAAACGGCCTCAAGTTGCACTGGTGGAAGTTTAGTTTGGATATTTAGGAAGAATTTTTTCATTGAAAGGGTTGTCTTTCATTGGAAAGGCTTGTCCAGGGACATGGTGGGGCCCCATCCCTGGAGGAATTTAAGTGGTGTACAGATGCAGTGATTAGGGATATGGTTTTGTTGAGGACATGTCAGTGTTAGGCTAATGATTGGACTCAATGATCTTAAAAATCTTTTCCAATCTTGGCAATTTTGTGATCTCCTTGGAGATCTTATTTCAGTGTTTAATAACCACTCAGTGAACAAGTTTCTTCTGATACTAAATCTAAGCCTTCTCTGAAGCAACCTGAGGGTATTTCTCCTCCTCTAATCACTTGTTAGTAGGGAGAAGAGACTAGCAGCCACCTTGCAACAACTTAGTTTCATGCAGTTGAAGAGAGCATGTCTCCCCTAAGCTTCCTTTTCTCCAGAATAAATAAATCCATTCCCCTCAGCACTCCTCACGTGACTTGTTCTCTAGATCCTTCACCAACCTTGTTGTTCTTCTCTGGACACACTCCAGCACTTTAATGTCCTTGTTGTAGTGAGGGGTCCCAAAACTGGACACAATATTCAAGGTGTGGCCTCACCAGTGCCAATTACAGGGGCACGATCACTTCCACACTCCTGCTGGCCACACTATTGATGATACATTCCAGGATCCCACTGGCTTTCTTGGCCACCTTACACACTGCTGGCTCATGTTCAGCCAGCTGTCGATCAGCAACGCTAGGTCTTTCTCTACCTGGTAGCTTTAGTTCACTTAGCTGTGAAGATTCTTCACTTAACATTTCAAGTACAATTCCTTCCTCTCTTTTTCCCTTTGTTCCTTCAGAGCAAAGCCAGGAATGTCTCTGTGCCTGGTGAATCTTTAAGCCTCCTCTTACCTGTTTGCTTGTTCCTCTATAGGAAAACTGACTGTGATAGGTTGAAGCCGACCCACCCCCCTCCGCCCCGGGCAAAAATGACACTCAGACAAATGGATTGCAAAAGTGGTGGAAAGTTTAAATGGAAAAACAGTGAATATTTTTACAGAGAACACAAGCACAGTGACAAAAGAGATCCCAAAGCATACCCAGAAACATCCCATCCCCACCTGAGGGTACTCCCAAAACCCCCAGGGCTCTTTCTTCCCCCTCCCTCCTCCACTGCTAGGCTAATCTCAGCTGGCCATGCCTGAGACTGCCCTTCCCCCCGGTCTTGGGCCTAACCAGGCCTAAAAGGCCATGAGACAGCTCCCTGCATTACCAGGTAGTGGTGAGGGAAGAAAGAGAAAGTTCAGGACCTTGCAGATGGCTTTTGTAGGGACCAGAGCATTATGGGATGAAATAAGCAGCTTCCTGCATCCACCCACTGGGCTGGACCCTTTCGGGACACTGGAGGTGTGTCTCATGTGGCCACAGCAGGGGGCACCTGGCCCAAACTGCTACACTGACTTTCATTAAAGAAAAGTAACATGTGCCTTTGTTTTCAACAGTGACATGATTCTATTCCTGTTTTGATTTGTTGTTTATGTAAAGGATCTCAACAGCTTCCTACAGTTATTGTAAATTGAGAGAAGTATTTACATTCTTCAAGGATGCTAGATAAGGTTTAGTCATGCTGAATTCACAACACACATTTTCTAGCTTTTTTTCAGAGAAGACACTCTACATATCTGATAAATAACACACTATACAAGACCTTAAATGCACAAAAGAGCTTGCTTTACTAGATTTGCAGGTGTAGATTAATTCTTTAGCCAGTAATAAACAGACTCTACCAAATGTGAAAGAAAGATAAGAATTAAATGAGTATTTAAAAAATTATTTTCTCACTTCACTGCATTCACTTACATGAATTTATTGGTTAATATCTTTCCACTAAAGACATGAAAAATGCTCTTTTCATTTTAGTCAAAGCTTCTCAGTAGAGACAAATTAAAATCTGTTTGGATCCAAGAAATAAAAAAAGGGTAATAAACATTCTGAAAAAATATGAGCAGCATTTCTCAAGTAACCTACTGCGGTGGTTTAAATCTTAACTGGAGTTTAACCTACCAAAAAAATAATCTGGAGTCGACTTAGAAGTAGAAGTAAAATTAAAAAAAAAAAAAAATATAGCAATAACAGGGAGGGTTTACAAGGGTAAGGGATAAGGATGAATAGGAAAGTATACAAAACCATACTTGGATGGCCTTGTATCTCCCCTTGTGTATGTGGATTTCAGTCCTCTAGAAAAGCGTGGATGTGGCAGGAAGAAGATCAGGCCCAACCACATGGCAGAACCAGGAGGCTGGCAGTAGCTGTGGGTCCTTTCAAACAGGCAATGCAGGAGCAAAAAAAAAGATGGCTACCATGTTCCCCCCTTTATAATCTTGCTGGACAGGAAGGGGGAGAGGAACAAATCAACTTGGAACTGGGGGGGGCCCTACTCCTGGGACAGGGAAGTCAAGTCTGCCTGGATCAGGTTTCTTTTGTCCCCTGGTGCAAGCAGGGCTCTTGCAAGCCTCTGTCCTCACCCCTCCCCGCACCCCCCCAGGATGGTGTAACCCAGCACACCTACTCTTCAAAAGTTGTTTTCTAAGTACTTTTATGCTATGGCTGATTCCCATTCAAAAAGGTGTTGTCAGTAGTGTAGTCCTCTTTTACCCTAGCTGTGTGGAGTGATGAAAAAATAAACATGAAGAGCAAGCAGATCAGTGCCTGATGTCTTCGTTAGGACTTTGGGTTCTTTAATGATGGGTTGGTTTACAGAAGACCAGGTCTTCTGGCAACAGATGGGATACCTGTTGGAAAGGGGAAAAGGGATAGACTAGACTAGACTAGACTAGACTAGACTGGAATAGAATAGGGTAGAATAAACCAGATTGGACGAGACCTTCAAGATCATCGTGTCCAATCTATCATCCAACACCACCTAATCAACTAAACCATGCAACCAAACACCCTATCAAGTCTCCTCCTGAACACCTCCAGTGATGGTGACTCCACCACCTCCCCAGGCAGCCCATTCCAATGGGCAATCACTCTCTCTGTGTAGAACTTCCTCCTAACCTCCAGCCTAAACCTCTCCTGGTGCAGCTTGAGACTGTGTCCTCTTGTTCTGGTGCTGGTTGCCTGTGAAAAGAGACCAACAACCTGTCTACAACCTCCCTTCAGAGAGTTGTAGAGAGCAATAAGGTCACCTCTGAGTCTCCTTCTCTCCAGGTTAAGCAACCCCAGCTCCCTCAGTCTCTCCGCATAAAGCTTGTGTTCCAAACCCCTCACCAACTTTGTTGCCCTTCTCTGGACTCGTTCCAGCAAGTCAACATCCTTCCTAAACTGAGGAGCCCAGAACTGGACACAGGACTCGAGGTGCAGCCTAACCAGTGCAGTGTACAGGGGCAGAATGACCTCCCTGCTCCTGCTGGCCACACTGTTCCCGAGGTAGGCCAGGATGCCATTGGCCCTCCTGGCTGCCTGGGCACACTCGATCTTACCCCAGGAGCTGACAGGACTCTCTGAAAAAATTTTACACTAGATTTGAAGTGGGTAGGGCATCAATCCAGTTTTGCTTGAAATAAGCCTGAGAGCAGCACATCAATATTTGAAAAATGGTGTGTTGGCAAGCACTTTTAGACTGACACATTAATAGAGGTAAGTAAAGATCACAGGATCACAGAATGTTAGGGGTTTGAAGGGACCTCTGAAAATCTAGTGCAAGCCCTCTGCCAGAGCAGGACCATAGAATCTAGTGGGTTGGACTCGATGATCTTGAAGAACTTTTCCAACCTGGTTAATTCTATTCCACTCTATTCTCTTCTATTCTATTCTATTCTATTCTATTCTAGTCTAGTCTAGTCTAGTCTAGTCTAGTCTAGTCTAGTCTAGTCTATTGCAGGTCGCACAGGAACACATTCAGGCAGGGCTTGAAAGTTTCCAGGGGAGACTCCACACCCTCTTTGGGGAGCCTGTTCCAGTGCTCTGTGACCCTTAGAGTAAAACAACTCCTCCTCATGCTGAGATTGTAGTGTGCTGCAGTTCATATCCATTGCCCCTTGTCCTACCATATATTACAGTTATCAGTGAACTAACAACAAGAGCACACGAGAAGAACCAGGTAGGAATTAGAACTTCCCCCTACAAAAAAGTGGCAAGATCTTTAGACCAACTGTAGTGCATCTGCATTAGTGCAGGCAACACGGGAAACAGAGGAAGAGCTGGAAACTATTCTCTATCAGGAAAACTGTGATACAGTGGCCACCACAGAAACATGTTGGGATGTCTCACATGACAGGAGTGCCACAATCAATTGCTACAAAGTTTTCCAAAGGGACAGGCAAGGAAGGAAAGGTGGTGAGATGACCCTCTGTGTAAGGGAGTGTTTTGATGGTATTGAAGCTCATGACGGTGATGACCATTTGGTGTTTATGGGCAAGGATCAGGAAGAGGGCCAACAAGGCAGATATACTAATGGGAGTCTGTTATAGACCAAAGAACCAGGATAAAGATACAGTTGAAATGTTCTTTAGGCATTTGGGAGAAGACTCATGATCACTAGCCCTTTTTCTTGTGGAGTACTACCACTTCCTTGATGTCTGCTGGAAATATAATGCAGCAGAGAGGGAGCAATCCTGGAGGTTCCTAGAGTGTAGGATAACTTCTTGACACAGGTGGTGATAGAACCAGCTAAAGAAGGTGCATTAGTGGACCTGCTGTTTGTGAGCAGAAGAACTTATGGGTGATGTAAAGGTTGGGGGTTGTCTTGAACACAGCAATTGAGAAATAATAGTGTTCTCAGTTGTTGGGGAAGTACAGAGATCAGCAGAACTGCCACCTTGGACTTTCAGAGGGCAGACTTTGGCCTGTTTCAGAGACTGGTCAACAGAGTCCTTTGGGAGGCAGTTCTGGAGGGCCAAGGAGTCTAGGAAGTCTGGACACTATTCAAGAGGGAAGTCTTAAAAGCACAGGAACAGGTTGTCTCCATTTGCTGAAAGATTTGCTGTCCTGGCTGAATACGGAGATCTGTTTGCAGCTTAGTGAGAAAAGGGGAGGCTATGGTTGTTGGAAGAAGGGGCAGGGCACTCAGAAGGACTACAAAGTTGTGGTGAGGCTATGCAGGGAGAAAATTAGAAGGGCAAAAGCCCAAATGGAAATTTATTTAACTTCAGCTGTTAAAGAGACCAGGAAATGCTTCTACAAATATTTCAGCACTGGTTAGGCCTCTCCAGAGCTCTCCTACTCTCTAACAGATCAACACCTGCCCCCAGCTTGCTGTCATCTGCAAACTGACTGATGATGGACTCAATCCCCTCATCTAGATCATCAATAAAGATATAAAAGAGGATGGGCCCCAGCACTGATCCTTAGGGCGCACCACTAGTGACTGGCTGCCAGCTGGATGTGGCACCATTCACCACCAATCTCTGGGCTTAGCCCTCTAGCCACTTCCTAACTCAGTGCAGAGTGCTGCTGTCCAAGCCATGGGCTGACAGCTTGGCCAGGAGTTTGCTGTGGGGGACAGTGTCAAAGGCCTTGCTGAAGTCTAGGCAGACTACATCCACAGCCTTCCCCACATCCATCAGGCAGGTCACCTGATCATAGAAGGAGATCAGGTTGGTCAGGCAGGACCTGCCCTTCCTAAATCCATGCTGGCTGGGCCTGATCCCTTGGCCGTCCTGCAAGTGCTGTGTGATTGCCCTCAAGATGTCCTGTTCCATAATCTTGCCTGGCATTGAGGTCAGGCTGACAGGCCTGGAATTCCCTGGCTCATCCAACCGGCCCTTCTTATGGATGGGCATCATGTTCACCAGCTTCCAGTCATCTGGGACCTCTCCAGTGAGCCAGGACTGGTGGTAAATGATGGAAAGCAGCTTGGCCAGCTAATCTGCCAGCTCTCTCAGCACCCTAGGATGGATCTCATCCAGTCCCATGGACTTGTGGGGATCTAAGTGGCTAAGGAGATCTCTAACTACTTCCTCTTGGATTACAGGGAAACTATACTGCTCCCTGCCTCCATCTGCCAGATATCTTGGATGATGAGTTACTTTATTTTGAACAGCCATTTCAAGTGCATCTTTCCCTTCAGCTTGTAAGATGAAATATATCAATACTGTTAATTAAAAATTATGTATGAAAAAAGGAAATTTGTCTTGGTTTAGCATGTGTCTAGTTTTTCTTTCACAGGTAAGTGTGAAAGAAACAGTTCCATTAAAGAGTGAAATCTGTTGTTCTGTGTTTGGCAAATATAGGTGTGAAAGAAATTATTATATGGTACTGTGGACCTCATCCTGCACCTCTGCTCATAGGAGTGAGATCTTATATTTAGTTTGAATTGAGTCAATGTTATTCCAGATAGATCACCGAATTATAGAATAGTTTTGGTTGGAAAATATTTCTAAGACCATCAAGTCCAGCTATCAACCTAACACCAGCATGGCCATTAAACAATGTCCCTAAGTGCCATGTCCACACATTTCTTGAACACCTCCATGGACAGTGACTGCAACTTCTTCTTGGGCAGCTTGTTCCATCTCTGACTACTCTTTCAGTAAATAAATTTTTCCTAATATCCAATCCAAGCCTTGCCAGGCACAATTTGAGGCCATTTCCACCTGTTCCATCACTCATTACTAGGATGAAGAGACAAACACCCACCTCACTACAACCTCCTTAGGTTAGGAATTGGCTGAAGGGCTGAGCCCAGAGAGTGGTGGTGAATGGTGCCACATCCAGCTGGCAACCAGACACTAGTGGCATCCCCCAGGGATCAGTGCTGGGACCCGTGCTCTTTAATATCTTTCTTGATGATCTGGATGAAGGGATTGAGTCCATCATCAGTAGGTTTGCAGATGACACCAAGCTGGGAGCAGGTGTTGATCTGTTAGAGGGGAGGAGAGCTCTGCAGAGGGACCTTGACAGGCTGGACAGATGGGCAGAGTCCAAGGGCATGAGATTTAACACATCTAAGTGCTGGGTTCTACACATTGGCCACAACAACCCCATGCAGTGCTACTGGCTGAGGACAGAGTGGCTTGTTACTGTACTGTCTACGTAACAATAAACATAACATAAACATCATAACTCAGGGTTAAGCTTCAAATCAGAAGGCAAAAGAAAATCTATTCCTGTTATTTTTCTCTGCTGCCTTTTCCGCAGTTCTGAAAAAAAAAAAACCAAAAAAACAAAACAGGCTGAAAGAATTATCTGCCTGCCTGATGTAAATGCAGATTTCTTCAGTAGTCTTGACTTTGGCAATAACAGGTCATTTTTCAGATGGGGTTTTCTTGATAAGAGATAACATTTGCTGTTTGTCTGTGTTGGCTGGAAATTTAATTCATGTACATAATTCTACTCCCGATGGATTTTTTTATATTTTGGTTGTTTTGTTTTTTGTTTATTTGTTTGGTTTTTTGTAATGGCACATTCATATAAGTGTTTGAAAAAGCTATAACTCATATGACTCATACCTCTTCTTGTCAAAATAGATTAATAGTCCTGTTTATCCATGCAACATCATCAGTAGGAGATGGGATTTCCCACACAACTCAGGCAGTAAACAGGAACATCATGACCTAAACACAGAATATTAGACTGCCACTTGGCTTTTTTTTAATGGGCTCTTTCAGGGGAAAAACACTTGATTGCTTTGGCTGAAGCATGCTGGTCTACTACTTCAGTAATTTGGTAGTCTACAATCAGATCTAGATCCTCTCAGTTACAGATGATTCAGATAAAGGTTAGCAATCCTCTAAAAGATGAGTAGCAAAGTCTGATTTCTTCAACAGATCCTGGACATCTGTTGGGATATAATGGAAAACCCTCGCAGTTCCTGTGGCTTGCATTTGCCTTTGGGAAAGGGGATTTGGATCTGGACATTTCTCCAGAAGCCATTGGAGGATCTCTAATGCTTCAACAGAAGGGAAAACAATACCCTTGTTATCTGAAATGAGTGATCCATGTCCTGCTGGGATTTTAAACTTCTGCTTTCAGGGATATTCTGAATTCCACATCCCAAATGGAGACAGGAAAATGATGCTATCTGACTGTAGCATATGAAAAAGACTGGACACAGATGTTTGCAGATAGTTTTCATGAATCTCCATTACAGCTGCCTTCTGGATCTAAGATAATTGTGAAAAAGCCAAGTATTGAGAAATTTAAGCTTCTTTTTTGGATCTAGCCCCAGACTTACATCATGGCTTATGTGTTTTATTGTGTTTGCAAAATAAACAGCCACACAGGAAGTACTTCAAGATATTTTAAATACTGTGGGTAGTCCTCTTGGGACAAAAGCACCCAGGAGCTAAATACTTACTTGTCATTTGCCCTCTTTATTTAAATACACACACATAACATTAATACTTTGCATAACTCTAATGTACTTATGAGCAGAGCCTAGCTTTTGAAGTAATTTCTGTTCCCAGCAACATGGAACCCTACCTTCCAAGGTGGAAAAGACCTACAATTCTGCTTTTCAGGCAGAAATCACCTTCTTCCTTGGTAGGACCTGCTGCACTGGCAAAGACTATACATTTGAAATTACGTGAACAGAGCAGCCTAACACAGTCTGAGGATGGAACACAAATGCCCCAACTAATTATTAAAAGCTATGGGAACCTAGACTAAGAAGGTATCCAATGTTCCAGACTGCAAACCAAACCCCAGTGCTGTCATGACTAAGACCTGAAGGAACCCCATCACAGGCCCAGTGCTGCTCTGCTTATACATGTCCTCCAGTTCTGCAGAAAACACTCTCATTTTATGTAAAACACAGACATTGTTTAAAAATATTAACTGGGGTCTCCATTCATTTCTGATTTTTTTTTGTTTGGCGATACTTTAGAAAAAGGTTGCTGAAAGGGTTCAGGAAAAACCCCAGAATTTAACACAAAAAAAAAGAAAACTTCTTAGATTTATAAAATGGCTTGATTTGGAAGGGACGTTAAAGATCATCTAGTTCCATTTCCCAGCCATGGGCAAGAACACCTCCCACTAAACATGGTTGCTCAAAACATCATGCAGCCTGGTCTTAAATGCCTCTAAGGATGAGGGGTCCACAACTTCTCTGGGTAGCCTGTTCCAGTGTCTCACTAGAGAATCACAGAATCAGCAAGGTTGGAAGAGACCTCAGAGATCATCAAGTCCAACTGCTCACCCAACCATGGCACCAAATGTCTCATCTAGCCTCTTCTTAAATACCTCCAGGGACATTGACCCCACTGCCTCCCTGGGCAGCCCATTCCAATGGGCAATTACTCTTCCTGGGAAGAACATTTTTCTAAGATCAAATCTAAATTTACCCCTGCACAGCTTGAGACTGTGTCCTCTTGTTCTGTTGCTCATTGCCTGGGAAGACAGATCAATCCCCACCTGGCTATAATCACCCTTCAGGTAGTTGTAGAGAGCAATAAGGTCTCCTCTGAGCCTCCTCTTCTCCAGGATAAACAATGCCAGCTCCCTCAGCTGCTCCTCAGAGGGCCTGTGCTCCAGACTTCTCCCCAGCTTTGTTGCTCTTCTTTGGATATGTTCCAGCAACTCAATATCTTTCTTGAATTGAGGGGCCCAGAAGTGGACACAGTATTCAAGGTGTGGCGTAATCAGTGCTGAGTACAGGGGCACAATGACTTCCCTGTTCCTTCCGCAATATTCCACCCTCATAATAAAGACCTCTTTCCTAATGTTGAATCTAAAACCCTGCCCTTGTGTAAAACAATTAGGCCTCCTCCTATCATTACAATCCCTGAAAAAGAGATCCTCTCCAGCTATCTGTAGGGTCCCTTCAGGTACTGAACAGCCACTATATGGTCTCTCCTGAGCCTTCTCATCTCCAAGCTGAACAGACCCAACTCAGAATCACATAGAATAACAGGATGCTATGTTGGAAGGAGCCCCAGATCCCACAGACTTAAGCACTTTCAGGTTCATTAGTAGGTCTCTAACCTGATCTTCCCTTACAGTTTGCAGATCTTCATTCTCCCAGTCCTTGTCCTTACCTTCTGCAACTTGGATACAGTGGTTACAGCCCTGAGCATTGAAGAAAGCAGAAAAAAAAAAAAACCCAAGTAAAAAAGAAAAAAAATCACCTGTGACACTATCTTCAAATTGTGACACAGCTGTTTGAAATTTAATTTTGGAGTTTATAGTGGTGGTGCCTGCCAGAATGATACAGTTCATAGCTACAGACCACTTACTGCCTTTACAGAAAGATACGTGAATGGTGGAAGTTTGTTCACTATTAACAAAACCAGCAGCAGATACCAACTTACTGAGAGTGCAATTTTTATAGATAAGATTTGAACATACTTTGTATCACTATTACTCTACCAGTTTCCTTTATTTCACCTTTTTAACTCTTCTTTGTGGTATAATTTGGCCTACATTCACCTCTGTAGATGTACCATTTCACTATGCTCAACATTTTCCTTATTCATCCCATATTTCTGAGTGCATGCAAGTTAATAGCAACAATAAACTCAACTTTCAGAAATATTCTGGGGGACAGGTCTACTTAGTTTCCCTGGCTATACAATATGCCAAAGTAGTCTGGCAGACATATGCCAAAAGAAAGAATATAAACAAAAACCCAACCACAAAACAAACAAATGAACCAAATTCACACACATGCATGAAATAAAAATAGAAAAGCCATCTTTAGCCACAAACCATACTGGGTTTAGGAAAGTTTTCCCAATACCACAGAAGATGATATAAAACAACAAAGGAAAAGGAACTTAATGTTAGCAAAGAACTTTTTTCAACAGATTTGTGAAATGGAGAATTTTAAAGCATTGAGTGCAAGGAATTGGGCCAAATTAACACATCCACAGAGGTACACTCAACTAAGAAAAACTGAAGGAAGGAAGAACTAGAGATACTGGTAGAACATTGTGTGCTGTAGCCATGCAAAAAGGATTGGATTTGTATAGACTCTTGAAGATAATAGGATACCCAGAGTTGAGAGTGGCAAACACAGGAGTACACCTGTGGGAAGGCAAGTCAATGCCTGAGATGCAGAAACAGATGACTAGTGATAATCTGGAAGAAAGTATTTGTCTTGCAAATTAAAAGATATTCTAAACCCAGAAAGCACATGAGCAGCTAAATCATTTCCAGCCATTTGGATAGCAGCAGCAGATACGTATGATACCTTTGTAACAGTATAGTCAGTGATAAAGGATATTAAATTATAATCTACTAGGCCAGATAGTATGAATAAGCTCCACAACAATAAAATTATTAAGACCTTAGCTCAAATCTTAGTTGCCTGGTGGTTAACAAGACATCATTAAGACATGTCTCTGCCACTTGCCTCCCTCACAAAAGCTTTGAAAATTCTTAACTTTATGGGCACAGAATAAATATCTATTATAACCATTTGCAAATGGTGAATGATTATTGAAACTTTCATACAATGAAAGAAAAGAAAGGGTTTTTCTCTGAAGTTATCAGGATGTTTGAGACAGGCTACTGAATCATATTTTAATTACAATGAACCAGTTCATAGAACTCACTATTTCATCTTATTGAGGAGGCCAAATGGATTGGATCAATTCAAGAAGTAGAGACAATCTTCCTCCACTCATCCACCCCTACTACCACCCACTGACTGCAGAAAGCCAGGATATATGGTAAGGGAAAAATAGTCTATGCGTCACTTTTCTTATGCTCTCTAAGAAGTTGAGGCTCTTGAGTGTGCCCAGAGAAGGGCAACAAGGCCAGTGAGAGGCCTCGAGCACAAGCCTTATGAGGAGGAGCTGGGATTGTGTAGCATGGAGAAGAGAAGGCTCAAAGGAGACCTTATTGCTGTCTACAACTACCTGAGGGTGGTTGTAGCCAGGAGGGAGATGGTCTCTTCTCCCAGGCAACCAGCAGGACAGAGTCTCAAGCTGTGCCAGGAGAATTTTAGGCTTGAGGTGAGGAGAAAGTCCTTCACAGGGAGAGTTGTTAGCTGTTGGAATAGGCTGACCAGGGAGGTGGTGGAGTCACCATCCCTGGAGGTGTTCAAGAGGGGAATGGACATGGCACTTGGTACCATGGTTTAGTTAGTCATGAGGTCTGTGGTGACAGGTTGGACTCGATGATTTTTGAGGTCTCTTCCAACCTTATTGATTCTATGATTCTATGAACATACCACTGGTGAAGACCAGGATACCTTGGTCTGATTCAGCACAGCTATTCCTCAACTGGATTAAAAGAGGATGATATAGGCATGAAAACTTTCTATGGGACAGCACACAAAATCCAGAAACACAATACAGAGCAAACTATCTGACTGTTAGCTTTCCTTTCTTTCTGCAGGTCAGTTTTCTGGAGGCTTTCCTTTCAGAGTTCCTTGTTATGTCAAGGTTTATTACTTTTAGACCTAGTCTGAGAAAATAAAATGCGCACAAGTCTTTCTACAAACTAAAGCTACGTATTTGCTTTCAGTGGCAATGATTAAGAAATGCAAAGCAGGAACTGGCCCACACATTAGAATGAAAATAATTAAGGTTCATTAAATATTAAAATGGAAGTCGATGGGGGAAAAATCAGATGCCACTTTGAATTTTGCTTTGTTTGAGTTAATATCTTACAAATTCTTTGAGCCTACTCTCTTGAGACTGACCCAAGGTCCAACATAATTTTGACAGCCAGAGCTTGACTGAAGAGGCACATTCCAACTCAAATATACAAAGATTGTATTTTTATTTTTACATCTTAACTATAGGAAGAGAAAATGTGAATTCACTGTACAGTATCTTCCACATTTTTGATCACATAAAGGTCATGGCAATAGTTTAGTAATAAGGATCAAGTAGAAGTTGATATAATCTGATTGTCTCTTTACCATGAAGTTCTTTAAAAAGAAAAAAAAAGTCAATATAAATTATTTAATTATTTTTAGAAGGGGAGATAGAATAGAATAGAATAGAATAGAATAGAATAGAATAGAATAGAATAGAATAGAATAGAATAGAATAGAATAGAATTAACCAGGTTGGAAAAGATCTTCGAGATTATCAAGTCCAACCCATCACCCAACACCATCTAATCAACTAAACCATGGCAAGAAGTGTCTCATCTAGTCTCTTCTTAAACACTTCCAGTGATGGTGACTTCACCACCTCCCTGAGCAGCCCATTCCAATGGTCAATCACTCTTTCTATGAAGAACTTCTTCCTAACATCCAGCCTAAACCTCCCTTGGTGTAGCTTGAGACTGCGTCCTCTTGTTTTGCTGCTGGTTGCCTGGGAGAAGAGTCCAACCCCCAACTGGCTACAACCTCTCTTCAGGTAGTAGTAGAGAGCAATAAGATCTCCCCTGAGCCTCCTCTTCTCCAGGCTATGCAACCCCAACTCCCTCAGCCTCTGCTTATAGAGTTTGTGCTCCAAACCCCTCCCCAGCTTTGTTGCCCTTCTCTGGACACGTTCCAGCAACTGAACATCTTTCCTAAACTGAGGGGCCCAGGACTGGACACAGGATTCAAGATGTGGCCTAACCAGTGCTGCATCCAGGGGCAGAATGATCTCCTTGCTCCTGCTGGCCACACTCTTCCTGATCTAGGCCAGGATGCCATTGGCCTTCTTGGCCACCTGGGCATACTGCAGGCTCATGTTCAGCCTACTATCAACTAGCACCCCCAGGTGCCTCTCTGCCTGGCCACTCTCCAGCCACAGACAGTGGACTAACAGCTCTGAATGCTTACACTGCATCTAACATCTACAGAGATGTCCAGCAATTGATAAGACTCTTAGACTCTTTTTGCTGCTCCCTAAGTGAACAATGTTCCTTCTTGCAATATTGAATACCATACTTATCTTCAAGTTGCACATTATGCTGATAAAAAAAGCCACACCATTCTCTCCCTTGCCATTAGCTTCTAGCTCATTCAAAAGACAAAACCAAAGCAACCAGGCAATCCAAACTGCAAGTAATATGAAAGAAAAGTGCAATTATTCCAATTACTCAATGCTCTTCCCTTTGTTCCCATCATCTCATTTAAGACATCCTGATCTGATGAGGAAAATCAGACATTTACATTCTGGACTGTAAAGATATTCTTGCAAATGAACACAGCTTTAAAATTGCAGTTCCTGGAGATTTTTTGATTTGATTTGGATTTGGCTTTTTTTGGGTTGGTTGTTTGTATTTTATTTTTGTTTTTTGTTTTCATCTTCATACCTTGCTCATGTATTAATGAGGTATCCTTTTCTAAAAACTTATTAATTTAGTCCGAGGGTCATTTAATATTACAAATAGAAGACTTAGGGAAAGATGAAATTTGGAGCTATACACTTCCCATATTTTATAGACAGAATCATAACTGGTATGTCTGAATAAATTATGACCAAAGGTCTAAGGAGGTGATGCAGAGCACCTGAGCATAGGTGAGGAAATCCATGCATAACTCTAATGTAATTATAAACTTTACTCTGTTCATAAATGTTATTAAAAAAGTCAGAAATATATTTGTTCAGTGCATCAGTGAACACGACTTTTTAAAATGCCATAAATACAGCAGAAATTAAGAGTCATGATGTGGTGAAAACCTTGTTTAATCCCAGAATCACAGTTTAGTTGGATCTGAGACATCTTCCACCAAAAGAAGAAAGTTTTTACACTTCCGGAAGCTGTTGGCAATGCTCACATGGATATCCACATTAGTTCATAAAAAAGCTTCATCTCATTCTGATTGTGAAACCATACTCTTAAAAACATGTACGATGATTATATTCAAAATCCTGTCCTTTTTAACCAATAAAAAATGACAAATTTTACTTTTGAAAGTCTTAAGTATGGAAATGGCTCCTGGTTCACATAATACAGAAATAGGTGTCTACAAAAAGTGATTCATGTGACTTATTTAGCAATGCACCTTTGAGGGAGAACTGGACTTGGGAATCCTTCTGTGACTACAAATGCAGCCCAGCACTAGCTCCAAGGTATGCTGTATACTTCCAGAGTTACTTGAGTGCACACGACTCTAGAAATGTCTTGCGCAGTTTCTATAGCAGTTCTAGCATTAAAAAAAAATTAAAAAATCTTTCCTCAACTCTTTCAATTTGGAGAAGCTTGCCTGCTACTGAATTTCTGTGGATTGTTCCAGCCCAAACCATTTAGGTGTTGTCCACTCTTTTAGTTGTAAAAGATGGGAAAACACTGCCTGAGCACCTGAATGTATCTTCTTTCTCCATCCCCAGCACATCCCAAAAAGTTGGGCTGATGCTGCTCTTGAATGAAGGAATGAGAGGCAGGGTATACTGATGATGGGAAACTTCCATTCCAACAGCTGCTCGTGTGTTCTCCTCCACCTCCTCTTTTGGTCATTTCTACCTCCCTAGCTACTTGGTGTGAAAAGTGGCAGCTTAGCTCCGGATCTACATATTTAATAGAAACAGTCTTAATGTCAGCTCTCCCTACAACTCTCTGATGTAGTTATTTGCACAAAGATGAATGTAGAATAGCTATTGTTTGGAGAAAAGTTTGTCTTAAGATGTTGCTAAGAGTGTTCTTGAAACACAAACTGAAAACTATCCCTCAATCATCCTGAGCTTTTTTCTATTTCTATTGTTTCTTCTCATCTCCATACCTTGCTTCTTTCAAGTAGTAAGGTATAAATGTTGAATCTTTTTCATGTATAATTTTGTAGCTTTAAAATCTCTCTCTACAGGTGACAAGAATTTTGTTTCAGCAGAAAAACACTGATGTCCGCTTGGATCCCCACAAGTCCATGGGACTTGGACAGCAGCACTCTGCACTGGGTTAGGAACCGGCTGGAGGGCCAAGCAGAGAGAGTGTTTAAATCTATAGTTTAGAGTGAAGGGTTCACAGTGATTGGAAAAAGGCAATAAATATTTCCTTTCCATTTTCACAAAATACAAGAAAAGGCACGAGAGTTGTCAGCTTCAACATAGGCTCTTGAAAAATTATTGAATAAATCTTCATGGAAGCCATTTATGGGTACATAGAGGACAAGAAAGTCTTACTAAGCAACAGACAGCATAGATTTACCATGGGCATACATTTACCAAAAATGTCTTCACTTTTAGCATTGCAACATTGAAGATCAGGGATGACACTCATATGGAGTTTTGGAGGCTGGTGGAGTGGGTTTGCAGAAACCTCATGAAGTTCAATAAAAATAAATGGAAAGTTCTAAATGTGGTGCAGAATAACCCTGTACAGGCTTACTGGACTTACTGGGGAGCTGCTCTGTCTGTGAAGACCTGGCAGCATCAGTGATGAAGCTGAATATGGCTCATCAAGGCACCCTTAAGGCAATGAGGCAGCAGATTGAGGGAAGAATAGAATAGAATAGAATAGAATAGAATAGAATAGAATAGACCAGACCAGGTTGGAAGAGACCTTCAAGATCATCGCGTCCAACACGTTGCCTCCAGTTTTTGTAGAATCTGACTATTAACCTAACATGGCAAAGTCCACCATTAAACATGTCCCTAAGCATCACATCTCTGTGTTCTTTAATACTTCCAGGGATGGTGTCTGAACTGCTTCCCTAGGCAGCCTGTTCCAATGCTTGATAATCCTTTTGGTGAAGATGTTTTTTCATAATATTCAATACAAACCTTCTCTAAGCTAACCCGAGGATGTTTTCTCTTGTCTTATTGCTTGTTGCTTGTGAAAAGAGACTGAAACTCACATCACCAAAACCTTTCAAGTAGTTGGAGAGAGCAATGAGATCTCCTCTCAGCCTCCTTTTTTCCAAACTAAACAATCCCAGTTCCCCCAGACAGTCCTTATAAGACCTGTTTTCCAGACCATTTGGCAGCTTCATTACCCTTTTCTGGACAGGCCTCAGTACCTAAATATCTTTCTTGTAGTGAGGGGCCCCAAAACTAACAAGTACAAAGGGGATCATTACTTCCCTGCTCCTGCTGGCCCCACTATTCTTGATACAGACCAGGATGCTGTTGGCCTTCTTGGCTACCTGAACACACAGCTAACTCATATTCAGACAGATTTCAATCAACACCCCCAGGTCCCTTTCTGCCAGGCAGTTCTTCAGCAACTCTTCCACATGGCTGTAAGTGTTGCACGGGGTTGTTGTGACCCAAATGCAGGATCTGGCACTTGTCCTTCTTGGACCTCATACCATTGTAGCACTCCAGTTGTGTGAATTATGTCTCTGTGATTGCAGCTATGTTTTCCAGCTGCACAGTAGCTTCCAGCTCCTATTTGTTTACCATACTGCCTGCATTGGTGTAGACACACTTCAGATGGGCTATTGATTCTGTCACGCTTTTCGAGGAAGAAACCCCGCAAATGATTCTGAGGTACTTCCATAGCTTCTAACACATCAACAATCCTTGCATCTTTGCTGACACATGGATCTACACCCTCTACTTCTACTGAATGGCAGACTGAAAGAACTTGCTACTGCAGCAACCATCAAATATAGCCCTGCTCCTTCCCAGCTTGTCTCTGGAAAGACTGTTTTTATCCTTTCTGCCTTCAAATGTAATTTCAGTAAGCCGTGTAAACTGTTGCACAAAGATCTTTCCCTTCTTTGAGACAGGGGTACCTCATCTGTTACCCACAAGACTGATAACATGTAAATTGACTTGCTATCAAAAAAACCCAAAATTCTGCCAGTGATAACAGACTCAGAGCCAGATTTGGTCCCCCAGTATAAGACAGACATTGGCAAATTGGTGTGAATGTAGAAAAAGACCATAAAGACAGTTAAAAGAACGAAGCATATAATATATGAGAACAAGTTCTGTGGCCTGAGCTGATTTACACTGGAGAAAAGAAGGCTTAGGAGAATCTAACTGATATCTTCACCTTTAGTCAGAAGTTTCAGTGAAGATCAAGCTTGAATCTCAGCAGTAAGTCAAGAGGTAAAGATCACTGCAAAGGAGTTTCTGAATAGATATCAGGAAAAATTGGGTGATTGTGCACTGAATAGATGCCCAAGAGATTGTGCAGTCCTTCCAGACTTCCAGAACACTCCTGGGACAAGACCCTGACCAACCTGATCCAATTTTAGCATGAGCAGGCAGTTAAGATAAATGGTTCATTCAAATCTAAATTTCCCTTTAATCCTATGGTTCTGGTAGAGACATGCTCTTTCACAGATAACAGCTGCTCATTAGCCACTCTTCCACAATAGCCCTGATTTGAGGTCAGCACCTCCTGTAAGAATTGCGTTAACCTGCAGCTGGACTTAAATATTTTGGTTGGCTACAGGGTACCCATGGGCACTGCTCTGTCTTCTGAAGAAAATCAATCTCCAACTCATGTAACACTTATTGAGAGATTAATGCTCTTCAGCACGAGTTTACTGTATCTGGCATGGCAGTATTCAAAGAAACAAAAGAGTTTACAACATTGTCTGCAGAATTAAATTCAGGACTTTTAATAGATCTAATAACTGGTAAAATTACTATCATCATAATCCTGCAATGATATTCCCTTGGGAACAGCCTGCTGGGAACCTTTGCAGAGCAAAAGGAAAACATTTTATTCTTCAGTCCTTCAGCAGCAAAATGATCACTAGGCACACAACCTAGCAGGAAACTTTTAAAATGCTATCAAGTGAATTGCAATAAATGCCTTTGATCAATAAGAAAGTACGTACCTTAGGAAGTGCCTGAGGTTTCAATAAGGGTGTGCTAATTTTCTGAACACTAAACTATATCTAATAAAGGAATTATATGTCTGTGTGATGTTTTACCATTTCCCCTCTAGTTCAGTGACTCAGAGCACTCCCACACTCAAATAACAAATGAAAATGGATATTGAGACAGGCTCTTCCTTCTGATCTCTGTGTCTTCACTGCAGATACTTCACTCATTTTCCAGCATGCTTTTCAGCTCCACCTTCTTTTTACTATCTTTAGCCATATTTAATGGGAGTAGTTATGTTGCAATTGTGCATAGGTGAAAAGGACTCCTATCATCTGAGTCTTTCTTTAACATGTTAGATATGTAAGTATCATCAGTGCAAGGTTTCTCCATGTGGTTGCCTGAGGACACAAATAAATACTTATGAAATATTTATCAAACACATTGAACTGCTTACAAAGTTCATGGATCCTATATTCATTAATTTTGTAAATCTATTACAAATGGGTGCATGGGTAGTGTCCTACATTATAAACCCACACTGCTCATCTTTTTTGCTAAAGGAGTCTGTTAACAAAATAATTGCAGAATTTTTTGTTCCCTTCCATATCACAGTATCACAGTATAACTAAGGTTGGAAGAGACCTCGAGGATCATCGAGTCCAACCTATGAACACAGACCTCAGGACTAGACCATGGCACCAAGTGCCACGTCCAATCTCTTCTTTTTTGAACACCTCCAGGGACGGTGACTCAACCACCTCCCTGGACAGCACATTCCAATGACTAATGACTTGCTTGGTGAAGAACTTCCTCCTCACCTCGAGTCTAAACCTCGCCTGGTGCATCTTGAGACTGCGTCCCCTTGTTCTGGTGCTGGTTGCCTGGGAGAAGAGACAAACCCCTTCCTGGCTACAACCACCTTTCAGGTAGTTGTAGAGGGCAATGAGGTCACCCCTGAGCCTCCTTTTCTCCAGGATAAACAATCCCAGCTCCCTCAGCCTCTCCTCATAGGGCTTGTGTTCAAGGCCTCTCACCAGCCTTGTTGACCTTCTCTGGACACGCTCAAGTGTTTCGATGTCTTTTTTAAACTGAGGGGCCCAGAACTGGACACAGGACTCAAGGTGTGGCCTAACCAATGCAGAGTACAGGGGCACAATGACTTCCCTGTTCCTGCTGGCCACACTATTCCTAATGCAGGCCAGGATGCCATTGGCCTTCTTGGCCAGCTGGGCACACTGCTGGCTCATGTTTAGGTGGCTGTCAATCAGCACCCCCAGGTCTCTCTCTGTTTGGGAGCTCTCCAGCCACTCTGACCCCAGCCTGTAGCTCTGCATGGGGTTGTTGTAGCCAAAGTGCAGCACTCGGCACTTGGACTTGTTGAATGCCATCCCAATGGACTCTGCCCATCTGTCCAGTCAGTCGAGGTCCCTCTGCAGAGCCTTTCCACCCTCTAACTGACTAACATCTGCTCCTAACTTGGTGTCATCTGCAAATTTGCTGATGACTGACTCAACGCCCTCATCCAGATCATCAATGAAGATATTAAAGAGCACAGGGCCCAGAACTGATCCCTGGGGGACACCACTGGTGACTGGCTGCCAGCTGGATGTGGCACCATTCACCATCACTCTCTGGGCTCGGCCCTCCAGCCAGTTCCTAACCCAGCACTGAGTGCTGCTGTCCAAGGCTCGAGCTGACAGCGCAGCCAGCAGTTTGCTGTGGGGGATGGTGTCAAAGGCCTTGCTGAAGTCCAGGTGGACTACATCCATAGGCCTCCCCACATCCACCAGATGGGTCACCTGATCATAGAAGGAGATCAGGTTGGAGAGGCAGGACCTGCCCTTCCTAAATCCATGTTGGCTGGACCTGAGCCCTTGGCCATCCTTCAGGTGCGCAGTTATTGCCGCCAGGATAATCTGCTCCATCACTTTCTCTGGCACTGAGGTCAGGTTTACTGGCCTGTAGTTTCCAGGTTCCTCCATCCGACCCTTCTTGTGGATGGGGACCACATTGGCCAGTTTCCAGTCACCTGGGATCTCTCCAGTGAGTCAAGACTGGAGGAAAATGATGGAGAGCGGCTTGGCCAGCTCATCTGCCATCTCTCTTGGCATCCTAGGATATATCTTGTTTCATCCTTCACAGTTCTCCATTAGCTAGATTGAAAAATATTTAAGGAGCCTTTTAATTAGAATCTTAGCAACTGACCTTACACAATGCACTACAAAAGCCTAAACAGAATAAAACAAATATTTTTTCATTAGTCTGTACTGGGCCTTGTATCAGCCTAGAAATTTCTCACAGTGCAGATTTGCCGATTTTTTCCCCCTCACCCTCTCAGATTCATCTCCTTTGACAATATGTGGTCATGATAACTGTGGTGGGTTGGAAGGGGTAAGGCCAAGAAGCCTCTTCCCTCCCCCCTGTAAGGTAAAAGGGAAAGAAAAATTGAAGGGAAAGGAAAAAAAAACTCATCAGCTGAATTAGCAAAGCAGTGGAGCTATATTTACAAAGCAATGTAGGATCTGCAGGGGAACGTTTAGAAATTTACAATATCTACAATATATACAAAGATATACAATAAAGTCACACAGAAATGAGAATAACCCCCCTTGCCGAGGGGTTCCCCACCTCTGCTCTCCCCTCGCTCCCCCCCCTTTCCCCAGAGTAGTTCGGAAAAGAGGGAGAAAGAGAAAGAAAGAAGTTAAAAGCAGTTTGTGTTAATTGGAAGCAGTTAATACAGACCTGGCTTTCTTATCTTCAAGGCTGAAGTCTTGGCAGAAAGCCCAGCACAGAAAAGAGTTGCTGCCCAAAGGAAAGGTGGAAGCAAGACTGACAGAGAAGTGCTGGAAATGCCCATTTCACTCCCAGGTCAGAAGGTGCTTCCTCGCACTCTACCAATGAAATTAGTTTAGACTATTCCTTCTGTTTACCAACTTCCGTCCACCATATTCCTTTTCTTAAGGGGACAAAGTCAACCGGCCACAGTCCACCCCTTCTAAACAATTTCATTGGCTGTTCATACTGTCCATCCAATCCAAAACGATATTTACAGTTCGTGAGTAAAGTTCATAGTCCATTCCGGCTATGCTCAGATGTAGATGATTCAAAAGTCCAAGAAAATCAGAAAGTGAGAAAAATGGAAAACAGTTCATTTCTTCACCGACGAAGCAAAGAAAAGGGAAACAGGGAAATCTCAGGGTCTCTTAGTTGACTCAGGGCTCTCAGGGATCTCAGGGTTCGTGCACCGTAGATTCCTTGTTGATTCTTCTTTTGGGCGCGATGTAGCTGTACAGCAGTTCGAAATTAACCTCTTTCAGCTAAAGTTAAATTTCTTTGTGGAATACACTGAATTTCACCATTCTCTTGCATTACCCAATAAGTGTGACCCGGACCTTCAGCTGAAACCACCCCTTGCACAGGTTTAGCCTCTCCTGAGGGTGAAAATACCCAAACAGTTTTACCTAACAGATTCTTTTCTTTAACAACAGGAACTCTATCACCTTCTACTTTCCGTAGCAAATCTGAATGTGCAGGTCCAGCTTGGTTCACTGAACCTCTACTATTTACCAGCCAGGTTGCTTGTGCTAAATGTTTTTCCCAGTTTTTCAAAGATCCACCCCCCATGGCTTTAAGAGTGGTCTTCAACAAACCGTTGTAGCGTTCAATCTTCCCTGAAGCTGGTGCATAGTAGGGAATGTGGAATATCCACTCAATACCGTGCTCTTTGGCCCAGTTCTTTACAAGGTTGTTCTTAAAATGAGTTCCGTTGTCTGACTCAATCCTCTCTGGAGTTCCGTGTCTCCACAGGATCTGTCTCTCCAGACCGAGAATGGTGTTGCGTGCAGTTGCATGTGGAACTGGATAAGTTTCCAACCATCCAGTGTTTGCCTCTACCATAGTAAGCACGTATTGCTTACCAGAACGAGAACGTGGTAGAGTGATGTAGTCAATCTGCCAAGCTTCACCATACTTGTACTTGGACCATCTGTCACCATACCACAAGGGCTTAATTTGTTTTGCCTGCTTAATAGCAGCACAAATGTCACAGTCATGGATGACTTGCGTGATAGCATCCATGGAAATGTCTATGGATCTGTCATGAGCCCATTGGTATGTTGCATCTCTGCCTTGATGTCCTGACGAATCATGAGCCCACCGAGCTAAGAATATCTCACCTCGGTGTTTCCAGTCGAGATCAAGATTAGAGTCCATGTCTACTTGAGAAACTCTTGCAGCCAGATCTGCCTGATGGTTGTGTTGCTGTTCCTCAGTAGCTTTGCTCTTCGGAATGTGAGCATCGATGTGTCTCACTTTCACTGGAATTCTCTCGATTCGATCAGCAATGTCCTGCCATAGGTTGGCTGCCCAAATGGGTTTTCCTTTCCTCTGCCAACCACTTTTCTTCCAGTTCTTTAGCCAACCCCATAGAGCATTGGCTACCATCCATGAGTTGGTGTAGAGATAAAGCTTTGGCCATCTCTCACATTCAGCTACGTCGAGAGCTAGCTGGACAGCTTTTACCTCTGCAAACTGACTGGATCCTCCTTCTCCATCTTTCGCCTCTGCAACTCGGCGTGTTGGACTCCACACTGCAGACTTCCACCTTCGCTTGTTCCCAACAAGACGACAGGAACCGTCTGTGAACAAAGCATATTTCTTTTCATCATCAGAGAGGTCATTGTAAGGAGGAGCTTCCTCAGCACGAGTTACTTTCTCCTCTGGAGGTTTAGCACAGTTGATACCTTCAGGCCAACTTGAGATCACCTCCACTAGACCAGATCTTTCAAGATTTCCCATTCGAGCTCTCTGTGTTATCAGAGCCATCCACTTGGACCATGTTGAGTCTGTGGCATGATGTGGTGTGGAGCCTTTGCCTTTGAACATCCAATTCAAAACTGGTAATCTGGGAGCTAAGAGAAGCTGTGATTCAGTTCCAATCACTTCAGAAGATGCTTTTACTCCTTCATAGGCAGCTAGAATTTCCTTCTCTGTTGGAGTATAGTTAGCCTCTGAACCTCTGTAACCTCGACTCCAGAAACCAAGAGGTCGTCCACGTGTCTCACCTGGAGCTTTTTGCCACAAGCACCAGGTTGGACCATTGTCACTTGCAGCCGTGTACAGAATGTTCTTAATGTCTGGACCATCTCGGACAGGTCCCAGACCCATTGCTTGAATTACCTCTTGCTTTATCTGGTCAAAGGCTGCTTGTTGTTCAGGTCCCCAGTGGAAATGGTTTTTCTTTCGAGTCACATCATACAGAGGTTTCACAATCTGACTGTATCCAGGAATGTGCAGTCTCCAAAATCCCACTATCCCCAAGAAACGTAGGGTCTCTTGCTTGCTTGTAGGATTTGCCATGGTAGAGACTCTATTTACCACATCCACTGGAATGTGTCGGCGTCCATCCTGCCACCGCACTCCCAGAAACTGAATCTCTGTGGTAGGTCCTTTCACCTTGTCTCGTTTGATGGCAAAACCTGCATTCAGAAGAATATCAATGACTTTGTTACCTTTCTCGAAGGCTTCCTCAGCAGTTTTACCCCAGACAATGATATCATCGATGAACTGGATGTGTTCTGGAGCACTGCCTTTCTCCAGAGCATCGTGGATCACTGCATGACAGATGCTTGAGCTGTGGATCCAGCCCTTTGGCAATCTGTTGAAAGTGTACTGGATTCCTCTCCAGGTGAAAGCAAACTGAGGCCTGCATTCCTCTGCTATGGGAATAGAGAAAAATGCATTAGCAATGTCTATGGTAGCATACCATTTGGCCTCTTTGGATTCCAGCTCATATTGTAGCTCCATCATGTCTGGTACTGCTGCACTCATAGGTGGTGTCACTTCATTCAGGGCTCGGTAGTCTACTGTCAGACGCCAGTCTCCATTCTGCTTCCGCACAGGCCACACTGGACTGTTGAAAGGTGAATGAGTTTTGCTGACGACTTTCTGACTCTCCAACTGACGAATCAGATTCTGAATGGGCAACAAAGAGTCACGGTTGGGTCAGTATTGTCTGTGATGCACAGTCTGAGAAGCAACCGGCAATTTAATGTCCTGTATCTTATGTTGTCCCACAACTGCAGATTCATCAGAAAGCTCAGGTCTGGCAGATAGCTTCAATTTTTGTCCATCAATTTCTATCGAAGCTACTCCAAAAGCCCATTTATAACCTCTAGGGTCCTTGAAACGCCCTTCTCTCAGAAAATCAATTCCCAAAATACAAGGTGCGTCAGGTCTGGTCACAACTGTATGCTTCCTCCATTGTTTACCAGTTAAGCTTATATTAACCTCTACCTTACTTAACTCTTGAGATCCACCAGTGACTCCCAGAATAGTTATAGACTCTGATCCCTCATAATTTGATGGTATTATGGTGCACTGAGCTCCTGTGTCAACCAAGGCCCTGTACTTCTGAAATTGTGAAGTGCCAGGCCACTGGATGTGCACATCCCAATAGATTCTATTATCTCTGTTATCCCTCTCCTCCCCCTGGCGGGAGGCAGGGCACCCCTAGTTATGGGGAACATGCGCACATGTGCATTGCACATAGTTTGCAGGGTTATAACTTTGCATGTTATAACCGGAGCCACTGTTGGAGTCATAAGAGTCGTTCTGGGGAACTGTGGAAGTAACAGCTACCCTTCTGGTATTGCTACCTTGGGTTCTGCCACTTTGCAATTCCCTCAGTCTCCTGAAAAGATTAAAAGTTGGTTGGCCATCCCAGCGGTTCATGTTTTCACCAAACTGATCACGCAGAGTTATCCAAATAGTTCTACGTGATTGCCTTGGTGGTCTGTTTTGGAATGCCCTGTTTTGGAATGCCCTGTTTTGGAATGACCTCCTTGGAGGACGTGTATTCCTCACAGATGAAACTTGTACCCACCTGGAGGGAGAACTGAAATTATCCCTTTGTGCCAATTGGGATATGGAATTTCTAAATTCATCTTTTAACTCTCTTATGCAACTCTGAATATCACCAGACATCGTTTTAATGGCCGAAACCAAAGAACCATGTGTCATGCTATCTTCCAGTTGTCTCATTTGATCACTGAATTGGCCAACCGTAGGAGAAGCTCCACCATAACTTCTTGACACAATTCTGCTTGCCAGAATGTTTGCATAATTGGAAGGAGCAAGTTTGATTATCTTTTTAGCAAGGCCAATACCCACAGGAATGTCATCAGGATTCAGAGTTTCATGTTCACCATAGAGTAGCTCTCTAACAGCAAATTCTCTCAAGCGCTTAATTCCCTCATCTATGGTAGTCCAGGGTTTAGGATTCCATGGAAGATCATCTCGGGAAGGGTATCTCAGGGCAACCGCCATTAAAAGGCGTATCCACAGATTCACCTTACCGAGAGCTCTTCCTAGATGTCTGTCTATTCCATTATCCCTCGAGAGAGTTCCTAACTGAGCTGCTGACTTGTCTCCAACTGTTAGAGCCAGAGCACCTGTATCATAACACCTACTAAGCCAAGCTAGAACTGGTTCCTTATCTGCCCTGGTGAAATCTTTACGGACATTTCGCAATTCCTCGCTGGGTGAAGAACACTCTGAAATATCATCTTCCTCCTCATCTCCCTGAACTTTTTGTCCATATAATCCTGCTGTCATTCTCCTAAGGATCTCTTTAAGCTGAGAACCACCTTTGCCAGCTGCTTTCCTAATTTCATCTGTATCCTGCTTTGATCTCACTAGGTTAGCTAGATCTTTAAAACAAACCTTCTCTTCCTCCTGAGCAGGATCTTTTAGAGTAGAGGGCCCCTCACCAGGATCAGTCTCCACCTCTTTTTCTTCATCTTTGGCCTTTCCACCTCTAGTCTTTAAAGGAGCCACCTTAACTGGAGCTGTGTTTGAATTTACAGCCACCTTAATGGAAGCTGACAGGTCCTGACATAAATCAGCTGCTGGGGCAGTGACTTCCGGTCCCACCGAGGGAGTGGGCGGAAGTGACGTTGCTCCGTTAATGGCCGATGGAGAAGAAGAAGAAGGAGAAGGAGTAGGAGAAGGAGTAAGCGCCATGTTGATACCAGCTGCCGCCTTTGGCAGCTTGCTGGAATCAGCAAAGTCATTTAGAGCTGCTTTACCAATTGACTTTTTAGCCTTCTTTTTAACTGACACGGGTTCTCCACAGTCCTCGTCGCTAGATGACTCTGGGACTGATCCAGAGCCACGGCGTTTTCTTTTTGATCTAGTTTTAATAATAAAACACGCCCTGGACACCTTTTTCTCTCGCCACAAGGAATACAGAGAAAACACATTAGTTATCACCAGCAGCAGAATTATACACATCACATAAATCACCTTTGGGTCCCAGGCATCACCTAAAGTTACTCTCTCCTCAGGCGGAATCTTAAAACCCTTTATCTCAATTGGGAGAGTGGTGGAGGTAACATTCCTGTATCTCACTGGCCATAGGAAATTAATACATTTTCCATACCATAGTTTAACTCTATACATAACCCACATATAAATTGTCCGCACCAAATATTTACCCAGGTAATCCAAGATCAAACCCAAACAATATCTGTAAACCAGAGCCCCAAAAATTGAAAAGAATAATCGCTCCACAAACCACAAGACCTTCATGTTTGCTAATTCAGCTGGAAAACACTAAATCAATCAAGTAATAAATTAAACTAATTATCTGCCGCACGTTGGGTACGCCAATAAAAAAATGTGGTGGGTTGGAAGGGGTAAGGCCAAGAAGCCTCTTCCCTCCCCCCTGTAAGGTAAAAGGGAAAGAAAAATTGAAGGGAAAGGAAAAAAAACCTCATCAGCTGAATTAGCAAAGCAGTGGAGCTATATTTACAAAGCAATGTAGGATCTGCAGGGGAACGTTTAGAAATTTACAATATCTACAATATATACAAAGATATACAATAAAGTCACACAGAAATGAGAATAACCCCCCTTGCCGAGGGGTTCCCCACCTCCACTCTCCCCTCTCTCCCCCCCCTTTCCCCAGAGTAGTTTGGAAAAGAGGGAGAAAGAGAAAGAAAGAAGTTAAAAGCAGTTTGTGTTAATTGGAAGCAGTTAATACAGACCTGGCTTTCTTATCTTCAAGGCTGAAGTCTTGGCAGAAAGCCCAGCACAGAAAAGAGTTGCTGCCCAAAGGAAAGGCGGAAGCAAGACTGACAGAGAAGTGCTGGAAATGCCCATTTCACTCCCAGGTCAGAAGGTGCTTCCTCCCACTCTACCAATGAAATTAGTTTAGACTATTCCTTCCGTTTACCAACTTCCGTCCACCATATTCCCTTTCTTAAGGGGACAACATCAACCGGCCACAATAACACAAAAATGAGTCATGTCCTAACCCTGTGAAAGGAGACATATGCCAGTCTATGTAGTTCTTTGAAGCCATGTATGGTGTCCTGACATGTTATAATGACAAGCTAGTTGAGAACTTGTGGGTAAGGATTAAGGGGCAGGCTAATATGAGAGCTCATCACAGACCAGCTGATCAGCATGGGGAAGTTAATGAGGTCTTCTGCAGTCAGCTAAAAGTAGCCTCACAGTCACAGGCCTTGGTTCTTATGGGAGACTTCAATCACCATGATACCTACTAGAAATATCATACAGCCAGGAATGTACACTCCAAGAGGTTTCTCTGGTGTATTGATGATACCTTTTTGACTCAGGTGGCAGAGTAGCAAATAAGAAGAGGTGTACTAGTCGCCCTAATACAGACAAAAAAGATGGGCTGGTAGAGGACTCTAAGGTTGAGGGCAGCCTTGGCTTTAGGACCGTGAGAAGTTAAGAGTTCCAGATCATGGGTAGTAGGCTCAAAACAACAAGTAGGATTGCAACCTTGAACTTTAGGAGGGCTAACTTTGACCTCTTGAGTAACTATGTAGAGAAATCCCATGGATTAGGGCTCTGGATATTGGAACAACACAGCCTGGATGCTTGCTCAGAAGCAGCCAAAACATTGCTGTGTTATCAACTACTGCTGCAAAACACAGCAGTAGAAGAATGGTTTGAGGAGAATTAACTCCATCTCAGCCAAACTCAATACAAAAGATGATGAGGGAAGTAGAACACCTCCCGTGAAGAAAGGCTGAGGGATTTGAGGCTTTAGCCTAGAGAAGAGAGGACTGAGGGGGGATCTTATCAGTGCTTAAGGTAATGGTTTAGCAAAAGGGCTCACCTGTGCAACCCACTCTAGATTAACCTGCTCTGCAAGGGGGAGTGGACTAGATGATCTCCAGAGCTCTGTTAAAACCTTATCATTAATTGATTATTACTATTATTTTCATTCAATGTGAGGGAAAGATTATTTTTTTTCAACTTGTCAGACTTGCCAGGTGTTTTCTTAAATGGAAGCTGGAAGTCAATGGTATGTGCTGAATATGCAATGGTATATGAAAGCACACAAGTATCTGGAGATGCAGAGACAGCAGTGGAAGGCAGTGCACTGTATCTATTTTGATACTGCCTACTGAGCATGGCTTTGGTGCATGCTACCCTGTTAGCTGTACCTAGACTAGTTGGCATAGGTTAGTGGATAGCCAGGATAGTCAAATATTGGTTGGCACAGCTGTATCTGTTTGCTAACAATGAAGCAATGGGGACCACCAGTGGTCTACTGCTCATTTTTGCTCCCTAACAGTTTTGTTCAGCAATATAAATACTGTCAATATTCATGCCAAAGCATCAAATCTAGCAGAAAGATCTATTTTTTCTGGTAGGGAAATTATTCTTTCTGTAGTTGTTGTTTACTAGCACAAAGGCATGATGCCTCTGTAAAAATGCCAATGCTCTCTTATACTTTTGCCAAACTCCAGGGCTGGGAATGAGCAGTAACTATGTGCAAAGTTCAGTATCTCAGCTTCTTTAAACCTTTGACTCACACATTGGCAACTGCACAAAGTTACACCCCTCACTACTTATCAGAAGACAAATATCACTACTTGTAATCTCTAAACATCAAAGATGACAGAGAGCTATGCAGTGTTAGCAATACGCCAGACTGTACACGTGCACTCTAAACAGATTTGTCTCTAGGACACTTTTATCATTTATGAGACTAATGGATTGAAATTCAGTTACTCACCCTAGGTTACCTTGGTTGGATCACCTGCATGCTTATCAGGTGTAACTACTTTGGAATTTATTTCTTTAATTGTAGCCTTAAGCTATGTTAACTGGCTCATGCTATATAATTCACCTAAAAGAAAATAAGTATCTTTTGAATTCTCTTTTCTGTATGGAAAATTCTAGTTAATTTTCATCCTATGACCGATTTAACTTTTTTAAATGGGTGTCATTTTTGTGTTAATTTTCAACTTAGTATCATTCAAAGACAATTTGTATCTTCTGTGTTGGGTGAAAAACTGTAAAAGACAATATACTATACTATACTATACTATATTATACTATACTATACTATACTATACTATGCTAACAATATAATGCATGAAACATGCTGATTCATCTCAAGCAGTTCTGTTGTTAATAGTAATTCATCAAGGCCTTAGATCATGCACAATATAAAGGACACATGCAAGGTTTCCTGAACAAGATAATGACTTAAAGAATCTGAGCATATTACTCACAGAATAAGACACGTGTATTCTCTTCCCAATAATCTGCATTCCAGAAAATTTTCAGTATTCTTTTAGTATATGTAACATCAAAGGAAATACAGCTGGATTAATTATAACTGATCATTTAATGAAAAATTCCTTAAAGTTCTGAAAAAGCATCTATAGAAACCACGAAGTGTTTATATGCCTCATAACAGATATCTCCAATTAATGAAATTAATCTTTCACTGATAAAATTGGCAGCAGTACTAAAACTGCAGAACTTGATTAGCTATGAAGATTTATTCTTACGTATTTAACTTATTGTTTTTTATTAGAGGGCATAGAGGGATGTGAAGAGCAGCATGGAGAAGAAACACAGGACAGGACTATTGAAAAAGAATTTACTGCACAACCACAATTTTTTTATTTGAAAAATCTGTCTTTGAGAATAAAAATATTTTAGTCATAATTCTTGCTCCTCTTGTGTTAGTTTGCTAGTATTGGGGAAGAAAAACAAAAATTTTAATTTTTCTCTGAGCTGTCATCACAAAGATTAAACTTAATTCTGTCAGAAAGCCCCTGCATATACTCTGCTGTTAAGATAACATTGATTGAATAACTCAAATTTTTGGTACTCACGAACTTTTTCAGAAGCTGATTTTCCAATCTTGCCACACTTTAAAAAATACATTCTTTTGACTGTTATAAAAATATTTCCACTTATTTAGTCCATTTAAATAAACTACTTCATGTAAAGTGGGGCTTATCTGAAAATTGCAGCCTCTCACTTCTGCAAAATGCAAGGGGGATTGGAGATGTGCAGCAATTTGGGGACACCAAAACATGCCAGGGAGTGCCTATAAGCAAAAGTCATCAGAAAATGGTAATACTGCAAAGGCTTCTGGACAAGGCCCTTTTGTACAGAAACAGGCAGGTTTTCTTTCAAAAAGATTTCGGCAACCCTCCTCCTTACTCTGTTAGTAGTTTCCACTCTGAGCAATGGCAGAAACGCCAGACAGCTCAGTTTGTTCCTAGCTGAAACCCTGATGAAAGATGGAGACTTAAGTAGTAAAACTCAGTTATGCAGTATATGGCAGTATGAGCAGTTGGCACAGACTGACTGGGTAGTTTTGGTTTTTTTTTTTTAATGTAGCTGATCATCCAATCAAAGGAATACTGTTGATAAAAGTAGATTTCACAAAAATCCAGTAAGGGGAACAGAAGTGCTGGTTGTGAAGTCATGTAAAGTATCAGGGAATAAAAGTCATCAATATAAGGTTCATTCAATCAAGGCGCAGAAAACTGAAATTCTGGAGAACCAAGTTTACATATTTGTACACAACTCAATTACAGGCTTTTGAAAGTCAGTGAGACTGAACAACCAGGACTTTGAACACCGTCCTTCTATGAGAAATTGAAGCTCTGACTGTGCTGGACTCACAGTAAGCTGCATCAGAGACAGACCTAAGACTCATGGCAAACTCTTCAGTCTGTCAGTGACCATCTTTCACTGCATAGAGAAAAGACTCAAAACTGTCCTATGCAAATATCAACCTACTCCGACAGACCCTCACTGTACTGCCACTGAGGCGTGAAAAGAAGCTGTGAGTAGTCTCCAACAGCCTCACGCCAGTGCGTACTCCAGTGTCAGTACAAATTAGCATATCTAAAAGGCTTTTATGTTTCTGCATACAAGCTAGGCAAGTAACCCCTTTGCTCATCAATACATCCTGTGCCTTACTTATTTGTGCTTGCTCACCTTTCAGCCTTTACTGTACCTAGAAATTTCATCTCCTGATTTTTTTCATGTGTGCAAAAGCTTTTAGCTCAAAACTACAACTATGAGCCATACTGTTACATGAAGTAAGCATGGTAGAAGACCCTTGAATTCTAGTTAAATATAGAACCAAGGGATGACTCAAAATTATTTTAAAATAATCCTGGAAAAAACTTGGATAGACTACAAATATATTTCAGCAGCAGCTATTACACTCCTTTGATCTGGCAGGAACTGATTTCTACTACCAGTTGTTAGTACAAATAAATAAGATACAATTTCTTTAGATGTACAAGATGTATATCATAACAAAAATATGACCAACATATTGACATTTTCATGGGAGTAGAAAAAAATTGATACATGAGGGACCACTGCCATCTCAAGATGCTGAGATATATTCTCCAGCAGCCTGGAAAAAGGCATCTGAAAATGGCTGTTCAGATCTCATCTGCAGAGGTAGCACAGGCAGAAGGTACCAGTGTGATGTGTCGATATTGCCTGGATGAACCAAAAGTTAGTTCCAGACTACAACATTATTATACACCAATGGCTAAAGATTATTGCTCAGTGCTTTCTTCTTTACCCACTAATATTTTCTTTTTATGCTGTCTTTCCTTGCTTCCTAGAGTTTAGTTCCCCCATGCTGTTCTCATGTGGTTTGTCAGGAAAAACATTCCCTTTGTTCTAGCTGTAACTGTCAATTAAGTCATTAACTGATGCCCAGCATGGCTGTGTCTGAATACTAAGTTATGTATGCATTGCATGAAACTGTGGCAACTTAAGCACTCAGTTGGATCTAAGCCCACTATTGAACAGCATGACAAAAAGTAGACAAAATTATTTCTGTTTATGTGTAGACAATAGAATGAAAATTAAATTTTATGTGGCTTATAATCAGAATTTCCTAAATTACAAGATAAAATATAAGTACATTCACCATTTACTAATATGTATTGCAATGAATCAAATACCTGCTGAGTTGGAAAAACGGAACAAAGGTTTATTTGCTTCCTCTAAGTGATACATTAAACTAAAGCAGACAAAGCAAACAGTCTGGTAAAATGCTGACAGTGGGGCTAGAATTAACTACAACTGCAAATACAGACAATCTTTCTGTTGAACCACTAATAAAAATAACATGCAGTTAATGATACAAGGAAGACTGTTTTTCAGATCAGTGAAAATTGATCTGGCATTAACTGTTATGCAAAATTTCAGCAATGAGAGCCTTGTATCTTGCTCTCAAAAAGGTGCTGAGGTAGCATTAAACTTTCAGAAAAAAAAAAAAAAAAAAGACACAACCAATGAAACTGTCAACAGAATTCTCTGAAATCTTAACAAATACATTTGTTAGGATATTCAGCCAAAACAAGGAACACAGCCAAGGTCAAGCAGAAGCAAGTTAGTGTCTCTCAGAGCAAGGAAACCAAAGGAAAGATTCATTACCAGACTAATGGTTATGGCATATATCTGTCCAATGGGATTGTTCAGAACTTATCCTTATTTTCCTTTTTACTCCCAACAGTGATTTATTTACATTCTACCACTTTCTGCTCAGGATCAGTGGAAAATTTTAAAGGTACAGCCGAAAACTACCACACATGCTTTGGTTAACAGTAGTGTCTCAATTTGGTATTTTATGAACAACTCCAGTACTGAATTATTCAGAAGCAAATAATTAAGCTTTTTGCTGTTTGGGTTTTGCTGTTTCTGGGTTTTTTAATTATTATTGTGGCAAAGAAGCTGGACACAGGACTGTTGTTATCTAATGATCACTTCCCAAGGGAGTATCCTGGAAGAAATATTCACTGATAATACAGGAAGAACAATTTAAGATTATGAGGGATACATGCAACTAGGACAGAGTGTGCTGTAGTATGTTTGTCTGATGAAGAACAACCAGAACTCCAGCTCTGCCAAACGTTTGCTAGCCCTTATTTGTTTTGGTGGTCTTTCCTCTTGTCCTCTCCTCCCAGATTTTCAGTTCAGGTATAACTAGTTCCAAGGTAGGGTATATACAGTGAAAAAAAATAAAAAGAAAGACAAACAAACAAACACAACACCAAAAAAACCCACACCAAACCAAATAACCACAAACCAAAAAAAAACCCAAACCAAACCCAAACCACAAAACCAGATGAAAACTAGAAAAAACATCTTACAAAGACTGTTAATGTAATTGTTGTGGCTTCCAATCCACCCCAAAGAGATTAGTCTCCAAATGTTAGATAATGTTCTTGTTAATCGTGATCGCCTATTCAACATGTATGTCTGCACCCACATGCAATTAATTATGATTGACACAGCCTCCCTGAACTGCAACCACAGTTGTGTTATTAAGACAAATGACCTTTGATCCGCGACAGCAAACTCAATCCTCATCAGTTATCCTATCACTGGCTTTTCTAATATATTTTTTAATTTTTTTTATTTTTCATCATCACAGCCTGTTCAGTGAGGTCACCATATTGGTGGCATGGTGACCGTGGCTAGTCTCTCCATATAAAATAGAATAGAATAGAATAGACCAGACCAGACCAGACCAGACCAGGTTGAAGGAGACCTTCAAGATCATCGCGTCCAACCTATCATCCAGCACCACCTAATCAACTAAAGCGTGTAAACAAGCACCCTGTCAAGTCTCCTCCTGAACACCTCCAGTGATGGTGACTCCACCACCTCCCTGGGCAGCACATTCCAATGGCCAATCACTCTTTCTATGAAGAACTTCCTAACATCCAGCCTAAACCTCCCCTGGCACAGCTTGAGACTGTGTCCTCTTGTTTTGATGCTGGTTGCAACAGGGAGAAGAGACCAACCCTCACCTGTCTACAACCTCCCTTCAGGGAGTTGTAGCCAGCAAGGTCTCCCCTGAGCCTCCTCTTCTCCAGGCTAAGCAACCCCCACTTCCTCAGCCTCTCCTCAGAGGGCTTATACTCCAGATCCTTCACCAGCTTTGTTGCCCTTCTCTGGACATGTTCCAGCAAGTCAACATCCTTCCTGAACTGAGGGGCCCAGAACTGGACACAGGACTCAAGGTGTGGCCTAACCAGTCCTGAGTCCAGGGGCACAATGACTTCCCTGCTCCTGCTGGCCACACTCTTCCTGATCCATGCCAGGATGCCATTGGCCTTCTCAGCCACCTGGGCACACTGCTGCCTCATGGTCAGCCTACTGTCAACCAGTATCCCCAGACCCCTTTATGCCGGGCCACTCTCCAGCCACCCTGACCCCAGCCTGTAGCACTGCATGGGATTGTTGTGGCCAATGTGTAGACCCCGGCATTTGGATGTGCTAAATCTGTGACTGAAGACGAGGAAAAGTCTGAGGTCCTGAACACCTTCTTTGCCTCAATTTTTAACAGCAAGGCAGGAGGAGTTCAGGATGAGTGGCCTCCTGAGCTGGGTGACGGGGTCAGGGAGCAGTGTAATGCCTTGGAAATCCATGAGAAATTAGTTCAGGACCTCATGAGCCACTTGGACACTCATAAGTCCATGGGACCAGATGGGATCCATCGTAGGGTGCTGAGAGAGCTGGCAGATGAGCTGGCCAAGCCGCTCTCCATCATTTTCCTCCAGTCCTGGCTCACAGGTGAGGTCCCAGATGACTGGAAACTGGCCAATGTGGTCCCCATCCACAAGAAGGGTTGGAGGGAGGAACCTGGAAACTCCAGGCCAGTCAGCCTGACCTCAGTGCCAGGGACTGCTCATCTGGAACCACTCCGCTTAAGCTGTGAGTTTCTCAGGGTTTTTTTGCTTTCCTTTCGGGGCTTCACGGGTCAGGAGGACTCCTGGTAGGGGGAGGAGCTGGTAGGGGAAGGAGCCGGCAGGATCATGCTCAAGTGAGCCTGCACGGGTCACGGGAGCCTGATGTCAGCCACGGCAGTTTTAAAAGCCGCCCGGGCTGTGCGCACGGCGCCATTTTGGTTCAGTAGCTGTCTAACGGCTGGGTGACAAAAAAAAACCCCAAAAAAACCCAAACAAAAAAAACCAAAAAAACCCCAAAAAACCCCACCCAAACACAAAAACCAAACCTTAAATGTTGCATCATGGTCATCACTTGGACGAAGGGTAAAAAAGCAGCATCTGCCCAGACAGAGCTGTTTTAACCAACATGCTGGAGTCCAGGCTGCCAGCTGCAGAGAGTGCTTCAGCCTGGCACTTGAAATAGAGGGGGAGGGAGAGGACAGCTGTGTCAGGTGTGAGCAGGTGAATTTTCTCCTCAGCCTGGTGGCAGAGCTGAAGGATGAAGTGGCCGAGCTGAAGGAGGAGGTAGCTAGGCTAAGGACAATAAGGGAAAGTGAAAGGGAGTTAGACTTGTGGGAGAAGGCTCTGCAGATCTCCCCTGCTGAGGGAAGGGTTTCTGGAGGCGGAGAGGGATGGATACAGGTCCCTGCCAGGGGTGGCAAGAGAAATCCACCCGGACCCTCTCCTCCTCCTCCACTGCCCTTGCATAATAAGTACGAGGCCCTGCAGGCTGAGGGCAGTAAGGATGAGAGGGCTGAGGCTGAGGAGCAGCCATCCAGAGGGAAGCCTAAGGCCAAGCGGACCCCACCAGTTGTAACGACCAGCTCCGGGGGGAAGCCTAAGCCCAAGTGGTCCCCACCAGCTATAATAACCAGCTCCACAAAGAAAAGGAGAAGAGTTATAGTTGTTGGGGACTCTCTCCTGGGGGGTACTGAGGGACCCATATGTCGTCCCAACCCATCCCACAGGGAGGTCTGCTCCCTTCCAGGGGAAGGGGTTAGGGACATTGCAAAGAGAATCCCTAAATTAATCCAGCCCTCTGACTATTACCCTCTGCTGGTAATACAGGCTGGAAACTATGAGATTGACAGGAAGGGCATCAAGGCGATTAAGAAGGAGTTCAGGGCCCTTGGACAATTGATTGATGGGGCAGGAGCTCAAGTGGTGTTCTGCTCAGTTCTTTCAGTGTCAGGGGTGTATACTGAGAGGAATGGGAGGACCCACACCATCAACAATTGGCTCAGGGGATGGTGCCAGAGGCGGAACTTTGGGTTCTATGACCATGGGACAACTTTCACCGCACCTGACCTGGTGCGGTCCTGATGGGGTGCATCTATCTAGAAGGGGTAAGAGAGTCCTGGCACTGGAGTTGGCAGGGCTCATTAGGAGGGCTTTAAACTAGGTCTGAATGGGGTGGGTGAGGCAATCGGTCCCTCTGTAGAGGCAAGAGTAGGGCACAAGGTAGGGTCAGTTGAGAAGTCAGGAACCCAGCTGTGATGCATGTACACCAATGCACACAGCCTGGGCAACAAACAAGAGGAGTTGGAGGTCCTAATCCATCAGGGCGACTATGATGTAGTTGCCATCTCAGAAACTTGGTGGGACAGCACTCACGATTGGAGTGCTACAATGAGGGGTTACAGGCTCTTTAGGAGAGACAGGCGAGGGAGAAGAGGAGGAGGGGTGGCTCTGTATATTAGAGAGTCAATCTCTGCCACACAACTTGAGGTGGAAGATGAGGTAGTTGAGAGCCTGTGGGTCAAAATCAGAGGACAGTCTAACAAATCTGACATCCTGGTTGGAATCTGTTACAGACCACCCAACCAGGATGAGGAGGCTGATGAAGTATTCTACAAGCAGCTGGAGGCCGTCTCAAGATCATCAGATCTTGTCCTTGTTGGCGACTTCAACCTCCCAGATATCTGCTGGGAACTTCATTCAGCAGGGAGGAGGCAGTCCAGAAGATTCCTGGAGCAAATGGAGAACTGCTTTCTGACACAGCTGTTAAGCAAGCCTACCAGGGGACAGGCTCTGCTTGACCTGCTGTTCTGCAATAGGGAAGGGTTGGTGGGAGACGTGATCATGGGAGGCTGCCTAGGGTGCAGTGACCACGAGATAGTGAAGTTTTCAATATGCAGGGAGATAGGGAGGACCACCAACAGGACCTTCACCTTGGACTTCCGAAGGGCGAACTTCAGCCTATTTAAGAAACTTGTCTGCAAAGTCCCCTGGGTACCAGCCCTCATGAACCAAGGACTTCAGGAGGGTTGGACCTACTTCAAACAGGAGCTCTTGAAGGCACAGGAACTGGCAGTTCCCATGTGCCAGAAGGCAAGCCGGCGGGGAAGGTGACTGGCCTGGATGAGCAAGCAGCTCCTGGAGGATTTAAGGGGGAAGAGGAGGCTGTATCACCTATGGAAGGAGGGGAAGGCTTCTCGAGGTATGTTCAAGGAAGCTGTTAGATTATGTAGGAATAAAATTAGGGAGGCAAAGGCCCAGCTGGAACTGAAGCTGGCCACCACAGTTAAAGATAATAAAAAGCATTTTTATAAATATATTAACAATAAGAAGAAGGGCAGGAAGAACCTGCACTCCCTAGTGGACCTGGAGGGGAACACGGTGACTGAAGACGATGAGAAGGCTGAGGTCCTGAACACCTTCCTTACCTCAATTTTTAACAGCAAGGCAGGAGGAGTTCAGGACGAGTGGCCTCCAGAGCTAGGTGATGGGGTCGGGGAGCAGTGTAATGCCCTGGAAATCCATGAGGAATTAGTTTGGGACCTGCTGAGCCACTTGGATATTCACAAGTCCATGGGACCGGATGGGATCCATCGTAGGGTGCTGAGAGAGCTGGCAGATGAGCTGGCCAAGCCGCTCTCCATCATTTTCCTCCAGTCCTGGCTCACCGGTGAGGTCCCAGATGACTGGAAACTGGCCAATGTGGTCCCCATCCACAAGAAGGGTCAGATGGAGGAACCTGGAAACTCCAGGCCGGTCAGCCTGACCTCAGTGCCAGGGAAAGTGATGGAGCAGATTATCCTGGTGGCAATAACTGCGCACCTGAAGGATGGCCAAGGGATCAGGTCCAGCCAACATGGATTCAGGAAGGGCAGATCCTGCCTCTCCAACCTGATCTCTTTCTATGATCAGGTGACCCGTCTGGTGGATGTGGGGAGGCCTGTGGATGTGGTCCACCTGGACTTCAGCAAGGCCTTTGACACCGTCCCCCACAGCAAACTGCTGACTAAGCTGTCAGCTCGTGGATTGGATCATTACACTCTGTGCTGGGTTACGAACTGGCTGGAGGGCCGGGCCCAGAGAGTGGTAGTGAATGGTGCCACATCCAGCTGGCGGCCAGTCACTAGTGGTGTCCCCCAGGGATCAGTGCTGGGCCCTGTCCTCTTCAACATATTCATCGATGATCTGGATGAAGGGGTAGAGTCAGTCATCAGCAAGTTTGCAGATGACACAAAGTTAGTGGCAGATGTTAGTCAGTTAGAGGGTAGAAAGGCTCTGCAGAGGGACCTCGACTGACTGGACAGATGGGCAGAGTCCAACAGGATGGCATTCAACAAGTCCAAGTGCCGAGTGCTGCACTTTGGCTACAACAATCCCATGCAGAGCTATAGGCTGGCGTCGGAGTGGCTGGAGAGCTCCCAAACAGAGAGGGACCTGGGGGTGCTGATTGACAACCACCTGAATATGAGCCAACAGTGTGCCCAGGTGGCCAGGAGGGCCAATAGCATCCTAGCCTGCATTAGGAATAGTGTGGCCAGCAGGAGCAGGGAAGTCATTGTGCCCCTGGACTCAGGACTGGTTAGGCCACACCTTGAGTCCTGTGTCCAGTTCTGGGCCCCTCAGTTTAAAAAAGACATTGAAACACTTGAACGTGTCCAGAGAAGGGCAACAAGGCTGGGGAGAGGCCTTGAGCAAAAGCCCTATGAGGAGAGGCTGGGGGAGCTGGGATTGTTTAGCCTGGAGAAGAGGAGGCTCAGGGGTGACCTCATTGCCCTCTACAACTACCTGAAAGGTGGCTGTAGCCAGGAAGGGGTTGGCCTCTTCTCCCAGGCAACCAGCACCAGAACGAGGGGACACAGTCTCAAGCTGCACCAGGCGAGGTTTAGACTCGAGGTGAGGAGGAAGTTCTTCACTGAGCGAGTCATTCGGCTTTGGAATGGGTTGCCCAGGGAGGTGGTTGAGTCATCGACCTTGGAGGCGTGCAAGGGGAGATTGGACGTGGCACTTGGTGCCATGGTCTAGGCATGGGGTCTGTGTTGATAGGTTGGACTTGATGATCCTCGAGGTCCTTTCCAACCTAAGCGATACTGTGATACTGTGATACTGTGAAAATGATGGATCAGATTATCCTGGTGGCAATAACTGTGCACCTGAAGGATGGCCAAGGGATCAGGTCCAGCCAACATGGATTCAGGAAGGGCAGGTCCTGCCTCTCCAACCTGATCTCCTATGATCAGGTGACCCATCTGGTGGACATGGGGAGGACTGTGGATGTGGTCCACCTGGACTTCAGCAAGGCGTTTGATACCGTCCCCCACAGCAAACTGCTGGCTAAGCTGTCAGCTCGAGCCTTGGACCGCAACACTCTGTGCTGGGTTAGGAACTGGCTGGAGGGCCGAGCCCAGAGAGTGGCGGTGAATGGTGCGACATCCAGCTGGTGGCCAGTCACCAGTGGCATCCCCCAGGGATCAGTTCTGGGCCCTGTGTTCTTTAATATCTTCATTGATGATCTGGATGAGGGGGTGGAGTCAGTCATCAGCAAATTTGCAGATGACACCAAGCTAGGAGCAGATGTTAGTCAGTTAGAGGGTGGAAAGGCTCTGCAGAGGAATCTCGACCGACTGGACAGATGGGCGGAGTCCAATGGGATGGTATTCAACAAGTCTAAGTGCTGAGTGCTGCACTTTGGCCACAACAACCCCATGCAGAGCTACAGGCTGGGGTCAGAGTGGCTGGAGAGCTCCCAAACAGAGAAGGACCTGGGGGTGCTGATTGACAGCCACCTGAATATGAGCCAGCAGTGTGCCCAGCTGGCCAAGAAGACCAATGGCATCCTGGCCTGCATTAGGAATAGTGTGGCCAGCAGGAACAGGGAGGTCATTGTGCCCCTGTACTCTGCATTGGTTAGGCCACACCTTGAGTCCTGTGTCCAGTTCTGGGCCCCTCAGTTTAAGAAGGACATTGAGACACTTGAACATGTCCAGAGAAGGGCAACAAGGCTGGGGAGAGGCCTTGAGCACAAGCCCTATGAGGAGAGGCTGAGGGAGCTGGGATTGTTTATCCTGGAGAAAAGGAGGCTCAGGGGTGACCTCATTGCCCTCTACAGCTACCTGAAAGGTGGTTGTAGCCAGGAAGGGGTTGGTCTCTTCTTCCAGGCAACCAGCACCAGAACAAGGGGACACAGTCTCAAGCTGCGCCAGGGGAGGTTCAGACTCGAGGTGAGGAGGAAGTTCGTCACCAAGCGAGTCATTCGGCATTGGAACAGGTTGCCCAGGGAGGTGGTTGAGTCACCATCCCTGGAGGTGTTCAAGAGGAGACTGGATGTGGCACTTGGTGCCATGGTCTAGTCCTGAGGTCTGTGGTGACAGGTTGGACTTGACAATCCTTGAGGACTCTTCTAACCTTAGCGATACTGTGATACTGTGATACTGTGAGATCTCATGCCCTTGGACTCTGCCCATCTGTCCAGCCTGTCAAGGTCCCACTGCAGAGCTCTCCCACCCTCTAATGGATCAACACCTGCCCCCATCTTGGTGTCATCTGCAAACTTACTGATTATGGACTCAATTACCTTGTCCAGATCATCGATAAAAATATTGAAATGGATTGGGCCCAGCACTGATCCCTGTCATGCAGGACAGTGTCAAATGCTTTACACAAGTCCAGGTAGATGACATCAATTGCTTTTCTGTTACCCACTGATGCTGTAACTCCATCACTGAAAACCACTAGGTTCACCAGGCATGATTTGCCCTTGCTGAAGCCATGCTGGTTACCACAAATCACCTGTACTTTGTTTTCTGTATGCTTTAGCTAGGCCATGATCTTGCCAGGCACAGAGGTGAGATAGATTGCTCTATAGTTTGTGGGGTCTTCCTTTTTTAAGCCCTTCTTGAAGATGGGGGTTATGTTTCCTCTTTTCCAGTCAGCAAGGACCTCACCATATTGCCATGACTTTTTGAATGTAATGGACAGTGGTTTGGCAAATTCATCTGCCAGTTCCCTAAAGACCTCTGGGTGGATCTCATTGGGCCCCATGGACTTGGACATCTTCAGGTTCTTTACATTGTCTCAAACCTGATCTTCTCTTATAGTGGGTGGATCTTCTTTTCCCCACTCCCCACTTTTTGTTTTCTTTCTGGAGCTTGGGCAGCCAGTTAGACCCCTTGGCAGTGAACACTGAGGAAAAGCAGCCACTGAGCACGTCAGCCTTCTCTGTATCACTCATGTCCAAGACTCCATTTTCCATTTGGAGAGGTCCCATGTCTTCCCTAGCCTTCTTTTTGTAACTCATGTACCTTAACAAATTCTTCTTTGTATTAGTTTTAGGCTACACCTTTAAAATTTAACTGCAGATTTCAAGCAGAAAAGTAGAAAAATATAAATAAACTACTTTTGGGTATAAAAAGAAAAACAAAAGATTATTCTAAACAAATTCATTGGATAAATGTCTGGGATAAGAGAAGCTGTATCATAACAATTCTTCACATTCCCGTTTCACATTTCCATTCCTTTTCTCTTCTCTTCTGATCTTTGCTGTTTTGCTTTGCTCGGGAGAAGATAATATGCTTCTGGCTGACCTTTGGATAAGTCTAACCCACTGCTTTCTCTCAACTCCTTTCTCTTTCTTGGGACAAGGGGGGTTGGGGGGGCAGTGGAACAGGCTTGTCTAGTCTTCTGACCAGGGGTGTTTTCGTGTTGTTTGCTAATTGTAAATGTCTGTATAATATTGTAAATACTGTATATTTTGTACATACTCATTGCATTCCATTGTAGAGTGTAGATTTTGCTTGTAAATACAGCTTCATTTGCTTCTAACTGAGTTAGTCTGGCTAAAAGTTAATGCTTCAACCCACCACATTCTTATTCCCTTTTATGTCCCTAGCCAAGTTTAATTCTATCTCTGTTTTTGCTTTCCTAACCTCATCCTTGGCTGCTTGGACAATTTTTTTGTAGTCCTTCCACATGGTCCATTCTCGTTTCCATTGCTTATAGACTCTTCTTTATGGCCCAACTCTGGGAACACCTTGTTCATCCATGTTGGTCTCCTGGAACTCTGTCCTGCTTTCTTTCTTCTTGGGATGCACTGGTCCTGGGCCTGGAGATGGTTCTTGAATACTGACCAACTTTCTTGGGGCCCATTTCACTCCAGGGCCTTGTCCTACATCACCCTGCCAACTAGATTCCTAAAGAGGATCAGTCTGCTGTCTTGAAATCCAGAGTAGTGAGCTTGCTTTCCACCCTCTTTGATACCTTGAGGATCTTAACTCTATCAATTAATGGTTGCTGTAGTTAAGACTGCCCTTAAATTTCACAACACTCCCCAGCCCTTACCTGTTGGTGAGGACAAGGTCCAGCACGGCACCTTTTCTTGTGGGTTCCTTTAATGTATAGAGGAGGAAATTGTCCTCAATGCATTCGAGAACCTCTTAGATTGCTAGCGCCCTGCTGTGTTGTCCTTCCAACAGACATCAGGGTGGCTGAACTCTCCCATGAGGACCAGTGCTTGTGAATGCAAAACTGCTTCTCTCTGTTTACAGAAGGCCTCATCCATGCAGTCTTCTTGGTCAGATGGCCTGAAGCAGCCCCCCACTATGATGTCACTTTCCCTTGTCTTCCCTTTAATTCTCACCCTTAAGCTCTCTGTCACCTCTTCTTCTATTTCCAGGCTGGGCTCCATGGTCTCCAGTTGGTCTTTGATGTAGAGGCCCACACTTCCTACCTTTGTCCCCTCCCTGTCCTTCCTAAAGAGCTTATATCCATCTAACTCCAGGCTCCAGTCATGCAAGCCATCCCACTATATCTCAGTAATGTCAATAGTATCATAGCCCTGCAGCACGTGCGTGTCTGTAGCTCTTTGTTCTTGTTCTCCACGTGCTGTGTGTTACTGTAAAGGCATTCAAGTCGAGGGCCAATTGAAGTTGGTTTACTGACTGGGGTACCCTTATTCTGCTCTTCAGGTGCTCTCTTCCCAGTCTGTGGTCCAGCTCCAGGCCCTAAGTACCTATTAGTGTCATTGGTTTTGATGTGGGATGGATTGAGCATCCCTTCCCCAGCAACTGCTGTTTAAAGCCTTTCTCACTGGATTGGAAAGCTTGTGTCCAAAGATGGTTTTCCCCTTCTCTGAAAGACGCACTCTGTCAGTCCCCAGAAGACCAGATTTCTGAAAGTAAGTTTCATGGCTTAGGTGTCCAGAGTCTTGTCCATGACACCACTCCCTCAAACATTTGCTGATTTTTCCCTATTCTGTAAGCCCTTTCAAACCCCTTTGCCTTAACTGGGAGGATTGATGAAAAGAATACCTGTGCTCCTGAATCTTCCACTGCTAGTCCCAGTGTCTTACAGGCCTTCTTGATATTCTGTAGATTGCATACTGCTGTGTTCTTGCTGCTACCATGAAGCAGCAGCAACAGATAAGAGTCAACAGGACATACAAATCTAGGTAACCTTGGTTACATCCTTGATGTGATTCCCTCGTAAACAACACACCTCTCTGGATTGTGGATAAGGACAGCAAATGGATGTCGCTGTGTGTCTCAGAAGAGAGTCACCCATTACCATCACCCATTGCCTTTTCATTGAGACTGTAGTAATTATATGACAGGAAGCTGGCTGGGCCATTTTACTTGGGTCTGTAATAATCTTAGAGATCTTTTCCAACTGAAACAGTTCTATGATTCTATAAATGCATGACAAAAGCTTTGCCAGAAATACAGATAGAGATAATGAATGGTGAAATATCATAGTCATAAAATAAATCTAACATGATATAAAACAGAATTACATAGCACAGCTGTTTTCATAGAATAGAATAGAATAGAATAGAATAGACCAGGTTGGAAGAGACCTTCAAGACCATCACGTCCAACCTATCATCCAACACCACCTAATCAACTAACCCATGCAACCAAGCACCCTGTCAAGTCTCCTCCTGAGCACCTCCAGTGATGGCCACTACACCACCTCCCCGGACAGCCCATTCCAGTGGGCTCCCTCTAATGCCTCTAATGGTATCTCTAATGCATGAGAATTTACTCCATATTTTTATGCTCACTGCCACATTTTTATCTGATGGGTAATTCATATTAAGCACTTCAGGCTTACTTAGTGTAGTCTATCCATTTATCACTGCTCAGGCAGAAAGCAATGCTGTACCGATCAAGGCTCAGTGGCATTAAAAAGGTGAAAGGTGCCATTAAAAGCAACATACCACTTCTGTATATGAGAAAACCCAGCAAATTTGATGAGCTCAGATATGACACAACTAGGTGATACCAAAAGATAGCTTAGAAAGCATGTATTTTATCTAAAGAGAAGGTAAGTGCCTACAGGGACAGCTGCTTAAAGCTGATTGATGGACTGTTCTTAAAGTAATAAGTGAAGAACCTTGGTTAATCACAAGACATATTTTCTCTGACTTGTATTGGCTATTGGAATAATTTTTTGCTCAACAAGGTCACAGACCAGAAAAGATCTAATGAAACGTTTATCACTAAATTCTCTGACACCAATGGCCATGCAAGCTTAGTGTCTGAGCAGAGTTATTAACTAATTACATGATGTATTATACAGATGCAAGAGATAAGGCTGACAAAAATACCTGAGGGATTCAAAAGCATATAATAACAATTGAAATTTCAGTACACACTCAAGCTAAGAGGGGCAGCAAGAAAACCTCCACTCTATACTTCCAGAGGGCGGACTTCAGGTTACTCAAGGAACTAACTCAGAAGGTACCTTGGGAAACAGCTCCTAAAAACAAAGGGGTACAGGAGAGTTGGACCTACTTCAAGAAAGAACTCTTGAAGGCGCAGGAACAGGCTGCGCCAATGTGCCGGAAGATGAGCCGCTGGGACAGATAGCCAGCCTGGATGGACAATGATCTTCTAAAGGAACTAAGGGAAAAAAAGAGGGTGCTACCATCTTTGGAAGAAAGGTGAGGTAACCTTTAGAATGTTTAAGGATATTGCTAGGTCTTGGAGGAAAAACTTAGGGAGGGAAAAGCCCATACAGAACAGAACAGAACAGAACAGAACAGAACAGAACAGAACAGAACAGAACAGAATAGAATAGAATAGAATAGACCAGGTTGGAAGAGACCCCAAAGATCATCATGACCAACCTATCATCCAACACCACCTAACCAACTACACCATGCAACCAAGCACCCTATCAAGTCTCCTCCTTAACACCTCCAGCAATGTCTACTCTACCACCTCCTCAGGCACCCGATTCCAATGGGCAATCACTCTCTCTGTACAGAACTTCCTCCTACCTCCAGCCTAAACCTCCCCTGGTGCAGCCTGAGACTGTGTCCTCTTGTTCTGGTGCTGGTTGCCTGGGAGAAGAGACCACCCTCTGCCTGTCTACAACCTCCTTAAGGCAGTTGTAGAGAGCAGTAAGGTCACCCTTGAGCCTCCTCTTCTCCAGGCTAAACAACCCCAGCTCCCTCAGCCTCTCCCCATAGGGCTTGTGCTCCAAACCCCTCCCCAGCTTTGTTGCCCTTCCCTGGACATGTTCCAGCAACTCAACATCCTTCCTAAACGGAGGGGCTCAGAACTGGATACAGTACTCGAGGTGGCCAGTACTGGCCACTGCTGTGAAGGACAACAAAAAATTCTTCTACAAATATATTAATAGCAAGAGGAGGGGCAAGGACAAACTCCACTTCTTGGTGGACATGGAGGGGAACATAGTAACAAAAGACGAGAAAAAGGCAAAGGTACTTAACACCTTCTTTGCCTCAATTTTTAATAGCAGGAGAGATTGTCTTCCAGACAGTTGACCTCCTGAGCTGGCAGATGGAGTCAGGGAGCAGTATAGTTCCCCTGTAATCCAGGAGGAAGTAGTTAGAGATCTTCTCAGCCACTTGGATCCCCACAGGTCCATGGGACCAGATGGGATCCATCCTAGGATGCTGAGAGAGCTGGCAGATGAGCTGGCCAAGCCACTCTCCATCAGTTTTCAGCAGTCCTGGCTCACTGGAGAGGTCCCAGATGACTGGAAGCTAGCCAACATGATGCCCATCCACTAGAAGAACCAGTTGAATGAGCCAGGGAATTCCAGATCTGTCAGTGCCAGGCAAGTTTATGGAACAGGTCATCTTGAGGGCAATCACACAGCACTTACAGGATGGCCAAGGAATCAGGCCCAGCCAGCATGGATTTAGGAGGGGCAGGTACAGCCTGACCAACCTGATTTCCTTCTATGATCAGGTGACCTGCCTGGTGGATGTGGGCAAGGCAGTGGATGTAGTCTACCTGGACTTCAGCAAGGCAGTGGGCCCCCACAGCAAACTCCTGGCCAAGCTGTCAGCCCATGGCTTGGACAGCAGCACTCAGTGCTGGGTTAGGAACTGGCTGGAGGGCTGAGCCCAGAGAGTGGTGGTGAATGGTGCCACATCCAGCTGGCAACCAGTCACTAGAGGTGTGCCCTGAGGGATCAGTGCTGGGCTGCATGCTCTTTAATATCTTAATTGATGATTGGGATGAAGGCATTCAGTCCATCATCAGTAAATTTGCAGACGACACCAAGCTGGGGGCAGGAGTTGATCTGCTGGAGGGTAGAGAGGCTTTGCAGAGGAACCTTTACAGGCTGGACAGATGGGCAGAATCCAACGGCATGAGATTTAACACATCCAAGTGCCGGGTTCTGCACATCGGCCACAACAACCCCATGCAGTGCTACAGACTGGGGTCAGAGCGGCTGGAGGGCGGCCAGGCAGAGAAGAACCTGGGGGTACTGGTTGATAGTAGGCTGAACATGAGCCAGCAGTGTGCCCAGATGGCCAAGAAGGGCAATGGCATCCTGGCCTGCATCAGGAAGAGTGTGGCCAGCAGGAGCAGGGAGGTCATTCTGCCCCTGTACACTCCACTGGTTAGACCACACCTTAAGTCCTGTGTCCGGTTCTGGGGGCCTCAGTTTAGGAAGGATCTTGACTTGCTGGAACGTGTCCAGAGAAGGGCAACAAAGTTGGTGAGGGGCTTGGAACACAAACCCTATGAGGAGAGACTGAGGGAGCTGGGGTTGCTTAGACTGGAGAGGATAAGGCTCAGGGGTGACCTTATTGCTCAAAATTCCCGGACTTCAAGAGGTTAATAAATAAGACCGCATGGAAAATGGCCCTCAGGGACAAGGGAGTGGAATGCAGCTGGCAGATTTGTAAGGATGCTCTCTACAGAGCACACAAGATCTCAGTCCCCACATGCAAGAAATCATCAAGGAAGGCAAGAGTCCACCATGGCTGAGTCGTGACCTGCTGGTCAAACTAAAGGACAAGTTGGGACTACACAGGAAATGGAAGAAGGGACAGGCATCCTGGGAAGAGTATAAGGACGTTGTCCAGTTGTGTAGGTACAAGGTCAGGAAAGGCCAAGGCACAACTGGAACCAAACGTGGCCACAGACGTAATGAAAAAACGAAAAACAAGAAAGGGTTGCACACGTACATTAACTAGAAAAGGAGGATTGAAGATAGTGTAATCCACCTGAGGAGCAACAGTGGGGAAATAATATCAATGGATGTGGAGAAGCCTGAGATTCTCAACAATTTTTTTGCCTCAGTCTCACTGGCAACCCTCTCCTCATTGCTCTCATTTTGATGAACCATAATTTGGAGACCAGGTTGACATGGTTCCTCCCACTGTAAGCAAAGACAAGGTTTGTGATTGTCTGAGGAATCTGAAGATACACAACTCCATGGAGCCTGATGAAATGCATCCCAGAGTAATGAGAGTATTAGCTGATGTAGTTGCCAAGCCACTCTCCATTGTATTTGAACAGTCCTGGCAGTCAGGTTAAATCCCTGAGGACTGGATGAAAAGAAACATTACACCCATTTTTAGAAAGGGTAGAAAGGAGGACCTTGGGAACTGCTGACCTGTCAGCCTCACCTTCATGCCTGGGACGATCATAGAACAGATGCTCCTAGATGCCATGCTGAGGCACATGGAGGAGAGGGAGGCAATTCAAGACAGCCAGCATGGTACTAGGGGCAAATCCTGCCTAGCCAATCTAGTGGCTGGTAAGCAATGTGAGGCTCAGAGACAGCCTTGGCTGCAGTGACCATGAAGCAGTTGAATTTAATCTCCTCAGGGCAATCAGGAGGAAGTATTCCAAGCTCACGACCCTAGACTTTAGGCGTGCAGATTTTGATCGCTTCAGGGATCTGATAGCCAAAGTGTCATGGGACAAAGCCCTGGAGGGAAGAGGGACCCAGGACAGCTGGTCAGTATTCAAGGACCACCTCCTCTCTGTCCAGGAGCTCTGTATACCAACAAAGAGAAAAGCAGGCAAGAATGCTAGGAGGCCTGCCTGGATGAGCAAGGAACTACTGGACACACTATTACTTAAAAAGAAACTCTACAGGAAGTGGAGAGAAGGACAGGTAGAACAGGGGGAATATAAGGAAGCTGCCCAAGCAGCAAGAGTCCTGGTTGGGAAAGCCAAAGCAGAGTTTGAATTGAATCTAGCTAGGGAGGTTATAGGGGACCCTAAGAACTTCTACAGGTATATTAATGGGAAGAAGAAGACTAGGGAAGGTGTGGGCCCCCTCAGAAAGGAAACTGGTGACATGGTCACAAGTGATGAGGAAAAGGCTGAGGTACTTAATAACTTCTTTACCTCAGTCTTCACTGCAAGGGCCTCTAGCCACACTCCTGATGTTATGGAAGATAATGCCAGGAATGGGGGAGGAAGAACTGCCCATTGTAAGTGCAGATCAGGTTGGTGATCACCTGAAGAACCTGAAAGTGTTCAAGTCCATGGGACTTGACGGGATACACCCACGGGTACTGAGAGAATAGAATAGAATAGAATAGAATAGAATAGAATAGAATAGAATAGAATAGAATAGAATAGAATAGAATAGAATAGAATAGAATAGAATAAACCAGGTTGGAAGAGACCTTCAAGATCATCGCGTCCAACCTATCACCCAACACCACCCAATCAACTAACCCATCTAACCAAGCACCCTGTCAAGTCTCCTCCTGAACACCTCCAGTGACGGCGACTCCACCACCTCCCCAGGCAGCCCATTCCAATGGGCAATCACTCTCTCCGTGTAAAACTGGCAGATGAGGTTGCTAAACCCTTCTCTATTATATTTCAAAAGTCATGGCAATCTGGGGAAGTCCCCACAGACTGGAAAAGGGGAAACATCACCCCCATTTTCAAAACAGAGTAAGAAGGAGGAACCAGGGAACTACAGGTCAGTCAGTCTCACCTCTGTGCCTGGAAAGATCATGGAGCAGATCCTCCTGGAGGCACTACTGGCTCAGAAGAATAGTGAAGAGGTGATTGGGAACAGTCAGCATGGTTTCACCAAGGGCAAATCCTGCCTGACCAACCTGGTGGCCTTCTATGAGCAGGTGACAAAATTAATAGATGAGGGGCGAGCAACTGATGTCATTTACCTGGACGTGAGCAAAGCCTTCGACACTGTCCCACACCACATCCTGGTCTCCAAACTGGTGACACATGGGTTTGATGGGTGGACCACTAGATGGATAAGGAACTGGCTTGATGGCCGCACCCAAAGAGTGGCTGTCAATGGCTCCATATCCCAGTGGAGGCCAGTGACAAGCGGAGTCCCTCAGGGATCAGTCCTGGGACCTGTCTTGTTCAACATCTTTGTGGGTGCCATGGACAGTGGCATTGAGTGCACCCTCAGCAAGTTTGCTGATGACACCAAGCTGTGTGGTGCAGCAGACACGCTGGAGGAAGGGAGGCCATCCAGAGGGACCTTGACAGGCTGGAGAGGTGGGCACAAGCCAACCTCATGAAGTTCAATAAGAGCAAGTGCAGGGTCCTGCATCTGGGTCGAGGCAATCTCAGGCACAAATCCAGGCTGGGCAGTGACTGGCTGGAAAGCAGCCCTGAGGAGAGGGACATGGGGGTGCTGATGGATGAGAAGCTCAACATGAGCTCTCAGTGTGCTCTTGCAGCCTAGAAAGCCAATCAGATCCTGGGCTGCATCAAGAGAAATGTGGCCAGCAGGTCGAGGGAGGTGATCCTCCCCCTCTACTCAGCTCTGGTGAGACCCCACCTGGAGTACTGCATCTAGTTCTGGAGCCCCTATTACAAGAGGGATATGGACATGCTGGAACGTGTCCAGAGAAGGGCCACGAGGATGATCAGAGGGCTGGAGAACCTCTCCTGTGAGGACAGACAGAAGGAGTTGGGGCTGTTCAGTCTGGAGAAAGAGAAGGCTCCGAGGTGACCTAATTGTGGCCTTCCAGTCTTCTCTGAAGGGGGCCTACAGGAAGGCTGGGGAAGGACTTCTCAGGATGTCAGGTAGTGATAGGACTAGGGGGAATGGAATGAAGCTGGAGGTGGGGAGATTCAGGCTGGATGTGAGGAGGAGGTTCTTCACCATGAGAGTGGTGAAACCCTGGAATGGGTTGTCCAGGGAGGTGGTTGGGGCACCGTCCCTGGAGGTGTTTAAGAGCAGGCTGGATGAGGCTCTGTCCAGCCTGATCTGGTGTGGGGTGTCCCTGCCCATGTCAGGGGGGTTGGAACTAGATGATCCATGTGTTCCCTTCCAACCCTGACTGATACTATGATACTATGAAACAGTGACTATGTCAGTAAGTAAGGGACAACCTATGGATGTGATCTACCTGGACTTCTGCAAGGCCTTTGATACTGTTCCCCACAACACCCTACTTGCCAAGTCAGAGAGGAAAGGATTTTATGGGTAGACTGTTTAGTGGATAAGGAATTGGCCAGATGGTTGCATCTAGGTAGAGAGCAGTGACAACTGATATTGCTCAGGGGTCCATACTGGGACCTGTGCTGTTTAAACTTTTTATCAACAATATAGACAATGGGATTGAGAGCACCATCAGCAAGTTTGCAGATCACACCAAGCTGTGTGGTACTGACAATACACCAGAGATACAGAATGTCATGCAGAGGGACCTGGACAAGTTGGAGAGGTGGGGCCAGGTAAACCTCATGAGGTTCAACAAGAGTAAGCCCCGGAAATCCATGAGGAGTTAGTTTGGGACCTGCTGAGCCACTTGGATATTCACAAGTCCATGGGACTGGATGGGATCCATCCTAGGGTGCTGAGAGAGTTGGCAGATGTGCTAGCTAGGCCACTCTCCATCATTTTCCTCCAGTCCTGGCTCACCGATGAGGTCCCAGATGACTGGAAACTGGCCAATGTGGTCCCCATCCACAAGAAGGGTCGGATGGAGGAACCTGGAAACTACAGGCCAGTCAGCCTGACCTCAGTGCCAGGGAAAATGATGGAGCAGATCATCCTGGCGGCAATAACTGCGCACCTGAAGGATGGCCAAGGGATCAGGTCCAGCCAACATGGATTCAGGAAGGGCAGGTCCTGCCTCTCCAACCTGATCTCTTTCTATGATCAGGTGACCCGCCTGGTGGATGTGGGGAGGCCTGTGGATGTGGTCTACCTAGACTTCAGCAAGGCCTTTGACACCGTCCCCCACAGCAAACTGCTGACTAAGCTGTCAGCTCGTGGATTGGATCATTACACTCTGTGCTGGGTTAGGAACTGGCTGGAGGGCCGGGCCCAGAGAGTGGTAGTGAACGGTGCCACATCCAGCTGGCGGCCAGTCACTAGTGGTGTCCCCCAGGGATCAGTGCTCTTCAACATATTCATCGATGATCTGGATGAAGGGGTAGAGTCAGTCATCAGCAAGTTTGCAGATGACACAAAGTTAGTGGCAGATGTTAGTCAGTTAGAGGGTAGAAAGGCTCTGCAGAGGGACCTCGACCGACTGGACAGATGGGCAGAGTCCAATGGGATGGCATTCAACAAGTCCAAGTGCCGAGTGCTGCACTTTGGCCACGGTGATCCCATGCAGAGCTATAGGCTGGAGTTGGAGTGGCTGGAGAGCTCCCAAACAGAGAGGGACCTGGGGGTGCTGATCGACAGCCACCTGAATATGAGCCAGCAGTGTGCCCAGGTGGCCAGGAGGGCCAATAGCATCCTAGCCTGCATTAGGAATAGTGTGGCCAGCAGGAGCAGGGAGGTCATAGTGCCCCTGTACTCTGCTTTGGTTAGGCCGCACCTTGAGTCCTGTGTCCAGTTCTGGGCCCCTCAGTTTAAGAAGGACATCGAAACACTTGAACGTGTCCAGAGAAGGGCAACAAGGCTGGTGAGAGGCCTTGAACACAAGCCCTATGAGGAGAGGCTGAGGGAGCTGGGATTGTTTAGCCTGGAGAAGAGGAGGCTCAGGGGTGACCTCATTGCCCTCTACAACTACCTGAAGGGTGGTTGTAGCCAGGAGGGGGTTGGTCTCTTCTCCCAGGCAACCAGCACCAGAACAAGGGGACACAGTCTCAAGCTGCGCCAGGGGAGGTTCAGACTCGAGGTGAGGAGGAAGTTCTTCACCAAGCGAGTCATTCGGCTTTGGAACAGGTTGCCCAGGGAGGTGGTTGAGTCATCGACCCTGGAGGCGTTCAAGGGGAGATTGGACGTGGCACTTGGTGCCATGGTCTAGGCATGGGGTCTGTGTTCATAGGTTGGACTCGATGATCCCCGAGGTCCCTTCCAACCTAAGTGATACTGTGATACTGTGATACTGTGAAGTTCAGGGTTTTGCATCTGGGCCAGAACAATCCTCACTATCAATACAGACTGGGGGATGAAGCGATAGAAAGCAGCCCTGTGGAAAAGGACTTGGAAGCTGGAGATCAGCAGGCAGTGTGCACCAATCATGTCCTAGGCAGCATCAATAGAAGTGTGGCCAGCAGATTGAGTGAGGTGATTCTGCCACCTTGCTCTGGTGAGACCTCACCTGGAGTAGACTGCATCCAAGTCTGGAGCCCTCAATATAGGAAGGACATGGACCTGATGGAGCAGGTCCAGAGGAGGGCCATGATAATAATCAGGGGGTTGGAGTACCTCTGCTGAGGGATCTGGAGTTGTTCAGCCTAGAAAAGAAGAGGTACTGGGGAGACCTAATAGCGACCTTCCAGTACCTGAAGGGGGCCATAGTGGGTTGGAATTTCCCAATTACATTAACAAGGCACGACCAGCTCAATTGGAAGCAAATGAAGCTGTATTCGCAAAGACTACAGTCTACAATGGAATGCAATGAATATGTTCAAAATACACAGTATTTACAATGTTTACAGGTATTTATAATTAATGAACAGCACAAGGATCCCCCTGGTCAAAGATGAGGGGAAGCTAATAGCTTCTCCCTCCCAGCACCTGCTTCCCCCCTTGTACACAAAAGGAACATGAAAAAGGAGCAGAGAAACATTTTGTTAGACTTAGCCAAAACAATTCAGCCAAGGTTAGGCAGAAGCAAGTTAATCTCTCCCAGAGTGAAGAAACAAGAAGAGAGGTAAGTCCCCTATCTCCCCAAGGGGATTGTTTAGAACTATCATTATTTTCCTTTTTACAACCAATAGAGATTTATTTACATTTTACCACTTTCTGTTCAATATCCACAGAAAATTTTTAAAGGTGTAGCCTAGAACTACCACATCAGGATAAGTGCATCCTGGAAGAGATGAAATTAGAAGCATCTAGTTGTAAACTGTGAGAAGAAAGACTGAACATAGCTACATTGGGTCAGGTTTTCAAGTCCAATACTCAGTCCTGAGCAGAAGTTCAAGCAGATGCCTAAAAGTGAATATTAAAGTGGTGTGAGCCAATAGCGATGCTTTTAAAAAGCATTCATGAAAACTCAAAAAACCTGCAGCTCAGGAAACCTGAGCCAAATATAATTATAATATAATATAATATAATATAATATAATATAATATAATATAATATAATATAATATAATATAATATAATATAATATAATATAATATAATATAATATATATATAATATAATATAATATATAATAATATATAATATTATAATATAATATAGAATAATGTTCTGGAACCCATGACAATCCCTTCAGTTCACCAATAACTCATCATTATTGTTATCTCTTGAACTTCGGTTCTACTAATTTAATTTTTAAGATTCACAATCTTATATACAAACAGATCCTAGTCAAGGGAGGTTTAGACTAGATGTTAGGAAGAAATTCTTCATAGAGAGAGTGATTGGACATCGGAATGGGCTGTCCAGGCAGGTGTTTAGGAGGAGACTTGATGGGGTGCTTGGTGCAATGGTTTAGTTCATTAGATGGTGTTGGATGATGGGTTGGATGCAATGATCTTGAAGGTCTCTTCCAACCTGGTTTATTCTATTCTATTCTATTCTATTCTATTCTAGTCTAGTCTAGTCTAGTCTAGTCTAGTCTATCTCCAAGTGTCTTTCATCTAAAATGCCTCTATTGTATCTTATGTTGTGGGCTGGAGGGTCTTTGGTTTAAAGAGTAATTCCTGAAATGCAAGCCATCTCATGTTTCTCATCAACCTTGTAATGTTTTTCATTGCATTTTCAATAGGTCTACTAAATTGGGGGGTTTTATATGGGAAATGGGATAAAGTCACTTAGAAAACTGCTACTCATTATTCTCATGAAGCTTCTTTCTATTTTCTTTATGACTGGCAAGAACTTTGTTTTCATTCAATGGCTGTTTCTTTAGGAATCTATGGTAAGGGAGTTCAATGAACACCTCTTCAAGGTGCAAGTAAACTACTCTGAGCCAATCTTGCTCCCAGTGGCTCAATATTCCTAATGCTTCTATGTAATAGTAGAAAATAAAGTCATGCTGGATAAGATTTCATTTTGCAAGTCATAAGAGACTGGTGACAACTTTTACCTAGCAAACCACAAAATAAAAATTTTCAGAGAAAATCTGAAACCCAGCACTAATATTTTACAGTAAACACAGACTTGTCAGAAATATACTGTTATAAAATAACATACATAAATTTATAGGCCATAATTTAATTAGTTTTTACTAATTTGTGTATCATAACTATCAAATAAATAACATTCACCTCTTTGTGATTCTGCTCTATGTATAACGTGCTATTGATAGCTCCCAATAAACCACATGATTAAGTACACACTATCACATTTCCATTACTTCTTATTAACAGCCTCAACTACAGCATATAATGGTATCTTATCCTTTTCTTATTTCTTTACTGGTGATAACTCTAATCACTACATAACTAGGGAAAAGCTTGATTTTATTCTTTTATTCAGGGGGGGGGTGGTGGTGTGTGTGTGCCTTGTATTACAAAATTCTCAGATTTAAAGAAATCAATATGCAATATCAATCTAGTTTTCATTTGCATATAACAAAATATAGTTCCTTTCATATCTTACCTTCTCAGAATTTTTTTGGTGATTGCTACAGCCTATGGAGTCAAAGGCAAAGGTTTGGATACGATAGGAAGCCTTTGCTTCAGAAAGCTCAGGCTCCTGAGTAGTTTCACAGTTTCATTCAGGGTTGGAAAGGAACACAAGGATCATCTAGTTCCAACCCCCCTGCCATGGGCAGGGACACCCCAGGCACTGGTGAAGTTCCAGGCACAGAGGTGAGACTGACTGGCCTGTAGTTCCCTGGTTCCTCCTTCTTACCCTTTTTGAAGATGGGGGCAATGTTTCCCCTTTTCCAGTCTGTGGGGACTTCCCCAGACTGCCATGACTTTTGAAATATAACAGAGAGGGGTTTAGCAACCTCATCTGCCAGTTCTCTCAGTACCCGTGGGTGTATCCCGTCGGGTCCCATGGACTTGAACACTTACAGGTTCTTCAGATGATCACGAGCCTGTAGTAAAACTAAGCATTGGGAGTTTATGCAGTATTTTAGAGTTTCTTTCCATGTCTGGAAATAACAATGCAATTCCTGTGATGTGTGTGGACTTTGTATCACTTTGGAGAGTCAGTCTTGCATTAGAAAAATGTTCAGTTTTAATTCTGGAAGTATATAAATACTTGTTTCCCTTGCTTCCCCAACTGATACTGAAAGCATCCTACTGAGAAATATTCACACATCAAAAACTGAGATATAAGCAGCCCTGAAGAAAAGTACCTGGGGGTGCTGGTGGATGAGAAGCTCAACATGAGCCACCAGTGTACCCTTGCAAACCAGAATGCCAATCACATCCTGGGCTGCATCAAGAGAAGCATAGCCAGCAGGTTGAGGGAGGAGATTCTCCCCCTCTACTCAGCTCTGGTGAGACCCCACACAGAATACTACATCCAGTTCTGGAGCCTCCATTACAGGAAGGATCTAGAGGTGCTGGAATGTGTCCAGAGAAGGGCCATGAGGATGAGCAGAGGGCTGGAGCACCTCTCCTGTGACGACAGACTGAGGGAGCTGGGACTAATCAGTCTGGAGAAGAGAACACTCCAAGGAGACCTAATTGTGACCTTCCAGTATCTGAAGGGCGCCTACAAGAAAGCTGGTGAGGGACTTTTTAGGGTGTCAGGTAGTGATAGGACTAGGACGAATGGTTAAAAATAGAAATGGGTAGGTTCAGATTGGATATTAGGAAGAAGTTCCTCATCATGAGGGTGGTGAGACACTGGAACAGGTTGCCCAGGAAGGTGGTAGAAGCCCCATGCCTGGAGGTTTTTATGTCCAGGCTGCATGTGGCTCTGAGCAATCTGATGTCGTGTGAGGTGTCCCCGCCCATGGCAGAAGGGTCCCTTCCAACCCTAACAGTTGTATGATTCTAACCACAAAGACATGAGAAGATAAAAACATGCTGCAGCAAACATCTTAGGAGACATTCCTTTTCCCCTGGCAATCCAAAATGAAATAAATATTTTGTATTGCATTCTGAGATGGAAAAAAAACACAGACAGAAGATATTACAATCCATTCTAAGCTGATATTTTTCATTATGGTATCCTACCCATCTAAACGAAACTATCGTTTTTGTCCTAAATTGAAGAACAGGAACATGTCACAGAATCCAATCTGTCATGATATTGCTATTAAATTGTGCACCTCTTCACAGTACTTAGTGTGATATCACATCACATCTCTACAAACTGACACTCTTCATGATACCTGCAATGTATTTTATGAACTCATTGGTACTAAAGCTGAAGCATTTCTAGATTCTAGCAAAAATTATGTTACATCCACTGAAGATTTTAGTTGCCCAAAATGGCAAGTTCTCCTATGGTTAGGAGACATTACTTGTGCAGCAATAAAAAGTTGCTCCTCATTGTTTCGATCTCTCTTGGGAGACCTTCCCACTGGTTATTCTGCAGGTTTCCTCTGCAGACAAAGATGGGGAAGAACCAGGCTTTCAGACTCCAGAAAACAGCTTTGAGCACTTATTTTCATGCTGAACTTGTAATTTTTTTCCAGCAATAAAGAGTAGCTTTGCTTTTATTGCAACTTATCAGAAATATTAAGGTTAAGTTGGCTGGCACATCTGTGGCACACCTAAGCCTTTTAGCAGATTCAGAGATAGGAATTTAGGGAGAAGTAGGAAATGCCATCAGTCATCAGTCAGCTGGGCAAAAACAAGGGCAGATAATGCTAAGACAAGGAATAATGGCTTTGAATTGAAAGAGAGGTCAGATGTGAGGCCATTGTTCACTGTGAGGGTGGTGAGGCATTGGAACAGGCATCCCAGATAAGTTATGGATACCCCACCCTTGAAAAGGTTCAAAGTCAGGTTGGAAGAAATCTTACCTAGTGGAATACATCACTGTCTATGGTAAGAAAGTTGGAAACAGAGGACCTTCAACAACTCTTCCAACCCATACCATTCTATGAGTCCATGAAATGACATGCAAAGAAACCAAACCAAACCAAACAAAATCAAACAAACAAAAACCCACAACAGTTTAAATGGGGATTGGTTTGTTGTGTTTTTTTTTTTTCCCTAAGATCCAGCATTACAAATTAAGTCTCAATGCTGATGAACTGACAGTAGCAATTACTATGTCTTTTAAACCATTCATCTCACAATGAGGGACCCATAACACTTCATCTGGCTAGTTCTCTGTTCCCACAGAACTTCTGTTTTCCTAAGAAGCAGCTCTGCTTCCATCAAATGACAGCAAAATTCCTATTGGCTTGCAGCCAAACCATAAATAAACTATAGGTTATTTTAAGGTCCAGTTCTAAAAGCTAGAGGTAATACTACTCAACTCGGCCAAGAAGAGAAACAGAAACACTATGGCTTAGTGTCTTGTGTGACAGTTTTACAGATAATCAGTGACAGAACAGTGATTAAGACATTTCACTTTCTAAATCCATTTGAACATGCCATTCTTGTGTCAGAAATTTGAATTCTGAAGATCCCAGTTTTGATCTATCACTTTGAGGAAGTTATTTGCTTTGATTGTTTGGTTTCCCACACAGCCACAAAGTAGCACAACGGAGGCAATATTCTAGGTATAACATAGTCAGAACTGCAGTCTAAGAAGGCCTTTTCTCATATATTTTTTGGCTGAATTTCATCATGAACCACCAGACTAAAACCAGGAATTCTGAATTCCAATGATTCCACATTTAAAATGTAGTATTTGCCTTTTTTTTTTTTTTCTTCATTATAGCACTATCTTCAAACAACAGCAATTAAGAGGCAGAGAAAGGAAGTTGGCTGTAAAGGTGGAACTCTTAGGGTAAACATGAAACTGTATATACAAGTCATGACAGGAAGGATCCTATGGAGAAAAAAAAAGTGTTTTTTTTTTTTTAATTCTGAATTTTCAAATGGCATGTATGCAAATGACAAAACAAAATCTTAAAAGAAAGGAAAAGTAGACTGTTTTAGCAAAAAAAAAAATATGTATTGTTTCTTATGTTTCTTCATAGAAGTCCAACTGAGATCTTTAATTGGTCGTGCTCAGCTTTTCTACAGTGTTATTCAACACCTACACAGAAAACAAACACCTTTGACTCACATCAGTTGTGACATGTATCTTCCATGCTGAAATCATCATATTCAAACTGATGCTTAGGGTGTTTTCTCAAATATGTTGCATGCCAAATTTGCAAAAGTGAACAGATCCATATATTATATTTCTCTTACAACCATTTTTTTATTTCTCATTACACACAGCATCTGATATTGGCCATGTGGGCATTTAAATTCTTTTGGAAGACTCATGTCCACTGTGACATCTGCAAAGAACGACCAAACAGACACTTAGAAAATGCAATCCAGTAACTTAATAGCATCAATGGAAAGATCAAATTATATAAAAGAGAAACCTATCATACAGTTCAGATTTCCCTCCAAAAAAGCCACTCTTGAAGTTTAGAAAATTCCACCTTTCAAAATATGTTGTCTGGACTGGGGATGTCCCCTGCTTGACCCCTGTCCCAAACTGGTTTTGTTGTTTCATTTAAAATACCAGTCAGGTCACTGTGTGTTCCAATGTTGCTAACATTCATTACAGAAACTAAGTGTTTTCTATTGAAAACCACGCTTCCTGTCCCTACAGGCTTTCTCCTTAGTAAGGAGAAGAGGCTTAATAAGGTTTTCTTGTAAGCTAATTCCAGTAATAAATGCATGAACTGGGAGCAAAAAAGAAAAGATTAGAGACTGCTGATTCTCTGTTTCCAGGGTCTTCCTTTCAAAACAGCATGTTCTCTTTAGTCCTGCAGCCCCATGAACACCCATGGGCTTCAGAAACATAAAGGTTTAACAAACTCTTGAACAGATAACATCAGGACAGATCATTTAGCTGCTTATGTGAGCATGAAGGCTGTGCATAGTCAACTTACACTGTGATTACTGCAACACACTCTTTTCTGACCATGACAGACAACTCTTGTCCTGCTAATATCTAACCACAATGCCTCTAGCAAAGCAAAAAATCAAGAGGTTAGGAAAATGGCTTTAGAACATGACAAAAAAGGCTATAAACTTCTTGTACAGATTTACCAAGAAAAGCAAGACAAGTCTCTTATGTTCTATTTCAGTACTTTTCAGCCCTTGTCTCATCACTGCTTTGGTCTATTTGTCAAGAAAAGTTTGATGCCCTTCCAAACAGTTTGCAGAGGCAGTCAGCACTGCTTCCTGCTCATATCCAAGCAATACTTTCGCTTTCTCAGACATTGCATTTTGTGGAAACTATTTGCACATATTCATACAACTAATCTTGTTCTAAACCAGCCCTAGCTGCATTCACAATGTTGTAAATATTGAAATTGCATAAATTACTTACTCACAAAACCACACAGTATTATAAATAAAAAATACCCAGTCTTCATGTGCATTGGAGAAGTGTTACCTCTGCTACCTAGTCCTTTCCTTCTAAGACATAAAAGTTCCCTTCCTTTCCATCAGATCATATATCAAAACCAAACAAATGTTACAGGCCACTCTAGTCCACTAAACAGACTTTCCTTTGAAGTCCCTCTACTTGAGGCAGTTGAACCTCAGTACCTGTTAGACTAAAGAATGCCCAGAATGCTGCCTTTTTCTTCTCTTACTGTGCAGAAAGATTCTCCAGGCCCCTGCAGGTGGGAGTAGGAAGGGGCTCAAGCACCTTACTCAATCTCTGTACTCTGCAGGTGGCTGAAATGGTTCTAGGACTCTAACACAGGCAAAAAAGCATGTTTGTCTACAAAACTAACATTTCTCTAGGTGTTTATTGGCAAAGGGCTAAAGCTTTGATAGCCTTTTCAGATTGGCAATGCAGGTTCTATTTATCAAAATTCTTGTTTTTTTTTTTTTTTTCCTTGAATAAACAAACCACTTCATATATTGTTTTTCTGGTTAAATTAAATACTTGCTTGCACAGGGATATATATAAATTCAGGAACGTTTTGCTACTGACAATGCAATACTGCCACAGCATTGAAAACAGAAGTAATGGTATAAAACAGTACGTGCTTTTCCCAATTAAAGTAATTCTGTTATACAAGTTGATTCTACTGGCATGATACCAGATTTTCTCCTTAACAGCAAAATGGTTCTGGGTAAATAATTTTAGAGCAGTTAAAATTTCTGTATTAATTCTCTGATAAAACAGGAGTCAAAGTAGCACAGAGTTACAATTGCAGCCTTATCTAGTCTCCATCACCTCCTTCAAATTGCAGCTCTGGGTCCTGGGACTATCATAAAGTCATACAGTACTGAAAGCAATTCAGCCACTTTAAATCCTGAATTCTTTTAGAATGGGGGAAAATTTTCTGTGGGATTCTACTTACTGCTCATTTTGCCAATGTGTCTGTTGTCTTTTCTCCATCATTTTTGATGTGAGACAGGTTCTCCAATGTCTCCATTTCGAAAACAATTCTGTTGTAAGCTTCCCTACTACTTCTAACATATTCAATACAGAAAGGAAAAAAAATGTTCTCTTACTCTTTGAATTTTTGGCTATTGTCTTTGCCTTCTCTGACTGTCCACATTATTATGACTAAGGAGTAACACAAGCTTTAACTCAAAATCACATTAGGTTCATCATGAATATGCGCATAAATAGGTATCTGTACAACAGTTCATATAGCACCTTGTGATTGGCTAAAATAAAAATAAAATCAAATAAAATAAAATGTAAGAACAGGTAGGATATATACTAAGTGTTCCATTTGTCTAGAAAGAAAAATAAACTTCCCCCCTTCCCTTGAAGATAGAGAGTATTTTGGTTAAGATGATAATGAACTTGGGTAAAACAATTTTAACCTCTCATGGAAATTTTTGGAAGTTTTGGGTTTGTTCATGTGCAACACAATTTAATTAAGCAGTAATCAGCAATCAGCAAAAAAATCTACCACAAAAAGCTTGACACATTTTTATAATAAAGGAGTACTTGGAGACTGCTGGAGTTAATATTATAGTTTTCCTACTCTTTGAAAGCTCTTTTAATGGTAAGGTATTTGAGATAGGAAATCCCCAATATCCACTTCAACTGAACTCTAACTTAATCTTGAGCCTTTGTGTTATGCAAGTCAGTACAAGCAAAAGTGAAAACAAGACTCTCCTAGACATTCACTCTGTTGCTTTTATTTTACTCATAGCTATGTAACTTTAACCTTCGTTTAACACACAGAAACATCTTGGTTATATACTACATATATTAGCATTTAATAGGAAACAAAAATACCTCTTTGTATTACAAGATTATCTTTTTTAATAGATGACACATAACTAATTGCTATGCAAGAATAATAGTTTTCACATGAACCATTTCTTTTCTGAAAATTCACAGTATCACAGAATCACAGAATCACCAAGGTTGGAAGAGACCCCAAAGATCATAAAGTCCAACCTGTCAACATAGACCCCATGACTAAACCATGGCACCAAGTGCCATGTCCAATCCCCTTTTGAACACCTCCAGGGATGGTGACTCCACCACCTCCCTGGGTAGCACATTCCAATGGCAAATGACTCTCTCAGTGAAGAACTTTCTCCTCACCTCGAGCCTAAACTTTCCCTGGTGCAGCTTGAGATTGTGCCCTCTTGTTCTGGTGCTGGTTGCTTGAATGAAGAGACCAACCCCTTCCCGGCTACAACCTCCCTTCAGGTAGTTGTAGAGGGCAGTGAGGTCACCCCTGAGCCTGCTTTTCTCCAGGCTAAACAATCCCAGCTCCCTCAGCCTCTCCTCATAGGGCTTGTGCTCAAGACCTCTCACCAACCTTGTTGCCCTTCTCTGGACACATTCAAGCTTGACCTCCTCTTCACCAACAGGGAAGGACTGGTGGGCAATGTGGTGGTTGGAGGGTGTTTGGGGGCCAGTGACCACGAGATAATTGAATTCTCGGTTTTTGGTCAAGCCAAGAGGGGCGGCAAGAAGACCTCCACTCTGGACTTCCGGAGGGCAGACTTCGGATTACTCAAGGAACGAATTCAGAGGGTTCCTTGGGATAAAGCCCTTAAAAACAAAGGGGTCCAGGAGAGCTGGAACTACTTCAATGAAGAATTGTTGAAGGCTCAGGGACAGGCTGTGCCAATGTGCCGGAAGATGAGCCGCCGGGGCAGACGGCCAGCCTGGATGGTTCATGAACTTTTAATGGAACTGAGGGAAAAAAAGAGGTTGTATCACCTTTGGAAGAGAGGGGAGGCAACCCACAGAATGTTTAAGGATGTTGCTAGGTCTTGTAGGAAGAGAATTAGGGAGGCAAAAGCACATTTGGAGCTTAAACTGGCCTCTACTGTGAAGGACAACAAAAAGTCCTTCTATAAATACATTAATAGTAAGAAGAAGGGAAAGGACAACCTCCACTCCTTGGTGGACACGGAGGGGAACATTGTAACAAAGGATGAGGAAAAGGCAGAGATTCTTAACACCTTCTTTGCCTCAATTTTTACTAGAAGGGCAGAACGTCTTCCTGACAGCTGGCCTCCAGAGCTGGCAGAAGGAGCCAGGGAGCTGCACAGTTTCCCTATGTTCCATGAGGAGGTGGTTGGAACTCTTCTCAGCAGCTTGCATCCCCACAAGTCCATGGGACCAGATGGGATTCATCCTAGGGTGCTGAGAGAGCTGGCAGATGAGCTGGCCAAGCCACTCTCCATCATTTTCCAGCAGTCCTGGCTCACTGGCGAGGTCCTAGAGGACTGGAAGCTGGCCAACGTGGTGCCCATCCATAAGAAGGGCCAGTTGGATGAGCCAGGGAATTCCAGGCCTGTCAGCCTGACCTCAGTGCCAGGCAAGATCACGGAACAGGTCATCCTGAGTGCAATAACACAACACTTACAGGGTGGCCAAGGGATCAGGCCTAGCCAGCATGGATTTAGGAAGGGCAGGTCCTGCCTGACCAACCTGATCTCCTTCTATGATAGGTGACCTGCCTGGTGGATGTGTGGAGGCCTGTTGATGTAGTCTACCTGGACCTCAGCAAGGCCTTTGACACCGTCCCCCATAGCAAACTGCTGGCCAAGTTGTCAGCCCATGGCTTGGACGGGAGCACACTGCGATGGGTTAGGAACTGGCTGGAGGGCTGAGCCGAGAGAGTGGTGGTGAATGGTGCCACATCCAGCTGGCAGCCAGTCACTAGTGGTGTGCCCCAAGGATCAGTGCTGGGCCCTGTGCTCTTTAACATCTTTATGGATGATCTGGATGAGGGTATTGAGTCCATCATCAGTAAATTTGCAGACAACACCAAGATGGGGGCAAGAGTTGATCTGCTGGAGGGTAGAGAGGCTCTGCAGAGGGATCTCGACAGGCTGGACAGATGGGCAGAATCCAACAGCATGAGATTTAACACGTCTAAGTGCCGGGTTCTACACACTGGCCACAACAACCCCATGCAGTGCTACAGGTTGGGGTCAGAGTGGCTGGAGGGCGGCCAGGTAGAGAGGGACCTGGGGATGCTGGTTGATGGTAGGCTGAACATGAGCCTGCAGTGTGCCCAGGCAGCCAAGAGGGCCAATGGTATCCTGGCCTGCATCAAGAACAGTGTGGCCAGCAGGAGCAGGGAGGTCATTCTGCCCCTGTACACTGCACTGGTTAGGCCACACCTCGAGTACTGTGTCCAGTTCTGGGCCCCTCAGTTTAGGAAGGATGTTGACTTGCTGGAACGAGTCCAGAGAAGAGCAACAAAGTTGGTGAGGGGTTTGGAACACAAACCCTATGAGGAGAGGCTGAGGGAGCTGGGGTTGCTCAGCCTGGAGAAGAGGAGACTCAGGGGTGACCTTATCACTCTCTACAACTACCTGAAGGGAAGTTGTAGACAGGCGGATGATGGTCTCTTCTCCCAGGCACCCAGCACCAGAACAAGAGGACACAGTCTAAGGCTGCGCCAGGGGAGGTTCAGGTTGGATGTTAGGAAGAAGTTCTATACAGAAAGAGTGATCGCGCTATGGAATGGGTTGCCTGGGGAGGTGGTGGAGTCGCCGTCATTGAAGGTGTTCAGAAGGAGACTTGATGGGGTGCTTGGTGCCATGGGTTAGCTGTTTGGGTGGGTTGGATTGGTTGATGGGTTGGACACGATGATCTTGAAGGTCTCTTCCCACCTGGTTTGGTTTATTCTATTCTACTCTAATAAAGTGTTCCGATGTCCTTCTTAAACTGAGGGGCCCAGAACTGGACACAGGACTCAAGGTGTGGCCTAACCAATGCAGAGCACAGGGGCACAATGACTTCTCTGCTCCTGCTGGCACACTATTCTTGATATAGGCCAGGATGCCATTGGCCTTCTTGGCCAGCTGGGCACACTGCTGGCTCATGTTTAGGTGGCTGTCAATCAGTATATTCAGGACCGCAGCCTTTTCCTCATCTTTAGTTACAGTGTTCCCCTCCAGGTCCAATAAGGAGTGGAGGTTCTTCTTGCCCCTTACTTTAGCACTAATATATTCATAAAAATGCTTTTTTATTATCTTTCACAGAGGTGGCCAGCATAAGTTCTAACTGGGCCTTTGTCTCTCTAATTTTTCTCCTGCATAATCTAAAAAATCCTCAAACAACTTCCTTAATTCAACTTCCTTCAATTTTTTTTTCTCTTAAAGTTTCTGCCCTGATTGGAAAAAAACAAAACCAACTATGTCTAGAATCTGAATAGAATAGAATAGAATAGAATAGAATAGAATAGAATAGAATAGAATAGAATAGACCAGGTTGGAAGAGTCCTGTAAGATCATCATGTCCAACCTATCATCCAGCACCACCTAATCAACTAAACCATGCAAACAAGCACCCCATGAAGTCTCCTCCTAAACACCTCCAGTGACAGTGACTCCACTACCCCCCAGGCAGCCCATTCCAATGGGCACCCAGTCTCTCTGTGTAGAATTTCTTCCTAACTTCCAGCCTAAACCTCCCCTGGTGCAGCCTGAGACTGTGTCCTCTTGTTCTGCTGCTGGTTGCCTGGGAGAAGAGACCAGCCCCCGCCTGCCTACAACCTCCCTTAAGGTAGTTGTAGAGAGCAACAAGGTCTCCCCTGAGTCTCCTCTTCTCCAGGCTAAGCAACTCCAGCTCCCTCAGCCTCTCCTCATAGGGTTTGTGTTCCAAGCCCCTCACCAACTTTGTTGCCCTTCCCTGGACTCATTCCAGCAAGTCAAGATCCCTCCTAAACTGAGGCCCCCAGAACCGGACACAGGACTTAAGGTGTGGTCTAACCAGTGGAGTGTACAGGGGCAGAATGACCTCCCTGCTCCTGCTGGCCACACTCTTCCTGATGCAGGCCAGGATGCCATTGCCCTTCTTGGCCATCTGGGCACACTGCAGGCTCATGTTCAGCCTACTATCAACCAGCATCCCCAGGTCCCTCTCTACCTGGCTGCTCTCCAGCCACTCTGACCCCAGCCTGTAGCACTGCATGGGGTTGTTGTGGCCGATGTGCAGAACCCGGCACTTGGATGTGTTAAATCTCATGCCGTTGGACTCTGCCCATCTGTCCAGCCTGTCAAGGTTCCACTGCAAAGCCTCTCTACCCTCCAGCAGATCAACTCCTGCCCCCAGCTTGGTATCGTCTGCAAATTTACTGATGATGGACTGAATGCCTTCATCCCAATCGTCAATTAAGATATTAAAGAGCATGCGGCCCAGCACTGATCCCTCAGGGCACACCACTAGTGACTGGCTGCCAGCTGGATGTGGCACCATTCACCACCACTCTCTGGGCTCAGCCCTCCAGCCAGTTCCTAACCCAGCACTGAGTGCTGCTGTCCAAGCCATGGGCTGACAGCTTGGCCAGGAGTTTGCTGTGGGGGCCAGTGTCAAAGGCCTTGCGGAAGTCCAGGTAGACTACATCCACTGCGTTGCCCACATCCACCAGGAGGGTCACCTGATCATAGATGGTGATCAGGTTGGTGAGGTAGGACCTGCCCTTCCTAAATCCATGCTGGCTGCGTGTAATAGGTTGGGGCAGATCCCTTTCCCACCACGGGCAGAAATAATGACTCAGACAAACAGATTGCAAAAGTGATGGAAAGTTTAAATAGAAAAAACAATAGAAAAAAAACAACAATGAAAGTTTTACAGAGAACCACAAGCACCATGACAAAAGAGAGAAATCCCAGAACATACCCAAAAACATCCCATCCCCACCTGGGGGGTACACTCAACCCCCCCAGGGCTCTTTCTCCCTCCCCAACCCAGCCTTGGGCCTGGGCAGGCCCAAGGGAGGCGGCTCACGCCATTTTACCTAGGCAGCAGCTGGGGACGAAAGAGGAAGTGAAGACCCCGCATGGACATTTTATAGGGAAGCAGGGCATTATGGAAATGAAATACCTGGTTTCCTGTGACCACTCCCTGGGCTGGGCCCACCCCTTGGCACCTCCCAGGTGTGGTCTGTGCAGTGGCATCCGGGCCAGCACCCAGCCTAAACCACCAAACTGGGCCTGATTCCTTGGCCATCCTGTGAGTGCTGAGTGATTGCACTCAAGATGACCTGTTCCATAAAGTTGCCTGGCACTGAGGTCAGGGTGACAGGCCTGGAATTCCCTCTCTCATCCAACTGGCCCTTCTTGTGGATGGGTACCACGTTGGCCAGCTTCCAGTCATCTGGGACCTCTCCAGTGAGCCAGAACTGCTGAAAAATGATGGAGAGAGGCTTGGCCAGCTCATCTGCCAGCTCTCTCAGCACCCTCGGATGGATCCCATCCGGTCCCATGGACCTGTGGGGATCCAAGTGGCTGAGAAGATCTCTAACTCTTCCTCCTGGATTACAGGGGAACTAAATTGCTTCCTGCCTCCATCTGCCAGCTCAGATGACCAGTTGTCCTGACCTTGACGTAGTGTCTCCACCTGGTCAATGAGTTACCAAGATTATGAATGAAAGTATAAGACTGCCACTGAATTCTACACTACAGGTTCAATTCACTGCTCACCTTGCTTACTCATAGACTCTCTATGCTACCATGAGCAAAGTTAAATTAAGCTCAAATGTGACAGCTGGACTTTTTTAAGATGTGCAAAACTGACTTACCACTGTCAAGCATTACCTAGGTGTTAAAATTGGCTGAAATTCATGATGACTAAGTTCTGTTGCAATTCAGAAGTATTTTACCCATATATCCTTTTATAGGCCATCAGATCATACACCGTTCAAATGGGAAACACTTGAAGAGGAGGTTAATATGACCTTTCAAAAGTATCTTAGTGCTAAAAGACTTGAAAATGAACAGGAGATTAAATACTATGATCCCTTCATCTTGGCATAACAGTCCCTGAAATTATATGTCCTTATCAGAGTGAAGGCAAAGAAGGATCAATGCAAGAACCCTATGACTGACTTACTCTTTTGTCTGGTAAAATGATTAAGGAAATAATATGATTTCTGAGCTCTGGGAGAACCACGTATGTATCTTCCACTTGGAAATCAAGTGGAATAACATGATTTCTGAGCTCTGGGAACAAGAGAAAAAGAGCTAAAACCAGTCTTCTCACTAACTGACAAAATCAGAATTTCTCTTAATTATTCTCTTTGCTCCCATGAGTTTTTCATTCCTTTTGCAGTGGCTCAACCTTATACAGAGTTGCCCTATCTCAGGCTATTTTATTACTATAAATCTGAAGCCCCAGAGTAAAGTACTTGCAGTCTGTTGAGGGTCAACAATGTGCTTTTTCATTTTGGGGCTTGTCACAACCACAAAGCCATGGAACTAAAGAAATCGTTCTCCTTGTAAGTCTCTTCAGTACATACACAAGTGGTCTCAAACTCTTTTCCTCCAATCCCATTTCCCCCACCCTCTCTGTCTTGCTGAGTATCACTGCTATAAGTATTTTACAACTTCCACTGGTGATGCATCTGAGATACTTTATGCATGTCCAGACTCCTCAGTTGTTTGCAGGACTCACTGTGAATACCACAATCTGTCTCATAGTGCCAGACAAGCATGGATAGACAAACTATCTTTTAATTGTTAACTGTTTTGAAAGCACTGTTTATTCAACAACCATTTTGTCAGTCTCAGTGATGACTGCATTCAGTTAATATTGTTTGCCATAGGAAAAAGCAAGGAAGGAATGTCCATGGTAGCAAATAAATTAATTTACAGTTCCAATAACAGAGTAGTTAAAATGTTTAGGCTGTAACTAAGGAAATGTTGGTGAGGGATAGGCAGTTACATCAGTACTGCTGCTGTCTTTTATGCAGTATAGACCTTAGATTAAGAAGTTCATTCAGTATTCAGAAGAAACAGACATTCTAGCTCCTTCTCTGCCTCACTGCATTACTGATTTGAGCCAAGATTGCCTCCTCCTGAGAGAATAGTCCAGATTTAGTCAACTCAGGACTGAAATACTGAATATTCTTGAATTACTAGATTCTGCATCCATCACAGATCCTTATTTATTGAAGGACATGGGCATGGTAGTGACAGAGTGGAAAAAACCTACCTGTGAAATACGCAGATCAATATTTAATGACATACCTGAAATCAGTAACAACAATTCTTGGTGCAATGACTTTTAACATTCAGGTAATGAGTTTCTTTTTGGACCCAAAGACTAAAAATAGAGTGCTCTTGAGAGGGCAGAATGCCACCAGGCCTTTTGCCTGATACATGCATGCAATTTTCTTTTCCATTGATAAGGCTGCAGAGCACCTGCACAACTACATTCTGAGAACAAAGAGAGTAACAACATTCAACATAAACAAACAAAAAAACCCATTCTGCTGGAAGTAGGAGATTCCTTTACTTCCTCTCTATGAGAAAATTATTTTCCCCATTCTGTCTTCAGTTGTTCCTAATTCTATCCTTTCCAAATTGGCTAAACAGTATCAAAACAATCAGAATTAACACACTGCCTAACCTAGCTGCCTGTATGGAAAGAGAAAAGGGGAAAGCCTCTTTATTTATTTGGAACTATGTAGTAAGTTTTAATAATTATAGGCTCTTTCTAATACTCACTGGTCTGATGACATGGGTGCAACTTTTGGCTTAAACCGGCAGTAAGCAACATGAAATAGTAAGTATTCATGAAGTTAGTAAGCATTAATGAAGCAGTTAAACCTATTTTAATGATAAAATCCACTGCTATCTCCATTAGCATTTCCTTTGCAACAAGGCTCTGTCACCACAGCAGCAGCTGTTTGGTTTGATGCTTACTGCTTTTTCCTCAGTGATAAGAACATCCAACTGTCATTTCTGCAGCAGAGACCTAATTAGGCAGCAGTGATATTCTCCCTCATTGTCATAAAGAGAGAAATACTGGGGATTTTGTGTAGAATTCTGTTGAAAAGAATTTTAAGCCTGTGGGTGTCTGGATGTTGAGATATGCTGTCTGCTACTTCAGATTGCCCCAGCATTTCTGTACTGTGTTTTCCACACGTATCCGTTGTATCACAATGCCTGCAGACAAAGGAGAAATTTTTACCACATATCTAAAACTGATTTTTGGCACCCTTTTCCTTTCTGGTTAGTTTTGGCGAAAATTACCTAAACCAAAATCATCTAATCATTCTTTTTTTTGGATTTAACAAAACAAATGTGTGCTTGTAATTTTCTTTACTGAGCAGTTTTCATAAAGAGTATCACAATTGTTTTTAACAGCACGGAATACTTTTCTTGCATTCAGGAAAGAGCTGAAGTTCCATATTTTTGTACAAATACAAAATATTTGGAACAACTGTTTAAAACAGTTCACAGATTGGTTCGGTTTGGTTTGGTTTGGCTTTTTAATAAGAATTTATTTCCTGACACTTCTCCTATGGATCAAACAGAAAGTAAGAGACTCTCAGTCTGATATTTTTATGAGACTTGATTCTGAGCTAAGAGGGAAGTATCTGCCAAGAAATGCATTGATATATGTCTCATTCTGTTTGCCTTTTAAATGTTAAGAATTCAGTGAGTCTGAGAGCAGCACTAAAGAAAAAAAACATCTAGACCATCAATTTGCTGTTCTAAACTCCAACTCATGCTTTCACTTAATGTTTCAGCCTCAGTTTTCATTATCTTTTTACCATCCAGAAGACTTTTGCATGGCTGAGAAACCCAGAAGCAGTTTTCAAGGGCAGCAGATGAAAAGGTTCTTCTTGTGTAGTGTGTGATGATCACCACCAAAGGAGTGGGACCTAGAATTTGTAAAAGGGCTATTCAGATAGAACATTTCTAAAGATACTCTTCCATTATCAAATATAAGCAAGATATATTTTTTTCAGGTAGTAGGTTTTCCAGCATCTTTTCCCAGATTTAGTGATGTGAACAGGCAGAAGAATCTTTGATTCTTCACAATAAAAGGAAAGAAGCAGCAGTGGAAGTTCACAGAATCTGGTTTTGCAGGCCAGAGAAAGAAACCACTGTGAGGGCAAAAAAAGATAAAAAAAAAATCTGAAACATGGGGAAAATAACTGCTTACCAGATCAATATCAGAAAATAGGTGAGTAAATAAAGACTCTAAGACTGTTTTACTCTGATGCCTGTATCACTGTGCAGAGCCACCCATTCATCTCGCCAAACATTTCCACTTTTATCCATGTGAATTCTCCTAGTTAATGGTGAGTGCACCAGAGTAAGATCTATCTTCCTGCTTTGTGTTTGATCAGTGTGTTGCACAAATTGCTCTGTGACTGAGAACAGAAGGTACTGCAGAAATAAAAATAAAATCTAGATCCAGAAACTTTGATAAAGAGATACCAAGAATGACCTAGACAAAGAGATGCTGGATGAGCTTGGCTTCAAAAACTTTTAAAAAATAAAGGAGACAGACACATGCAAAAAGGCAGTAAGGAGAAATTACTAGTGCTCACAAATGCAAAGATACCATGCCTGCTTCAGAATGTCTGAAAAATTAATTGCTGGCATCCAGTAAAGTACATTTCCTTTCTTATTATTGTAGAGGATGTATCTCTCTGCTAGAGACGATGGACTGACCCACTATGGGTGTTGTGGTGACCTTGTACAAATGACTGAAAGATACTGAAGAAACAGAGTTGTAGTGAGTAGCTGGAGACAGAAAGGAAGATAATAAACACTGGAAAGCCCAGGGAAGGTGCAGTTTTGAGAAGTACAGATAACAGTAGAAAGTAAGATCTCAGGCTATAATGCAGATGTTAGAAGTGGAAAACAATCCGGACATCTGAGCAAGGAGGGACATGGATTGGAGGCTGTCAGGTGAAGACCTGCTGGATTTTACCTACCTTCTTAGTGAAAACTCAGCTAGACTCGGTGGAGAGAGTGAAAGGTCAGAATTGAGACTGAAAGCTCTGCCTGGGACTAGGATGCCAGGATGGTGGGAGAAAGGAGAAGCTCAGAGGATTTCTGAGGCCAGGTGCAATGCATGGGTGCTGAGTGCTGGAACAGTACACACACTTAGTACATGGAGAATATGAGGAGTTGCACCTCTGTCCATTCCAGTCCAGGATTGGAAGAAAGGAAGAAGACAATGGTGCTTACTAGGAAATTTGCCCATGAACAGGTCAATCAAAATACATTTGGCTCTTGATTCAAAGTAAAGAGTCACCAGTGACTTCAGCAGATATTTTTCCCTCACTGGTATTGAATGACATCTATTTCTGTCAGAAAATTATACTAATTCACTTTTGTTTAATTATGAAAGCAAGTTCTTTTAGCTTTCCCTGCTTAGAGACATGCTGCATTATGCCATAGACTGACTTATGCCAGTAAACAACTGAACCGCAGGGAAAATCACTGCAGTGACCCCAAATTAGGCAAGGGGTCATATTTGCTCTAAAGAGAGGGGAACTGGCAAGCATAGGACTAAATAAATTGCAGTCCTCAGTTTCTGACTATGAAATCAGCCATGACATCCACAAGCAATCCTAGAGCTTCAAAATCAGTCTGACATTGAGTGCACCCTCAGAAAGTTTTCTGATGACACCAAGCTATGTGGTGCAGTGGACTCGAGGGAAGAGACGCCATCCAGAGTGATCTAGACAGGCTTGAGAAGTGGGCCAATCCAAACTGCATGAAGTTCAACAAGTCAAAGGGCAAGGTCCTGCATCTTCATCAGGCCAACCCCAGGCACAAATGTAGGCTGGGTGCAGAGTGGGTTGAGTATAGCTCTTGAGAAATAGAGTTGGATGTATTGATTGATGAGAAGCTTATAATGAGCCAGCAGTGCGCTCATGCAGCCCAGAATGCAAATAGTATCCTAGACAGCATCAAGAGAAGTATGGCCAGCAGGTCAAGAGAGGTGATTCTTCCCTTGTACTCTGCTCCTGTGAGACCCCAGCTCAAACACTGCATCCAGTTCTGATGTCCACATTATAAGAAGGACACAGAGCTGTTGGACTGAGTCTAGAGGAGGGCTGGAACACATCTGCTATGTGGAGAGGCTGAGTGGGGTTGTTCAGCACAGAGAAGACTCTGGGATGACCTTAAAGCTGCCTTCCAAAACCTTAAGTAGGGCTGGAGAGGGACTTTTCATAATGTTGTCTAGTAATAAGACAAGTGGGAATGGTTTTAAGCTGAAGGAGAGTAGGTTTAAACTGGACCTTAGGGAGAAGTTCTTCAGTATGAGGATGGTGAGACTCTGGAATAGTATGCCTAGGGAGATTGTGGATGCCTCCTCCATGGGGCTGTTCAAGGCTAGACTGGATGAGGCCTTGAGCAGCCCAGCATAGTTGAGAGGTGTTGGGCTGGAGTAGGTGATCTCTAAGGTCCCTTTCACCATAAACTGTTTATGATTCTACGAATTTAGTATCATAAACCAATTTCTTTAGGAGTAGTGATGTTACAATGTACTAAAGTAATACAGGATCTCCAAAATATTTTCTCTCTTTCTCTCTGTGTAGGGTTTTGGGTCTCTAACTTTAGATACTTTCAACAATATCCTACTTTAAATAGCCTTGAACAGTTCTGTGATGAAAACGTATCTTTAGAAACCCTGATGATAAACACAGGGAAGACTGTTTAGTGACTCTGTGATCTAAAGCAGTGATTTGGAGGATCTCAATCTTCTCTTAAATTAACGCAGCAGGAATATGATTTTAAAGGATTCAGGGTACATCTATGCTTTATTTAGTAACTGGTACCAGTTTACTACCAATCTGACTGGTACTGAGCTTTAGGGTTTGGGTGTACCTCCTTAGAGGAGACAGGCCCATCTTACTCCTTGCTGTCATTTGCTCTCACCCTGGATGGACTCTGCGAACTGTGCCTTTTGAACCTGGGTCCATAAACATGCTACTCACTATGAACACTCTTGGCAATAACCAGTCATACAGGACTGTCAAGGTGCAAATAGTGCTGCAGCTGAAGAACAGCACGTAGCCTATAGCTTCCTGAGAACAGAATGCACACCATGCAGAGGTCCTGTGATCACAGTTTGTTAAACAAGAAATAAAAATACTTAATACAAAGACTTAACTCACTGCATTTGTATTTTGGAAGCCTTTATCTCTTTATGCTTATCTTCTGTGAAGTTACCCTGGACCAGTTTTTTGACATTTTATCTCAGTTTAAATCTGATATACTGATTCTCTTTTCACCAGACAGGAGTATGTCCTTCCAGTGTAGTTTAACTCACTTTGAATGCTCTTATTTTGGAATAAGTGTGGCCCTACTTGCAGTTCTTCTGAATTCACTCTCTAATTTGAGTCTAATTTGAGGGAATACTGAAAGGAACAGGTCAGCAGCTGTAATTAACACATGGCTCAGAGGCTGGTGCTACCAAAAGAATTTTGGGTTATTTGATCTTGGGCAACTTTCTATGGCACCAGGTCAGCTAGCAACAGATGGAATACATCTGTCCCAAAGGAGGAGAAAGATCTTAGTGCATGAGAATAGCCTGTCCCCCAAAGGGAAAAAGGTTCTACGAAGGGAGTTGGCAGGTATCATTAACAGGGCCTTAGACTAGATTCGAAAGGGAAAGGGACTGAAACCAGTCCCCCCCAGACAGGAGTCTGGGGGTGATAAGCTGGAGTCAGGGGTGAAACCAGCAGCCCAGCTGAAGTGCATGTACACTAATGCATGCAGCATGGGTAACAAACAAGAGGAGCTGGAAGCTTTGGTACAGCAGGAAAGTTATGATGGTGTTGCCATCACAGAAAGGTGGTGGGATGACTCCCATGACTAGAGCACTGTAATTGATGGCTACAGGCTCTTCAGGAGAGACAGGTGATGGACAAGGGCTGGAGGGGTGGCCCCGTACATCAGGGAGGCTCTAGATGCCATGGAATTAGAGATTAAGAATGATCAGGTTGAGTGCCTGTGGGTGAGAATTAGAGGGAAGACCAACAAGGCTGACAATCTGGTTGGAGTCTGTTATAGACCACCCAACCAGGAGGAAGAAGTTGATGAATTATTTTATAGGCAGCTAGAGGCTGTCTCAAGATTGCCAGACTTTGTTCTTATGGGCGATGTTACCTGCCTGATATCTGCTGGGAACTTGCAGCACAGAGGAGGCAACCTAGGAGGTTCTTAGAGTGTATGGAGGATAGCTTCTTATCCCAGTTGCTGCGTGAGCCTACCAGAGGCAAGGCTTTGCTTGAACTTCTTTTTACAGAGAAGGGCTGGTGGGAGATGTGGTGGTTGGAGGCTGTCTGGGGTCCACTGACCATGAAATAATTGAGTTTTCAATATGCAGTCAAGCTAAGAGGGGCAGCAACAAAATCTCCACTCTGGACTTTCAGAGGACGGACTTCAGGTTACTCAAGGAACTAACTCAGAAGGTACCTTGGGAAACAGCCCTTAAAAACAAAGGTGTCCAGGAGGGCTGGACCTACTTCAAGAAAGAACTTTTGAAGGCATAGGAACAGGCTGTGCCAATGTGCTGGAAGATGAGCCGCCGGGGCAGATGGCCAGCCTGGATGGGCAATGAACTTCTGAATTAATTAAAGGAAAAAAAAGAGGGTGTATCATCTTTGGAAGAAAGGAGAGGTAAGCTATGGAATGTTTAAGGACATTGCTAGGTCATGTAGGAAAAAAATTGGAGAGGCAAAAGCCTCTCTAGAGCTTAGATTGGCCACTGCTATGAAGGACAACCTTCACTCCTTGGTGGACATGGAGGGGAACATAGTATTAACAAAAGATGAGGAAAAGGCAGAGATACTTAACACCTTCTTTGCCTCAATTTTTAATAGCAGGGTAGATTGTCTTCCAGATAACTGGCCTCCTGAGCTGGTAGATGGAGGTAGGGAACAGTATAGTTCCCCTGTAAGCCAGGAGGAAGTAGTTAAGAGATCTCTTTAGCCACTTGGATCCCCACATGGGACCAGATGGGATGCATTCTAGAGTGCTGAGAGAGCTGGCAGATGAGCTGGCCAAGCCACTCTTCATCATTTTTCAACAGTCCTGGCTCACTGGAGAGGTCCCAGATGACTGAAAGCTGGCCAATGTGGTACCCATCCACAAGAAGGGACAGAAGGAGGAACCTGGGAATTCCAAGCCTGTCAGCCTGACCTCAGTGCCAGGCAACTTTATGGAACAGGTCATCTTGAGTGGAATCATTCAGCACTCACAGGATGGCCAAGGGATCAGGCCCAGCCACCATGGATTAAGGAAGGGCAGGTCCTGCCTGACCAACCTGATCTCCTTCTATGATCAGGTGACTGACTGGTGGATGTGGGGAAGGCTGTGGATGTAGTCTACCTGGACTTCAGCAAGGTCTTTGACACCATCCCCCACAGCAAACTCCTGGACAAGCTGTCAGCTTGTGGCTTGGACAGCAGCACTGTGTGCTGGGTTAGGAAGTGGCTGGAGGGCCGAGCCCAGAGAGTGGTGGTGAATGGCGCCACATCCAGCTGGCAGCCAGTCACTAGTGGTGTCCACCAGGGATCAGTGCTGGGCCCCATGCTCTTTAATATCTCTATTGATGATCTGGAAGAGGGGGTTGTGTCCATCATAAGTTTGCAGATGATACCAAGATGGGGGCAGGTGTTGATCCATTAGAGGGTAGGAGAGCTCTGCAGAGGGACCTTGACAGGCTGGGTAGATGGGCAGAATCATTTATAATTTGTGGATAACGCAGCACAAATCCAAAGGAAAGGAACCTGCCAGAATCAAAACGCCTGTAAGACACAGGTGCTCCGAGGGAAAACTTGCGAGCAGCAGCATTGTCTGAACGGTGCTAGAAAGCCAGTTTCACAGCAGGCAGGGTCACTCCAGCAGCAGGCGGGGAGCAGGACCCCTGGGCAGGTAGGTCTAAGAAGAAGCCAGGTGTGAGTGCTGGTTTCTTCAATTTCACTGTGAATGCAGAGTGAGTCCAAGATAAGAGCAGAAAATGGGAGCCAGCAAGATGAAGGCAAGAGCCCTGACTGTTTTCTGGTCACTATTTACGGCATTTCTAGACAATGTGTCTAAGGCAAATGCAATACTGGGCACAAAGCACCCTGCTAATCATAGCTGTGGTGAAGAGGTTATTAAATTTATGAATATGAAATAGGAATTATGAAAATATTATTTTTATTAATTATCAAACTATTAATGACCGATGAACCACCAACTTATATACATGTTCTAGTGCACGTTCGTGAAATAGATTCCACAACTGGCTTAGTGTTATGATTATAACGTAATTGAACTATCTATAAACCCTTTCTATATTTATATAACAAAGGGTGCAGTTCTGCCGCTTGGCCACTAGATGGAGACTCGGCGGGACGCGGGCGGCTTCTGGCTATACACAGCAATATTACAATCTTTCTATGCGTCAGCGCTTACTCTGCTAGACGCGGATACTTTGAACTGAGTGCTAGTGGGTGGAAAGCACGTGGACGATATTCAATCCCCTTCAGACAACAGGGATTGGTCCTGGTCGGGGTCGGTCCATGGGATCGGCCCTCAGAAGTCGGCTCGCACAGCAGGGCGTGACGACGGTGGCCAGTAGGTGGGCTCGAACGCCGGAAGCAGGCGAAGCTACGGAGGTCGGCCCAACCATGGCGGTTCTCGGGGCTGATGCAAACAGCCTTGGGGAGAGAATGCGGCTGCGTTAGGCGGCGGATTCTCTTTACCGAGCTTAAAGGAACAACAGGACTCTCGTAGTGGTCCCAGGTTCGGTGCAGTATAGGCACAAACAATGCTTTGGTTTTCCCTGGGATTCACAGGGCTCAGAGCGGCACTCGGTAGCTCCTCAGAGCGGCACTCGGCGGCGTCTCTCCCGCTACGGCGGGGCTAGACATACGTGGACTCGGTTATCAATCGAGTCCCTTCTCCCCGGTAACTGGGCAGATCTTACCCTCGGGGGTCAGTCCAGTCCTCCGGTTGCACGATGGGCTCTCCCGGTCGGCACAGCTGGCTGCAGCAACGCTGAACTCCTCAGGCTCAGCGAAGGTCCTCCCTCTGGGCTTCTTCAACGATGCAGAGGCTTCCAGTATGCGTGCATGTATAACAGAAGCTAACAACAATAAGCTCAATGGCAAAGGCTGCAGCTCGAGAGTTGCTCTCTCGAGCAAGCACAGAGACAAAGTGAATGAGGGGGCAACGTGTTTACCAACTGGGGTGATACTTATAGATCCCTCGAGGCTGGGCTTGACCAATGGGCACTCTCATAAACTGGCTTCAGCCTATAGAAACCGTGAAGCGAGAATTATGCCCATACTTGGTGTCAGCATGAGCACTGCATGCGCTGGCTGCATGCAAGCCTGGCTAATGCCTTGGCTTTTATATTCCTCCTAGAGGGGGAACTTGCCCACATACTGGGACAAGATTCAGTATTGGGGCATAATGTGCCTTCACCACAATAGCTCCAAAACCCAGTGTGCCCGGTTGACGCTGTCCCCTTAAGAAAGGGAGTATGGTGGACGGAAGTTGATAAACGGAAGGAATACTCTAAACTAATTTTCATTGGTCAAGTGGGAGGAAGCACCATCTGAACTGAGACTGAAATGGGCATTCCCAGCACTTCTCTGTCACTCTTGCTTCCGCATCTCCTTCGGTGCAGCAGCTTTCTGCCTGTGCTGGGTTTTCTGCCAAGGCTCCGGCCTTGAAAAAACTGATAACGGCCTGTATTAACTCCCTTCTAATTAACACAAACTGCTTTTAACTTCTTTCTTTCTTCTTTCTCCCTCTTTTCCGAACTATTCTGGGGAAAGGGGGGAAGAGAGGGGAGAGCGGAGGTGAGGATCCCCCTCGGCCGAGGGGGGTTACTCTCATTTCTGTGCTACTCTGTTGTATATCTTTGTATATATTGTAGATATTGTAAATTTGTAAATATTCCCCTGCAAAATCCTACACTGCTTTGTAAATATAGCTCCACTGCTTTGCTAATTCAGCTGGTGAGGTTTTTTTTTCCTTTCCCTTCAATTTTTCCTTCCCTTTACTTACAGGGGGGAGGGAAGAGGCTTCTTGGCCTCAGCCCTTCCAACCCACCACACCCAGCCGACCTCCCCTACCAGTAAATTGCTTGTGAGGGACCTCCGCCCTGTTGGGAAGAATGGGCACTGTTTACCTGTCCCCAGGGGAAGGCAATTTCACACCTTGGAAGACAATTTTGTAGCCGTTGTCTTTCTCCATTTCAAACCTCTGCTGATGGAGATGGGGAAAGGGGGATTTGGAGCACACTGTAACAGTCACTTTTCCCCTAGCAGTTCTCTAATCTCTTATTGCAGTCACAAGGAGCTAATAGTTTATAAATTAAATGAAAATGAAACAATTTAAAGGAAATACTGGTGTAAAGATTAAAAAGACGGTCTGCCTCAGGGTGAATAATTTGAGCAGTCCAACTTAAAAGAAGACATTGGAAACTGCTGCCAAAGTAACAAACAAGATTGGTAGTAAACATCCAGGATCACCAATAATGAAAAATTCAGGCTAACATCCTGTCCACCAATATCGATATTTCCATAGTGCCCATTGTCTCTCTGGCAGGTCTCTATTGCCACCTAAGTCACTTTCTCAGTTTTCATATGCTGAGCACCAGACCCTGCCTAACTTTCCCCTAGGGGTGTATTTCATGCATCTCTAGTCTCTAACCAGTAGAGCACAGCCATTTCCTTCCTGCTCTGTTATTCTGTGCACCAAAACCATATCATTGCCCTGATCTGTGATTTACCAAGCAGATGATTCTGAAAACAGGGGTGAGAAATGTGCTTCAGCTAGAAAACATCTCTGATGTTACTTGAAACAGTTTCCAGTGGGGACCTGAACAACAAGCAGCTTTTGACCAGATAAAACAAGACATAGTCCAAGCAATTGGTCTGGGACCTGTCCAAGATGGTTCAGACATTAAGAACATTTGTACACGGCTGCAAGTGACAATGGTCCAACCTGGTGCTTGTGGCAAAGAGCTCCAGGTGAGATACCAGGACATCCTCTTGGTTTCTGGAGTCGAGGTTACAGAGGTTCAGAGGCAAATTATATTCCAACAGAGAAACAGATTCTAGATGCCTATGAAGGAGTAAAACCTGCTTCTGAAGTAATTGGAATTGAGTCACAACTTCTCTTAGCTCCTAGTTTACCAATTTTGAATTGGATGCTCCACAACACATTATGCCACAGATGCCACATGGTCCAAGTGGATGGCTCTGATAACACAGAGAGCTCGAATGGGAAATCTTGAAAGACCTGGTCTGGTGGAGGTGATCACAAGTTGGCCTGAAGGTACCAACTGTGCTAAACCTCCAGAGGAGAGAGTAACTCATGCTGAGGAAGATCGTCCTTACAATGACTTTTCTGATGATGAAAAGAAACTTGCTTTGTTCACAGACGGTTCCTGTCGTCTTGTTGGAAACAAGCGAAGGTGGAAGTCTGCAGTGTGGAGTCCAACACGCCAAGCTGCAGAAGCAAAGGATGGAGAAGGAGAATCCAGTTAATTTGCAGAGGTAAAAGCTGTCCAGCTAGCTCTTGATGTAGCTGAATGTGAAAGATGGCCAAAGTTTTATCTCTACACCGACTCATGGATGGTAGCCAGTGCTCTGTGGGGTTGGCTAAAGGACTGGAAAAAGAATGGTTGGCAGAGAAAAGGAAAGCCTATTTGGGCAGCTGACCTGTGGCAGGACATTGCTGATCAAATCGCGAAAATTCCAGGGAAGGTGAGACACATTGATGCTCACATTCCTAAGAGCAAAGCTATTGAAGAACAACACCACAACTGTCAGGCAGATCTAGCTCCAAGAGTTTCTCAAGTAGACATGGACTCCTATTTCAATCTCGACTGGAAACACCAAGGTGAAATATTCTTAGCTCAGTGGGCTCATGATTCGTCAGGACATCAAGGCAGAGATGCAACCTACCAGTGGGCTCGTGACAGATCCATAGACATTTCCATGGATGCTATCACACAAGTCATCCATGACTGTGACACTTGTGCTGCTATTAAGTAGGCAAAGCAAATCAAGCCCTTGTGGTATGGTGACAGATGGTCCAAGTACAAGTATGGTGAAGCTTGGCACATTGACTACATCACTCTACCATGTTCTTGTTCTGGTAAGCAATACGTGCTTACTATGGTAGAGGCAAACACTGGATAGTTGGAAACTTAGCCAGTTCCAAATGCAACTGCACACAACACCATTCTTGGTCTGGAGAGACAAATCCTGTGGAGACATGGAACTCCAGAGAGGATTGAGTCAGACAACAGAGCTCACTTCAAAAGCAACTGTGATCATTTGAGGCTGTGCCTTTAAGAAAGGGAATATGGTGGACGGAAGTTGGTAAACGGAAAGAATAATCTAAACTAATTTCATTGGTGAAGTAGGAGGAAGCACCTTCTGAACTGGGAGTGAACTGGGCATTTCCAGCACTTCTCTGTCAGTCTTGCTTCCGCCTCTTCTTCGTGCTGCAGCTCTCTCTGTGCTGGGCTTTCTGCCAAGGCCTCGGCCTTGAAGACCAGATAAAGGCTGGTATTAACTCCCTTCCAATTAACACAAACTGCTTCTAACATTTTTTTTTCTCTCTTTTCTCTCTCTTTCTATCCCACTCTGGGGAAAGGGGGAAAGAGGGGAGAGCAGAGGTGTGAAACCCCCCTCAGCCAAGGGGGGAACTCTCATTTCTGTGTTACTTTATTCTATATCTTTGTATATATTGTAGATATTGTAAATTTGTAAATATTCCCCTGCAAATCCTACACTGCTTTGTAAATATAGCTCCACTGCCTTGCTAATTCAGCTTGTGAGTTTTTTTTCCTTTCCCTTCAATTTTTCTTTTCCCTTTACTTTACAGGGGGGAGGGAAGAGGCTTCTTGGCCTTACCCTTCCAACCCACCACAGCAACCTTGTGAAAAACTGGGGCAAAGAGCACAGCTTTGAGTGGATATTCCACATTCCCTACAATGCACCAGCTTGCAGGGAAGACTGAACACTACAAAGGTTTGCTGAAGACCACTCTTAAAGCCATGGGGGGGTGGATCTTTGAAAAAATAGGAGAAACAACTAGCACAAGCAACCTGGCTGGTAAACAGTAGAGGTTCAGTGAATTGAGCTGGACCTGCACACTCAGATCTGCTACAGAAAGTAGAAGGTGATAGAGTTCCTGTTGTTAAAGAATTTTTAGGCAAAAGTGTTTGGGTATTTTCTCCCTCAGGAGAGGCTAAACCTGTCCGAGGGGTGGTTTCAGCTGAAGGTCCTGGTCACACTTACTGGGTAATGCAAGAGAATGGTGAAATCCAGTGTATTCCACATAGAAATTTAACTTTAGCTGAGAGAGTTTAATTTCAGAGTGTTGTGCAGATACATCATGCCCAAGGAAGAATCCATGAGGAATCTATGGTGCATGAACCCTGAAAACCCTGAGTCCCTGATTCCTTTTCTTTGCTTTGTCTGTGAAGAGACAAACTGTTTTCTGTTTGCTTGTTTCCTGGTTTTCATGGACTTCTGAATCATCTACACTTGAGGACAGTCAGAATAGACTGTGAACTTACGTATTGTAGGTATTGTTTTAGATTAGATGGACAGTACTAACAGCCAATGGAATTGTTTAGAAGGGGTGGATTGTGACAGTTCAGGCTGTGCCTTTAAGCTAGTAGCTACAGTTGGTATAAAGCAAAACAATGAGTTTCATTGGTCAGATGAGTGGGATGTAGTTTTACAATCTTACATTCTGTTCTCACTTTCAGTCTTTCTACTGGAATGCATGCACGTGTAGCAGAATGAGAGACTGTTTGGGAGGACACCCAGATGAAGATAGGGACTTTGCTAGACATGTCATCAGAAGATTTCTAATTTGATATGTTTTGAGTGCAGGAATTATGGTATGATATAAGGGGTGGCATGTAGCAGTTTGGGCCAGTTGCCCCCTGCTGTGTCCACATGAGGAACACTTCCTGTGCCCTGAAGGGGTCCAGCCCAGTGGGTGGACACAGGAAGCCAGGTATTTCATCCCATAATGTCCTGCTCCCCTAGAAGACATCAGCGGGGGTCCTGACACTTCCTCTTTTCTTCCTTCACTACTACCTGGTAACTGGGAGGAGGTGTCTCCTGGTCTTTTGGGCCTGGCTAGGCCCAATGCCGGGAGGAAGGGCAATCTCAGACCTGGCCAGCCGAGATTAGCCTAGCAGTGGAGGAGGCGAGGGGAAGAAAGAGCCCTGTGGGTTTTGGGTGTACCCTCAGGTGGGGATGGGATAGTTCTGGGTGTGCTTTGGAATCACTTTTGTCACTATGCTTCTGGTTCTCTGTAAACATTCACTGCTTTTCCATTTAAACTTTCCACCACTTTTGCAATCCATTTGTCTGAGTCTCATTTTTGCCCGTGGTGGGGAGGGGGTCGACTCAACCCATCACAGCATGCTGCCCTTGGACAGAGACCGCTCATCAGCAAACTTGCAATAAGCAAAACTAACTTCTTAACAACACTTTGAGCTAACTGAAATTTCCACTAACATTTCTCCTCTCCTCTTTTCTTCTAATTAACTAGAGGGAAAAGGGAGGGAGATGGTGGGGGGAGGCGAGGTGAAATCCTCCTGCCCAAGAAGGATTTCAGTGTTTTTTTTCCCCTTTGTATATACTTGTATAATATTGTAAATACTGTATATTTTCTATATACTCATTGCATTCCATTATTGTTTGTAGAATGCAGCTCCACTCACTTCCCTGAGCTCAGACAAGTTTCTGTTAATGTCAGTGGGTTAAACCATCACACAACCCTAATGATTCTATGTGAAAAATACCACACCAAAAGTGTACCTTTTTATGAACACTACTGATTGTGAAATACTGCCCTTAGTGCCTCACTACTTACCTCAGTTCCTTGATAGTCACTCCTGAGAAGAGTTTATTTTATTGTTATTACTTTGCAGAGAGTTGTATTAAATAATCTAATGAATACAGAATGTGTTTCTAGGTAGTCTCCAGGATAATTTCACAATTTAACACTTTTCAGAGCTTGGTGAAATGTACTTCTTGAGACAATAGCAGCATTTCATATTCACAGCTCTCATCTTCCTTGAGTCTGCCAAGCTGTGGAGGAATTTAAGTCTTCATGACTAATATTGTTCATTTTTTTGATGGAGTAGGTAGCTAGATTTATTTCAGCATTCAGGAGGACTGAATGCCTTTTTTCTCTCCCATGAGGTGACTGATTCTGCATGCTGCCATATATAAAACCAGTGTTTCTAGGGATACTTGGTTTCTTGGGCAAGGACAGCCAGAAATCTTGCAAGTGTGAATTCAATGGGCCAGCAGGTGTTTTGCTGAGAAAAGAATACAAAGTCCTGCATCCAAGAGGGAACACAGCATGCATCAGTGCAGGTCAGGGGCTGACTGGTTTGGGAGCAGCTCTGAAGAAGGAACCTGAGCTCCTACTGGAACAGCAAAGCTGGATTTAGCAGAGTGCTTACGAAGTGATGAAGGCTAACCACATACTGAACTATGCTGATGACAAGTGCTAATTCCCCTCAAACTGGGACTTGCGGATCTGAATTTGGAGCAGCGTGTCCAGTTTCATGCCAGCAGAACATGAGATATAAACAAGAAAGAATCCAGCAAAGGGCCTCTAAGACTGTTAAGAGACTGTAATACCTGCCCAGGTACCCTGACCATTAATGCCCAGACTGCTACCTGTAAGAAGTTGCACAGCAGAAATGGACAGGACTTTCTGCTTCCCTCTGGACCACTTATAACCTCCCTACTGGGAAGGGCAGACATACTGAAAGTAGTGCTGGAAGAGGAGCAAGTTAGCATGTGAGATAACCTAATCTCACTGGTTTTTGAACATACCACTCTATCCAGATTCACCATGCTTTGTTGTTTGTCCAGATTACCTGTTGAACATTTCTGCTACATGGCTACATTTTTTTATTTGTGGTTTCATCCTCCTGAGGGAACTGAAAGCAGATTGTGTGCAACAGTCTCTGGCCTGAGATTTATGCACAAGCTCTAATACCACCTTCTTTAACTGGCTGAAGAGCTTCCTCTTCTCTTGTGCCTAAGGAAAATAATTTCTCCAGAAATTAGTCCTTAAACGGCAAATAAACAAAATCACAGATAGAATCACAGGATTGTCAGGGACCTCAAGGATCACCCCCCCGACATAGGCAGGGACACTTTTAACTAGATCAACGCTGCCCAGAGCCACATCCAGACTGAAATGTCTATCACCTTGTGATGGTGCCAGCAGCTATTTCCACGTACACTCCTGAGGGTAACTCCAGCTACTCTTTAGAGCTACAATACTCATCCTACCATACAAATCAATGCTGATACACATCAGATGAAGAAGGAGCACAGCCCCAGCCTATAAACCCTTTGAGAACATTGTAATTTTCTCACGGGCTTTTCTGCACCTGCCTGTGCTGTACCTGAGAAGGGAGTAAAATTGATTACTTGGAAGTAATTTTGGCAAAGATGCAAGGATGCTGCCTGGACCGCCTCAGTGGCTGACGTGGATCATCAGTGCCACCCAGTGGGGAACACAACGATCCACAACTCCCCTCCGAAGCTGCAGGGAAGCAAAAGGTTCGTACTGCTGCCTTTGCAACCACTCAGGGCCACTCCATTAGAAGGACCTGTGAGACACTTCCCAAGTTATGGGGTTGCTGTCAGTGTACATACTTGGCAGATCCAGTCCTGCACTGTTTTACAGCTGGCAGCAGTAATTTTCGTTATTCTAAGTTTCAAAAATATTTCCCATCCCCACAGCCATGCTGTTTTGGGGAATGCTGTTGAGGAAAGCATAGTAACTGAGTTTTCTTACAAATTACGTATGACAACACTTCAACCTCTTATTTTGTGGCCACGATGTAAACACTAAAAAAAAAATTCTGCCTTAGTAGCCAGGAAAGTGACCATCAGAGTTCTTCATTGTAAGGATAGCAAGATGTCCGAGATGCAGAACCTCATGGTTTTATTTCTCAAAAACTCATCACAGTGCCACTTATTGCAATAAAGGTCCAAGAAATCCAGGAAGGCTGGACACTATTCAAGGTGGAAGTGTTAAAGGTGCAGGAACACACCATCCCCATGCATCCAAAAATTAGTTGTCAGGAAATAAGGCTGGCCTGGTTGAATAGAGACTGGGCTGCAGCCTAGGGAGGTGAGTTTATGGTCATCGGAAGAAGAGGCAGGCTGTTCAGGCGGACTACAAAGTTGTCATGAGGCTATGGAGGAAGAAAATCAGAAGGGCTAAAGTCCATCTGGAAATTAATTTGGCTTCAGCTGTTAGAACAGGAAATGCTTCTACAAATGTATAAGCAACAAAAGGAAGATGAAGAATTTCCATCCTTTGTCCAATGCAGGGGGCAACATATTGGTAAGGATGAGGACAAGGCTGAGGTACTCAATAACCTCTCTGCCAAGAATGACACATTCAAAAGAAGTAGGGAAGTGATTGTGCCCCTGTACTTGGCACTAGTGAGGCCACACCTTGAATTCTGTGTTCAGTTTTGGGGCCCTCAGCACAAAGACCCTGATGTGCTGGAGCATGTCCAGAGAAGGGCAATAAAGCTGGTGAAGGGCCTGGGGAACAAGTCTGAAGAGGAGCAGTTGAGGTAACTGGGATTGTTTAGTCTGGAGAAGAGGAGAGGTCTTACTGCTCTCTACACCTACCTAAAACGAGGTTGTAGTGAGGTGGGGTGTGGTGTAGTCACGTTTTGAACTGACTTAATACCCTTCTAAAGTCAGCAGATTCAAGAATTTAAATAGTAGGAAGTCTTTTAGTTGCAATCTAAAAGGTAGCCCTAAGTGAAATCCACAGGGCATTTCTACAACTGTTCAGCATATGAATTCCCAATGGGCTGGCTGCCTGCCACTGCATACCTCTGTGGATCTAAGCCCTACACTGTCCCTTTGCACAGCACAAAGAGTCACCTTTCTCCCCTATACTGATCCACCACAGTAGCCAGTCATGAAAACTAAACCGCCACAAGCTCTGCAATGCCTATCATGATGCAGATCTGTGACAACACGGACTTCTAACACCCAGTGTTTGTTTCTTAGGCTGCATCCTTAAACACCTAATTTTTAGTTATTGTCAATATAACTGATGTTCTCCAGGTTAAGAAAAAGCATCTTCCCTACATTATTTTGGCCTTTTCAAATGACAGCACATTAGTATCTGTTAATTAGATAACAAAGAATACTGTTTGTCATGACAGCATGCCTGTAGACATAATATTGTGTGTGCACATGCATGTGCACACATGCAGAAGAGCTCACAGGTACACTGTAAATACCATTTGTTAAAAAATAATTTATTCCTTATGAAGAAAGCAGAACAGGGATCTGGTACAAGCCCCTGTATTTGTAATAGCTAATATAGCAGCAGATTGCTGCATTCAACCCTTGACAAATAGATCATTAGGCAATTATTATGAATAGCAGAAAAATCCCATATACCCCCCTCACTGATCTTTTTTTTGTCTTCTCTGTTTTAAAGGGAAAAGCACACACAGGCTATTAAGAAATAACACAAAGAAGCATCATAGTATAGCTTCCCATGGATTTTCCCTTGAAAGAGTCATAAGGTCTGATCAGAAGATATTATAAAAAATGTCTAGGAACATAGGTTAATACTACATAAATATGAAAAACAAGTAATAAAATTTCGTGTCTGTCCTAGCTCATTAAGTAGTTAAAAAAATCTCTAAATTAATGTCTGACACAGATGTGTTGGGCTTCATACACATACACCAGACTGATGGCAGTTACAGCTGCATATGCACAATGTAGTAATTTATCCAAGTATCAAGAAAAATTGTAAGACTATTGCATTTCCAGAGAGATATGAAAAGGGGGAGTAGATGGAAGAGTGGGAGAGAGACAAAAAAACACACACAAAACCTCAAGAACAAAATAAATACATATATAAGCTTGAAGGGAAGTTTATCAACATCATCCAATAATGTAAAAAAATGAAAAAGATGAAAGACTAGGACCATCCCAAATTACACCAATATAGAAAGTGTTTCTGTAAAACGGTCTAAAATGTTTTTATAAAAATATCTGGAACTTTGCAGAAAATGTCAAACCAAACATACATCACATATGCAAATGGCCAAAACTACTTAAGCAATTATTAAGTCCTATGCAACCAATAAATGTTCTGAAGTACTAATGAGTCAACATTTATTCATGACATTGAAGGGAGATCCAGAACTGGAACAGAAAACAGAAGATGCTGAATGCCTTTATAACTGGTTAATAAGATCACAAACAAGAAACAACCAATTTATGCAGGGCACATTGTTGGCATCTAAGAATTACGATCTGGGCTGACAGTTCTCCTGCAGATTCTATTTTTTTCTCTAGGCATTGCTTCTGGGAAAAATCACAGGATCACAGTACCACAGTATCACTTAGGTTGGAAAGGACCTCGGGGATCATCGAGTCCAACCTATCAACACAGATCCCATGCCTAGACCATGGCACCAAGTGCCACGTCCAATCTCCCCTTGAACGCCTCCAGGGTCGATGACTCAACCACTTCCCTGGGCAGCCTGTTCCAATGCCGAATGACTCGCTCGGTGAAGAACTTCCTCCTCACCTCAAGTCTGAACCTCCCCTGGCGCAGCTTGAGACTGTGTCCCCTTGTTCTGGTGCTGGCTGCCTGGGAGAAGAGACCAATCCCCTCCTGGCTACAACCACCCTTCAGGTAGTTGTAGAGGGCAATGAGGTCACCCCTGAGCCTCCTCCAGGCTAAACAATCCCAGCTCCCTCAGCCTCTCCTCATAGGGCTTGTGTTCAAGGCCTCTCACCAGCCTTGTTCCCTTCTCTGGACACGCTCAAGTGTTTCGATGTCCTTCTTAAACTGAGGGGCCCAGAACTGGACACAGGACTCAAGGTGTGGCCTAACCAAAGCAGAGTACAGGGGCACTATGACCTCCCTGCTCCTGCTGGCCACACTATTCCTAATGCAGACCAGGATGCTATTGGCCCTCCTGGCCACCTGGGCACACTGCTGGCTCATATTCAGGTGGCTGTCGATCAGCACCCCCAGGTCCCTCTCTGTTTGGGAGCTCTCCAGCCACTCCGACCCCAGCCTATAGCTCTGCATGGGATTACCGTAGCCAAAGTGCAGCACTCGGCACTTGGACTTGTTGAATGCCATCCCATTGGACTCTGCCCATCTGTCCAGCTGGTCGAGGTCCCTCTGCAGAGCCTTTCTACCCTCTAACTGACTAACATCTGCCCCCAACTTTGTGTCATCTGCAAACTTGCTGATGACTGACTCTACCCCTTCATCCAGATCATCAATGAATATGTTGAAGAGGACAGGGCCCAGCACTGACCCCTGGGGGACACCACTTGTGACTGGCCGCCAGCTGGATGTGGCACCGTTCACTACCACTCTCTGGGCCCGGCCCTCCAGCCAGCTCCTAACCCAGCACAGAGTGTAATGGTCCAATCCACGGGCTGACAGCTTAGTCAGCAGTTTGCTGTGGGGGACGGTGTCAAAGGCCTTGCTGAAGTCTAGGTAGACCACATCCACAGGCCTCCCCACATCCACCAGACAGGTCACCTGATCATAGAAAGAGATCAGGTTGGAGAGGCAGGACCTGCCCTTCCTGAATCCATGTTGGCTGGACCTGAGCCCTTGGCCATCCTTCAGGTGCGCAGTTATTGCTGCCAGGATAATCTGCTCCATCACTTTCCCTGGCACTGAGGTCAGGCTGACCAGCCTGTAGTTTCCAGGTTCCTCCATCCGACCCTTCTTGTGGATGGGGACCACGTTGGCCAGTTTCCATACAGTGGAATTTACTGTTTTGAAAGAGTTATGGTCTTTCTGTCAACCTACTACAGTGCATTTTCATTGGTTGGGAATCATCTTTAAGATCTCCACTGAAAATACTTACTAAATGTGACACATGTCACATGACTGTGCTGATAAACTAACATAGTGTAAAGCATGTTTGCAGATTAGATATACCTAGCAGATATAGTAGGAGAAGACTGTACCCCAACCACTCCTCAACTTGAAGGAAACAAGAAAAAACAAAACACTCAGATTTGCCCCCAAATTAATTTCTTCATAAGCTGCTGGGACACAGACAATCATACTTCTAATTCAGGACTGTAATTGGAAGAACGTTAATTATAAATTCATAGAATACCAGCTTGGAAGGGACCTCAAGGACTATCTAACCCAACCTTTCAGGCTAAGAAAAAAGTTCAAATAAGATGGCCCAGCACCCTGTCAAGCTGAGCGTTGAAACGCATATATAAATGTGTATATGTGTGTGTATATATATATATATATATATGAGTTATTTATTTATTTGTTTACTTACTTATATGCTTATTTGCCTTTTAAATCTCTCTCCTGACAGTGTTCTGTCAGGACAAGATTCACTCTTCATCCAAACTGATAAAAAAGTCTCTATACAGCAAACCAATGCACAGATAGATTACTGCGCATTTTTACAATTTACTTGTGCCAGAAGCCATTCAATTCCATTTACCAATCCAGCTAAAGTTGCAGCTACAGTGTCCTGTACCTGTGGAGGAAAAAAAAATTAAAAAAAAAAATCAGACTAATGTATTAGAGATAATAGGTAACCATATTTAACAGCATTTTAGCATGATTCCATGTCTGTCATTAAAGTAAAAAATATTTATCCCAAATCTAAATTTTTATCACTGATTTGAAGTCCTTTACACAGTAAAAGGTTTCTTAACAGTAAGATACAAAAAGAAAACACTGCCCTTCAGAAAGTGGATTATAAGACCCATTAGGAAAGCCTTGAATTTTTAGTATCAAGGTGAATTTTAATGCAATTGTTCCATCAACTTTTCTGCAACATTGTACTTTATGGATGAGAAACTACTTGGAAAATACTTGGAAAATCTTCTTGTAAATGCTGCTAGGTTTAAAATTCAATGCAGATTTTAAAATGTATTATAAAGTGGCTGATGTAAGTGGTATGGTTTTTTAAAAGCCTGTAAACATTTTCCTTATGGAAACAAAGGAATTATCTCAAATCAGGATACTGTTTTTCTGATTATTCTTCTTCATCTACATAACACTACGTAACACCACCAAAAATAATTTACCTGTGGCTAAGCCGTACTGATGTAAACTGTGCTTGCCAAGCATAAAGAAAAGGTTCAGGACCTCACATGCTAGGTAAAAAACTGATTTATCAAAAATTTGATGTATCATGTCAAGCAAGTGACAGTTAACAGTCTCCTGAAATGGCCGAAAAATCTACCTTGTGCCTAAGGCCTTAGGTCATGACTCGTGAAATTTAGATTTAAATTCACCAAAGCTTCCTTATTCCCTTAAGAACAACATTGTATCCTTGATTACACTTATGTCCATGTGATGTTTCCTATCTGCTCCTGAGCAAATCACTTAGCTTCCCTTGTGTTCAGATGCTTCATCACCATGGATCAGAAAAACAAAATTCATCATTTAAATGTAGAGTTTATGTATTAGTGTTGAAAGCTGCACAATTACTTACACAGGTGCTGTTCAGGAACTACTATAAGCATGAATTTAATTTAAGCCACAGAGAAATATGTAATACAAGTTTAAAAGAAAGTACCATCCAGGGCTGATGTACCAGATTTAGCTGCAACTGATGTGCCATGTAAACACATGGAATTCTTTTCACATCAACGTGAGAGACACAAGACAAAACTAGCAGAGGTCTGTTCGCAGGTCCAAGGGTTGGATCAATCATTGCCAAAATGCGAGCCAGTTCCTCTTGACGATCATGCTCTAAGAAACAATTTTTGAGTTTTAAGTACATGCAAATGCCAAGGAGAACCAGAAGGCAGGGGTGGGGGAGTGGGCATGTTGACTTTTCAAAGATTTAAGACTTCAGAGGTGATGGAACAGAGGGCTGGAAGACACATGGCCATATTATCTAGTTCTGGTTATCATAAGACTGTATAATCCACACTCATGTCACAAAGATGTTCACATCACACTCAGATGATATTTTAAGATCTCCATAGACTCTACAAGCAGCCTTTTCCAGTCCTTAACGTCAGAGTACTTTACAGAGATGACAGATGCAAGGTTGAATAAAAGCAAGTGCAGGGTGCTACATCTGAGTCAAGGCAATCCCAAGCACAAATATAGGCTGGGCAGTGACTGGCTGGAAAGCAGCCCTGAGGAGAGAGACATGGGGGTGCTGGTGGACAAGAAGCTCAACGTGAGCTCTCAATGTGCACTTGCAGCCCACAAAGCCAATCACATCCCGGGCTGCATCAGAAGAAGTGTGGCCAGCAGGTCAAGGGAGGTGATTCTCCCCCTCTACTCAGCTCTGGTGAGACCTCACCTAGAGTACTGCATCCAGTTCTGGAGCCCCTATTACAAGAGGGATATGGACGTGCTGGAACGTGTTCAGAGAAGGGCTACAAGGATGATTAGAGGGCCGGCACCTCTCCTATGAGGACAGACTGAAAGAGTTGGGGCTGTTCAGTCTGGAGAAGAGAAGGCTCCGAGGTGACCTAATTGTCGCCTTCCAGTATCTGAAGGGGGCCTACAGGAAGGCTGGGGAGGGACTTCTCAGGATCTCAGGTAGTGATAGGACTAGGGGGAACGGAATGAAGCTGGAGGTGGGGAGATTCAGGCTGGATGTGAGGAGAAAGTTCTTCACCATGAGAGTGGTGAAACCCTGGAATGGGTTGTCCAGGGAGGTGGTCGAGGCCCCGTCCCTGGGGGTGTTTAAGAGCAGGCTGGATGAGGCTCTGTCCAGCCTGATCTGGTGTGGGGTGTCCCTGCCCATGACCGGGGTGTTGGAACTGGATGATCCTTGTGGTTCCTTCCAACCCTGACTGATACTATGATACTATGAAACCATTAAGACACACTCACAACACTGCAGAGGCTACTGACTATATTTTTCTCCTTAGTATATTCCTTCAAAATTTTTAACCTGTTTTTTTTTCTGAGCTAGCATTTTCCCCATTTAAAACTGATGAATGTGAAGTTAATTATCCTAATAGGTATTTGGACTGTACTCTCATAGGATTATCCCGATTCAAACTGATTGCATCTTTCCTGCAGTTTTCCTGGTGAAGGTTCTGTCTCCAGGGTATGACACCAAAAGTGCATTTCAGGTTTCTTCTCCTACCCATGCCCAGGGGGTTGTGATTTTTGTTTGTTTGTTATTTAATCCAGACTCTTTCCAACATGTAGCTTAGACAGTAACTGTACCAGTATCTATAACAAATGAAAGCAAGCACCATAAATCCCCCCAAAGAGATATGAAGCAGCAAGCCTAGGATATGGAGCCTCTTGGGGTAAGTCATGAAGAAATAGCACTAATAAAGCACATTTTTGAACAGTCTTGTCTATTCTTTGCAACTTTCATGACAGTCCAACCATTCACAAAATATGAATAAAGACAAACCTCTTACTTTTATGGGATTCTGCATTAGCAACATAAATGAATCCATCAACTACTTCGCACACCTTTTTCACTTGATCTATTACAGTGTAGTGTGTGGCTTGCTGATTCCCTTGGTTCTCTTGGTAGAACATCTTATTCACAGCAACAGCTTGCTCTTGCCTTGCTCTTCTTCTTTCTGCACTGAAAGGTTATTTCAACATTTAGGTATCAACATATCAGTAGTTGAGAATGCAGTAATTCAGTTTTAGAAAAAGAGGGGAAGGGGAGGGGGGGAGGAGAAGGGGAAGGGAGGCAGTGGGAGGGGAGGGGGCAAAAGGAGGATGGGGAGGGAGAGTGAGAGAAGGAAGAAGAGAAAGAAAGAGGAAGAAATTACATGTACTGAAGCTTCAGTTTCTAATGGATATCCATTCAAGTATACACGTAACAAAAACAAGAGGAAAAGGTTGAAACTGGCTCCTTGTCGGTGTTTGCATTTTTTTTGTTTTCTTGTTGCATTTTGTTGGGTTTTTGCTGCTGATATTGTTTTCTTTGTTGTGGTTTGGTTTGTTTTGGGGTTTTTTTTGTGTGTGGAGAACAAATCACACCATCACAGAAAACATCTGGTTGGAAGAGGACTCAAAGATCATCCAGTCCCACCTTTGACCCAGCACTGAAGGGTCAACACTAAGCACCAGCTCCACATGCTGCTTAAACACCTCCAGGGACCATAACTCCACCACTGCCCTGGGCCGACCATTCCAATGTTTGATAACCCACTCTGTGACAAAGTATTTCCTAGCATCCAGCCTGGACCTCCCCTGACGCAGCTTGAAAACATTTCCTCTAGTCCTGCCACTTGCCACCAAGGAGGAGAGGCTGCCCTCTCCTTATTCCAATCTCCCTTCAGGTTGTTGCAGAGTCATGAGGTCTCCCTTCAGCCTCCTCTTCTCCAGACTAAATAACCCCAGCTCCCTCAGACACTCCTCAAAGGCCATGTGCTCCAGGACCTTCATAAGCCTCACTGCCCTTCTCTGAACACACTCCAGAACCTCAATGTCCCTCTTGCAGTGAGGACCCAGAACTGAATACAATACTCAAAGGTTTGGCCTCACCAGTGCTGAGTACAGAGGTGTAGCCTCACCAGAGCTGCGTACAAGGATGGATGATCACCTCCCTGTTCCTGATGGCCACAGTGTTTCTAATACAAGCCAGGATGCCATTGGCCTTCTTCACCACCTGGGCACACTGCTGACACACAGTCAACCACAACCCCCAGGTCCCTCTCCAAGTCCCAGCTTTCCAACAACACATCCCCAAGTCCATACCTTACCACAGGGCTCTTGTGACCCAGGTGGAGGACCTGACACTTGGCCTTGTTAAATTTCATACAATTAGCCTTGGCCTATCAGTCTAACCCGTCCACTGGTCTTACCTGGTAGTTGAGTACAATGTCAGAATATTGAATTTTTGATTATTATTAAACTGGAAACTGACTCCTGATCCAATTCCTACATGGACAAAAAAATTGACACTGCGTAAATTTAATCATAATTTCACTGACACTATAATGTTATCCCAAATGTTCATTGCATTTATTCTAGGATTTTTTATCGTTATGCTATTGTGTTTCAAAGACAGGAAAAACACCCCAATGTTTTTTTATGTGTTCTGTTTATGGTATCAAAAAGCCGTTAAAGAAAAAATCCAAACAGGGTTACCGTGAATTTGTCTTTGAGGTAGGCCAGCTACTAGCAGAATATCTGGGCACGTCATCATCTTTTGCACTAAAGAGTTGTCCAGCTCTTCCAAACCTGGTCCAAACATAGCAAAGCGAGGTTCTGCCTGAGCGACCAGTGACTGCAAAAATGAAGTAACAGCCTCATACCGGGGACGGCTTGATTTCAAATTTCTTCTATTCTGAGGACAGCTTTTTTTGTATCTGTGTAAAATAGACACAACCAGAAATTAAACACAAAAAAGGTATTAATCAAACAACATAAACTGATTTAGGTCTCACATTTCTCATGCTATGTTAACGGTACAATTAAGCACGGGTCACAAATTATAAAGCTGCAAACTGCTGGCTTCAAACACCAGTATAAAGTCCTTTGAAGTACTGACTTTTTGGACCTCAGTACACCTCTTTAAAACATAAAATGAAAAGTTGCTCCACCCTCACTGAACACACATTTATTAATAAAGTAGCATCATATCTGGTAAGTCACATGTGACATGAAAAATTGAAGACTTCTGAGTGCATTTCAAACTTTAATTAGACTGCTTATGTGTTTAACTATGGAACACCTTAACTCCACCTGAAATGGACCATCCTCCCTATATGCACGGAGAATATATGTTGTGAAGAGAGACAGATGTTATCTCCTAGATCACGTGCTCATTTGATGCAGAAAGGAGGTATGAAAAATATTGGTGATTAAGGGAAAGAAATAACACCCATAGAAATTACAGACATTCTAGAGAACCAGCCTCAGTCTTTGCTACTGCAGTCATGGTGGGCAGCTTCTAGACACATGATTTCAGGGAATCACTAAATGTGTGCTCCTCTACACACAAACTGAAATACTCCAATTGAGATCAGCAAAACCATTAAGTGCTCACAGACACAACAGAAATCAGTGACAGATGGTATCAAATAGGAGATGCTCTGAAGTATTCAGACCTGAAGTGGTTCAAGTACAATGTTCAAAATGAGGAAGACAATTTGCTCTTCAAATTGTGGGTGTGTCTTTCACATCTGTAAAGCGAGGATAAAGGGCACACAGATTGTAGGAGTTTGCGCACTTATCATGAAGCAGGTTCATGAATCACCTTCTGTGAATTTAACTATTAACTCAAAAAGAGTAGCAAATTAAATGGATTTAAATGAAACCTAAATAAAAATTCCAATTAATCAGTTGTTTTAAGAGTGCTTCCCAGTCAAACACACGTTACTGCTTTCCAACTGTACTATCTGAAACCACCACCTTTGTTTTAAATGCCTTTGACCATCACAGATAAAGCAGTATCACTTGCTCTGCGTACACTCAAATAAACCCCTTTCTTTCCTAGGCCTCCCAGGTAAGATGAAAAAAACCCAAAGACGCATTCCATTTATTGTAGCTTGAAAACTTATTAGTAGTTTTATTAAAGTAAGAAATTATTTGTTCATTGTGCTGAGAGCAAAGGACACATTTTTACCAAGATCATCAGTATGCAGAGATTATTGTATTTCTGTGGAACAGGAGCGGTGCAGTTTACAAAAAACTTCGATTTGTCATAATAGTTCTTACTTTTAAAAAACGTTTTACATTATCATTGAATCCAAAAAGAAAGATCTGCCCAAACTGTCAAACAAGAGAAAAAGTGTACTTCAAAAATAAAATACGTTTGAGACACGCTAAAATATAAGCAGCAGTTTACAGCAGTTACTGCTATAAACATCAAACATGCCTGCAAGGTGAATATTAATGCTGAACAGGCTGTCAGTTGTGTAAGAGAATGCGAATATACTTACATTGCCATGTAATCATACAGCTCATTATCGCTGACCTCTGAAAAGACTTTATTAAGTATCTCCACATCTGGGAGTGATTTCCAGTCAATGGACGTCCAAAAGGGGAGATCCCTCACGAGAAAATACCTCCACAACAACGGATCTTGTACAGCTGCCCTCCAATAAAAACTCGTACTTCCCAAATGGCACAAATCTTGGGGTGAAAGGAAGGACATGATATGCAGCTGCACATCAATCTGGAAATGGCCGAGAGCAGAGGTTTAACGATCCGGGAACTGAGCAGCGAAGATGCAAGCAGCGGAATCCCCGAGCTCCTTCCCCCGCCACCGCTCACCCTCCCGGCGACAGGGCCCCACGCACCGGCAGCATCTGCAAGGTGATCATTTCCTCTGCGTCCCCTGGGAGCGCTGAAGGCAGGCGATCTGCAAACGTGGCGGTAGCACCACGTTCGCGGGGTCCCCGCATCCAGCGTTCCCGGAGAGCGCGCAGGCGACCCAGCACCGCGGCCTCCAAACCACCCCGCTCCTCCGCGCCGCTGGCCGACATGTCGTTGAGCCCCGTGGCCGCTTCTCGCACCCAGCGCGCCGGCGCCGGCAGATGAGGCTGGGCGGAGAGAAAGCCAAGTCATCCCTGCGTGTGAACCCCGTGGGGTTCGTTATAAACGCTTCATTAGACTTCGAACCCGTCTTCTGAGTTCTCTTTGAATGCAAATCCTTTTGTAAGAAGACTGAAGCAAATACCATGGTCCCTGAGTGTCGTAGGGCACAAGGTTTCTTCCAGAAACTACCAAAGCAGTGTATTTTATTTGTGGGATTCCACAAAGTGGCACAACATTTGTTTTGCAGTTGTTGTGTTCCACCCTTGGCCTTTTAAGGGTCCCTCACACATAACCACATACTTTGTTAACATGGTTTTGCCCGTTTCTCGAAAATCCAGAGACATGCTCTGTAAACTGCATCCCAAGTCACTGTTAGAGACAAAATCTATGGCCTCAAGGCTTTCTTCCTCTTCTCCACAGTGCTGCAATCCCCAGTAGCACATTTCTCCACCGTACATCATTGCGAGTAAGTGAGTGTCACTAAATACACCTGCAAAAGTAATTTAGATCAAGTACTTTATTAGTTCTAAGCAAGTGCACGGCTTATTAAACATTATGTCTGGTTTTTTTCAGTGATACTGGGGAAACAAATCCCAACAGCCAGTGCAAACCTACGTAAGTGTCCAAACCCCAAATTTTAACTGTAAGATGACTGACACCACCCAGAGGAGAACCTGGATCAAGGCCTTCCTCATTACTCTATTCACTTTGCTCCTCCATAATGCTACAGTCTTTAAGACTGCCACATAAAAATTATTCTGATGTGTATGCCTATTTATCTTCAATAATTTCAGTATTTCTCTACAATCCATTGAGTGCAGGCATGATTAAGCATATTTATTTCAGAACACTTCAGTGCCTCCCAGAATTTAGGCCTGGAAAACAATGCTGCTTCAGTATCATCTGAAGTTAACCAGCAGCAGTTTTAGTATTTGAATAGAAAGACACATATGTGTGGTCACTGATAACAAATCAAGTAAGGTCCTGTTGAATCATTCTACAAATCAGCTATTGAACTTAGCTTTGCATTGTGGAGCTGAACTGGTGCAAAAACACATTCAGATTAAATTAAGCAAGAAGGTGCTCAATACAGAGCAGAGCTGGTTTTCAGTGTGTACAGCATGGACATCACATCATCAGGACCAGTTTAAAAATCCCAGCCTACTGCAACACTTCACCTGCGTCACGCTGATGCAGCTTTATATTTTCATGTTAAGTATACCATAGCAAAGCAGCTTACAGAAAACTACATAAAGTGTAGACAAAATAAAAGTTTGGCAAATATAAGCAATTCTGCTTATTCTGATTATGTGTCCCATCTTTTTTGGTTATTGTTATTCTAAAATGTGACAGGTTTTGAATACAAGTCAAGTCATATAAAAATAATCAATAATCCCATAAATCAAAGCAGTTAAAAGGAATGGGTTGTAGGGTTTTTGGAATTGTTATCTCCTTTTTTTTTACCTTCACTGAGTAATCTAGCTGTGTCTTTATCATGAAGTGAGACATCTTCATTTAGCTGAATAGGGCATCTAAAGCTAAGCATCTTCATCAAGTAATGAACGCCATCATTAAGACACTGAACAGTTAAAAAAGAAGGAGGGAGGAAAAAACCTTTTAGTTAAGCTCAGAGCAATTTAATGACAGTCAGAAATAGCTCTCAAAATGAATCTCCCAAAACCCTACTTAAAACAAAAAAATGTGTACCTTGAAAATGAGGTGTAACCTTAGAACTGTATTTTCATGCACACAGAACTTTTTTATTCCCTTTACCTTTTTAAATATGGTAATGTTTTCTCGTAGCCACTCACTCCTTTCTTTTGCTGTATGACAATACATGTAAAGCAGGGCTCCTTTTCTCCAGTAAAGACATTCTAACAACTCTGCACCAAGGACACTGATGGGCTGAAATAAAATCCAAAAGCAAACCATCTGAACTACTCCTATACACACATATACAAAGAGTGTTATTACACTGTCTTTAACCATAGAGGCTGTACTTAACAGCCACAAGCTTAATAATTCAGATTTAAATTGCCAAAAGGACATGGAATGATAAAAAGCTAGCAAGGATAATACTGAGCACGCAACAAGCTATTTGAAAAAATATTTTCAAGAATCATTATTTAAATACAATTAAGACTTGAAAAACTTCCAAAAGATCTCAAATATATAAACGCTAGTATCTGGGAGTTTGTGGATGTGGGTTTTTTTTGTCCGTTTGTTTTTTAATAACTGAATAATTAATTCTCTGGCTGAATAATGTGAGTACTCACTTCTTCTTTTATGTTGCATTCCCTCACTAGGTCTTCTGGTTCTGAAAGGGTGTAAGTAAGTTCCTTCACTTTTTGCAAGGAAGATTCTTCTGGAAAATCTTCATCCACAAGCTGGTTTTCCTCAAAATATGTAATGTCTAAGACAGCCTATGAAGATACACAATGTAAAAGTGCTACCAGCAAAATAATCAATTGGTGGTGCACAGTATACACAAACTTAGTACAGCTTACACAACAATTTCAAGGTATTCTTTGCCATTTAGTTTACAAAAGCTGCAAATTCAAGGTGTTCCAATTGCAGACAGTGAATGGACACTCAAACCCGTTTCTGTCCTTACAGCAGCTGCACAATTCTAAATCACCTTCTAATCCAGGTAACCACAGCCCTGTACTTCACTAATGTTCACTACATACACACAAAGTATCAGATCTCTTTTCTGCCATACTTTTCCATACACCAAACTCTCTTCTCCCATACCCTTGGCATAGCTTATTTTCTTGCTTTAAATATACTACCTGTGTATACTGCTGCAAAAGCATGGAAGGATGTCCTTTCCCATTGTTACACAAGTCCTTCAATTTGTCCAGAGTAGCTGAGCCCTTTGCTAAGAAGACATCTGAAGGAAGAACATAACGTTTCCTTAACACTGAAAAGCACCCATCAACAGCCTTAATTCTTTCTCACTGCATGTGGTTTTATCCGCCTTTTCAGTATCTGTTAAGAGCAGCTGAGTAATGCAACATTTAAAGGGGCCAGTTGTCCCCTTAGACTACACCTTTCAAGCCAAAATCAAAGACATTCGCTGTTGTGCTCTGTTTTAAAATAATTTCCACATACTACATTTGCAAATACGTCATATACCAACAACAGAACTTGCTAACACGCAGGGAGGCACTTTGGGGCTCTGCCGCCCTGCTCCACATAAAAGTCTCCGGACGGAGCCTCTAGACGGAGGCCTGGCCCAGCACCAGCTCCTGGGGAGAGTCTGTTCAGAGGACCGAGAAGCAGATGCACAATTGCCACGCCGCCGAGGGCCTACTGCCCCAGGTTCCCTACAGCAGCGCTGCAGAATGCCGCACGGCTCGACAGCATCAGAGGGCGGAGCGGCACACGGGAACGCCGGGCAGGGCCCAGGCCCGTCCCCTCCCTCCTGCAGCCTCTCACCGTCACCGCCCGCTCCCCTGAGCGCCGCCAGCCGCCGCCCAAGGGTCGCCAGCCGCCGCTGCAGCAGGAACACCGCACCCCTGGTCTCGACAACTCCCGCTTCCGCCATTGCCGGCCCGAGGCAGCGTGACTTGGGGGGGCAGCCCGTGGCGCCGGCCGCTGGGCAGGACCGCTGCGGCCAGAAGAGGCGCGCAGGCGCAGCAGCCAGGAGCCGCGGGGGCGCAGGCACTGCGGCTTCTTGTGGGTGTGCGGCGCCTGCGCCGCCTGGACGATATGGGGTTTTAGCAGCTTGGCGGAGGTGCTGCATAAGGCCGCCTGTGGTGGTAGGACCACGCCGGTGGGCTTGTCACTTCAACAGCGGTTTTGTAGGTCCCCAGGCCGAGACAGCAGGAAGACCAAGGCGCCTTAGGCTTTCCTCAATATTAGCGCAAACTGCGCGGACCGGCAGTGAGACGGCAGCGGGGACTGCTGGGCAAGCCTTGTGTACCCTAAAGGCTGGAACTTCACCTTTAATTCTTTGTGACTTTAAAGCCCTTCTATGACAAACATATACAGCTTCTGCAGATCTGTGTCAGGGTCCCCAGAGAGAGTCCGTTGCGTGTCTGTATGTTGCCTGCATCAAACATTGCAGCCTCGGTGTGCAGTAGGTGTTGTCCGTAAGTGAATGGAAATGAATGCTGAAAGTGGAGATTTAATTTAAGAGAAACTATTTTCTTAAATTTATCTTCACTGGTGGCATTTAATTGCATTTTGGTACTGGCGTTTTTTTTACTTATGGAAGTGTAGCTCTGAAAGTATGGTTAAATCATGTTGAAACTGCAGTCTCTGTGGTAAGCAAGACCTGAAAGGGACCTTCCTGTTGAGGTTCCAGTGTATGCCCAAACTGTCCATTAATTGTTGGATCACCTTCTTCCCAATTTTTTTCCATTCTTAGCCCATCGGTTACTGCTTACCCCGGTAAGAATTTCCCATTTGCTGACCTTTGGTTGTGAACTGGAATCTGGACAGATTTATTTACAGCCAGGGCCTTGCTGTCTTCACTGCAAGCTTTTCATGGTGCAGCAGGTTTCAGAAAAAGAAAGGCCTGCTCTGCACATGTGGGGAGGACACTCTTCCTTGCGCCCAGATCTCAACAGGTTAAATCAGGGCGACTATCAGCCCCAACAGCGGGAGCACAGAACAAACCTCCCCCCACCCCCCCAAGCCCTCTGCAGTGGTTAATCCCCACTAAAGCCATGGGCAGGTGCCTGCAGCTCTGCAAGTGGCAGCAGAGCATCCACACACATGGCACACCAAGCAGCTCAGCCAGCTACAGGGAAAGAAATTCTACATCTAACTGCACCTTGCTTTGCTGCTAATGCGACTATGAGAGCCGAGACAGCACAACATCACAGTATCACAGTATCATCAAGGTTGGAAGAGACCTCGAGGATCATCAGATCCAACCTGTCACCACAGACCCATGACTAGACCATGGCACCAAGTGCCATGTCCAGTCTCCTCTTGAACACCTCCAGGGATGGTGACTCCACCACCTCCCTGGACAACCCATTCCATTGACGAATGATTCTCTCAGTGAAGAACTTGCTCCTCACCTCGAGCCTAAACTTCCCCTGGTGCAGCTTGAGACTGTGTCCCCTTGTTCTGGTGCTGGCTACTAGAGAGAAGAGACCAACCCCTTCCTGGCTGCAACCACCCTTCAGGTAGTTGTAGAGAGCAATGAGGTCTCCCCTGAGCCTCCTTTTCTCCAGGCTAAACAATCCCAGCTCCCTCAGCCTCTCTTCATAGGGCTTGTGCTCAAGGCCTCTCACCAGCCTTGTTGCCCTTCTCTGGACATGTTCAAGTGTTTTGATGTCCTTCTTAAACTGAGGGGCCCAGAACTGGACACAGTACTCAAGGTGTGGCCTAACCAATGCAGAGTACACAGGCACAAAGACCTCCCTGCTTCTGCCGGCCACACTATTCCTAATGCAGGCCAGGATGCCATTGGCCTTCTTGGCCACCTGGGCACACTGCTGGCCCATGTTTAGGTGGCTGTTGACCAGCACCCCCAGGACCCTCTCTGGCAGCTTTCTGGCCACTCTGACCCCAGCCTGTAGCTCTGCGTGGGGTTGCTGTGGACAAAGTGCAGCACTCAGCACTTGGACTTATTGAATGCCATCCCATCAGACTCCGCCCATCTGTCCAGCTGGTCGAGGTCCCTCTGCAGAGCCCTTCCACCCTCTAACAGACTAACATCTGCTCCTAACTTGGTGTCATCTGCAAATTTGCTGATGACTGACTCAATCCCCTCATCCAGATCATCAATGAAGATGTTAAAGAGGATGGGGCCCAGCACTGATCCCTGGGGGACACCACTGGTGACTGGCCGCCAGCTGGATGTGGCACCATTCACTACCACTCTCTGGGCTTGGCCCTCCAGCCAGTTCCTAACCCAGCACAGATCGTTATGGTCCAAGCCACGAGCTGACAGCTTAGACAGCAGTTTGCTGTGGGGGACGGTGTCAAAGGCCTTGCTGAAGTCCAGGTAGACCACATCCACAGGCCTCCCCACATCCACCAGACAGGTCACCTGATCATAGAAGGAGATCAGGTTGGAGAGGCAGGATCTGCCCTTCCTAAATCCATGTTGGCTGGACCTGAGCCCTTGGCCATCCTTCAGGTGTGCAGTTATTGCTGCCAGGATAATCTGCTCCATCACTTTCCCTGGCACTGAGGTCAGGCTGACTGGCCTGGAGTTTCCAGGTTCCTCCATCTGACTCTTCTTCTGGATGGGGACTACATTGGCCAGTTTCCAGTCATCTGGGACCTCACCTGTGAGCCAGGACTGGAGGAAAATGATGGAGAGCGGCTTGGCCAGCTCATCTGCCAGCTCTCTCAGCACCCTAGGATGGATCCCATCTGGTCCCATGGACTTATGAGTGTCCCAAGTGGCTCAGGAGGTCCCGAACTATTTCCTCATGGGTTACCGGGGCACTACACTGCTCCCTGACCCCATCACCCAGCTCAGGAGGCCACTCGTCCTGAACTCCTGCCTTGCTGTTAAAAATTGAGGCAAAGGACGTGTTCAGGACCTCAGCCTTTTCCTCATCTTCAGTCACAGTGTTCCCCTCCAGGTCCAATAAGGAGTGCAGGTTCTTCTTGCCCTTCTTTTTAGTGTTAATGTATTTGTAAAAATGCTTTTTATTATCTTTCACAGAGGTGGCCGGCTTCAGTGCCAACTGGGCCTTTGCCTCTCTAATTTTTTTCCTACATAATCTAACAGCTTCCTCAAACATACCTCGAGAAGCCTTCCCCTCCTTCCATAGGTGATACAGCCTTAAATCCTCCAGGAGCTGCTTGCTCATCCAGGCCGGTCGCCTTCCCTGCTGGCTCGTCTTCCAGCACGTGGGAACTGCCATTTCCTGTGCCTTCAAGAGCTCATCTTTGAAGTAGGCTCAACCAGCCTGGACCCCTCAGTTCTTGAGGGCTGTTACCCAGGGAATTTTACAAATAAGTTTCTTAAACAGGCTAAAGTTGCCCTCCAGAAGTCCAAGGTGAAGGTTCTGTTGGTGCTCCTCCCTATCTCACTGCATATTGAAAACTTCACTATCTTGTGGTCACTGCACCCTAGGCAGCCTCCCTGTCCAAATGAAATTACCATCTCCTACTAATTTTTCATATAGAAACTTAACTGACTATATCCCTTGATCCATACTCTACAACATCCTAATAATAATCTTCTGATTTGTCTTTTTGTTTTGGGGGCTAGAAGAGATACAATCACTTTTACTTTTTTGGGATCCATCTTCCTAGCTTCATTACTTAACCATTGTCCTAAATATTTATCCTCAGGTTCCACAAATTGTAATTTACTTTTAGATATCCTTAATCCCAAATTTCCTAGGAAATTCAAGAGGTTTATGGTAGTCCTTCTAACTTCAATTGCCCCTTCTCCTGAGATTAATGTTGTGTGACTAAAACATCCTTTTCCTGTGGAAATTACAATAGTTATTTTTCAAAGTTTTGACCAAATAAATTTGGAGGTTCTGTAAAACCTAGGGGTCATCTTGTCCACCTCAATTGTTGCTTTCTCCTGGTGACTGGATCTTCCCATTCAAAGGCAAAGATAATTACTGGAACTTTAAACCCTTCCCTCTTTGCCCCTGAAATTTTTACATTATTTTTACTCTCCACACACCCTTCAGGAACCTTGGTAACAAGTACATTCAGCTCCTGTATCTACTAAAAGTTTTAAAATTTCTTCCTGGGGTCCTACTTTTATAAAGTGGCTTCTCTCTCTTCCCCTCCTATGCTTGCTTGGCACATGAATGCATGCAAAGCTTAATAAAATGGTCCAGGAAAGGGAAGGGAGAAACAAAAAAAACCACCCCAAAAAACCCCAGGCAGTTGCATTTGAAAGGTAATGCCTGCAATCCCATCCACAGGCAGTGCAGAACTCAGCTTCCAGAATCACTTTTCTGCTCCTTCCTTATATAAGCTAATTATATCTTCCTCAAAAACCTTAAGATCTCTCTTCCTCCGTGGGCAATCTCATTTAAAATGCCCAGCTTTCCCACAATAGTAATATTCGGTACCCTTACTTTCCAGCTTGAGCATTCCCTTGGTCCTGGTGAGGCCTAGGGGTTTTAATTTTGGCCTTTGCTTTTGCTTTTTCCTCATCTCTACACACGTCAAATGCCTTATTTGTACTTTGCCCCCTGGGTGCTGCTTAATCAGGGTGTGTTATTCATTCATTTTGGTCACCTGGAGGCCCCTGCTGATTTTCCTTTTCCCAAATCCTCATTCCTGCTGTCCTAATAAATTGTCTGGTCTAATTTTCTCTCTATTCTCTCTAGCCCCTTCCTCTATACAATAATTTATCATTTTGCCTTATCCCATGTATTAGGATTATCCCTCCAACACGCTAATTGTGACCCCAGCAAACTGTCTGGGGGTATATTCCTGGGTACCCTGTTGCTCCCATTTTTCCCGGGGCTGGTCTGTCTACCTGACCCCCACCCCATTTCCATCACTGACTGCTTTGTCCCTTCACTGGCCAAGTCTCTCACAGGATGCTGGAAACGCAGTTAGAAAGACTCTGCACTTGCTTCATGAATCCAGACTGTCCAGTCCACATCTCACACACAGATTCACCAACCTCAATTCCCACCAAACCAAATAATACTTACAGTCCTGTTCTTAGCCAGATCTTTGTGCACAAGAAATATAGGCAGCCACGGCAGCTGGGAGCTCCTTCCCTTGCAAGCACCCCATCAAGTCTCCTCCTAAACACCTCCAGTGATGGCGACTCCACCACCTCCCAGGGCAGCCAATGGGCAATCACTTTCTATATGAAGAATTTCTTCCTAACATTCAGCCTAAACCTCCCCTGGTGCAGCTTGAGACTGTGTCTTGTTCTGGTGCTGGTTGCCTGGGAGAAGAGACCAGCCCCCACCTGGCTACAATCTCCCTTCGGGTAGTTGTAGAGAGCAATAAGGTCTCCCCTGAGCCTCCTCTTTTCCAGGCTAAGCAGCCCCAGCTCTCTTAGCCTATCACCGTAGCGCTTGTGTTCCAAACCCCTCCCCAGCTTTATTACTCTCCTCTGGACACATTCCAGCAATTCAGTGTCTTTCCTAAACTGAGGGGCCCAGAACTGGACACAGGACTCAAGGTGTGGCCTAACGAGTGCTGAGTCCAGGGGCAGAATGACCTCCCTGCTCCTGCTGGCCACACTGTTCCTGATACAGCCCACAGCCCCAGGTCTCTCAGCCTTTTCTCATAAGGCAATGCTCCAGTCCCTTAATCATCCTTGTAACCCTCTGTTGGACTCTCTCAAGTAGATCAATGTCCCTCTTAAATTGGGGAGCCCAGACTTGGATGCAGTATTCTAGGTGGGCCTCACTAGGGCAGAGTAGAGGGGTAGGAGAACCTCCCTGTATCTGCTAGACATACTCTTAATGCCCCCCAGGTTACTATTGGTCCTGTTGGCCACAAGAGCGCATTACTGTCCTAGGTATAACTTGTTGTCCACCAACACTCCCAGGTCCTTCTCCATGAGGCTGCTCTCTAGCAGATCACCTTCTAACCTGTACTGGTGCAGTTTAGTATTCCTTCCCCAGTGCAGGACTCTGCACTTATCCTTCTTGAACCTCATTGTGTTCATCTTTGCCCAGCTCTTCAGTCTGTCCAGGTCTCTCTGAATGGCCGCAGAGCCTTCAGGTGTCTCAGCCAATATTCCCAGTGTGGTATCATCAGCAAACTTGCTGAGCAGACACTCTGCCCCCTCGTCAATGTCATTGATGAAGATACTGAACAGGGCTGGACCCAGCACTGATCCCTGGCGTACTCCACTAGTTGCAGCTCTCCAGCTGGGCTTGGCACCATTGACCACCACCCTTTAAACTCTGTTGTGTAACCAGTTCCTAATCCATCTCACTGACTGTTCTTCTATCCCACACTTCCTGAACTTACTCACAAGGATATTATGGGAGACAGTGTCAAAAGCCTTACTAAGGTCAAGGTTAGACTACATCCACTGGTCTCCCTGCATCTACCCATTCAGTTACAACATCGTAGAAGGCTATCAGATTAGTAGAGCATGATTTCCCCTTGGTAAATCCATGCTGACTACTCCTGATCATTGTGTTCTCTTCCATGAGCCACTCCATCAATTTTCCAGGGATGGAGGTGAGGCTGACTGGTCTGTAGTTTCCTGGAACTTCTTTCTTGCCCTTTTTGAAGACCGGAGTGACATTGGCTTTCCTCCAGTCCTCAGGCACCTCTCCTGTCTGCCAGGATTTTGCAAAAATGATGGAGAGTGGTAGAGTGACAACATCAGCCAGCTCTCTCAGCACTCTTGGGTGCATCTCATGAGGCCCCACGGTCTTGTGAATATTCAATTTGTGTGACTGATCCCTAACCCAGTCTTCACTGACTAGTGGAGAATCTTCCCTCCTCCTTCATGATTGACTCTTCCCCATCCTTCATGGTTGACTTCTGGACAATAAAGAAGTAATACCATTTAGTCAGAGAAATGACCAGATGCATGCCCCTGGCAGTATGTTCCTACCTTTAATTGTATTAATGCTGAAGTCATATGATGGCTTGCTTATCTGACTGAATGTTGCTCTTTTTTTCCATGGACCTAGTCTGCAATTGGATCACCAAGCTGATCTCAATGGCTATAAACCAAGTCTGTAACTACCTTCTGAAACTGTAGTGTGTAATCTGCTCTCAGAAAACCTTCATCTTGCTTTTAGTAAAGGTTTTGCCACTGTAAAATGTTATTCCCTGGGATGATAGCAAAATTAAATCTACCAATTGGTGTTTTGTATTAATCTACGTAGCAGTTAGCATTACAGATCTTCTAGTTCTAGTTGACTTAAGAGAAAAACAAAGCAAAACATATTCCTGAAAGGATTATGGATTGATAAGAAGCAACATGTACTTGAGAATGTGAGACAGAGATGTCACACCTTAGCTTGGCAAACATTTGCCTTGGAAGATTCGTAGTTCAAACAGCTGCTCTGCCCTTTTTTCCCCCCTCTTTATGGTGCTGCCTTTTAAGTTGTGTTCATGTAATTGTGTCTTTCAGATGGACATGACTAGTAAGCTTACCTGTGTTACACGCCTCCCCACCTCTTTTCCTGTACTACAGTTGAATGTTCAACCATGCAAATAAAAGTGCTGTCCTAACTAGGGAAAGAAGTCAGTGTTTCTTGTATTCTAAGTGTGGAGTAGAATGTGGAAGTGCCTCTGGTGTTCTGGTAGGCTTGCTGAAAATCCGTTGCCTGGGAGTGTGACATCGAGAGGGTACAGTCTTGAGCCTGTGATCAGCCAAATCCCCTGTCTTTCAAAGGCATGAGAAAATAAATACAAGCTACCGATTTTGAAACTTATTCCAGTCTTTCTGCTTACCATTGTTACGGAGAGATCTCTGTGCCAAACTTGCTACGAAAGTAGCACTTCTCTGGGCCTTCTAGCCGTGGGTGAGAATAGGCATTGATGCGGAAGACAAATGTCAAACGAAGCTCTGAATTCAGCAGTAAGCCACAAGGTGTCACCAGTGCGCTCAGTAGAGCCCGGCTTTAATCGGCTGTTTCATGGTAGTGCTTTCTGAAATGACTGTTTCCTGAAACTCTGCAAAGCCCCAAAAGCAGAATATGGAAGTTTTCAGTGAGTTGTTAGAGTATGGCTTTAAACTGGCCCCCAAAATAAATCATATAGATCTTTGACGAGATGTTTGGATCTGATGAAATTGAAAGCAAGAAGCCTGAGAGCTCTGCAACAAGCTGCTTAGGCTTAGCAGTCTTCCAAGCTCCTTTGAATGTGTATTTGTAGAAACAGGTTTAAAATTAAACAGGTGTACTTTACCAAAACCAGGGGAGTCCTGATAGTCTGATATTCTAAAACTAACTGATTCTAAGAAGCCTTTGAAAAGATGAGTTGTATGTTCATTTTAAATCCCCTTTAAATAAATTAACAGCAAAAATTTCAGATTTTGCCAGATTTCACTTTTGTGTGAAAGCTAAGTAAACTTCCTTCCACGTTCATCTATCTGATTGTGACTGAGAAACAAAATGTCACAGGAGATGACTGCTTTTCCTATTGGATGTGTAATTTTTGGACGATTGGGAATATTAATTTGTCATCTTTAAGTTGTCCACTGTAGGGCACTGTAGAGAATGAATTTGCACTTGGTTTTGTCAGCACATGCTGGGAACTGACTCCCTGGTCTGCAGCTGATAAAATAACTGCAAAGGCACTCATGAATTTGCATGCAATCTTGTATCCAAGAGATGGTGCTTGACAATTACGCTCCACACCCTTAAAATGGTTGGCAAGGCCTAAATTTAAAAAAGGAAATGCAGTTACAGGTGAAACTTTTGGACCAGACAGGTGTTTTTCTTGATTTCCAGCTATTGTGGTTGTCCTGTGGTCTTACTGTACAGCACTAGCCACAGTGAGGTTTGAGGGGGGGTGTGGGGTGTGTGTGTGAGCGCTGTTTACTGCATTAAATGTCTGCCACCAAAGTTTTGCATTATCATCTTAAGGCTCTATGTTTGTTCTTGTAAGTTCTGCATCAAAAACAAGGAAAAAGATCTTTTCACTGGTGGTTTTATAAAAGCCTCTTATATTCTGAGTTTAAAGTACATTCAGTTGCTGATGAGGTTTGTTCACAAGTACCCTGTGTGGCTTACATATATAACTTTGCATTGCAGAGTCCGGAAAATCCTGCTCCAGTAGTGCTACCAAACATGAACTGACTTGCAGCGTGACAGCTGCTCAGGGTTCCTGTTCACAGTTTCTGTAGCCTCTTTATTATGTTTACCTTTACTCTTACAACACTGTTGGTGTGGACTGTATAATATCTCCATTATTCCAGCTTGGCAAGAACAGGGAAGAAAACCACTTTCCTGTTCTGTCACATTCTTGCCTGGCAAACAGGAGGTATAAGAGATTAGTAGGGTTTTCTGGGTAAGAATTCCAACTAACCTCCATAAATATCAATACATACAGAACTTGTGCAGCTGATGTCTGCAAAGATATGTTGAACAGACATTTTGTTTTCCTTCTGCTGTAATGGAATGATAAGACACTTACCCTTTCTCCAGATCCAGTATGCTGACTGTCACTGTTGAAGGTTATTACACTTAATTAATTTAGGCAATGTTGATGGCAGTTACTAAATACACAGTTTATGACCATGGATAGAAGGTGTCAAGAATCATGCTGACTGACAGAATTTGTGGTTCTATTAAAAAAAACAAACAACCAAAACACCTTAGTGTAAAGTGTTGTATAATTACACCTGGTAAGTACTGGGTCTGGATTGAGGTGCAGCATTTGGAGTGGTTGGAAAGTGGAAAGTTGTGTATTTTTAAGACTACCAAACTGAAGTAACTATTTAACTGTTGATTTAACTACTGGTATTTCAGTGGCTAAATCTCAATGCTGTCAAGGTTAATAAGTGAGTAACTTGCTGCTGTAACTTCAAAACTCCAGTTTTGACCAAGTGTAATATGTTCAGCGTCTTCTAATAAGTTCTGCATAGTTGCTTATCTTAGTTTGTAGTAATGATATGATAGTCTGACATGATATAGAAGCTGTTGTATCATTTGTATGAAAGCAGGGCATCCTGTCTAAAATATGGGACTGCTATAACAGAAATTGGACTAGTATGAAAGAAACAAACAAAATCATCACGGATTGTTTTGGGCAGTACAGACCTTCTCATCCAACTAGGGAATTTTATTTTCTTAATCAGTCTTTGTAAAAAAAAAAAAAAATAAAAAATTCTGTTGTCTGCTCAAGAGGTCCTTCAAGGATTGAAGAACTGCACCTGCCGAATGATTGTTGATTCTTCCTTATTATGTAGCTTCAGTATCCTTTCATAGTTTTGTATCCCCTTTGATTTTAAGCTTAGGAATGTGAAAAGAATATCTTGAAAGAGTTAGTTGGCAAAGGGATTCCTCAACAGCTTCATAGCTTGTTCCCTGCAAAAAACGTGTCTCTGTGATTCTTTCATTTGCTTTGCATCAACATAACTGCCTAGAAGATAGCTTTGGGGTTTGGGTTTCAGGTGGGGGGTTTTTGTCTGTTTATTTTTGTTTTCCAATTTAACTTTGCCTTTAGTATTTATATTTATATATGTGTATATATGTGATCTTTCAATTGCCAAACCACTACTTGTTTTTAACATATATGGTTTTCACTAGACCTGTGAATACCCATTTTTCTTTGTAATGACCTTCCTTTCACCTGAACATCATTAAATTAGTTCAATATTTAAGTTCACATGGCTTACTAGTGTACTCCTTGGTGGTGCAGGTAGTAGCCCTTTTGATTTTCCCTGGCTAAATACATTTCCTGCAAATGCTGTGAGTTAATCTTAAAATTGTTGAATATATTGCATATGAGCTTGTAATTATTTTTATGTTCTCAAATGGAATATATTTATAATTTTAATATAAGTGTATAATTTATGATGCCTTTAGGTCTGTATCATACACTTTGTGTCCTTCTTTTATTTGTTTTTCCTGTAGTGCTCCATTTATGCAGGAAGATGTAGATGCCATGGAATAATCTTCGAATTTTCTTCGATTTTCTATCCCATATCAAGGGAATTATATTAATTTTACTTTTTCCAAAGATGAGTTTCAGGTGGTCTTAAAGGATTGATATAAAAAAAACACTTTACTATATTTGAGTAATACTCAAAACAATTGAAATGTTAACCTCTTGTATTAGAACTGGGACCTATTCACATGCTGGAGGTAAGTTTAGGTGTTCTCAGTGTCTGAATGTTCTTGCCAAATTCCAATGGATGTGAAAGTAAGGTAAATTGCTACATTTTAATTATCTGACACCTTCATCAAATATAAACAAATTTTAAGAAATTTGTGCAGAAACAAAGTTGTTAATCTCAGAGTTCTACTTCTTTGCCCCTGTATAGGTAAATCAAATATATAAAAAATATCTGCTCACTTTTTGGTTGCTTCTTTGAGAAATACAATTTCACTGTACTGGAGTGCTGACTTTTAACATCCTATTATGCTTGGTAGTAGTATAAATGAGCTCATGTTATACAGTGCGTGTAATGATTAACCTAGAATTCCTACCTGCTGACTTGGTTTAGCACTAAGGGCTCAAAACTCTCCCACTACTCTTTTGTAAGTGCTGCTGAACTTCAAAAGTTTTTGACTTTAATGCTGGCACTATTATGTAATTTACTTCAGTGAATTAAATCAAATCATATTAAAATATTCTTGAACATTTTAGAGACTTGTTTTGTGCTGGTTACTTAGTTGTAGTCCTTGCTCTGTGAAGAGCTTTAAGACATCTTGAGAATTAAGAGAAATTAGGTGATCCACTATCCTTTGTAAACTACTCTAGAACAAATTCTTTCATCTACTCATTGTTATGTTTGGAGCTTCTCTAAGCCTCTAAGAGGTTTGAAGTCCAAAGCATGCAGATTTTGCAAATTTTTTTAAGGAATAATTTTGATTTCCTAGTTCAGAAACTGTAGTTTATATAAATAGGATTACCAGATTTGTATACTCACAAAGTCACAGAATGGTAGAGGTTGGAAGGGACCTCTGAATATCATCTAGTCCAGTACCCTTACTGGAACAATAATAATAGATGTTCCAAGGAAGCAATAATTCTCATGCAATGCACCTACTGCATGCAGTTATCCCCCATCCTCCAGCCTACAAGGAAGAACACTCTTGGAGTCCCAAATAGTCTAAACCCTAAGCAAAAGAAATGCTAGCTCAGTATGTAATGATATGCACGAGCAGACCCTTGTTGGTTATACAAAGATATTTATTGAACAGAAGAGAAAAAATGTCTTTTAGATAAGCTTTTCAATATGAGGGAATTTATTTTCATGAAAGGAAGTGTGACTTATGGAATTGACATGTCTATATTAAATTTAGGTAGAACTGAGTTTCAGAAATCCAGTACTTTCCCAATAGTGAAGATGGTTCTGGTTCACTGGTAGCTGCAATGTTTGTCTGTTTTGTGAACTGTAAATACTAATACTACCACCTTTTAAAATGCACAAGATTGTCATGAAAGGTGGCACAGACCAGCACCTGCAAGGGTGGACCCTTGCTCCAAATAAAATGGACTGGAAGTGTACACTTTGGAGACTGGCAGCACATTCTTAAAGCTTTGATTTCCATGTTGTGAATTATCCTGGTGTATGTTCATAGCAAGATGGCAAAGAACAGAGAAGGTTGGCAGCTGCATTGGAAGCAACATGGAAGAAGTGTGACCTGTCGTGTGCATAAGGGGAATTTACCTTTTTCTGCATCTAAAGAGTTTCTCACCTTTTTCTCTGAATCCTTCTGTTCCATGGGGCATCATTAGTCATGCACTGGTCATTTGGAGTATTTATAACACGTAAATGATGGCAGAAGTATGCTTTGAATTTTCCTTCTAGGAGTAGCAGAAATAACAGCAGATCACATGATGTGGCTGTTCACACAAGTATGCATCTATTCTAGTAACATTTTCCCACCCAAACATAGCATCCAAGAGGCCTGTGGAGACCATGTGATTACTGGAGCCTGGCTCGCTCTGAGGGCTGTGCATTGGAAACTTAACCATTAAGCCTCTGTACTTATTTTAATTGTTATTACATTAGTCCTCGGCTGTGAAGTGATAAGGCCACCTTAATTTTACAAGGAGATATTGGGAATGGTACAGCTGAGTTGTCTATCCATGAAAGTAGTGGAGCATTAGAAGGAAAACATGGACCCTCCTTCCTCATTTACATTTGAAGTTACTGTAACATAGATGAGTTTGTCCATGACTGTTTTTCGTGGGTCTGAGGAGTTTCAGGGACAAAACAGATGACTGCTGAGTCGATGCTATAAGCGAGCTGTAGTACGGCGGGCCTGCTTCTGCTTCCCATGCTCCAGGATTGGGGTTGCTACCCCACCTTGCCTGACCCTGCCGCCGATTCCCCCGTGGGACAGCGCCCGGGACGGAGTCTCTGAGCTCGGCAGCTGCGGCGCGGCTGGACAGCTCTCCCACGCTCCAACCTGGGCCATCGCCTTAGCCGGCCATCAACTGAAAGGAGCCGCCAGCCGCCGGGGCCCCTGCAGCTGGCGGTTCCCCACAGTCAACAGCCACGCCTCAGGCGCAGCCGACGTCAGTGGACGTCAGGGCCAAGCCCCCTACCCTCCCTCTGCCCGCGGCATCCGCTGTCCTGCCCGCTCCCGCTCTTCTCGCTTGGCTTTGGACAGCAGCAGCTGCCGCCTCGGACCAGCCCGCATCCCCTCTGCATCCCCTTCCCCGAGAGGTCCGCAGCGCGAAGATGGCGGCGTGCAAATTCCTCCTGCCGACGTTCAGCCGTCGCATCCTCCTTCCCGCTGCGCGGGTGCGGGGCGCCGCGGCGGAGGTAAAGCAAAGAGGCGGGAGCGGTCAGACCCTCAAGTCGCTTCTCGGCCGCGCTTCCCCATAGCCGGCGGCCCCGCGAGCAGTCTGTGTACCGCTCCGCGTCGCTCTGCCCGCCGGGACTTAGCCGCTGCCGCGCCCGCCCAGGCGGCGGTGACCTTGACTGGGTACCCGCTGCGGCCGCGACCGGGACCGTCTTCGCTGGGAGTGCCGATATCTGCCGCGGAGACGCGAGCTGCGTGGGAGCAGGAGGCCAGAGCCCAGGGGTTGTCCGCCCCCGCAGCAAAGTGATGGGTTTTGTTTTGTCGATTTTGTTGGTTATTTTTTCCCTGTTAACTTGACGGGTTTGGCCCGAAGGAGGCCCGTGGGCGCTGCGGAAGGCGGAAGGCGGGGTGGAGAGCAGAGCTCGGCTCCGGGGCAGGCCAGACCCCAGCAGTGCGTTGGGATGTGGTGACTTTGGGGACCGGCCTAGAGGTTTGGCTTTGAGGTTTAGTTTGGTAAATTGCCCCCGCATTTGAAATCGCAGCACAATTACAGGATGTTACTATATATTTCGATCATGCTCTCGCCACGTCAAGGTTTCCTAAACGTGGGCTGGAGGTGTAGGCAAGGAGAGCACAGCTCCCTGGACACTCTATCCTGTATTGGTATTCAAAGATGTGTGGAGTTCAGCCCACTTGTTTTCTCTCCTGGGGGGAGCTTCTGCTAATCCTCACCAGTTTAATGCTTTCCAGCCCCTGTGTAACCGTAGATAAGTTGATTTTTTGGACCCGTTCATCCAGAATGGGTCATCCTTGGCTTTTCTTACTTAATTTTAAAGAGCTTATTTGGCCTCTGTATGCTTATGTTTACTCTTCCTGATGTATTTTTGGACAAATAATAGTATCTTGTGGTTTCAGTCTTTCTTTTGCTAAATTACGTTTCACTCTTTTAGAATGTTTGCTTCAGTTTTGTTGATAATTCTAGGAGCTCCTCTGTTCCCGTATTACTTCTCTCCTAAATCTGGGATGCCAGAATTGCAGCCAGTTCCTGAAGTTATAGCTTGCAGCCTTGGCATGCAGGGGGAGCATGACTAATTCTTGGCATCCTGTGTTCCTGAAAGTCCATGGCTCTCAAACGGCAGAGTGGTGGGAAGGGGATTGGAAAGCGCATTTGGTGTAGAAGGGCAGATAACCTCATTAGAGACATCCAACCTTGGGGTGCACACATATGTAATGCATGCTGGTCTGTTGTTCCCTGCTATTAACAGGCAGTTAGAAAGATAGTGGAAAAGATGCCATGTGATCTTTTTGACGTATTTTCCTATGTGTGGGTACAAGGACACAGCAGTGACCTGGGCTCCCTCCAGCCCTGGCCCTTGTGCCTGCACGCAGCTCTGTTGTACTATGGCTCCAGAGGCTGCCAGCACTTAACACTACTTTGCCACCAGCAGAGACACTCTTTGCACCCTTACTGTTGTTATGGAACAGTGTTTCTGATGGAAAGTTGTGGTATAATCGAGCATGAGGAAGCATTTGTACTCTTCCTTACCTGTCACTCTCCCTGATGACCCCGCATGCTGATATTTTTAATTTAATTTTTTTTTTTACTCATCAAAACATTGGAGTGTCAGTGTTTCCATTGGGAAGGAGATAAGCCTCAATTCAGAAGGGTTTTCTTAATAGTTAGTATAAACTGGCTGGAGAGGTGGGCACAAGCCAACCTCATGAAGTTCAATAAGAGCAAGTGCAGGGTCCTGCATCTGGGTCGAGGCAATCCCAGACACAAATCCAGGCTGGGCAGTGACTGGCTGGAAAGTAGCCCTGAGGAGAGAGACTTGGGGGTGCTGGTGGACAAAAAGCTCAACATAAGCTCTCAATGTGCACTTGCAGCCCGCAAAGCCAATCAGATCCTGGGCTGCATCAGGAGAAGTGTGGCTAGCAGGTCGAGGGAGGTGATCCTCCCCCTCTACTCAGCCCTGGTGAGACCCCACCTGGAGTACTGTGTCCAGTTCTGGAGCCCCTATTCCAAGAGGGATGTGGAGGTGCTGGAACGTGTCCAGAGAAGGGCCACAAGGATGATCAGAGGGCTGGAGCACCTCTCCTATGAGGACAGACTGAAGGAGTTGGGGCTGTTCAGTCTGCAGAAGAGAAGGCTCTGAGGTGACCTAATTGTGGCCTTCCAGGATCTGAAGGGGGCCTACAGGAAGGCTGGGGAAGGACTTCTCAGGATGTCAGGTAGTGATAGGACTAGGGGGAATGGAATGAAGCTGGAGGTGGGGAGATTCAGGCTGGATGTGAGGAGGAGGTTCTTCACCATGAGAGTGGTGAGACCCTGGAATGGGTTGTCCAGGGAGGTGGTTGAGGCCCCGTCCCTGGGGGTGTTTAAGAGCAGGCTGGATGAGGCTCTGTCCAGCCTGATCTAGTGTGGGGTTTCCCTGCCCATGGCAGGGGGGTTGGAACTAGATGATCCTTGTGGTCCCTTCCAACCCTGAATGAAACTATGAAACTATGAAACTTTTGCAGCTTTCAATTTATAAAGAAGGCAGCTTGTATAATCTTGAAACTGAAAAAAAGTTATCTCCATGGTTATAGCTGAATCTTAAGGCAACCTTTTAGGGAAGAATTGGGCTGTTATCTTCAAAACTTGTATGTATTAGCTTGTTTGGCATTTGTTTACTCATTCTCCTCTCCCTTGTTTGAAATTTCTTACTTTACTAGGGAATTAGAAGTGGAAACACCAGTAAGAAGTATTTTAACTTCCAGATACCCTCAGTTCATGAAGCCTGTGTCAATGTAATGACTTAAACGTCAGTTGGTCCTGATGCATTGACAGTACTTGATTAATAGTAATGCATGTCGGTATTAGTGGAAAATACTTAGGAAAAACAAATAGGGCAACTGACTTAAGAATATAATAGATGTGTTATGATAACTCTGTAATGGCTCTGCACTGTGAAGTGTAGTTTTGAGCATGGGATTTGTATTGATTTCCCTCTTGCCCTCCCAGTTTCAGCGGTTTATTGGATTCTCCCATATTCTAGTAACAGTAGAGTTCTAAGATTGCACCGAGAAGATGGTGGAAGTTCACCCTGTTGAAGAGAGTTGCTGCTTATTATACTGCCAGAACAAGCCTATACTTCCCATTGTGCCATGTTCTCTAGTCAAATTTTGTGATAGTGTTGGATTTCTGCATTTGCCATTTTTGATCGTGTTTTGTGTCTGTGTCAAGGGTTAGGGCTGTCCCACCCACTACATAGGTGACAGACACTGTCTGTTAACCTCCCTCTCTTCCTAAAGGGGAGAATAGAATTGGATAGAATTAGAATAGAATATGCTAGGCTAGGCTAGGCTAGGCTGGGCTATGATAGGATAGGGTAGGGTAGGATAGCATAGGATAGGATAGGATAGGATAGGATAGGATAGGATAGGATAGGATAGGATAGGATAGGATAGCATAGCCTAGCCTAGCCTAGAATAGAATAGAATAGAATAGAATTAACCATGTTGGAAAAGACCTTTGAGATCATTGAGTCCAACCTGCTCTCCAGCCACTCTGACCCCAGCCTGTAGCACTGCATGGGGTTGTTGTGGCCAATGTGTAGAACCTGGCACTTAGATGTGCTAAATCTCATGCCGTTGGACTCTGCCCATCTGTCCAGCCTGTCAAGGTCCCTCTGAATAAGGATGAAGGACTTACAAACTGGAAAACTAAAAGAGCTGCAATGAAAATAAAAACAGTAAAATGAGATGTATACAAATAAATGCAAAGTCAGTCTTGAACGCACCACCTACATCTCCCCCAGTATGCCCACTCCTGATGGCAATTTTGTCCCTTTCACTACTGATGCTCTGGGCAGGCACTGGGGAAGGCCCAGACTGGACTCTGCAGCAGATGGAAATAGGATTCAGGATCTGCATTCTTGAACTGGATTCAGAAACACACGGATTGGGATCAAAGGCAGAATGGGTAGAGTCCTCCTTGGACACTGGCCATTGAAGAGAGCTTGGTGCATGTGATCCCTTAGCTTTATACTGAATATGTGAAATTGAAAACCTTGTTAATCAGTTTAGGGTCACCTGTCATGTCCACTCCTCCTCAGGGTTCACCCTCTTACTTTTTGCCTGTCCCCCCCCCAGCATGGTGCTCAAGGTTTAACAGTGACCTTGGCAGTTTAAGCAAGAAACTTTATTCATACCAATCCTTGTTAGTAACTATAAATATACAAGGATTATCGCTTCTAGAAACAAACACTGTCTGGATACGTATGCCATTAACTTAGAAAAGGCAGTTATTTAGAAGGGTCTGAGCTGAAAATTAAGATTACAGAACATAATTGGCTATGTTCTAATTCAAACTGGGACAGTCTCGATGTCTTTGAAGCAAAAAGTATCATTAATAGGTTAAAGCAGTCTTTGGGATGCTGTAACTCATGTTCAAGAACTTCATTTGTGAATTTGTTCACAGTAAGACACAGCAGTTTAGGATGGACTTCAGGAATATAAAAACCTGTTTGGATATTTAGAATAGAATAGGATAGAATAGAATAGGCTAGAATAGAGTAGAATAGAATATAATAGAATTAACAAGGTTGGAAAAGACCTTTGAGATCATGGAGTCCAACCTATCATCCAACACTAATCAACTAAACCATGGCACCAAGCACCCCATCCAGTCTCTTCCTAAACACCTCTAGTGATGATGACTCCACCACCTCCCTGGGCAGCCCATTCCAATGGGCAATCACTCCTTCTGGGAAGAACTTCTTCCTAACATCCAGCCTAAACCTCCCATGGTGCACCTTGAGACTATGTCCTCTTGTTCTGGTGCTGGTTGTCTGTGAAAAGAGACAACCACCACCTGGCTTCAACCTCCCTTCAGGTAGTTGTAGACAGCAATAAATAAGGTCTCCTCTGAGCCTCTTCTTTTCCAAGCTAAGCAACCCCATCTCCCTCAGCCTCTCCTCAGAGGGCTTGTGCTCCAAACCCCTCCCCAGCTTTGTTGCCCTTCTCTGGACACGTTCAGCATCTCAACATCTTTCTTAAACTGAGGGGCCCAGAACTGCACACAGGATGCAAGGTATGGCCTAATCAGTGCTGAGTACAGGGGCACAATGACCTCCCTGCTCCTGCTGGCCACACTGTTCCTGATACAGGACAGGATGCCATTGGCCTTCTTGGCCACTTGGGCACAGGGCTGGCTCATGTTCAGCCTACTATCAACCAGTACCCCCAGGTCCCTTTCTGCCTGGCTGCTCTCCAGCCACTCTGACCCCAGCCTGTAGCACTGCATGGGGTTGTTGTGGCCAATGTGTAGAATCTGGCACTTGGATGTGTTAAATCTCATACCCTTGGACTCTGACCATCTGTCCAGCCTGTCGAGGTCCCTCTGCAGAGCCCTCCTACCCTCTAACAGACCAAGACCTGCCCCCAGCTTGGAGTCATCTGCAAACTTACTGATGATGGACTCAATCCCCTCATCCAGATCATCAATACAGATACTGAAAAGGATGGAGCCCAGTGCTGATCCTTGGGGGACACCAGTAGTGTCTGGCTGCCAGCTGGATGTGGCACCATTCACCACCACTCTCTGGGCTTGGCCCTACAGCCACTTCCTAATCCAATGCCGTGTGATTCTGTCCAAGGCATTGGCTGACAGCTTGGCCAGGAGTTTGCTATGGGGGATGGTGTCAAAGGCCTTGCTGAGGTCCAGGTAGACTACATGCACAGCCTTCCCCACATCCATCAGGCAGGTCACCTGATCATAGAAGGAGATCAGGTTGGTCAGGCAGGACCTGCCCTTCCTAAATCCATGGTGGCTGGGCCTGATCCCTTGGCCATCCTGTGAGTGCTGTGTGGTTGCACTCAAGATGTCCTGTTCCATAATCTTGGCTGGCACTGAGATCAGGCTGACAGGTCTGGAATTCCCTGGCTCATCCAACTGGCCCTTCTTGTGGATGGGCATCACATTGGCCAGCTTCCAGCCATCTGAGAACTCTCCAGTGAGCCAGGAGTGTTGAAAAATGATGGAGAGCAGCTTGGCCAGCTCATCTGCGAACTTTCTCAGCACCTTAGGATGGATTCCATCTGGTCCCATGGACTATATGATTCTATGATTCTATGATTTGTGGGGATCCAAGTGGCTAAGGAGGTCTCTAATAATTTCCTCCTGGACCAGAGAGAAACTATACGCTCCCTGCCTCCATCTACCAGCTCAGGAGGCCAGCTGTCTGGAAGACACCTTATCTTGTTACTAAAAATTGAGGCAAAGAAGGTGTTAAGTACCTCTTCCTCATCTTTTGTTACTATGCTCCCCTCCATGTCCGCCAAGGAGTGGAGGTTGTCCTTGCCCCTCGTTTTGCTATTAATATATTTACAGAAGGATTTTTTGTTGTCCTTCACAGCAGTGGCCAATCTAAGCTCTAAATGGGCTTTTGCCTCTCTAATTTTTTTCCTGCATGACCTAGCAACATCCTTAAACATTCCATGGGTTACTTCACCTTTCTTCCAAAGATGATACATACTCTTTTTTTCCCTTAATTCATTCAGAAGTTCATTGCCCATCCAGGCTGGCCGGCCGCCCCAGCGGCTCATCTTCCAGCACATTGGCACAGCCTGTTCCTGTGCCTTCAAGAGTTCTTTCTTGAAGTAGGTCAAACCTTCCTGGACCCCTTTGTTTTTAAGGGCTGTTTCCCAAGGTACCTTCTGAGTTAGTTCCTTGAGTAACCTGAAGTCCACCCTACGGAAGTCCAGGGTGGAGATTTTGTTGCTGCCCCTCTTAGCTTGACTGCATATTGAAAACTCAATTATTTCATGGTCACTGGACCCCAGACATCCTCCGACCACCACATCTCCTTCCAACCCTTGTCTGCTTGTAAAAAGAAGGTCAAGCAAAGCCTTACCCCTGGTAGGCTCACACGGCAGCTGGGATAATAAGCTGTCCTCCATACACTCTATGAACCTTCTAGACTGCCTCTTCTCTGCTGTGTTAAGTTCCCAGCAGAGAGCAGGCAGGTTAAAATCGCCCTTAAGAACAAGGTCTGGTGCTCTTGAGACAGCCTCCTGCTGCCTATAGAATAATTCATCAACTTTTTCCTCCTGGTTGGGTTGTCTATAACAGACTCCAACTAGGATGTCAGCCTTACTGGTCTTCCCTCTAATTCTCTCCCACATGCACTCAGCGTAGTCATCCTTGATCTCTAATTCCAAGGCACCTAGAGCCTCCCTGATGTACAGGGTCACCCCTCCACTCCTTCTCTCTCACCTGTCTCTCCTGAAGAGCCTGTAGCCATCAATTACTGTGCTCTAGTCATGGGAGTCATCCCACCACATTTCTGTGATGGCAACTCCATCATAACTTTCCTGCTGTAATAAGGCTTCCAGCTCCTCTTGTTTGTTACCCATGCTTTGTGCATTAGTGTACATGCACTTCAGCTGGGCTGCTGGTTTCACACTATTGTCAAGTCGATGCAGATGAAGTTAAGTCTAAAGCTTTCATACTACTTTGATTGTCATAAAACATGAGTAGTGTGGAGTACAGTGAAAAAAATAGGGCAATAAAATTTATATTTTGAAGAGCTGAACCTGTCTCTTCCTACCCTACCCCTCAATACTTAGTGTTTACATTAGCAATATCTGTTTTAAAAAATACTTTTCCACTTATATAGCCAGAAAAACGGTAATTGATATAAAACTACTTTGTAATGCTTTTTATTAATCCCCTTTTTTATTTCAATGTTTTTGCAGATTTGTGGATGCTATTTTTCTACCAGCTCTCATCACAACACCAAATTTTATACTGATGCTGTTGAAGCTGTGAAAGATATACCTAATGGGGCAACTATACTTGTTGGAGGTAAATACTTAAATTCTTTATGGCTGCGATCACATGTTCTGCTAGTGATATACCTTTAGTTATTTCACTGTGTTTCATTTAATTTTAACTACTTTGAGAAGACATACAGCTTGTATAGATATTTTAAACAAGTTATTTTCTATTCTGCTAATGACTGGCAGGCTCTCTCAGTGAGAAAATAAGTTGTTTTGGGTTTTTTTTTTTTGAGGAGGGAAAAATTACCATTAATAGTCTTTTTTCCCCAGGAATGAAGTGTTAGCCTTTACTTGTGCTAGTTTGAATGCAGAAAACTAACTCAGGCCTTTTCAAATTAGCATTATTTATGTATGGTGGATTAAAATTTGGTTTGATTGTTTTTATGGTTTCATTCTTCATATTCTGTGTCTATGTAATCACTGGGTCTCTGTGACCTTGATCAAATTACGTAACCTGTTTTTGGCTGTAGGAGTTGAAGGTAATGCTTATTTACATTACACTGAGTGGTTATTATAGCATTTCCAGAAGAGTCAAGAAGTTTTGTCATACTGCATTTCACTGTGACTTTGAGCTTTTGAATATTCTAGATGATTTCCACACTACATGCTGGACAATCTACTGAAAGAAAAGCAGTGTCTCTATTTAGTGGATTATAAGTGAATTTTAGGATTGAGGAAGTAATTAATGTAATGACATAAAACATGGGACACCTCATTTGAGATGTGTAATAGGGCACAATGTATTTTAGGAAGAATTATTTTGTTGTAACAAAAGACTATCTGTGGCTAAGTGACTGGGAAGGAAGTAGTAGTAGTTGTAGGGTGAGAGTCTGGCCTGAGACTCAGGCAGCCTCAGATGGGGTATGGTGTTTCATTTCAGACATACTGGGTTCTTGCAAAATAGGTGAGAGTGGGAGGCAGCTCAGAGTGGGTGGAGGTCTGGGTTACTGTGCTTCCAGATACTCTTCTTCCTGAGGGTATTAAGTTTCCAAGATTTTAATCAACTAATTATAGGCTAAGCTGTATGAGACAACTCCTTTATTCTCCTGTTTCACATTGTTATGTACAGCAAAGAACTGCAGGTTAACTTGGTAGAAAGAGGGGAAGGAATAATGAGTACAATGGTTAGGACACGCATTAGGAGAGCCAAGGTCTTTTTGTCCTTCTGCAAAGGTCATTTGTGTGTTAGTAGATCTTTGATGGTTGTCTGGCTTTCATCCAAACTGTGAAGCATCTAGTAACAGAGAGATTACAGTACTAGGGTGCAACTCTTTCCAGAAGTGTTGGTTTATTTAGTCAACTAAGGAGCCTGTTCCACTCAAAAAAGATCTTAAATTCAGCAACGCACATTTTCTGACTTCTGATTAATCTATTTCAAACAGTTCTTATATGTTCAATTTTCTTCTGTTTTATACAGGATTTGGATTATGTGGGATCCCTGAAAACCTCATTGGGGGTTTACTGAAGACTGGAGTAAAGGGAATAACAGCAGTCAGTAATAATGCAGGGTAGGTATTCATATGTCTGTGGTCTATTAAGTATAGATTAAGCACTCCATTCATGTTGAAAAGATAACATGTTGCAAAAAGTCTTACTTTCATCATAAGATTTTCGTATTAACCACACAGCTTTCTTCAAGCATACTGCTCTTGGAATGAGTCCAAAAGGTACAGTACTGCATTTATACCCAGCTTTGTCAGGGTCCAATTGTTATTCTTGTAGGCAGTTGCAATTATGTATATTTATATATATATATAACTGGTTGACTGTAACTGAAAATTCTGTCTTGGATGCTTTAAATATATTATCAGTGATTTTATTTATGTGTGTTTGAGGTTCTAAATAGGGATTTGCTTTTTTTAACCACAGTCTGGCCTTATTGTGGTTTTGTTACTTCAAAAAAAACCAAAAATGCAAACAACGGAACAACAGTGAGGAGTATTTGTCATGAATGAGTAGAGAGCCTCTTTTAAAAGTCCTGGAATTTTTTTTTTTTTTTTTAATGTTGCTTACAAAGAAATTTATGTGGGATTGTAACATTTTTGTTCTTTTACATGTAATTTCTCATCTTGTCATTAGGGCTTATTCACGTAGGCTGGTCATTGGAGTAGACTCTGCAATACCTTATGATGTTCATACAGAGAGGTAAATGCAGCCACTTCTTTATGGGCTGCCCAGGGAGGTGGTGGAGTCGCCATCATTGGAGGTGTTCAGGAGGAGACTTAATGGGGTGCTTGGTGCCATGGGTTAGCTGTTTGGGTGGGTTGGATTGGTTGATGGGTTGGACGCGATGATCTTGAAGGTCTCTTCCAACCTGGTTTGGTTTATTCTAAATAAAGGTTTATTCTAAATAAAGAAGTTCATCGACAAAGCAGAAATTAAATTAAATAGAAAGATTGATTTGCAGACTACAATAACTCTTGTTTGAAATCAGCCTGGTCGATAAGACTAATATTCTATTCCTCGTAGTGCTGTTGGATGACTAGCATCTGCAGGTGTCCATAACTCCCGTTCAGTGACTTGTTTCATTAAATGTAACCTTCAACAACATAACAATTTCAGTGTGCTTTATTTCATTGTAGATTTAAAGAATATTGGAAGACTAATAACTCCTGGTACACTTTCTTTAGCAAACTTGCTTTGATTAGGGAACCTATCATAGAATCTATTGCCTTGTGAAGTAGGAGTCTTCACACAGACAGAGGTACTGGGATTCCATGCTTACATTATAGTTTACATATGGGTAAAGAGAATTGTGAACATTCTTTCTAGCTTTGTGTTTGAGGTTTTAAATTTTTTTTTAATAATATTGCTTGCTTTCACCAAATGGTAATATGTGTTTTACTACATTTTTTGTGAACTTTTTGCTGTAGCATACTGTGTTTGTGGTGAAATAATAATGAGGATTTTATATTATCTTCATGGAACTTCATTTAGGCTTCCACTTAGAAGCCCTTAGGTTGGAAGTCTCCCATCTGTTCTGTAGAAGTTCAGCCTTTATCCAATTGCAGAATAAGAGTTGTAGGGGGGAAATATGTCTCTGGGAAGACACTTGCTTCTGCGCTTGTGTAAGAATAAAAGAGAGACAAGTTTATGTGAGCCAGAAAGATTGTTTTGGTGTCATGAAAGTCATTCTTGGTACAAAATGAAAATAGATGACAAACCTTCTTCCTTCAATTTCTGCAGCCTTGCCAAAGAAGTAAATTAGATGGGATTTATCTAATAATGATTTGTGCTATTTTCAACTGCATCATTACATCTTCCATATACTTTGCCCATAGCTTTGTGTTTGTCTGCTTTGATTTTAACCTGACTGTATTTCATATAAGTTAAAACCAGAATATCATTCAAACCCCACAGATTTGTTTTACAGGTATATATATATGTGTATATATATGCATATGCATATGTATCTATCTATGTATATGTTGGCTCTGAAGTCTCTCTCCGATTCTTGCTGATCAGGGTCTGTGCCACATGCTGCAAATATCTCTCTATATTTTTATATGTATTTATTTTCTGGGCTTCCAAGGCTGAAGTTCACAATCTGTTGATGTCACGTTTTTTTCAGTGCTTCCTTCTTGACGTTGTACATTCATTGTATAACAGGTGTGGTTTGTGTTGGTATTTTGCTCATATACAGTAAAAGTCAAGCTCTTGTGGGAAACAATTTCTGCTGGATAACAAAAGAAAGAGATAGAAATCATTTTGTGTGGAGAGATCTGTAACTTAAAATTTATATATATGTAACATATGAAGATATGTACATATTAAGGTATGTACATATTAAGATATGTAACATATACACATATATGTAGAAAGAGATTGCACAGATAGTCCTTGGACAAAAGTGAGGAAAGTTTAAATTTGAGGAAAAGGGAGAAGAAATGTGTTGCAGAATGGAACAGAGTAGATGATGTTTTGTATTGTCAAGTTAGAATCAATTTTGTTTGAAATAGTGCTAACTTTCCTGAAAATTTTTTGAACTTTGAGGCTCGAGTAATTACTGCAAATTGTTCACTTGCTGGCAAGAAAGCAAATTTTCTTACTTCTTTAAGCTAGTTTTCCATAAATATTCACAGGAGTCTGGTAAGCCCCTCACAGAACAGTGTGATGATTTGAAAATACCAAAGGGCATCTGTATCGGGACGGAGATTGGAGTCAATACAGCTGACCAGTATGATCGAGTATTGTTTCTTTATTGTTCCAGTATTGCAGGCCTATGGTGCAGGCCTGTGGTGCGAGTATAGCACGGTAAAGTAAAGCATAGAAGAAGAAGGGAAAGGAAAGGCAGAAGTGCGTAGCGAGAGAACTTCTACAACTTATATAAACTCAGAGTGCCTTGTTGGCATGGCTTCATTGGTTCCCTATGAGTGACCACACATCGCACTATTATAGATTATTGGTCCAACTACTAATGACACGTGAGGTTTGTTGTCCCAATATAACTTTCTATGTTTATAGCTACCAGTGCCCTGTTTTAGTTACATGCTGCTGGCACAGCACTGTTTTGCTAAAGCGCTAGCTGACTCTGCACTTACGCTGAGCATGGCCTACCACCATGTCAGGCTCTAGGCCTGCACTGCCAGATTGCTCACACTGCTTGTTGCTGGCATTGCCACACATCTGGGCTTTTTATAAAATCTAGTTTGTAAAAATCCTGCTTTTGCTGTCATATTGAACAGTATTGATTTTGAAAGTAAATTAATAATAAAATGTAGTCTTATTTATTGTCCTTATTTTTTGTATTACTACTATATGAAACTTAGGCTGCTGTAATTCATCCGGGTTTGTTAACTGGGCTAAAGCACAGATGTCAGCATTAATAAAGTCAGAGTTCTCATCACCACAGCAATTGATAATAATTTAAAAATCTTCTAATCCATGCCAAAAAAGTATAGTGATACTATCAAATACTGCAATAATAATTAGATTTTAAAACTGAGGTAGCAGAGCGATTATATACCTCCAGCAATAGTACTTCCAGGTGTGAGATGTTCTTGTAATTTTGAGATGTCAGGTAATTGTGGGTTAAGTAATTTGCCACTTTTCAAGATGCCTTAGAATTCAGTGTGTTTTGCTTTGGTGCTGTTGTGCTGCAGTTGCTGTGCTGTTCTTTATCATCATAGCTGCAGCTTCTCCAGCTCTTCCAGGAAGCAGGAAATAATTGATTATGATTAGGTGTTTTAATCCTGAAGTGGGTTTAGCAGGCAGCTTTTAACTGGAGTGGGGAAGGAGCTAATCTCTTTGGAGGAAGGAGGCAATCTCTTTGGCAGAGCAGAGCATGCTGCAAGAGTTAAGTCACATCTTTCAATATGCATGAACCACAAATGTGCTACGGAGCCATCTACTTATACCTGAATAGCAGCAATGGAGACAGTGCAGTGGAGGCAAGCAGTAATTGCAAAGATCAAAAATGATCTTACTAACCGTTTTATCAGGAACAAAGGTTCATCAAAGCCTATAAATGATTGGTAATGTCTGGAAACAGCTTCAAAGGTGCAGGATGTTTATAAGTTCACGCCCTGCTGTTCTGTACTGCAGTGTAATAAGGAGATTGCTGTTCAAATCATGTAGTTGCTGCCAGGTAAAGCCCTTGTTTTAGCCTTTGAAAGGCTTGCCAAGGATGTTTTGTACAGTAGTTACGCTGCTAAACTGACTGTCCAATTCGTGTGCCTAATCTATGTGCTAGCTCGTGAAATGCACCTTTGAGAGTAGTTACTCTTTTGCCAAGCCAAACAAGGCAAAGTGTTTGAAAGCGAAGCAGTACAAATATTCACTATCTCTGGAATTTTCAGAACTTGCTGCAGGGGAAGCTTGAGCTTGTGAACCAGGGAGATAATGAAAGATAACATGGTGGGCAGGTGTCCCTCTGAAATAACAATGTCTCACACCTTTCCTTGTAACTCACTTGTTTTGCGTAGATTTATATTTTAAATACTTCCTCTACACTATGTTATTATAAGCCCTTTAAATTTAGGGGACTATGTCTCAGCTACTGAAATCTGTTTTATTAAAATTCTGCTACATTACTGTTTAAATAATAATAATCAATTAATTGGTTTGCTCTATGTGTCTGTAGATCCTTGCTATAAACCTGATTCAGTAAATTCCCTACATAGTTGTGGTTAGTATGCAATACCTTCTTTGGCATTGCTGTTTTTCCATCTGCTTGTGACTTGCATACTGATTTTGAGTTACAGTGGATGTGGACTTTGTAGCTTATAGAATTAACCAGGTTGGAAAAGACCTTTGAGTTCAGCAAGTCCAACCCATCACCCAACACCATCTAATCAACTAAACCATGACACCAAGTGCCTCGTCCAGTCTCTTCTTAAACACCAAGTGCCGGATGCTGCACTTTGGCCATGGTAACCCCATGCAGAGCTACAGGCTGGGATCAGAGTAGCTGGAGAGCTGCCAAATGGAGGGGGACCTGGGGGTGCTGGTCGACAGCTGCCTAAACATGAGCCAGCAGTGTGCCCAGGTGCCCAAGAGGGCCAATGGCATCCTGGCCTGCATTAGGAATAGTGTGGCCAGCAGGAGCAGGGAGGTCATAGTGCCCCTGTACTCTACATTGGTTAGGCCACACCTTGAGTACTGTGTCCAGTTCTGGACCTCTCAGTTTAGGAAGGACATTGAGACACTTGAACATGTCCAGAGAAGGGCAACAAGGCTGGTGAGAGGCCTTGAACACAAGCCCTATGAAGAGAGGCTGAGGGAGCTGGGATTGTTTAGCCTGGAGAAAAGGAGGCTCAGGGGTGACCTCATTGCCCTCTACAACTACCTGAAGGGTGGTTGTAGCCAGGAAGGGGTTGGTCTCTTCTCTCTAGTAGCCAGCACCAGAACAAGGGGACACAGTCTCAAGCTGCACCAGGGGAAGTTTAGGCTCGAGGCGAAGAGAAAGTTCTTCACCGAGAGAGTCATTAGTCATTGGAATGGGCTACCCAGGGAGGTGGTGGGGTCACCATCCCTCGAGGTGTTCAAGAGGAGATTGGACGTGGCACTTGGTGCCATGGTCTAGTCCTGAGGTCTGTGGTGACAGGTTGGACTTGATGATCCTTGAGGTCTCTTCCAGCCTTGGCGATACTGTGATACTGTGATACCTCCAGTGATGGTGGCTCCACCACCTCTCTGGGCAGCCCATTCCAATGGCCAATCACTCTTTCTGTGAGGAGCTTCCTCACCTCCAGCCTAAACCTCCGCTGGTGCAGCTTGAGTCTGCATCCTCTTGTTCTGCTGCTGGTTGCCTGGGAGAAGAGACCAACCCCCACCTGCCTACAACCTCCCTTCAGGTACTTGTAGACAGCAATAAGGTCTCCTCTGAGCCTCCTTTTCTCTAGGCTAAGCAACCCCAGCTTTGTCAGTGTCTCCTCATAGGGCTTGTGCTCCAAACCCTTCGCCAGCTTTGTTGCCCTTCTCTAGATGCTGATACGGTGATCAGATCTATTTTTTCAGGATCTGTGTCACAATATGAGATACATTCTTGTCAACTTAGCCTAATATTTAAAAATAAAGTTAAATAAATTGTCATCTAATGGTAATTTTTAATTAATTTTGCTTAATAAAATGGTTAAATAATTTTTGTTATAATCAGATTCTGATATCAACTCTTTCATTTACCACTCTAATATTCTGACTCTGTACTTGACAAAAATGAAGTCCATTATTTGTAGTAGCTGCACATGTGGTCTCACTATTGTATCAAATGAATTTTTACAGCATGCTGTCAGATTATCACAGATTCAGTCTGTTTTATGCTTCAAGGGTATCAGCAGCTTTTTCAATGTTTGGTTTCTGTGCTCTTATTGAAGAAATTCTTTTATGTTACAAGGTTACACATTAGTAAGGAGGAAGTAGCTTTGAGACAAACATTAGAACTGTAGGTCATGATGCCTGAGTGTACTGTCATTTCTGTCGAGTGTAATAAATTTTTCCTAATGGACTATTTTCAGTGGCCCAATCTTTGGGTAAGGTCCCACTACTCCATAGCATCAGGTGCAATGGCAAACTTACTGAACCTGATGCTTGAAAGCAAAAAAGATTTCTCTGTGTTATATAGAAAAGGTTTTCCTATGTTCTTAGCAATTACATGTCCATGATTTTCCACCAGTCCTGGCTCACCGGTGAGGTCCCAGGTGACTGGAAACTGGCCAATGTGGTCTCCATCCATAAGAAAGTTCAGATGGAGGAACCTGGAAACTCCAGGCCAGTCAGCATGACCTCAGTGCCAGGGAAAGTGATGGAGCAGATTATCTTGGCGGCAATAACTGCACACCTGAAGGACGGCCAAGGGCTCAGGTCCAGCCAACATGGATTTAGGAAGGGCAGGTCCTGCCTCTCCAACCTGATCTCCTTCTATGATCAGGTGACCCTCCTGGTGGATGTGGGGGAGGCCTGTGGATGTGGTCTACCTGGACTTCAGCAAGGCCTTTGACACCGTCCCCCACAGCAAACTGCTGTCTAAGCTGTCAGCCAATGGCTTGGACCGCAACACTGTGCTGGATTAGGAGCTGGCTGGAGGGCCGAGCCCAGAGAGTGGTGGTGAATGGTGCCACATCCAGCTGGAGGCCAGTCACCAGTGGTGTCCCCCAGGGATCAGTGCTGGGCCCCATCCTCTTTAACATCTTCATTGATGATCTGGGTGAGGGGAGCTGGGATTGTTTAGCCTGGAGAAGAGGAGGCTCAGGGGTGACCTCATTGCTCTCTACAACTACCTGAAAGGTGGTTGTAGCCAGGAAGGGGTTGGTCTCTTCTCTCTAGCAGCCAGCACCAGAACAAGAGGACACAGTCTCAAGCTGCGCCAGGGGAAGTTTAGGCTCGAGGTGAGGAGAAAGTTCTTCACAGAGAGAGTCATTAGTCATTGGAATGTGCTGCCCAGGGAGGTGGTTGAGTCATCGTCCCTGGAGGTGTTTAAGAGGGGATTGGACATGGTACTTGGTGCCATGGTCTAGTCATGAGGTCTGTGGTGACAGGTTGGACTCAATGATCTTTGAGGTCTCTTCCAACCTTGGTGATAGTGTGATACTGTGAATTAAAGCAGGATTAAGACATTTGGTGTATGTTAAACTTCCAGACTATTTAATTTTTCAGTCATTGCTTTGAATTGTATGGTTCTGTTAATATACATCTGCCATTTTTGCCAGAATCCTTGTTTGTTCTTGCATATGTAGCTCTTAGGGCTTGATTCCATCCTTATTACTCTATTGTTTTTACATATATGTATGTATATGTATGTATATAAATATATATATGTTATATATTTGATACACATGTGTTATATTTGTAATATATATGTCTATGTTTATATTATTTTTATATATACTCACACATCTATATGAATACTGTCAGGTGGAAGTTGCATTGTAAATTCACAGAAAGTTGAGAATTTTTTTCACTTCGTATAAGGTATCAGGTGATTTTAATTGCATGAATTTGACAGTCCCTTGCTTTAGAGAGTTAAAATATAATTGATAAAGTCTATGAAGGCCTGGCAAGAAAGCTTGTCCGTCCACAAAGATATGATTAAGATGATTCTCAGGTTATCCTACACTGTGTGTGTGTTATTTTAGTATATGCATAAGAAAATCTTTTCACATTCCACGTTAGACACTTTTGGAAGTGAAATGAATGTCACTAGTAACTATTGTCTCATGGTGTTGAGGTGAATGGAGACAGATAAAAACCTGTGCAGATAAAAACCTGTTGTGAAAATAATGATGCAAGGTATATAAGGTATTTCCACTGCTGAATGTTTGAAGCAGTATACTTTCTTTTTTAAATAGTCTCCCTTCTTTGTAAAGAATGTAAACAGATGCTTTATTATATTTGGTAAATTGGTGACACTGCGTGAACTCCAAATCCCTGAAAATCTGACCAGGTGATGTTGCTAAGTTTAGTGTAGAGGTTATTTTGGATTTTGTCAGGGCAAACTGTGCAAAGTTTTGTACAGCATGGTGCTATTAGCAGTACAGATCACTTTCTGATTGTGATAAAAGACAAAACACAAAATAGGTGTATGTCTCAGCATGATTGAGGAACTTTGTTAACTTATTTGTAGAAAAGTGACGATGAACGTTAAACCTAGGTGAGGTTTCAGCCAGGAGACTCTTGAAATATCATGCATTCATGGTAAAAATTCAAATATTTATCTTAACTTTATACTGCATAACTTCCCTGTGAAGCTTCTACCTTTCTTTTTTTCCCTTTCCATTAAGCAGTTCTCATTAGGACAAATGGGAAAATGTCCTAAGAAAAGGGAAAGAAAAAAGGCAACTGAAGACATTGTCTCAAGAATCAGGAGAGCAAATAAACATTGTTTCTGTCTAATTTACGTTCCTGTGAGTGGAATCTCTTTTCTTCTACGTGTTAGTTGACTCCTATTCCTTGTTTTACCCTCCTTCTATGCACCCTCCTAGAACTGGGGGACAGACAAAGAGAAGAAGTGGATTATCACTCTGATGATTATCCATCAGGTTTTGACACTGTCTCCCATAATATAGTCATAAGGAAGCTTAGGAAGTGTGAGTTAGATGAATGGATAGTAGGTGGATTGAAAACTGGCTGCATAACAGAGCACAGAGGGTCGTGATCAGTGGTGCAGGGTGAAGTTGGAAGCCTATGGGTAGCAGTGTTCCCCATGGGAACTGGGTCCAGTCTTATTCAACATACTCGTCAGTGATCTGTATGAAGGGAGTGTACTCTATGCAGGTTTGCTGATGATAGAAAACTGGGAGGAGTGGCTGACACACCAGGAGGCTGTGATATATTCAGGCATTCCTGTGAGCTTGAAAGTTTAAGGCTATGTTACTAAAAGATGCCAAACCAGTAGTGATTGATGCATTCCCTTTAGTTGGGCAGCGTATGTGTGGACCTACCAGAAGATGTAGTTGCATATAACTTGGAGCAGAACCTTTTGAAGACTGAAAAGCTGATGTTACAAAGTAAAACAGATGAGATGTAGTCTCCTTTCAGTGGAGAATGACAAAATTGCTTCACTCTCCCACCCTAGTCCTTTGCCAGGAAAACGTCTAACTCTGGAATAGGTCCATCTGTTACCAAGTTCCATGCATAGTTGTGCAATGCACAGACCTGCCAAATGCTTGCAGAGACTGCTCATGTATCTGAAGTGTTTTTAGATTCATGTGTGTACATAAAGCATTCTCCAGGAGTAGGACCATCCATAAATAGGCTTTTTTGGCAGCAACATTATATTGCAGGAAAATGGTTTCTATCTGAGGTTAAGCCTTGCCCCAGGATTCATACTAAATGCTTTTCTTTCTCAATCTGAGTCCTCAGGGATGATGTAGTTACCCTCTTATCCTTCCAATCTCCAAATTATGAGAGGAGAAAGGACAGGTGGGAAATCATGTAATCTGCAGCATGTTTTAATTCTCCTACATGTTTTAATTCTACTAAACTGAAATATTCATGTTTATCTTTACCAGTGACTTCGGGTCTTGGTGAAATATGCCAGGAATATGCACCATAGGTCCTGGAGAATCCTTGAACAATGAGTATGGAAAAATACTTACTTCAAGAGGTTTAGAGTAGAGCCACATATTTTGATTGACACAGTTCACCATTGATTTCCAGTGTTCCCAGTAAGGGTAGCCAGATTTTCATGACCACTCTGGGTCTTCTTAGATGCATGTAAATGCCTTTACAAAGCCAGAAAGAAAAGTGCAATTCCCTCCTTTTACTCAAAAAACTCCAAAAGCCGTCTTATGTCTCTTGCCAGAGCACAGTAGTACTCTAAGTTTCCTTTTTTCAGCATAAGAATGCAAATTTTTATTCCCTACTTTATCAGACTCTGTAGGGCTTGTTGGAAAGAAAAACTCTGTGGAAAGCAAGAGGATTATTTTAACTAGAAACCTGAATGCAGGTTGCATCCTTTAAAAAAGATGGATAGTGCTATGTTTCCTTTAAAGAAATTTAGATCTAAAAGAAGCATCGGAGTAACAGCAATTGGTTTTTGGATGCTGCTCTGAAGATAAAAGGTGCTTGGGAGTTGAAATAGTTTTGTATTATCAAACAGAGAGATCTCCCCTGGTGCTTGACTTTCTGGAGGTAAAATTCCTTTTCTTCTTGTGCTAGCAAAATAAGGCTATGTATTCTTGGTGACTGATACTTACTGCAGGTATTGTTGTTGTTGTTGTTATTAATATAATATAATATAATATAATATAATATAATAGAACATAATATAATATAATATAATATAATATAATATAATATAATATAATATAATATAATATAATATAATATAATATAATATAATATAATATAATATAATATAATATAATATAATATAATATAATATAATATAATATAATATAATATAATATATAAATATATATAATATATATAAATATATTATATAATATAATAATAATGATAATGATTATAATAATAATAATAATGAATTGACTGCCTTTAGGGTGAGGAGAAAGAGTGAATTAAGTGAGGATGAACTTGGGAGAGTATGACAATAACATTTGTGCAACTTCCGTTTCTATAGAGGACTTTATAGTAAGTTTTGTTTGAGAGAAGACACCTGCCTGTAACATAGGAGGGGATCAAGTTTGTCTGTATAGGATTCTTCATGGGTTCCTACTGAATGGTATGCACAGTCTTGATAAGAACAGTGTAGTCCAGTAACTGTTTCTGAAACTGTAAGAGGAATAATTATAGAAAGATCTTAGTGAAATGAGCCAGAAGTTTCTTTAACCATTAGAAATCTGCAGTTAACCCTCTGTTGCCATCCCTTGCTCATGTAAACAAGCATTAGGAGTCTTGTCTGCATGCTGAAATCTGGTGTCTGCCCGTTTCTATTGCAAAGCTTGCAAATTTTGCAATAAGAACATTGTTAAACATGTGAATGGTGTGCAGAAGTAGCAAACTATGGTTTGTCAGCAGTTCAAGCTGCCTCTGCTTGTTCTTGCACTATAAAGCACTGCACAGTTTTTTTAGCCTCTGCACTTTTGCTACACAGTGCTATAGTTATACAAATCAATTAAACTGCCATCAGGTATTGTGTGTTATATTTGCTTGCTGTCTTTTATAACAAGAGTCTGTGTTACCCTGTATTCTGACATTTGGGGGTTTGTTTGTTTGTTTGTTTGTTTTTTTAATTGGCTTTTAAAAACATCTTTCCCACAGGACTTCTCCTTCTACTTGTTCTACTTTTTCAGTTTCAAACTGCTGTGGTTTTTTTTTCCCCCTGCGGAGTTAGAAATAAACATTGTTTCTAGGCAACACAGATTTTGTTCTCAAGGCTTTGGCACTGCAACACTTTGAACATTGCATCAGAGTTAGATTAACATTTTTATAGGTTAGAGTTGGTGAATATAGGAGTCTTTTATAGTAAGTCAAGTTCTTAACATCAAGAGAACATAACCAGATCAAAGAAGGTTGTTTCACTTCCTCTCACTCGGTTTCCAAACTGCCTGAATATGCAGGGAAGTGATGTGTCTTAAAATAGTCATCATTATGCAGTTGAGAAGACTGCACATATGTTCATGCAGCTGTTGTGAGTGTTGTGGTAGGAGGTGAAAAGACAGTGCCGTTAATGCTCTGCTCAGCCCTTCTCCCTGTGCATGCAGCACTGCATCATGTGCTGTGGCATGTCTGTGCTGTCAAGAGGACCGTGGTGCTGTTGTAAAAGTAGGTTCATCATTATCACTTTTATACTTAAAAATTAATATTGTATAGTAGTACAATATCTTTGAATCTTGTCTTTTGAAAGGTTGCTAGAACGATACAGATGGAAAGTCTGACATGAATCCTGAAATGATGGGAATATTGATATAGATTGAGTGGGAACTGGTTGTGGCTCAGTGGGTTCTTTTCTCTGATCTTAACTGATTTATTGAGCAAAATATATGGCTTCCAGCTTACTCAGCATTCTACCTCAGTATTTAAGTCAGGAGTTTTTTTTCCCTTTTTAGAGGAAGATAGTATTTTGTGTAATGGGACTATAGGCTCGTATTACAGGACTTGCATGTCTCCTTTCTATTATTTTTTACCCTCTCACCATAGCTTCTAAAGCCAGCATTAAGAGAATATGCTTACTGATGATTTTGGTCAGGGAGGGAAAATGGAAGGCAAACTGGTAGCCAGAAAGGGCTTGGTCTCTTCTCCCAAGCAACCAGTACCAGAACAAGAGGACACAGTCTCAAGCTGTGCCAGGGGAAGTTTAGGCTTGAGGTGAGGAGAAAGTTCTTCACAGAGAGAGTTGTTAGCTGTTGTAATGGGCTGCCCAGGGAGGTGGTGGAGTCACCATCCCTGGAGGTGTTCAAGAGGGGATTGAATGTGGCACTTGGTGCCATGGTTTAGTAGTCATGAGGTCTTGGGTTACAGTTTGTACAGAATAGAATAGAATAGAATAGAATAGAATAGAATAGAATAGAATAGAATAGACCAGACCAGGCTGGAAGAGACCTTCAAGATCACCGTGTCCAACCCATCATCCAACACCGTCTAACCAACTAAACCATGCAACAAGCACCCCATCAAGTCTCCTCATAAACACCTCCAATGATGTCGACTCCACCACCTTCCCAGGCAGCCCATTCCAATGGGCAATCACTCTCTCTATGAAGAATTTCTTCCAACATCCAGTCTAAACCTTCTCTGGTGCAGCTTGAGACTGTGTCCTCTTGTTCTGGTGCTGGTTGCCTGGGAGAAGAGACCCTCCTCCGCTTGTCTACAACCTCTCTTCAGGGAGTTGTAGACAGCAAATAAGGTCTCCCCTGAGTCTCCTCTTCTCCAGGCTAAGCAACCCCAGCTCCCTCAGCCTCTCCTCATAGGGCTTGTGCTCCAAACCCCTCCCCAGCTTTGTTGCCCTTCTCTGGACACATTCCAGCAAGTCAACATCTTTCCAAAACTGAAGGGCCCAGAATTGGGCACAGGACTCAAGGTGTGGCTTAATTAGTGCTGAGTCCAGAGGCAGAACGACCTCCCTGCTCCTGCTGGCCACACTATTCCTGATACAGGCCAGGATGCCATTTGCTTTCTTGAACACCTAGGCACAGGGCTGGCTCATGTTCAGCCTACTGTAAACCAGTACCCCCAGGTCCCTCTATGCCTAGCCGCTCTCCAGCCACTCTGACCCCAGCCTGCATGGGGTTGTTGTGGCCAATGTGTAGAACCTAGCATTTGGATGTGTTAAATCTCATGCTGTTGGATTCTGCCCATCTGTCCAGCCTGTCAAGGTCCCTCTGCAGAGCCCTCCTACCCTTTAACTGTCCAACACCTGCCCCCATCTTGGAGTCATCTGCAAACTTGATGGACTCAATCCTCTCATCCAGATCATCAATACAGATATTGAACAGGATGGAGCCCAGCACTGATCCCTGGGGGACACCAGTAGTGTCTGGCCGCCAGCTGGATGTGGCACCATTCACCACCACTCTCTGGGCTCGGCCCTCCAGCCACTTCCTAACCCATCGCAGTGTGTTCCCACCTAAGGCATGGGCTGACAGCTTGGCCAGGAGTTTGCTATGGGGGACGGTGTCAAAGGTCTTGCTGATGTCCAGGTAGACCGCATCCACAGCCTTCTCCACATCCACCAGGTGGGTCCCCTGATCATTGAAGGCCTGCCCTTCCTAAATCCATGCTGGCTGGGCCTGATGCCTTGGCCATCCTGTAAGTGCTCTGTGATTGAGGTCTCTTCCAACCTTATTGATTCTGTGATTCTATGATTTGTGGAAGGAGAGTTTGTTTCTGATAGTGACTAGAGAAGGAAGCAGTATTGTAGACAGGGTGGTCTAAAAACACCAAAAACGTGAGATCTATTTTGGGAAGGAATATTTTTTAGTAATGCTTTTACTAGAGTTACAAAATACAAACTTTTTGGAGCTCTTATGGTGTTTTCAGTAGGCATATGTGCATGCTAATTACAGCATTCTGGGTCCTGGATTTAGTTTCTTGAAAGGTTGTTTTCATGTTTTTCAGTATTTGTTATCCTGAAATCTCAAGCCATTGTGTGGCTGTGCATCACTTGTGAGATGCTCCTGGATCATGGTGCCTTTCCCATAGAGGAATGGAAGGTCTGAGGTCTCCACTTCTGTGCTGCAGAAACAAACATATATGTAGAGGACTTAGGAACAAATACACCAGGCTGACAACATCCTGTATAATGTGTGGGAAATGTGAAAGATGCCTACATTTGTAATACAATATCTGTTTATTTACATTTTTATAGCTTAGCATTGCTTTTTGAAATTGAAATATCTTCTTTTTACAAAGCCCTTTTCATACAGTAACTCCTGAAATACCAATAGATAGCATAGAGTGGCAAACATCACAAAAATGCTGAAGACTGATAGAGAATAATGTCTTTAGGATATCAGAATTCAGAAGCTTTGGCACAAGAAAAACATTCAATACTATTTCTGGCATTCATTTAACGCTGATAGTATGACATATAGAAGAAAATCCTGACTGAAGTATTGATATCTTTTGCTGGAGTGGGCAATTTCTTGATAAGGAAGTTAACTACTTGCTGTAATAAGGAAGTTTAAATACTAATATTCTCTTACTTTACAAGCCAGCATTATACATGTGAATACGCCTTTCTTCTTCAGCTGCTGAGCAATCACTTGCCTTTTCCTGGGGATTAAATGTTTAAACAACAACAACAACAAAAAAAGTAAATATATGTTCACTTAAAGGCAGATTGTGCCATATGTCCCACTTTATTAATTAGTAAGACTTTACAAAGAGCACAGACATAAAATAACATCACTTCTAAAGCTGGTATTTGTAGCTGTTATATGTGAAACGTCTGTGTTTTGAATATAATCAATGCCTTTGAAGAGATGATGTCTGAGCACTGGACTCCTAAATTTTAATTGCAGCTTGGATGTTCTCTCTCCTAAAAGTTTTGTCTCAAATTCCTTACTGTCTAAAGTGGGAAGCGGTAACTTTTTTCTATCTTCTTAGGTTTAGCAAGTGCTTTCATTGCAACAAACTGTTACAAATGCTCAATATTGACTGCTTTTTACTACACAGTGTTGACAATTTTGGACTCGGTCTTCTGCTTCAGACTAAGCAGATAAAACGCATGGTCTCATCGTATGTGGGAGAGAATGCTGAATTTGAGCGCCAGTATTTATCTGGTGAGCTTGAAGTTGAGCTTACACCTCAGGTAAGTAGCATCTCTAGGAGGACACTCATGATTTAATCTAAAATATTGATTAGGATGTTGATTAAGTGCTCTTACAAAATTATTTTGCAGTACAAATGTTTTGCCTGTATGTAGATGCCCAGTAAAGACAGATGGCACTTGCCAACTTGGGTTCATGGGTGGTACGCTGCAATCATGGTCTGTGAATTCCTTTTACAAGTTGTGATATGATATGATATGATAGGATAGGATAGGATAGGATAGGATAGGATAGGATAGGATAGGATAGGATAGGATAGGATAGGATAGGATAGGATAGGATAGGATATATATATGATTATGTATATTTTGTTGTATAGTGCCAGATTTTTTGTAGTTTCTCGCAGATTGTGAAAAACACCCAGCAAGTGTGCTATTGCTAAATTGCCGCTGTTGGTAGCAGCTTGTCCTTGCCTTTGGGGATGCTGCCATCTAGTGGGTAGGAAGGAATCAAATTAGGATATTTCAGTTCATTTTGAAACGGCTTTAATCTTGACTAAATTGGTCTTTGCAAAGCATTATAAGGCAATATTTATACCTTTATCTTTTAGCACCATAATTTTAACTGTGTTAGCATTGCCAGGGTACCCAGATAGCACAAATACAATGAGATCCCAAAACCCTCAATATCAGTCATATTGTATTGAGATCTAGTTTTGTGAAATTAGTGCTCTAAAGGTTACAGCATATTTATGTGATGCATTTCCAAAGGTGATACTTACCTTTGGGCTTTAAACAGCTATTAATTAAATTCTCTGGGAAGAGCAGAAGTCTCATATTTTTATGGAGAAGAATTTTGGGCTCCATCTCTTGGGAATATCTCTTTGAACCTCAAAGATCGGCAGTGTATACTCAAGTCAGTTGACAAAACACCAAGTACTTGTCACTTTTAATGTTTAAAAACCCCCAAATCTTACCTTTCTATCACCTTACAATTCCTGTCCCACTCTCCCCACTCCCTTCTCACTTACCAATAAGAGCCTGAACTCAGACAAGTAATTGACTTGGTGGACTTCACAGAAAAGCTATGCATTTTAACTCTGAAGATACTGAGTCTGCACTGTGAAATACTAAATAGTAAGGTGAATTAAGTACTTGCTAGGAAATGCAGGGATTTGAAATATTTGTGTCAAGGAAAAGGCTCTTCAAATTTGTTGTGGCTTTAGGCTGGGGACTTATGTGTTCTCATTACACAGTAAAGGAGAGGTCATAGCGAGGCCTTGAAATGCTAAGGCTGTTTGGAAGACAGGACTTTGCATCACTGCATGGCTCATGTCTGCCTCTTGCTACCAGTTTGTAAACCTATCAGAAGTCATTGCATTTCATGCAGGATAATTGAAGAAAATGCAGCCTATGTTTTGGAGGCTGTCAAGATAGATAATTGACCATGACAGTCTTGCAGTGAATTAAAAAAAAAAAATAGAAAGAAAATAATTGAGAAAGGACACTAGTGAAAAGCAGGAGATGTGTCTTTTGCTGTATGTCCATACTTAAGGCTGATCAGGAGTTTGGGCTTTTAATATCTATGCTGCAGCTGGACATAAAGCAGAATGCAGATGGGGTGGTCAGATAGCTTAGACATGGTGTTCTGTCAGCTTCTTGGTATTCTTAGCACGAACAGCCCAGATCACTGGACTCCTTCTTCCATTCTCAATTTGTTATGCATGGCTGTTTCAACTTGAAGTGAGGTACAAAGTTTTTCTTAAGGTAGTGGAGGTTGAAACATAAATACATAGGACTCAGAAAAACCTTCTAGCATATGTGGCCAGGTGGGAAAGGGAAGAGCTCTTGGAGTGGGAAACAAGCTGAAGGAGAGGAGACACAGCAAAGTGTTGAGGTTTGGAAGTTAAAATGGAGTCATGTGACAGTGAGTTGTTGAGCAATTTGTGTTTGTGTGTGAATCATTGCTTGTCATAAGCAGTACCAATCCCACAAAGGAGAGCTTAAATGGAAGGAAGAAATAGATTACATGGACTGCTGAGTTCAGAAAGAAAAGCTCCAAATGACAGGATTTAACAATAAGTTTATGCAAACCATTCATGAAAGCTTGATTTACTGTTCCCAAATGACTACTTCTTAAATATGTTTTCCCACAGGGCACACTCGCTGAACGTATTCGAGCAGGAGGAGCAGGAATCCCAGCATTTTACACTAGCACTGGCTACGGGACACTGGTGCAGGAAGGGGGTGCACCTATCAAATACAATACAGATGGCACTATTGCTATTGCCAGCCAACCCAGAGAGGTAAGATGTCAGTCTTGTTATTAGTATTCAGTATTCCTAAGGTTGGAAGAGACCTCAAAGATCATCGAGTCTAACCTGTCACAACAGACCACATGACTAGGGTAGGGAGGACACTACTGCCCACTGCAGGCTTGAACTCACGACCTTCCCATTAAGAGTCTGATGCACTACCAAGCTGAGCCACCCTGCTCCCCTTCTGTTTTGAAAATGGAATCTCTTACAAATTTCCAATGAAACTGTAGTTTAACCACCTCTGGGACAAGTTTAACTTTGGTATATTGCATTAACAGGATGTCTGTGTTACCAGTCACATCAGTTTTCTTTCCACTGATTACTTGTGTCCTCTGTTTTATGTTAGAAGAGTTTTCACAGCCTTAGGGTGGCTTAGCATCAAGACTTGATCCATATGAAAACCCCACCTCCTGCAGTTTCTTTTCAGTTGACAGCTCTCTGGCTAGGTTCATCGTGTATTCAAACAAAATCATACACCAGGCCCCTGTATTGTACAGTAACAAATTGAGGAAAACCCCTTTTTAGTCGGCCAGGCGCTTCTTACACACTGTGATATGGAGTAAGCAGCCCTGCAGCTCTGCATGAAGTTTCAGCATTAGGAGACATAAGACACATTTGTATTGAATAGGGAAGAGCTCAGTCTACATAAACTTTCTGGAAGCTTATTTTACAACAGTTGAAATGCAATTTAGTCTGAGTATTTGAAATTGCAAATAAATAAATGGGATACCACGACATATTGGCTGTTACTGAAACTTGGTGGGATGAATCCCATGACTGGAATGTAGGGATAGATGGGTATAAACTCTTTAGGAAGGATAGGCAGGGAAGGAGAGGAGGAGGTGTTGCCCTCTATGTCAATAGCCAGTTGGAATCAGTGGAGCTCCAACTGGGGAGGGATGATGAGCTAGTTGAGAGCGTATGAGTTAAAATTAAAGGCTGGACAGGGGAAGGAGATATTACTGTGGGGGTCTCCTACAGGCCACCTGACCAGCAGATCCAAGCAGATGAGGCCCTCCATAGGCAAATAGAAGCGGCTTCCAGGTCACAAGCCTTGGTCCTCATGGGTGATTTCAACCACCCGGACATCTGCTGGAGGGACAACACAGCAAGGCACCAGCAATCCAGGATGTTCCTGGAATACATAGAAGACAACTTCCTCCTCCAAATGGTAGAGGAACCAACAAGAAATGGTGCTATGCTGGACCTTGTTCTCACCAAGAGGGAAGGGCTGGTAAGCAATGTGAGGCTCAGAGACAGCCTTGGCTGCAGTGACCATGAAGCAGTTGAATTTAACATCCTCAGGGCAATCAGGAGGAAGTATTCCAAGCTCACGACCCTAGACTTTAGGCGTGCAGATTTTGATCGCTTCAGGGATCTGCTAGCCAAAGTGTCGTGGGACAAAGCCCTGGAGGGAAGAGGGACCCAGGACAGCTGGTCATGATTCAAGGACCACCTCCTCTGTGTCCAGGAGCTCTGTATACCAACAAAGAGAAAAGCAGATAAGAATGCTAGGAGGCCTGCCTGGATGGGCAAGGAGCTACTGGACACACTATTACTTAAAAGGAAACTCTACAGGAAGTGGAGAGAAGGACAGGTAGAACAGGGGGAATATAAGGAAGCTGCCCGAGCAGCAAGAGTCCTGGTTGGGAAAGCCAAAGCAGAGTTTGAATTGAATCTAGCCAGGGAGATTAAAGGGAACACTAAGAACTTCTACAGGTATATTAATGGGAAGAAGAAGACTAGGGAAGGTGTGGCCCCCTCAGAATGGAAAATGGTGACATGGTCACAAGTGATGAGGAAAAGGCTGAGGTACTTAATAACTTCTTTACCTCAGTCTTCATGCAAGGGCCTCTAGCCACACTCCTGATGTTATGGAAGACAATGCCAGGGACGGGGAGGAAGAACTGCCCATTGTAAGTGCAGATCAGGTTGGTGATCACCTGAAGAACCTGAAAGTGTTCAAGTCCATGGGACTTGACGGGATACACCCACGGGTACTGAGAGAACTGGCAGAGGAGGTTGCTAAACCCCTCTCTATTATATTTCAAAAGTCATGGCAGTCTGGTGAAGTCCCCACAGACTGGAAAAGGGGAAACATTGCCCCCATCTTCAAAAAGGGTAGGAAGGAGGAACCAGGGAACTACAGGCCAGTCAGTCTCACCTCTGTGCCTGGAAAGATCATGGAGCAGATCCTCCTGGAGTCACTACTCGCTCAAAAGAATAGTGAAGAGGTGATTGGGAACAGTCAGCATGGCTTTGCCAAGGGCAAATCCTGCCTGACCAACCTGGTGGCCTTCTATGAGCAGGTGACAAAATTAATAGATGAAGGGAGAGCAACTGATGGTGTTTACCTGGACCTGAGCAAAGCCTTCGACACTGTCCCGCACCACATCCTGGTCTCCAAACTGGTGACACATGGGTTTGATGGGTGGACCACTAGATGGATAAGGAACTGGCTTGATGGCCGCACCCAAAGAGTGGCTGTCAATGGCTCCATGTCCCAGTGGAGGCCAGTGACAAGCGGAGTCCCTCAGGGATCAGTCCTGGGACCTGTCTTGTTCAACATCTTTGGGGGTGCCATGGACAGTGGCATTGAGTGCACCCTCAGCAAGTTTGCTGATGACACCAAGCTGTGTGGTGCAGCAGACACGCTGGAGGGAAGGGAGGCCATCCAGAGGGACCTTGACAGGCTGGAGAGGTGGGCACAAGCCAACCTCATGAAGTTCAATAAGAGCAAGTGCAGGGTCCTGCATCTGGGTCGAGGCAATCCCAGGCACAAATCCAGGCTGGGCAGTGACTGGCTGGAAAGTAGCCCTGAGGAGAGAGACCTGGGGGTGCTGGTGGACAAGAAGCTCAACATAAGCTCTCAATGTGCACTTGCAGCCTAGATTGCCAATCAGGTCCTGGGCTGCATCAGGAGAAGTGTGGCTAGCAGGTCGAGGGAGGTGATTCTCCCCCTCTACTCAGCCCTGGTGAAACCCCACCTGGAGTACTGTGTCCAGTTCTGGAGCCCCTATTACAAGAGGGATGTGGAGGTGCTGGAGCATGTCCAGAGAAGGGCCAGGAGGCTGATCAGAGGGCTGGAGCACCTCTCCTATGAGGACAGACTGAAGGAGTTGGGGCTGTTCAGTCTGGAGAGGAGAAGGCTCTGAGGTGACCTAATTGTGGCCTTCCAGTATCTGAAGGGGGCCTACAGGAAGGCTGGGGAAGGACTTCTCAGGATGTCAGGTAGTGATAGGACTAGGGGGAATGGAATGAAGCTGGAGGTGGGGAGATTCAGGCTAGATGTGAGGAGAAGGTTCTTCACCATGAGAGTGGTGAAACCCTGGAATGGGTTGTCCAGGGAGGTGGTCGAGGCCCTGTCCCTGGAGGTGTTTAAGAGCAGGCTGGATGAGGCTCTGGGCAGCCTGATCTAGTGTGGGATGTCCCTGCCCATGGCAGGGGGGTTGTAAGTAGATGATCCTTGTGGTCCCTTCCAACCCTGAATGAAACTATGAAACTATGAAACTATAAATAGTGTGCCATTTCCAAGTGACAAATAGGGGCTTCATAATGAAACTGGATATAGAAGTGGGGAAGGGAAGAGATTTCTCAGTGCCATAACTGTAGTTGAAGAAATGGATGGGGCTAATGCTGCAGGTCATGAATACATTAAATTCTGCCTCACGAACACTGCTGGGATAAAGGCAATTATCCATGTATTTATAGGTGGCTGTTTTCAGTATCTAATCATTAACTCAGTCTCTTTTACCTTTATTTTGTTTACATCATGATATTTTACCATTGGAAGGAATGTTTTGGTTTTTAAATAGCTTGCAATTTGACAACATTTTTCTTCCAATCTTGTAGGAAGGTCTCTGTTACTTTCCTCAGTCTCTTGGGGACCTAATAACATAGCTAGCATGATTTGATCAAATCTGTTCACAAAATCCATTTCTAATGCAAGTGTCATTTTAAAAAACTTCAGATCTCTTTTTATAGGATTGAAAAAATTATTTCTGATGCACATCTGTCATATTTCCTGCCTCTCTCAGAAATTTTAAATAGCACACTCTCCCCTCCATTATTAAAAGAAATATTTACATACATGATTAAAATGCTAATTGTCAGCTACATATCCTGGCTTGAGGCACAATATAATTACAAATACTACTGTAGAGATAATCAAATTAACTTCAGCCTTTCAGATGTTGTGATTTGAGTACAGGATCTCAAATCCACCTTATTTTAGAATAGAATAGAATAAACCAGGGTGGAAGAGACCTTCAAGATCATCGCGTCCAACCTATCATCCAACACCACCTAATCAACTAACCCATGTAACCAAGCACCCTATCAAGTCTCCTCCTTATCTGAGATTTCTGATGGTGAGCAGTAGTTACGAACTTCTTCAGCTTTAGCCCTTCAGTTTTTGGTTATCTTGTAGATATGAAGAAGAAAGCATGTCTAATTCCACTAGATGGAGCAACAGGGTTATGGATCTGATTTTCATTCTGTTTCACTAAATAGAAACCTTTTCATAAAACTGGGGTTTACAGCCTTCCTGTATATCTCTGTTATTACACAGCTGTGGCAGTTTAGGCTGGGTGCCTCCAGTTCCTGCCACACAAGCATCCCGAGGGTCCAGCCCAGTGGGTGGACACAGGAGACAGCGTATTTCATACCCGTAATATCCTGTGCCCTATAAATCTATCTGCAAAATAATTCACTTCTTCTTTCTTCTCTTTCTGCTCCTGTGAGAGATGCTCCCTATGGGGTAATGGTGGGGGAGTATCTCAAGGCCTCTTAGGCCTGGCTAGACCTAATGGCAGGGAGGAGAAGGGGGAGGGGCAGTCTCAGACCTGGCCGGTCTTGAGATCAGCCTAGTCGGGTGGGAGGGAAGAAAGAGCACTGGAGGTTTTGGGTATACCCTCAGGTGGGGAAAAGGGAAGTGTTGGGAGGCTTTTGGGTATGCTGTAAGGGGATTCTGTATGCTTTGGATTTCTTTTCTCACTATGCTTGAACACTTTCTGTAAAACACTAATTGCTTTTCCATTTAAACCTTCCATCACTTCTGCAATCCATTTGTCTGAGTGTCATTCTTTTGCCCGTTTCAGGGGCAAGAAACTATCTGCCTGGCCTCAAACCAGGACAACAGCTAACCTGCAGTTTTTCAGATAAAACCTTCAGTACAAAAAGAAGTCTAAATGTAGTAGTGTGTAAAATTAAACTGATAAAATAAATTTTACATGGGAAATCTGTTTGAGGAAGCCTGTGTCTCAATGGTGTACTTTTCTTTGTAGGTGCGAGAGTTTGATGGCCGTCACTTTATTCTGGAGAAGTCAATTACAGGAGATTTTGCCCTTGTGAAAGCATGGAAGGCTGATCGTGCAGGAAACATCATTTTCAGGTATGACTTATCTACAAGTAGGAAGAGATTCTTTAATGGTTTAGATAATGAAAAAGAAGAGAATTCTGTCTTCTGTGTGATTGCAAAGTAATGTTTTACTGACTTTGCTTTCTTTCATGTTGCCTTTCCCTACTGTTTAATTATACTGCTATAAAAAGCAAAATACATTTGCTTTTTCAAATGACTTTTGAGAGTTGAAAAAATAACTGTTGAATAAAACATTGGTGGTTAAAAATGGGACATAGCAGAACAAAGTCATTGTGTTGACTGTGTCAAATTGTACTGACATTCTGTTCAATTTCCATGTTAGTTTGGCTCCTCCTTACGTAATTGAAGGCTGACTCAAGAAGTACAGGTTCAAGTATGTCAGGAGACAAGGGAGCTGAGTGAGTCTCCTGGCCAGTCAGCGATGGGAAAACTTGATTCTGACCACACAAAAGTGCATTTAAAGTTGATTTGATCCCAGTGGTGTAGGGAGAGGCATTGTATGAATTTAAATATCTTCTGCAGTGAAAAGTTTAGCACTAGCCATAGCATCACTGGTTTACTGTATTTGTACTCTGGCTTGTCGTGAGCTGAAGCAGGAGAGGTTTGTCTGTGTTTAACATATGGGTTTTATTTGTCTGTTTTATGGCTATCAGGTGAAAAGGTAAGTGTTGTAATCAGTGGCAGTTTAGTAGAAGATGCTGAATGATGCAGTCTGCCTTTTTATGTCTTAAAAGAAACAAGGAGTTGAAAAGGCAACTGAAAATTTTGCAGATAAAATAATACTGTTAAAGTAATGTTTTTTCTTGTGTATATATACACCGGTTTCTATATGTCTTATAATATTAAACTAAAATACTCAAGAAAGAATTTTTTATTTTACTCAGCTCTAGACATCCTGGCTTTCCCACTGGCAGGACAAGATGGTTTCTGACCAAACTTTCTTGTGTGCGTGTCAGTGAATTTGGTGGCTGCTGAACTGCTTTTCTTAGGCTATCAGACATGAAGTGCAGGAAACACTTTTCCCTCTTGGGCTTGTCTTTCTTTGGTCCTGATCTCCTACTGTCTGTTCATTTACCCTGTGTATATCTACTGATGCTTACTCACCTCTGAACAATTTATTCATTCTCCACCAAAACATACTGCTTGCATTTTCCCTTCCTGTTTCGCTTCCGTTATGTCCTGTTGGTCACTCTTTCTTTTCCTGGTACTCCTGTTGCTTTCACAAGTCTCCATATGTCTCCCACATTCACACAATACAGTTAGTACCAGATACTACTTCCATTTTGGAACAGACCTGAAAATCTTGACTTTCTTCAAGTGTAATTAATCAAAGATGGAAACAGCATCATCCAGAGGATTATTGCATGTGGAATGTTCCTGTATTGGAAGAACTTGTTCATAATAAGCAGTGACCCATTCAGAAGAAAGAGGAACATAGTCTACAGGAAATAATGGGGGAGGAAATTGTGATAGTTTACAAAACAACCACGTTTCTGTGATTGACAGAATGAAAAGGATGCCATTGGCCTTCTTGGCCACCTGGGCACACTGCTGGCTCATGTTCAGCCTACTGTCAACCAATACACCCAGGTCACTTTCAGCCTGGCTGCTCTCGAGCCACTCTGTCCCCAACCTGTAGCTTTGCATGGGATTGTTGTGGCCAGTGTGTAGAACCTGGCACTTAGATGTGTTAAATCTCATGCCATTGGACTCTGCACATCTGTCCAGCCTGTCAAGGTCCCTCTGCAGAGCTCTCCTACCCTCTAACGGATCAACATCTGCTTCCAACTTGGTGTCATCTGCAAACATACTGATGATGAACTCAATCCCTTCATCCAGATCAGCAGTAAAGATATTGAACAGCACTGATCCCTGAGGGACACCACTAGTGACTGGCTGCCAGCTGGATGTGGCACCACTCACCACCACTCTCTGGGCTTGGCGCTCCAGCTAGTTCCTAACCCAGCTCAGAGTGCTGCTGTTCAAGCCAGGGGCTGACAGCTTTGTCAGGAGTTTGCTGTGGGGGACGGTATCAAAGGCCTTGCTGATGTTCAGGTAGACTACATCCACAGCCTTCCCCACATCCACCAGACAGGTCACCTGATCATAGATAGAGATCAGGTTGGAGAAGCAGGACCTGCCCTTCCTAAATCCATGCTGGCTGGGCTGAAAAATGATGGAGAGCAGTTTGGCCAGCTCATCTGCCAGCTCTCTCAGCACCCTAGGATGGATCCCATCTGGTCCCATGGACATGTGGGGATCCAAGTGGCTAAGCAGGTCTCTAATTACTTCCACCTGGATTACAGGGGAACTATACTGCTCCCTGCCTCCATCTGCCAGCTCAGGAGGCCAGTTGTCTGGAAGACAACCTATCCTGCTATTAAAATTAGATTCTAAGAAGGTGTTAAGTACCTCTGCCTTTTCTTCATCTTTAGTTACAATATTCCCCTCTGTGTCCACTAAGGAGAGAAGGTTCACTCAGAAGCTCATTGCCCATCCAGGCTGGCCATCTGCCCCAGCGGCTCATCTTCCAGCACATTGGCACAGCCTGTTCCTGTGCCTTCAAGAGTTCTTTCTTGAAGTAGGTCCAGCCCTCCTGGACCCCATTGTTTTTAAGGGCTGTTTCCCAAGGTACCTTCTGAGTTAGTTCCTTGAGTAACCTGAAGTCTGCCCTCTGAAAGTCCAGAGTGGAGATTTTGTTGCTGCCCCTCTTAGCTTGACTGCATATTGAAAATTCAATTATCTCATAGTCACTGGACCCCAGACAGCCTCCAACCACCACATCTCCCACCAGCCCTTCTCTGTATTGGTAAAAAGAAGGTCAAGCAAAGCCTTACCCCTGGTAGGCTCACACAGCAGCTGGGATAATAAGCTGTCCTCCATACACTCTATGAACCTTCTAGACTGCCTCTTCTCTGCTGTGTTAAGTTCCCAGCAGATAGCAGGCAGGTTAAAGTCGCCCATAAGAACAAAGTCTGGTGATCTTGAGACAGCTTCTAGCTGCCTGTAAAATAATTCATCAGCCTCTTCATCCTGGTTTGGGTTGTCTATAACAGACTCCAGCCAGGATGTCAGCCTTGTTGGCCTTCCCTCTAATTTTCACCTACAGGCACTCAAACTGGTCATCCTTAATCTCTAGTTACATGGCATCTAGAGCCTCCCTGATGTACAGGGCCGCCCCTCCACCCCTTCTTCCTCTCCTGTCTCTCCTGAAGAGCCTGTAGCCATAGATTACAGTGCTCCAGTCCTGTGAGTCATCCCACCACCTTTCTGTGATGGCAACTCTATCATAACTTTCCTGCTGTACCAAGGCTTCCAGCTCCTCTTGTTTGTTACCCATGCTTGTTCATTAGTGTACACGCACTTCAGCTGGGCTGCTGGTTTTACCCCTGACTCCACCTTACCACCCTCAGACTCCTGTCAGGGAGGACTGGTTTCAGCCCCTTCCCCCTTCAAATCTACTTTAAAGCCCTGTCATTGATTCCTGCCAACTCCCTTCCTAGAACCTTTTTCCCTTCGGGGAATAGTCCATTCTCATGCACTAGAATCGTTCTCCTCCTCTGGGACAGATGTATTCCATCTGTTGCTAGCTGACCTGGTGCCATAGAAACTTCCCCAAGATCAAAAAACCCAAAATTCTTTTGGTGGCACCAGCCTCTGATCCACTTGTTAATTTCAGCTGCTGACCTGTTCCTTTTGGTATTCCTTCCTGCAACTAAGGGTGTTGATGAAAAAATTATCTGTACCCCTGACCCCTCAACCAGTTCTCCCAGAGCCCTGAAGTCCTTTTTTGATTGCCTTGGGATTGCCTTTACAAGCAGAGATGTGGATGGTGCCAATGAAAGTACACTCTTGACAAAGGAAGAGAGATGCTGAAGGTATAATTTGAGTCAGAGCAAGACATGCTGGGTCATCTTCTAATGCTTCAAATAGTTTTGCAGTAAGTAAATTCCACTCATATTTGAGTTGTCCCTTCATCTTTGTAACATTAGATATGTAACAGGTGTAGTTAAGTGGTTTAGTGTACTATGAACTAGTTCACTGTCTTCTGCCTTTGGAAGTAAAGCTGTTGTCATACCTTTGGGTCAGTTTAGGTATCTATCCCTGGATCAATGGACTTTGTGATCATTGCTGTGTCTAGATGTCCAGAAAGCTATCTTAAAATAAAAAGGAAGATGTGGCTAGCTAGTTGCTGGATTTCATACTCCAAAAAGCTGAACACTATTCTGTGTTGGAAAAATAGTGCTTCCTTGTTTTGTTCTGCTGGATAATTTGTTCTTCAGAAATAACACCTTTCATCTTGTAAAAGTCTGCTGCTTCTGAAAGAACTTTACTAATCCAGGAACATTTGAAATTGCATAAGCTTTTATAAATAGAGCCAGAATCAAGCTCATTAACTCTTCTCAATTTGACAATGAAATGTTTTCTTGTTGTATTTTTGCCTATGTTAATTTTTTTATTATTTTTTTTTTACTGGCAGACCAGTCAGTATAAATCTTGAGAAAGTTTTTGGCTCAGGAGAGTAGTCAATCTGCCTTCTCCCCATTTATATCTTCTCTTCTGATAATTTAATTCAATTTTTCTGACTCTGTTTTTCTTCTTGTTTTCTAGCTAGTTTAAAATAGTTTCCCCTAAATCACTAGTAGCTAGTATTTTATTCTTCTAGAATACTAATTCAAGTGTGGTGGTGTTATGTTTTTTATGGTTGCCTAATCTTACATACTTTTATGTTTACACAGTGCCCAGGCAGACCCACAGATACCATTGCTGTTAGAGGTTTCACAGCTTTCGTGTATTGCCAGTAAAACAGGGTTTCCCTAAGATGTACGGCTTTAGCTTTGAGTCTGTAGAGCTCTGCACTACAGATCCTGTTGAAACTGCCCTATGGGCTCGGAATTTGACCGTTTAAATTCCCTGCTTCCTCTAAAGCCACGAGGTGGCAGCAGCATCCCAAAGTTCAGCATGGATATGGCACGGGGCATGGTAGTCAGGCAAAAGGGTGAAGAGGCGGGGAAGTATAGGGAAATCGGGATGATCAGTTAAAACTAAATGTTTCTGTGGAACAGGGGTGGGGGGAATGGAGGTTTCCACCTGTTCACAACCCTAGTTTTTTGGGGGTTTTGTTTTTTTTTTTAAGAATTCTAAACTTTAAAAGAGAAAAATGCTGAGAGGATCACAGTGGAACCAATCTAAAATAGACATAGTTTTTCTTAAATATTACAGCACAGTTTTGTTGGCTTTCTGAAATTTACAGAGAGAGGATGACACAAGTCACTTATTTTCCCTTGTATCTGCTGGGTTCTTGGTGCAGATCCTGGTATGCTGAGGGAGTAGGCAGATGTGCTCACCAAGCCACATTCCATTATTTACCCAAAGTCCTGGGTAGCTGGGGAGGTCCCAATGGACTTGAGGTTAGCAAATGTAACACCCATCTACAAGAAAGGAAGAAAGGAGGATTCAGGAAACTATAGACCTGTCAGTCTGACCTTGGTACCAGGCAAGGTCATAGAGCAGATCATCTCAAGCACCATTACATGACATATAGAGACCAACCAGGGGTTCAGGCCCAGTCAGCACGGGTTTATGAAGGGCAGGTCCTACCTGACCAACCTGATCTCCTTCTATGACAGGATGACCTGACTGTTGGATGAGGGAAAGGCTGTGGATATTGTCTACCTAGACATTCAGAAAGTCTTCGAGACAGTTTCCCACAGAATCCTTGTGGACAAGCTGTCTGCTCCTGGCTTGGATGAGCACACACTCTGCTGGATAAAGCACTGGCTGGGCAAAGAAGCCCAAAGAGTGGTGGTCAATGGAGTTAAATCCAGCTGGCGACCAGTCACAAGTGGTGTTCCTCAGGGCTCACTTTTGGGACCACTTCTGTTTAGCATCTTTATTGACAGCCTTGATGAAGACATAGAGTGTGTCATCCTGTTTAATATTGTTATTGATGATCTGGATGAGGGGATTGAGTCCATCATCAGTACATCTGCAGATGACACCAAGCTGGGGGCAGGTGTTGTTAGAGGGTTAGAGGGTTCTGTGGAGGGACCTTGACAGTCTGGACAGATGGGCAGAGTCCAAGGGCATGAGATTTAACACATCTAAGTGCCAGGTTCTGCACATTTGCCACAACAACCCCATGCAGGACTACAGGTTGGGGACAGAGAGGCTGGAGAGTGGCCAGACAGAAAGTGACCTGGGTGTATTGGTTGACAGTAGGCTGAACATGAGCCAGCAGTGTGCCCAGGTGCCCAAGAAGGCCAATGTCATCCTGTCCTGGATCAGGAAGAGTGTGGCCAGCAGGAGCAGGGAAGTCATTCTGCCCCTGTACTCAGCACTGGTCAGGCCACACCTTGAGTCCTGTGTGCAGTTTTGGGCCCCTCAGTTTAGGAAGGATGTTGACTTGCTGGAATGTGTCCAGAGAAAGGCTACAAGGCTGGGGAGCACAAGCCCTATGAGGAGAGGCTAAGAGAGCTGGGGTTGTTTAGCCTGGAGAAGAGGAGGCTCAGAGGAGACCTTATTGCTGTCTACAGCTACATGAAGGGAGGTTGTAGCTGGGTGAAGATTGGTCTCATCTCCCTGTTGCAACCAGCACCAGAACAAGAAGACACAGTCTCAAGCTGCACCGGGGGAGGTTTAGGCTGGATGTTAGGGAGAAATTTTTCATAGAAAGAGTGATTGCCCATTGGAATGGGCTGCCCAGGGAGGTGGTTGAATCCCTGCCCCTGGAAGTGTTTAAAAAGAGACTGGATGAGGTGCTTAGTGCCATGGTTTAGTTGATTAGATGGTGTTGGGTGATAGGTTGGACTTGATCTCAAAGGTCTTTTCCAACCTGGTTAATTCTGTATACTGTATCAGCAAGTTTGAAGATGACACCAAGTTGGGTGAGAATGTTTATGTGCACCAGGGCTGGGAGGCTCTACAGAGGGACCTGGATAGCCAAGTTGGATCAGTGAGCCAACATTAATGGGATAAGCTTCAACAAGGCCAAATGCCAGGTCCTGCACTTGAGTCACAACAATCCCAAGCAACATTGCAGGCTTGGATAAGTGTGGCTGGAAAGTTGTCTGGCAGAAAGGTATCTGGTTCTAAATGACAAGCAGTTGAATATGAGCAAGCATTGTGCCCAGGTGGTGAAGAAAGCCAATGGGATCCTGGCTTGTGTCGGAAATGCTGTGTCCAGCAGGAATAGGGACACTCAGCTCTGGTGAGGCCACACCTCGAGTATTGTGTCCCGTTTTGGGCACCTCAATACAGGAGAGATGTGGAGGTGCTGGAATGAGTGCAGAGGGCAACGAAGCTGGTGAAGGGCCTGGAGAATAAGCCTTATGAGGAGCAACTGAACGAGCTGGGGCTGCTTAGTTTGGAAAAGAGGAGGCTGAGGGGAGACCTCATTGCTCTCTGTAACTACCTGAAAGGATGTTGTGGAGAGGTTGGTGCTGGTCCCTTCTCACAGGTCGTTAGTGATAGAACTAGGGGGACTGGCATGAAGCTATGACTGGGTTGGTTTAGACTGGACATTAGGAAAAAAAAATTCACATAAAGAGTGGTCAGGCATTGGAATATGCTTCCCAAGGAGGTGGTTGAGTCACCAGCCCTGGATGTGTTTAAAGGTCTTTTGGATGTGGTGCTTGGGGATATGGTTTAGGGGTGAACTTGGTAGAGCAGGATTATCAATTATACTTGGTGATCCTGAGGGTCTTTTCCAACCTGAACGTTTTGGTAATTCTATGGTGATACATGCCATGTGTTACTTTCATTCCCTAGAGGATCATTGTCCTTGTTGCTGAAATACTGTGTGGAAATACTTAGGACGAATGCCAGCATCTTGCGTGAGTGCCAAAGCTGGCATAGCTTTCTTAAATCAAGAGAACTGGATTAAGTTCACTACATGTGAAGTGCTATTGCAAGTCCTAGTCTGAATTATGAAACTGTATGTAGGAATTGAGAGGTCATTAAACCCTTTTCTGGATCCCCCCCACATGAAGATTAATTTTATTCTTTGTGAATTAATGATAATGTACATTTGTAGAAAGTACAATTTGCTGCTGCCCTTGGATCTAGTAAATGAAGATGTCAGTAGCCTACACAATTCCAATTAAACAATGGAGTGATTAAAAGTCAAAACCCTGTAATTTTTTTTTCTGATGTAGCAGAATTTTATTTCATACATCTTACATAATTCTGTATTTTTTTTAACTCCCTCTTATTTTTTTATTAGCTGTCTACCTAGCAAAAATTATTTGTGATGTTTTTAGTACAGAGACACTTCTAGTAGCTCAGCTCTAAGTCTTTGCTCATACTATTACAGCTTTTAACATTTGTTAATTTTCTTTTCTTTTGCAGAAAAACTGCACGAAACTTCAACCAACCTATGTGCAAGGCTGCCAAGACAACTGTGGTTGAGGTAGGGCATTGAAACATTGTAAGCTCTATACCCTTGTAGTCAACAAATCCTTTGGTTTTGCAGGGTATCCTGGGAACAACATTCTCATGTTCTTGGCTTATTTGGGGATCTCATACCAGTGACAGTGATCTAACCTGTATCCTTGGACTGCCTACTCCTAACACTATGCTCTGTTTTGGTTATTAGTTCTTCATAGTATCATAGTATCAGTCAGGGTTGGAAGGGACCGCAAGGATCATCCAGTTCCGACCCCCCCCTGCCATGGGCAGGGACACCCCACACTAGACCAGGCTGGACAGAGCCTCATCCAGCCTGGTCTTAAACACCTCCAGGGATGGGGCCTCAACCACCTCCCAGGACAACCCATTCCAGTGCTACCACTCTCATGGTGAAGAGCTTCCTCCTCACATCCAGCCTGAATCTCCCCACCTCCAGCTTCATTCCATTTTCCCCTAGTCCTATCACTACCTGAGATCCTGAGAAGTCCCTCCCCAGCCTTCCTTTAGGCCCCCTTCAGATCCTGGAAGGCCACAATTAGGTCACCTCGGAGCCTTCTCTTCTGCAGACTGAACAGCCCCAACTCCTTCAGTTTGTCCTCATAGGAGAGGTGCTCCAGCCCTCTGATCATCCTCGTGGCCCTTCTCTGTACATGTTCCAGCACATCCATATCCCTCTTGTAATAGGGGCTCCAGAACTGGACACAGTACTCCAGGTGGGGTCTCGCCAGAGCTGAGTAGAGGGGGATCAGGATCTGATTGGCAATCTAGGCTGCAAGTGCACACTGAGAGCTCATGTTGAGCTTTTTGTCCACCAGCACCCCCAAGTCTCTCTCCTCAGGTCTGCTTTCCAGCCAGTCATTGCCCAGCCTGGGTTTGTGCCTGGGATTGCCTCGACCTAGATGCAGGACCCTGCACTTGGTCTTGTTGAAGCTCATGAGGTTGGTTTGTGCCCACCTCTCCAGCTTGTCAAAGTCCCTCTGGATGACCTCCCTTCCCTCCATCATGTCTGCTGCACCACACAGCTTGGTGTCATCAGCAAACTTACAGTTTCATAGTTTCATAGTTTCATTCAGGGTTGGAATGGGTCCATATCCCAGTGGAGGCCAGTGACAAGCGGAGTCCCTCAGGGATCAGTCCTGGGACCTGGCTGAGGGTGCACTCAATGCCACTGTCCATGTCACCCACAAAGATGCTGAACAAGACAGGTCCCAGGACTGATCCCTGAGGGATTCCACTTGTCACTGGCCTCCACTGGGATATGGACCCATTGACAGCCATTACTAGATTCAGTTTACTACTGCATCTGATCATGGTCAGAACTTTGTCTTTGCTGTGACTAGCCTTCAAAAGAGAAACAGCTTTCAAATTTGTTAGATAATATGTGGATGAAAGAACGAACAGTAGGCTGTCAGTAGTCTTAGGTTGTGCTTGAGAAGATTCACAGAAGACCTTATGCAATAGGGAAGGGCTGGTGGGCGATGTGGTGGTCAGAGGGTGCTTAGGGGCCAGTGACCAGGAGATAATTGAATTCTCATTATTTGGTCAAGCTAAGAGGGGTAGCAAATACAGTTTGACAGTAAGATCAAGAAGCACTCTTCTAGTCTATTTCTAGTAAATTCCAAATGGAAGAGACTTGTATTTCTTCAGGCTTGTTTGTGTGGGTGTTGTTCTAGTTGTGTGTGTTTGTTTGTTTGTTTTGTGGGTTTTTTAATACTTGGGGGTTAGGTTTTGGTTTGTTTTGGTAAAATCTTACCTGGAAAGTATATGTTATATAAACATATCTGGATATATTTGGGAGCTTGAGCTTTTACAGAACAATGGTAAAAAGTACAGTATATGAATTCTCAAGGTTGAGTTTTAAGAAAAGTTTAGAAACTTTTTCCAGGTAAAGATGAAATACAGTATATTTCATCATTCCCTTTCCTCCTAGTCACTTACCCTTCATACTTTGTTCAGTCTTGCATTCAGAGAATTTGAGTAAATCAAAGCCTTCCACCTACATTAAATCTCATTCTCTCTTTTTGCTCTTTTATCCACATGTGATAGGGTAGAATTTTCTTGTCAGTGAGCAGCAGTTAAGTGACATCCTTCTTGCTATAATTCCACTTAACAGTCTTTAGTAGATCTGCTGTGAACTGTGTCCACCCTGAGTCTTGTTGTATTGCCATTTGAGAACTGGCAAGCTTTTTGTAAGATGACACATTAATATTCACTTTACCTTTCTAGCTTATGTGGATGAATTAATGGGTGAAGAGGCATAACCAGAGGCTTAACTTTTAAGTATCTTTCTTCCAAAGTGGAATTAAGAATGTTGTATTTGCGTTTGACAGTTCAGACCCCGGGAAACAGAAAGAGGTATCTCAATATGGCATCTGTACATCCTCAGTAGTGAGAATCATCAACTTGTAGCTGTCTAGTGCTGATTCCAAAGAAACTGAGGATACTGAAATGAGTTTTTCCTGATGCCTTAGTTAAAGTTGTTGGTGATTGGAGGGTGAAATTCTCAGTCCCACTTACAGGCAGAAGAAAAATGTTTGATTAGTCTAGTCAGTCAGATACTCTTGGCTGTTGGGATTTCGGAATTCTGCTATCTGTTCCCTGCTCTGTTTCTGTTTTTTACCCACTTACCATTTAACTTACTTCAAGCAAACAGTCCAAGAAGTGGGAATTTAAAGCCATCCCTGCACCTTTCCATCAAGCTACAGGTCAGACTGTCTTCAGAGTGTCATGGTTTAGGCCCAGCTGGTAACTGAGCCCCAAGCAGCCATTTGATCACTGCTCACATTCCTTCACCCAGGGGGATGAGAAGGAGAATTGGGAGAACACTGTGGCTTGAGATAAGGAGGTTTTAACAGAACAACAGGAAGATAAAAGAAACAAAGAAATAACAATAATGCTAATGAAATAATATCTACATGAGTGCTATAAACCTCAGTGCTCACTACAACACCTGCCGTGTGCACCTTTCCTCCCCTCCCCATGTATAGCGGTCAGGATGGTATCAAATACCCCATTGGCTTGGTTGGTTTGGTTGACTAACTAGGGTGGGGCCCTCCCAGCTTCTTGTGAAAATTAGCCTTAGCCTAGCTGAATTCAGGACAGAGAGTCATGCAGTGATTAACTGAGATTTGCAGGATTGTAGTTTCTCAGTTGGGTGCTCCCATCCCCATTTTGAATGTGGAGCTTTCTATGTGTTAGGCAACCAGACATACACTTCCAGCCTCTGCTTGTCTAGTATGAAGTGCTAGTAACCAGCAAAAAATAGTGATTTCTCTTTCTGGTTTTTTAGTTCCTTTAAAAAGAATGTAAGTACATGGAAAAATAAAGTTGTTCCTCCTAGCAGCTCTGATGGGTTGGGGTTTCTTGGTTGGTTGGTTTGTTTGTTTTTTTCCTTGCTTGTTTGTATACATCTAGTTTTAACCAGTCTTGTAGAAGAAATCTCGTTTACAGGAACAGAACTTAATTTGTTAAACTTTACATTAAAAGGGGAGATGCTAGGCTGTTCACTCATGCTACTGTTAAGCTCAATATGTGCATTTAATCAGATCATGAGTTGAACTGTGGAAGATAGGCTTAATCAGAAAGGTATCATGCCTTGATGAAAACAAAGAAGATATGGAAAATAATAATTCTTTTTGTGTATGTTCCAGTGGTTAATCACTTTCATAAGTACAAATACATCTTTTTACTGTAATAAGTTTGGCTTTAGGTTTCATGAAATACTTTTTCTCTCATCTACTAGATGAAAACCTTTTCTACAGTGCATATATCCTTCCCTCTAAGTGACTTCTCAGTGTTTCTGATATGGTGAACTGATTGAGGTAATAATAATAATAATAATTAATAATAATAATAATAGTAATAGTAATAAACAACCAGGTTGGAAGAGACCCTCAAGATCATTGTGTCCAACCCATCAACCAATCCAACCCACCTAAACAACTAAACCATGGCACCAAGCACCCCATCAAGTCTCCTCCTGAACACCTCCAATGATGGTGACTCCACCACTTCCCCAGGCAGCCCATTCCAATGGGCAATCACCCTCTCTGTATAGAACTTCTTCCTAACATCCAACCTAAACCTCCCCTGGTGCAGCCTGAGACTGTGTCCTCTTGTTCTGGTACTGGGTGCCTGGGAGAAGAGACCAACCTCCGCCTGTCTACAACTTCCCTTCAGGTAGTTGTAGAGAGTAATGAGGTCACCCCTGAGTCTCCTCTCCAGGGGGTGACCTTATTGCTCTCTACAACTACCTGAATCTAATGATTCTAGCTGTGGAACATCTTCTGCTCTCTTTTTATGTCCATCTTGCTTTGTCACAATTTTGACCAGCTCAAGAATCTTCAGCATTGTAATACTGCCATATTATGTTTGAATAGACCTAGTCTGCCTGTTGTGTCTCATACTGCTTCTTGATTCTTAGGATTTATTATTTTGGCAATCTTTCCACAAGTTTATTTTAGATCCTAATCATTGATAGATGTGTAGAATGGCACTTGGCAAGGTTAAGATCCATATCAAGGTGCATATAAACTGCCAGAAATCCAAATTCAAAATACCTGTGAACTTCATGAAAGGGAAAGTGCTCTGGGAATCAATTCCATTTGTTAACCTGTCCTCCTAAATTAACCCTAGGTACTGTAAAATCTGAAATGCAGAGTAAAAGACTTTTTTTAAAAAAACATATTAAAGGAGGAGGAAGTGGGGCTATACAGTTACCAGTTATGGCTGTGACACACTGTGGAAGGTTACTGATTTTTAAAATTTCCCTAGAATGAATTTCGGAGTAAAGTGTCTGACCCTCAGCCTTGTTTATTTTGACTGGGCAAATGTTCAGAAGTAGTTGTTCAGTACCCTTTTGGGGATCAGAAATACATGGATTTCAAACTTCTAATAAAATGCAAGAGGTATTTATTGACCTGCACAACAATTTCAAACCATTACATGCATTTCTTTTGTTTATCTAAGTGACGGGAAATAGAACCTGATAACAATCAGGATAATAAGGATATATATTTGTGCACGTAATGGTCTGTGAAAATCTAGTGGAATTTTTACTTTAGTTTAAAGGTGACTAATATTAAGGGACAAAAAGACATTTTAAACTGTATTACTTGATTCCTGTTAGCTGGAAGGTGACCTTTGCAGAGTAAAAATGTGAAAAACCCCAGAACTGGCAGCATTAGGTAAGTTGGCTTTATCTACCTGTGAAAGCCAAATTATGCAGGAATTTATTTGTTGGTTTTAGTTCTTCTACAATTTTGCATTTTTAAAAAACCTCTTCTATTCATCTCTTGACCTCATCTTGCAGAACTTGCAGAAGTATGCAGTAAGAATTGTAGCTTTGCACATGAGCCCTCAACATGGTCTTTGCGTAAAGCTTTCAGTTAATTTTCAGATATACGCACACTTTCTTGCTCTTATTGCAAAGGCAGGATAGGCAGGAAATCAACAGATCTAAAAGAAGTTCAGTGATGACATATTATTAACAAGTGGCTCAGAGGCTGGTGCCACCAACAGAATTTTGGGTTTTTTGATCTTGGGAAACTTTATATGGCACTGGATCCACTAGCAACAGATGGAGCATATCAATCCCAAAGGGGGAGAAAGATCCTAGCACATGAGAACAGACTATCCCACAGAGGGTTTTAGGAAGGCAGTTGGCAGGACTCATTGAAAGGGCTTTAAACCAGATTTGAAGGGGGAATGGGCTGAAACCAGACCCACCAGACAGGAGTCTGGGGATGGTAAGCTGGAGTCAGGGGTGCTGTCAGCCCATGGCTTGGACAGCAGCACTCTGTGCTGGGTCAGGAACTGGCTGGAGGGCCGTGCCCAGAGAGTGGTGGTGAATCGGTGCCACATCCAGCTGGCAGTCAGTCACTAGTGGTGTCCCTGTGGGATCACTGCTGGACCCCATGCTCTTTAATATCTTTATTGATGATCTGGATGAGGGGATTGAGTCCATCATCAGTAAATTTGCAGACAACACCAAGTTGGGGCCAGCTGTCAGGGGTAAAACCAGCAGCCCAGCTGAAGTGCATGTACACTACTGAACAAAGCATGGGTAACAAACAAGAGGAGCTGGAAGCCTTGGTACAGCAGGAAAGTTATGATGGAGTTGCCATCACAGAAAGGTGGTGGGATGACTCACAGGACTGGAGCACTGTAATTGATTGCTACAGGCTCTTCAGGAGAGACAGGAGAGGAAGAAGGGGTGGAGGGGTGGCCCTGTACATCAGGGAGGCTCTAGATGCCATGGAACTAGAGATCAGGGATGATCAGGTTGAGTGCCTGTAGAGGGAAGGCCAACAAGGCTGACATCCTAGTTGGAGGCTGTTACAGACAACCCAAACCAGGATGAAGAGGCTGATGAATTATTTTACAGGCAGCTAGAGGCTGTCTCAAGATCACCAGACCTTGTTGCTATGGGCAACTTTAACCTGCCTGCTATTTGCTGGGAACTTAACACAGCAGAGAAGAGGCAGCCTAGAAGGTTCATAGAGTGTATGGAGGATACCTTCTGTATTGGGTTGAACTGAGGTGGAGTTAATTCTCCTCACAGCATCATTCTAGGGCTGTGGTGTTTTGGTTTTTTTGCAGTAGTAGTTGATAACACAGCAGTGTTTTGGCTGCGGCTGAATCCGGTATCCGAGCTGTGTCCTTTCAACATTTCCCTGCCCCAGGAGTACATTGAGGGGTGGGCAGGATCTTGGGAGGGGACACAACTGAGCCAGCTGACTCAGACTGGCCAAAGAGGTATTCCATACCATATGATGTCAGCTCAAGTATAAGAAGGACATGAAAGAAGGAAGTGTGGGGATTCGTCCATGATGTTTATCCTCCCAAGGAACCACCAAGCTTAGAGAGCCCTGCCTCCCGAGACCGACCACCGTCCTGCTGATGGGAAGTAGAGACTAACATCTCTCTCTCTGCTTTCTTTGCTTCCATGCGGTCTATTTGCTGTTTGCTTATTAGTGTTATTAAATTGCTCCTATCTTATCCCCGGCTTCTGTTATATTTTCTTTCCCTTCTTCCCTTGTTCACTTAAGAGGGGGAGTGATAGAGCGGCTTGGTGGGTATCTGGCCTCCAGGCCAGAGCCAAACCACCACACCTTATCCCAGCTGCTGTGTGAGCCTGGTAAGGCTTTTTTTGACCCTCTTTTTACCAATACAGAAGGGCTGGTGGGAGATGTGGTGGTTGGAGGCTGTCTGGGGTCCAGTGACTATGAGATAATTGAATTTTCAATATGCAATCAAGCTAAGAGGGGCAGCAACAAATCTCCACTCTGGACTTCCGGAGGGTGGACTTCAGGTTACTCAAGGAACTAACTCAGAAGGTACCTTGGGAAACAGCCCTTAAAAACAAAGGGGTCCAGGAGGGCTGGACCTACTTCATGCTTCAAGAAAGAACTCTTGAAGGCACAGGAACAGGCTGTGCCAATGTGCTGGAAGATGAGCTGCTGGGGCAGATGGCCAGCCTGGATGGGCAATGAACTTCTGAGTGACTTAAGGGAAAAAAAAGGGGGTGTATCATCTTTGGAAGGAAGGAGAGGTAACCCATGGAATGTTTAAGGATGTTGCTAGGTCATGTAGGAAGAAAATTAGAGAGGCAAAAGCCCATTTAGAGCTTAGGCTCGCCACTGCTGTGAAGGACAATAAAAAATGCTTTTACAAATATATTAATGGCAAGAGAAGGGGGAAGAGCAACATCCATTCCTTAGTGGACATGGAGGGGAATATTGTAACTAAAGATGAGGTAAAGGCAGAGGTACTTAACACTTTCTTTGCATCTTATTTTAATAGCAGGATAGGTTGTCTTCCAGACAACTGGCCTCCTGAGCTGGCAGATGGATTCAGGGAGCAGTATAGTTCCCCTGTAATCCGAGCGGAAGCAGTTAGAGACAGGCTTAGCCACTTGGATCCTCACAAGTCCTGATCTCCTGATCTCCTTCTATGATCAGGTGACCTTCCTGGTGGATGTGGGCAAGGCTTTGGATGTAGTCTACCTGTACATCAGCAAGGCCTTTGACACCATCCCCCACAGAAAGCTCCTGGCCCAGCTGACAGCCCATGGCTTGGACAGCAGCACTCTGCTCTGGGTTAGGAAGTGGCTGGAGGGCTGAGCCCAGAGAGTGGTGGTGAATGGTGCCACATCCAGCTGGCAGCCAGACACTACTGGTGTCCCCCAAGGATCAGCACTGGGCTCCATCCTTTTCAGTATCTGTATTGATGATCTGGATGAGGGGATTGAGTCCATCATCAGTAAGTTTGCAGATGACTCCAAGCTGGGGGCAGGTCTTGGTCTGTTAGAGGGTAGGAGGGCTCTGCAGGGACCTCGACAGGCTGGACAGATGGTCAGAGTCCAAGGGTATGAGATTTAACACATCCAAGTGCCAGATTCTACACATTGGCCACAACAACCCCATGCAGTGCTACAGGCTGGGGTCAGAGTGGCTGGAGAGTGGCCAGGCAGAAAGGGACCTGGGGGTACTGGTTGATAGCAGGCTGAACATGAGCCAGCCCTGTGCCCAGACGGCCAAGAAAGCTAATGGCATCCTGTCCTGTATCAGGAACAGTGTGGCCAGCAGGAGCAGGGAAGTCATTGTGCTCCTGGACTCAGCACTGGTTAGGCCACACCTTGAGTCCTGTGTCCAGTTCTGGGCCCCTCAGTTTAGGAAAGGTGATGACTTGCTGGAAGGAGTCCAGAGAAGGGCAACAAAGCTGGGGAGGGGTTTGGAGCACAAGCCTTTTGAGGAGAGGCTGAGGGAGCTGGGGTTGTTTAGCCTGGAGAAGAGGAGGCTCAGAGGAGACCTTATTTATTGCTGTCTAGAACTCCCTGAAGGGAGGTTGTAGCCAGGTGGGGGTTGGTCTCTTCTCCCAGACAACCTATGTCAGAACAAGTGGACACAGTTTCAAGCTGTGTCAGGGGAGGTTTAAGCTGGCTGTTATGACGAAATTCTTCACAGAAAGAGTGATTTGCCATTGGAATGGACTTCCCAGGGACGTGGTTGAGTTACCATCACTGGAGGTGTTTAGGAAGAGACTGGATGGGGTACTTGGTGCCGTGATTTAATTGATTAGATGGTGTTGGGTGATAAGTTGTACTTGATAATCTTAAAGGTCTTTTCCAACCTGGTTAATTCTGTATTCTGTAAGTTTGTATTCTACATATGAGACATAAGCCCTTGTAAAGGTGCAGAGGAAGAACTTGAGATGTGAATATACTGGAGAGCTTCTGTTGTCTTGTAGATGTGGTAATATTTCCAACAAGCTCTTGCATGAAGGACACATTTGCTGAATTGCAGGTGCCATTTCTATCAGGCCCCTCAACAGACCCTTTAAATTGTGTGATGGATAATGAAATGTGTAGCAGCTTGCAGTTACAGAGAGGCTTCCTTAATGTGTACTTAGGCTGCCAAAGCAAGGGCTGTGATGTTAGAATGCTTCCTAAGATGCACATTTTCCAACAGAGGCTTATGTAGGAAGAGCCTTGATGGGACAAATAGCTTTTGAGGATGGTGCCTCTTTTTTTGAGAAAATCAAGAGAACCTAAAGCCACAAAAAGAAACATAATCTTACCTTGCAAGGTGTGTGTGACAGCATTGGAGAGGTTAAAGGTGATACAGGCTTGGGCTCTTGCTCTCTACCACGGAGGAGTACATAAACATCTGTAACAATCTCAATGTCACTAAGCTGTTGTCTATTTCCTTCCCATTGTTATTCTGTGTTGTGAGACCTTGTAGTGTGGTGGGTTGAAAATTACCTCCCCAACATTACATTTGCCAGACCAGCTCAGTCGGAAGCAAATGAAAGCTGTATTTACAAGCAAAACTACAATTAGTATGTAAACTGCAATGAATATGTATGAAACACACAGTATTTACAATATTTACAGGTATTTGCAATTAATAAACAGCACAAAGACCCCACTGGCCAAGGACCAGCAAGCTTCTCCCTCCTTGCCTCCTTCACTACCTCCCTGTACGCAATGGGCAAGAGTAAAGGGAGCAGAGAGAAGTTGTTGTTAATACCAGTCACGACAAAAGCGATGCAGTCAAGATTAGTAAAGCCAGGAGACGCATCAGCCAGAGCCAAAGAAGCAAAAAGAGAGATAGATTGGAAAGATTGTTTTGCGAACTTTACTTATGGTAGATACCTATCCAATGGGATTGTTTAGAACTATCATTATTTTCCTTTTTACACCCAATAGCGATTTATTTACATTTTGCTACTGTTTGAGATCTGTGAAAAAAATTTAAAGGCATAGCCTAAAACTACCACAGACCTACTGATTACTTGTCCTTGATGAACTGATTTGAGATCTCAGATGCTGCTATGATGTGTTTGATAGTGGGGTTTGGCCTAGGTGACCTTTGAAGGTCCCCTCCAGCCCAAAACATTATATGGCTCTATGATGGCAGTAATGGTCAGTGTGTTTAGCAGTATTTATTGACTGGCTGTTTGAATGTCCAGTTTGAATAATTTTCTTGTTCAGTTTGCATAGGATGGCTAAATCTCTCTCCCTGTGTAAACATCATTTCCCCCTCAAATAAAATCAAGAGGAGAAGAGAGAATGTACTTTCTCATAAAAATGCATTAAATAAAAATCATTAAACCCTGCATTTTATCTCTGGTTGCCTAGTAACAACACAGCCACGTCAGTGAGCGCCATTATCTCAGGTACAATGAACTGCACTGCACTGAGGGACAGAAGCAGACTGAAATAAGCTATTTGTATTCTGTTATCTGTGCTAAATCGTGGCATTGTGTTTTATTGAGGAACCTAGAAAATGAACTTTCTTTTCATGTCTACCCCTCCAAGTGCTTTAACAATGGCAAAACTTTCCTTGGATGCATAGTTCTGCTCTGAGAAATTAATCAGTATTTTAATGTAGTGACAGATTGCTGTGAAAAGCCTGTAAGTACTATTTTTAAGTGCAGAAATAACCTAAAAGAATATCTTTCCTTACTTTGATTCCCCAGTCATGGAACTTGAAATTGAACCATGGCAAAGGCAGGGGTTCTGGATTTGGGATGAGCACAGGCATTGCATTAGGATGTATTTATGGGAAACCACAGATCAGAATTTGAAGCCAAGAAGGATACAGAATTTATATTATTCTATCCAAATTATGTAACTGTTGAACTGGTGTGTTGCCTTTTCCAATATAATTTCATTGCTCTGTGCACTCCATATGCACTCATAGAATGGTTACTGAGGTGTCCCATGGATCTGCAATTGAGTTAATGTTGTATTCCAGAATCCCATTAGCACAAGATAGACACCGAACTGTCATCTTACAAGCAGGTTTTGGCACAAGTAACAGCAGATTTCTAGTTGCCATAATATAGGATATATATATAGAGAGAGGATATATATACACACACACATACAAAAATAATCAGTGTAATTACAGAGATCTTTGAATTTTAAACATCCTGGTTTTTTTTTTCCAAGGGCTTTTGGCTGCATAATTGGATTGCTTAGGTTTTTGCTAAAACCTGAGTCAGAAATGCTTGTGGATCTGTATTTCATAACTCAGTTATAGAACACAGACACAGCAGTAATGTTTCCAAAAGGAACCTCAGATAAAAGAGTTGAGTGAGCATTGTGGAGGGATGTTTATGAAATGCAGACTCATCCATAAAAATCATTGAAGGGAAAAATGACAAAATACCAGGAATGCCTCTTAAGAAGACTAATTTTGTGGGTTCCAAGACTTTGTAGATGATGGCTTCTGTGAGGTATAGGTAAGAAGAAGTGATGCTAGGCAAAGACTATGTTGAGATCTGGAGAATAAACTTCTTCACCATGGAGAAAGCGTCAGAAGAGCAGCAAGAGTTGGGACCTTGATCGGATTCATTGCAATCTCAAACACATGCAAGACAAGGACAGAAAGTGAGACTGAGGTCAGATATCTGAGGCTGAGCATTACAAATCCCAAACAAACAAGAAAGCCTAATCACGTAGGAGCAAAACTAGAAATCTCCATCATAGTATATAATAAAGAAGACTGGAACATAGCAGGAAATCTTTCTACAAATATATGCACAGTGGCTGGAAGACCAGGGAGGTTGCTGATCACTGCTTAATGAAGCAAGTAAAATTAGCAATGCATGGAAGGCTGAAGACTTTAATGTCTTTTCTGCTTCAGTATTCATCAGTAATAAAAAACAGTTTAGTGGCTATTATGGCACCAGTCACAGAAGGTTAAAAAACAAATCAGAGAAGGATTGGAACTGAAATCCAGGAGTTACTAGTAGTGGTTTAGAAAAGCAGTTTCTAGAAACATTTACACACCATTGGCACAGAAATTTTTGTTTTTCCAAAAAGGAGCCCACCTCCAATCCTGAATGCTCTTTCATCATTTTTGTTTCCCTTCATTATACCCAATTCCTTGCATCTGTATGTGCACATGTGTCTTGGTTTGGGCTGAAATAGCTCTGAGCTGAGGACAGAATCAATTTACCCCGGAGGAGTTAAATAAACACACAGAATTGAGGTTAAATAGAAATACTATATACAAAAATAAAAGTACAAAAGACACCAAGATAAAACATTCAGTGTTGGCCCCAGCCTACCTCGCTACCCCGCCCCACCCTCCCTCTCCCCACTGCCATCCCCCCTCAGCCTTACCACCCCACACCCCCCCGCACCCCGCCCCCGAAGACAGTCCCAGAGCAGGCCTTAGCTATGGAGCAGGAAATGAATTCCCACCTGCCAGCCCTCACTCCCGCACAGCCGAGGACAGCAGCAGTTAAGCGCCGGGAGCAGAGAGGTGAGAGAGGAAGAGAAAGAGCTGACTGGACAATCTGCTCTTATATAGAGAGATGCCGGAAAAGGCAACAGAATAACAGAGTACAATATCCTGTGCCTCCCTCTGGAAGGGACTATCCACCCCCTTGGGGAAGGACTATCCTATGGAGGAATTTAGCTCCTACAATACCCAGGGAGGTGGTTGGGGTGCTGTCCCTGGAGGTACCCTCGACCAGGCTGGCCGAGGCTCTGGCGAGCCTGCTCTAGTGTGGGGTGTCCCTGCCCATGGCAGGGGGGTTGGAACTAGATGATCCTTGTGGTCCCTTCCAACCCTGACCGATACTATGATACTATGATACTATGAACAATGTGGTTGTTAAAATATGCCACAGAAAACCAAAACATTTTTACAGGTGTTGTGCAGGCCATCTTGTGATGATTAGGCTAGGCTAGAATGGAGTTCAAAAGGTAGTTCTTTTTACATTTAGTTAACATGCTTCTGATTTTCAGGGGAGTAAACATCTTTAATAGTTAACTATTTAGCTGTTTGGTTTTGTGCAGGTTTTTTGTTTGTTTTCTGTTTTGTGGGGTTTTTGTTTTTAGTTTTGTTTGCTTGTTTCTTTGGTTTTGTTATTTGTTTCCTATGGTTGGTTCAGATGTGGTGCTTCATTGATGAAATATTGAATATTAAGTGATTAAAATTCATAGTAGATCAAGTTGTTGCTGACTACTGTTTCTACACATAATACTGTGCTGGAAGATTTGCATTTGCTTTTCTTTTATCTAACTCTTACATTATATTTCTTTCTAAATTGATACTTTAGTGAATAAGTATCATGAGATTCAGAAGTTCATTGCAGATACAAATATTACATTCAACGAAAAAAATCCTTTTATCCTTGTCACATATGTTAAGAACAAATATGACATTTAAACGGAACAAGCTAAAGCAAGTCCATGGTTGTTCAGTAGATACTGCAGATTGCCAGGAAGTCAGTGTGCTGAGGAGACTGGTGGAAAGCCTCTGTTTGTTCCTAAAGCTAAATTTAGTGTTGGTTTGTGTTTCGGGTTTGGATTTTTTTATATAATGATTTGTAGAAATCCTGATATCATGTGCATTTAAAGTATATATAATTAATAGTTCTTAGGTTTAGTATCACACAGATTTGAATATCAAAAGGATTTAAAATACTCCAGCTTTAACTTTTGATTATATTTACTAATATGTACAATAAAATAATGATAATTCATACGTCTTTGCATTTTAACTCACACACGACTGTATCACTGAAAAATTTGTGCAGAGTTTTAGTCATGACTGGAGAAATTTGTATGTATATATACTTTTATTTATGCGTTTTCAAGTAATAATTTTTGTTCTGCACTGTTAATGTCTTTGACAGAGCTTTTTGGTACAAAACGAGAAAAGATGTGACATCCAATTTGAAACTGATACAAATTGTTTACAATGTGAGTTAACTGCCTACTGACACAAAACAAATGCTTCTTTTTTTGGGGTGGTCAGAACATTGAGATTTGAAAAGCTGCAGCCTTGTGACTATTGCTGCAGTGAGAATCTTAATCATATGAACCAGTAGCTCAGATTTTAGTTTCTCTTGCAGTACTCTTTCCTCAGACACTACAGAATAGAATTATTTAGTAAAGAAAGTGAGGTTTTAAAGAGAAGTAAAGGATTGTGATATGAGTGGTCCTGACTTCAAATCATGCTGAATTTTCAGGCTGCTGAAAGTGATGAAAGAATGGATGAGAATCACAAAGTTGTTTTGTATTTCTGTCTCACAGACAATTTCCTGGTCTTTATTTGAAAGTTCCCTAGTCCTCCATTTCTTTCCTAAACTGTGTTAACTTGAAGAGTGGAAAACCTACACTCCTGAAGTCCAGTGTGTGGTACTGTACACCCATTGGTATTCCCATGAATTAGATGATGGGTCCTTTCATTTATCTTTTGTGATTGAGCAATACCTAAAAAAATGCTGAAGTAACTTCATTTTTAAACAAGTGTTTAGGGTTTTTTATCATAGCAAACCAGACACATTTCTGGTTTGTGTCACCCTTTGGAGTAAGTCAAATGTATTGCATCTGCTTTAATTTTTCCTGCTTAAAGGTGTGGAGAAAGGCAAAGAGGAGAACTGAGATATGTTCCTAATCAAAACAGGTGAAGTGTGTAGCCAATTAGCTGTGTCAGCAATGCACTAAGAAGTGCTTATGCTCCCCAGCTTTCAAAGTGCTGAATTTCTCAAACAGACTGAGCATCAAGAACTGCAAATGAAGAACTAGCAATTATTTTTTTCCGTAAACCTTATTTCTCAATAAAAATAGCATTCCACACTACCTTCGAAGCAGAAATGTTTGCCTATTGTAATTCCAGACTGATGGAAGTTGTACTGGTCTCTCCCTTGTTCTTCTTACGTGCCTTTGCTCTGTGCTATCAGGTATTTGGGGGATTATCAGTTGTTTTTTCAGTTGTGTACTTTGAAAAGTCATGTCAACTTTCTATCATCTTGGGGTAACGGCAGCTGAGAAGCACTCTTCCTGTCCTGGACAGCAGCACATTCTTGATGCTGTGGTGTTTGGTCATATCCTGTCAGGCATTTAGGAGGGGTTATGTGCTTTGTGTTTGCTGTTTTCACCAGCAATTAAAAACAATATTCCTGTCCCAATTGAACACCAAAGTAGACTACTCCTTGATTTTCTTTACTTAAGTAGCGGGGAGCTTTACACTGGCTTGATGTTGATATTGGCTTGATGTGCTTCAGTGGTTATTCCCTCTGATTAATAAATACAGAGATAGATCAGGAAAGTAGAGGTCATACTTGCTATCACTTTGAATACCTGATATGCTGACAATTTGTAATTGTTACTAGAAGGAAAGAAATCCTTCTGTTTTTATGGTATGAAAGACCAATTCAGCATGCTTTTATCAGTTGCAGCATCAAATAATATTTTTGCTTTGATGAATCACTTTATTCTTGTTTTCTATTTCCATATAAATCTAGTGCTCTCCTTTCCAGGCAGCTTTCAGGAAGCATAATGGTTAAGTGGAAGATTTTTCTTTTCCCTAAAATTTGTTACTTACAGTCTCTTGATACCTGCATTTCTGTGGTTTCTGTTGGAAGTGTCTTAGCTGTATGACACACTACCATGAGTAGTTTTATATCTTCCAATTCTTTCCTGAAAAAATACTCTCACTACCTTCTTCCTTATCACTGTGGAAAAAAAATATATTGATATTGAACATTTTGGGATTGTTGGACTGGCATAGGCTGGGAAATAGAAAGAATTCCACTTTGATTCATGCAATTAAAGGCCTCATCTTTTAATTTAAGATGATGGGTTGTGCTTTTTTTCGGCCTCTCCCTTCAGTATTTATATTCGTCTTAGTTAATTTTTTTAAGTAAAGCTTATAATTTATCTCCTCCCCTTTAAGTTACATTTTCTTAAATGCATAGGAGATGAGATCTCTTCCAGATGCTTTTGTCATTGCTTTGATATGAGTAAGAAAACAAAATCTTTTAATGACTTTAAAACTGACACTGTAACTTTTATTTTTTTTATTCTTCTTGTTAATATATGAATAATTTTAACAACAACAAAAAAGTCTGTTGCTTATTCTTACCTTCTGATGAGTTCAAAGACTTTCAATCTAATGTATTTTGAAAATAAGCAATGAAATACAAGAATAGTGCATCTAAAGCACATTTTGTTTGCAGAGATGTTAGAGGATACCATTTCAGTAGTGTTAATATTACTAGCAATATTGTTTTCTGCATTGGAAGGAATTGGGATGTGGTCAGTTGCATTGCAGCCATTGCTCTCTCTCTTCCTTCTGCTTCACGGGGACAAAAGAATTGCTGATGGCTTGCTGCTCCCTTGCCACGTGGTACTCCCTCCTGCTTCCACACTTTGCAAAGGGCTGGTTCTGTATCTCTTTTTATTTTTTTCTTTTCCTTCTCCCATCCTTGTTCCTTACCCTTGTGAACCCTGCCTGTCATTGTTACATAAATATGTATATACCATTTAAAGAAAAATTCTTTGCCTCTCTACTTCCAAGCCAAACCCAAATTATTTCTTAGTGGATTTGCTCCCCTCCCCTTTCTTTTACTCTCTCTGCTGGGGAGGAGGAGGAGGGAAATGGGAGAAGGATTCTCATCCTTGCCCCTATTTGAGCTTTTAAGCCCCGTTAAGGCTCAAACCACCACAACTGCACATTCAGCCCAGGGACATTCCAGACATTCAGGGGTATACGACAATGTATTCATTCACAGGTACACAACAATATTTTCTCATGGATACACAGCATTATTTTCAAGGTCAATTTCTTCTTGGCCCAGCAAAGGGTCCACAGATTCATCACAGTTTCCCACAGTTGCCCAAATACTGTATATTCCCATTGTAAATATATCCTAACTTTACATCAAACCTTTTGATACATTTTGGCAATTTTCATATTTATAAAGGTTATTAATTTTTTTGTTAATATTGCCATATCATTTATAAATAAAGGAAATATTATATTCCTTCAACAATTTTACAATAGAAAAATCAAAATGAATTAATTTAAGGAAGCAGGAAAACAGCTATAATTTTTCACTCTCACTTTCTGTATACAGAATTATGTAGACCTACCAGTGCAAATCTTCAAATGAGGAATTCCACCAGTTCAATGGAGTAACCTCAGTAACCACTAATAGTTAGCAGACTTGGCGTTTTTATTCATTGTGTACTTTGAAACCGCTTGAGAAAAAAACCTGCTGGTTTCAGTTCATACTTCCAGAATCCATTTTAATAATATATATGTATAAGCAAGGCTGATAGCAGGTATTTGTTGTCAAAGTAATTACTTGTTTTATAAAATTGTATTGCAATTCAAATGAGTCTGCCAAAGTAAGCTTTCATTCTGGGTTAAAGTTTTCATTCTGTCCAGTTACAAGAGATAAAAAAAAAAGTGAATGTTACTTTCTTACTCCTTTGAGGAATTTCAGTATCTTCTGACTTTGAACATACACAATATTCTTAAATTTCAAGAGTATCTTGGTTGTTCTAACGTGTGTGGCAGATGTGTTCTAATGTGTCTAGTCCTCTGTGTGTGGCAGAACTTTTTCAGAGGCTGGTGGTTAAACTTTTCATATTCTTTCATGCATATGGATAGCTTTTGCAGATAATCAAGTATGATTCCTCATTTCTTTGCATTTCTTATTCCAGAACTGCTATGTATGAGTACCTGCAGCAGATAATTCAGTACAGTCTGTTTTCTAAATGCGTGGAAAGGAAAGGGGTGTTTGGAGGAAACAGGCATCAGGTGCAGAGAAGGGTGAGAGAAGTAGATAAAATAAACAAACAAACAAACAAATAAATAAATAAATAGAAGTGGAGCTAATTGAGGAGATTTAGCACAGAGGAAATAAAAGCCAAATACATATAGTCTGTCAAGGGACATTACATGGTGATTATTGACCAAGTTGTACTTTTATGAGATTACTTGGTAGATGCTTGCTTTTTGAAGTTGTGAAAGTCTCTTTTTCAGGATGGCTATTGACTGGACTAATTTAATTATAGTAGGAGTTTGGCAGGAGTAGAAATTTCATGGTCTGGCTGATCTTAGAGTCAGAAAAAAGAGAGAATTGAACTTAGAAGGCCTTCAGTTTCATCTCCCTGTCATGGAGGACCTAATTAGGCTGTAGAAAATGCTTAAGAGGTACATACTCAAAGGAAAGACCTTTTTATTTTCAAGTATTTTTGCATGAATGCCATTGTAATTTTTGCCATTTTTTGGGGAAGAACCAGAGTTCTTTATCTTTCTTACTAGAAGTTCATAATATTTGAGGTTCCCATTCTCTCTCTGGAAGGCTTCAGAAATTCTGAACTTCAGAAGTTCTGATATAAAACTGTAGAAGTGTATCTGAATTCCCACAAAAAATAATATATCAAACTACTGTTTAAAGGGCAAAACCAGATGTAAATTACAGGAAGAAGTGATACTGTGAAACAAATGACCATTGATTCTATGAGTGCGAATACATAGGAGTGGCCGAAGGCTCCTGTGAATCATAGCAGCGAACAGCTTTTATGTTCTGGGTATACTTGGAGATAAACCAGTATTCAGAAATAACTGAATTTATTCATTCTGCTCCCATTGTCTGCAATCACACAAGATTTATACCCAGGAAGAAAAACAATGCTGTGAAACTCTTGAAACAATGAAAGAATTTTGAATCCCTCCTCAGAAACGGGAACTCAGCCCATGCTGTGTCTTAAAGTTAGTCTTCAACTTTACCTGTGTAGCAAAGTTGTAAACATTTTCTATCTTTTAGCATGCTGATGAAGTTAAGATTTGAAATAAACTCATGTCATTGAGGCAATCTAAATGAAGCACAGTATTTTGGTTTGCTAATTAAAAATAGTGCAGGAGATGGCCGGCTGTGATTAGTTTCCTCTTCGTGTATTTCCAGTCTTGTGTCTCTTGGGTGGGATGCCATATAATGTTCTCTGATGTTTACAGGGATTCTTCTGTACATGACAAAATAAAAGCCTGAGGCAAGGTAAGCAAGAGAGAAGAAAGAACAGGATAGGTAAGGTGGAGAGCAGTATACAAAGAAAACTCACACACATACTTTTAAATATGAATATAAATGCTATAAATCTCATTGAGGCTTCGGCTGTGGTTATGTTATGGAAAAGACTCATAAAGAAATATGAAACCGTAAAGGGAAGTGAATATGCCCAGTGATGGAACTGTTTTTTGCATCATTGTTCTTATCTAGAAAGGTGCCTGGGCTATGTCTTGCAGTGGTCGCAGAAAGTTAAGGTGCTGACTCCCATAGCTATCACATTTCCTGGTTTCTGTGGTAGCATTGCTGGCAATACTGATGGAGGATGCTGGTGGCCCATCTGCAGTGTCTCAGCTGCAGTATCATATACCTCCCCGTGGGAAGTATTGGGAGAGAGAGTTGGAGGAATCAGGTGACATTTGTACTTCCGTGATGTGAATTCTTTCTTTTTCCATAAAACCATGCTGATTAGTCTCACTTGCAGAACTGAAGGGTATGTATTATTGCAGACATGACATGCAAATTTTTAATCTCTTTTCAAAATTCCATCTCATTGCTACATAGATACTTAATTACACTTTATGCTTATTTCACAGAATGGTAGAACATGTAAATTACAAAATGCGAGTAAGAATAGTGGGGGGCTGTCTGTGGACACAAAAGAATTCCAGACTACAAGAGATATTTAGCTTATTTGAAATCCCTAGGGCAAAATAAAGTTTGTTTGTGTTATGCTTGTTTAATGCAATAAATAATTGTGTTGATGGCTCTTGTGAGGAAAAGCTATCATGCCAACTGCTGTTTCTTAAAGAGACTAAATATGAACTAATTAAAGGAATGTGGTGACTGATAACAAAATCCAATAATTTATTGTTGGGTAAATTATTCTGTGTATTCTGAATGGGGGAGAGACACTATGTGTTAAATTTTTTTGGAGTTGGTTCAATTGTGCCAGCAAATATTTTGGTTTTATAAGGTTTGCTACTGCAGCAAATGTCATCTTCTGTGAGAAAGTTCAATTTAGTGCAATTGGAATTCCCCAGGCCTAATTTTCCACCTGATAAGTGAAGATCAATTTAATTAGAAAAAGTGAATTCGGGAATTATGCTGGTGTTGGTGTCACTGTGGCTGTTGTTGTCTCTTCCTTACCACCTTTGCTTTATAGATGTCAGAACTTGTCTCTTCCTGATTCTTTACCCCAGGGCTTTTTTTTTTAAGATGTCATCTGAAACTGATCCTGTGGTCATTAGTTTGTTAATTTTTCCTCTCCCTCTGCTGCTTTAGGGTACATTTGCTTGTTTGTTTATACTCACACTTAAAGGCACAGTAGGAAGATAATTGTCAATGAGATGTACAATAGATTTTATTATTGATCACATTGTGCAGTAACAGTAGGATGCCAAATTGAATTTTAAGCTCTTTAATGTTGCTTCACTATTGATGGCTGCTGAGTGATGTACCTCTATTGATGTCATACCTTGGATCTTGTTTTGGAGTTCTTAGATTTTAGACATTCCTGAAAGTTTAACTAGGTCCTGGTGATAAAGCAGTTTGGAAACAATTAGTTTCTTTTTGAATAGATTGTTTCAGATTGTTATTTTCAACTCTGTTGCTTTACAATTGTACATTTTCCCTGTGGTTGAATGTAGGCACAGCCCTAACATAGTGCCTGTTTTGTGTCACAGCGTGGTGTGAGCTCTGTACCTGAAACTTGTCAGGTAAAACACAAGCCATAGCTGAAGATCTGTGTTGCAGGCATCTGGCCATAACAGAGTCTCCAGCAAGACTATCTTGAACTTGGACAGAGAAGGAAGGAAAATCTTGTTGTCTGTGATGTTCCTTTCAAATGTACTATGTGTGGATCAGTGCCATTTTGTGCTGAAACACTTCAAATGTTTTCAGTTTTATTTTTGAATGCACTACAGAGAACAACTCAGCTTCTGTTTTTGTATCCTTAAAATTAATACTTCATCTTTGTTGTCTAACATTCTGTAACTAGCATATTGTTTCCTTCTGTTTGGATTTCAATTGGTCATAGTACTAATGTAACTGTACGTTTAATAGAATAGAATAAACCAGGCTGGAAGAGACCTTCGAGATCACCGTGTCCAACTATCATCCAACACCACCTAATCAACTAAACCATGCAACCAAGCACCCTATCAAGTCTCCTCCTAAACACCTCCAATGATGGTGACTCCACCGCCTCCCCGGGCAGCCCATTTCAATGGGCAATCACTCTCTCTGTGTAGAACTTCTTCCTAACCTCTTCAAGGTTGTTGTACAAATTGGGCTGCAAAAACATAAAATATTTTTAATTTGCATTTATAAATTTCCTTTGAAAGAATGGGAAAGATAAGCACCAAACCCAGCCTATTTTAAAATGTATTTTAAAATGTATGTCTATTTCGTCATATCCCTTTGTTATCTGTGTATTTAATATTTGAGACATCGTTGCTAATAAAATCTCTTAATGAATATTTTTTTTCTCAATACTTTCTTGTTTTCTATGTAGGTGGAAGAAATTGTTGATGTAGGAGCATTTGCCCCAGAAGACATTCATGTTCCCAAAATCTATGTTGATCGCCTGATAAAAGGAGAGAAGTTTGAGAAGAGAATTGAAGTATGTACCTCAGCTTTTTGGTCACAATATATTGCATCTTGGGGAGCATTTTAGAATTTACAGGGTTTTTACTTTAGCCGCCAAGTCTTAGTGCTAAGAAAGTAGTGTGAAAAAGACCTGTCAAGTTTGGCTAAGTAGTAGAGCTTAGGTAGGTACTTATGTAGCTAATAGATAATTTGGGGTCTGAGAATTGAGCCTTGTTTCTTATACCTCACCCTGTTTCAATACCTGAATGATTTAGAGCAACTGCCTGTAATCCTGGATGTCTTCAACGCAGTTACAAATTTGACAGAAAATGCTATATGTCTCTTCTCTCAATTCACTTTCTTATAGACAAAACAAGGGAAACGCCTAGGCAGAAAGTTGACTTGGAAAATTACATGCTTTTTCTACTGGTGACCTTTAATAGTGGGCATGTAGGGCCAGTCTCAGCTCCTTTTGTGCCATGTGTTGAATTACATTGCACTGCAAAGGTCTTGGAACCTTTCTTTCCTTTTCTTTCATCAGGAACTCTTTTAGCCAGTGGCATTTCTTGTACAAATAAAAAGATATTGATAGCTATTAAAAACAGCAGCAATAATATGCCATCACTAAAAACATCTAAGAAAATTATAACTTATGTTTCTGTGTCTTTTCTTCTCTCAAGCTATGTCTCTACATTCATACTGGGGATGTGACAATGCTCTTAAAGTGCAATTGAAAACTCTGTATTTTCCCTGTGTCTCTATATGCTGGTGATGGAATTTAACTCAAAATGTCATCAGAAGACCTGGTAGAAGGGGAGATATGTGATGCAAGGAGGAAAACATCTTGAAAAAAAGAAGTGCAAGAAAATAATAATTAAACTTTTATTATTAAAATGAAGTCACAAAGTCTTAGAAAGTCATACAAGGCCTCTTCTCCAAGTAGACTCTTTTATGGATGTTAAGGGTAACAAGTGGGGTATTTTTTTACCATCTGTTCATCCTGCAAAAGCATATTGCATGTTGAGTATTGGACTGGAAACAGATGTGTCAAACTTTTTTTTTTTTTCCTTTTCTCTCCTTCGGGCATGCTTGTATTAGACTGCAACTAATGCTCTGTTTCTTTCTTCTGAATGGATACAATGTCTCACAAAAGGCCTTTACCTTTAATTAGAGAAATACGTTTTGCACTTATTAAACTGCGGTTCCTGTTGCAGTTTGGCAGTGGATGAAAAAGTGGCTGTCCAGAGAAGGCAAACACCTGCTTTTCCTTGGCTTGGCTGCATTAGTGGATACAACTATGTAGATAACTTCCTCCTTCCCAATATGCTTAAGAAAAAAAGGAAGAGAAAGGGGAGGAAAAAAAAATCTAAGCTGCTGTAAACTGCACAGAAAAGATGTATCAGAGATTAATTTTGTTTGTGTAATTTTGTAACTCAAAATTACAGTGGCACCTCTCATTAATAGAAGTATAGGAAGTAAATTGCAGTTTTATTTACTCTTCTATAAAAAATCATACATGGTGGAGGTGGCCATATGTGTCAATGTGTTGAAGATGATAAGAAAGATAAGAAATAAAGAGAATATAGAGAAGCCAATCTAATTCTTATTTGTTTTGAGTATCAGTTCTTGCCTAATGTAGCTAAGATGAGATTCCTCTAGTGCAAGTCATACTTTATATCTGACCTCTTTGCTGCAGAGAATCCCTCTGTGATTATTCTTACTCTTTCCATAACTAGGAAGTGAAGCAGTTTGAGTACTGTGTCCAGTTCTGGGCCCTTCAGTTTAGGAAAGATGTTGACATGCTGGAACGTGTCCGGAGAAGGGCTAAAAAACTGGTGAGGGGTTTGGAGCACAAGCCCTGTGAGGAGAGACTGAGGGAGCTGGGGCTGCTTAGCCTGGAGAAGAGGAGTCTCAGGGGAGACCTTATTGCTGTCTATAGCTACCTGAAGGGAGGTTGTAGCCAGGTGGGGGTTGGTCTCTTCTCCCAGGCAACCAGCACCACAACAAGAAGACACAGCCTCAAGCTGCATCAGGGGAGGTTTAGGCTGGATGTTAGGAAGAAGTTCTTCCTAGAAAGAGTGATTGGCCATTGGAATGGGCTGCCCAGGGAGGTGGTGGAGTCACCATCTTTGGAGGTGTTTGGAGGAGACTTGATGGGGTGCTTGGTTGCATGGTTTAGTTGATTAGGTGGTGTTGGATGATAGGTTGGACACGATGATCTTGAAGGTATCTTCCAACCTAGTCTGGTCTGGTCTATTCTATTCTATTCTATTCTATTCTATTCTATTCTATTTCTCAGACAGTAATGCAAAGCAGCTCTAGGGAAGACAGTCACAGCATAAAAGGAAAGTGTACTGGGGAATTCAAGAGGACTGTTTATCATTTACTCTTTCAGCCTTGGCAAAGCAGACAAATAACATTTTGCTCTAAGGCTATCATTGGGCATATTTGATGACTCCATTTGCTTAGATAAGCTTCAACCAATAGAATAAAAGGCTGTTCTTTGTAGAAATAGCAGTATTCTTAGACTAAGTATCTCACTGCAATCACAAATCAGACCTTTGTGTCTTGAGAAGCAAGAATCTGGAATCTAGTCTTATGATTAATTCTCCTGCAGCGCTTATCAATCCGAAAGCCTGAAGATGCAAAAGCCAGACAAAAACAAGGAGACAATCTGAGGGAAAGGATCATCAGACGGGCTGCTTTAGAGTTTGAGGATGGTATGTATGGTATCCTTCAGCTGTGCTACATGCAGGTTAAAGTGATGACTCACTAGAATAACAACCCCAGCTGTGCCATTTGAAATAGGTTACTCACTGTACACCTTGTCTTTCCCAGAGCCTGAGACTCCCTCGTTTTAATAATGCTCTATTGAAGTAGTTGTTATGATAAGACATAGGGTACCTGGAGTTTTTATTCAAGTATATCTGGAGGGCTTGTTAGCAGTTAAAATGTTTTGCAAGAATTTCTTGAAGTTACTTACACTGGAAATGAAGCTTACCTGCACTGTAAAGTTTTTATCATGTAAAGCATTTGACAGAACACGGACAGTCCAAGTGATGAAATAAATCATCACAAATATGAGGTATATAACTGAAAATGAAAGTATTTGTGAAGAACAGTCCATATCATAATACAATGATTTTTGGTTTGGGTTTATTTGTATACTAGTTTGCACTACATATGTTCCTATTTGTGCCTTAACCAGTTCTCTTCAGCTAATCTAGGTATTGGAATCCCACTGTTGGCTAGTAACTTCATCAGTCCAGACATAACTGTTCACTTACAGAGTGAAAATGGAGTCCTGGGTTTGGTAAGAGTGTCCTGATCGTTATTGTAGTCTGCTTACCTTGTAGTGGCTGTGCTTTACTCCATGTCAAGCCCTAACTTAACCATAATTTTATGTAAAATCATGCTCAAACATACACCACATTGCATGATCATAAAGTTTTCTCTGTAGTGCAGGGAAGTTTTTAAGAAAATACGTATTTCAGGGCATTAGCTAAGTACACTCCTTAAGTACATGTTTTGCTGTAAGAGCTTTTAGTAGTTCACAAGACCAAGCCTTGTAAGCCTTATAAAGCTTAAAGAGGATATTATTTTCACTGTCTTATGGCTTTATGAAGTTGCACCTACGTACCTGTTTTGAAAAACATCTCACTTTGCTTACAAACAAGAAAAAAAAGAACACCTAAAATCCAAACCAAGTTGCCACTCCATGATTATTTAAAATTTCTAACAGTGTATCATGATACTTTAGTTGGTGTAAATTGTAGGTTGTATTATCAGAGAAGTTCTGAAAAAGATATGCATGCCTGTCATGGTTGATGGTTTGCTTTAAGTACTGAGCATTTAGAAATAATAAAGCAGTTATGAATTGTATCTGAAAGATACATATGTCTGTCCTATTGGCAGGGTCCTTATCCACTTGAAAGTGAAGTAGATCCAGACCTGATTAATGCAGGTAAAATCTTTTAAATAATCTTAATCTATGGGAAATTATTATATGTTGCTAATCTGAAAATTTTATTTTCATTCAGTATTTGAACCCAGATGCCTGGGTCTTAATGTACAAATATTAATGTATTTGTATTCTTTTTATGTGAAGCTTGATTTTAATCAGGAGGTGCTTAATGTTCTAGTTACAGAGCTCATGCTTTGATGCATTTTTGTAGCTACTGAAAAAATCTCTCTTCCAGGCCAGGCAGTAAATGGTCAGATATTTCTTTTCAGAAGTGAGATTGTTTTGTGAGGCCTATATGCAGCTACTTTTCACCTTGTGTCTTCTAGAAAATGATTGTCAACGATTTATGTCTGAGACATGTTTTAAAATATCCTATGTATAATGGCTTGGTGTATTTCTGGCAATTGAGTTGCCAGGAATGCAGCTGATTCATCTGAAGAGTAGCCAGGGCAAGGGGAAAGAGCTTCCAAAGTGGGACCTGACATGCTTATGGGCTCTGCTGCAGGTGTCTGCTCTTGCCACTTCAGGAGGGGAATGCCAGTACTCACACAGAGTTTTTGCCCAGTTATTATGAGGCATTTTACCACTGAAGCAGTCATACAATGTAAAAACTTGATCTTTCTACATTTTAGTACAGCTGTCTGACTTCTGTTTTCTTCATGAAAGGTTTGGTCTGTTTTGCATTGTGACAAAAGAAGTAGACTTCAGCCCCTTATAAATTCTCACTGATATTAATGGTATAGGTTACAGACCCAAAGCAGACATCTACCCATTTTTTTATTTATGCATGCATTCACAGCTATCTACACAGACATGGAATCAGAGATTCAATTAGGTTGGAAAAGACCACTGAGTCCAGCAGTTAAACTAACACTGCCAAGGGTGCACCCATATGTCTGGGTGTGTATGTGTGTCTCTATAAAGACATTACCTTTCCCAAGTGCTGTTAGCAAGTGCAATTAAACTCTGAAAATTCAAAGGAGATAAAGTACTGACATGAAGACAAGCTTTTAATGTAATATAAGGGTGCAGTCCAGCAAGCGTTCACTGACTTGAAACGTTTGCTACCTGCCTTAACTAATTGATACCATTTTCATACTGCTGTGTTACTGCCCCCATTTCAGTATTATGTTGTAAATAAGAAGTTATTTAAGGCCATCTTCTGATTTGAAATAAGAAATTATTAAGAAATTGAGTCCAGCATTCCACCAGTAGATAGGCAAGTGCTGTGATATATAGTATGAAGGAAAATGTCAGAGGCATATGAGTATTATGTTAATGCTTCAACTGAAATTGAGGTGGTGTTTTTTTATAAGAAAGTAGTAAAAATTATTAAAGGTATCACTGGAAGGAAAAAATATTTAGAATAAAAACTGTTTACTATAGAAGTTGAAATTATATGCATGCACATCAGAACATAGATTTTAATATGGGTGCATTAGAGACAAACGCATTAAGAGAGTGACAAGAAAAATAAGAACTTGATAAATACTCTGAAAAATCATTGTGCTTTTATGTGGATGTCAAGATGATTTTGCATTGTTATTTATGCTTGATAAAAATTTTTTAAGAGACAATTTTGCAGGGATGAAACCTACATAAGAGGTTGGAAATCATTATTCCAGTATTGGTAATTAATTGCTTAGTACCTTCACATCTTCCTTTGAAGCTGCAGTGGGTAGGACACAGGATAGGTGAACCTCAGCTATACCACCAAAATCATTATTATTATCATTGCTGAAACAGCCAGAAACTGCAAAATCCCAGTGACATTTACTTGGATTAAGATCCCTCTAGGTGCTTTCTATCCAAATTTGTAAAACCACGTGAATAAAACAGAAGCTAAATGACAAGAAATAGGAATTCACATTCATTGACTGGAACAGTCCAGCATATTCTCCCAAGTCCACATTTTCTAATTACATTCCCTGCTTGAGCATGTTTTGATTGGGGAAAAATTAACAAGGCAGGAATTACAAAAATATAGTTATCTTTATATCCTGAAAACCCCACCCCAAAATGATGTACAAGTTAAATTTTATTTACAGGTTCCATTCAGTCAGCAATTCCACAAGGATGCTTATGGGAAACTTTAGTTCAGTTTAGAGAAATCAGAAAATGGAAAATGCTAAGCCACAAAATAGTTTTGCTCCACTTATAAATCAGATGCAAGCCTAGGGAAAGCCGAGTGATGGATTTTACTCATGAGGCCAGAGTACGTATTTGGAGATGGTCCCTGGAGATGGTCCCTGGATCTCTCCTCGCATGGCAGCCTCCAGAACTGCAAGCTTTATAATCCAGTTTGTGGATCACTTGGCATAAATCCAGAGGAAAAGGGACCCGCCAAAGTTAATGTGTCTTTAGACGCAGCTCCCACAAGGCAAATCTCATGGAGCAGCACTGCCTTAGCAGCGCAAGAGAAGTTGTACTGCTGGCATGTTTCCAGTGAATGGCAGGCAGGGTCACTCCAGCAGGAACAGGAACCCAGGGTACATAGGTCTGGGTAGAAGCCAGGTACTGGTGTTACAGGCTAATCTCTCCAATTTCGTCACGAATCTAGTGAATCTCAAAACGAGTCGAGAAGGAGTCCCAGACCACTTTCGGGTCATTCTGTTTAAGATTTCCCTAGACAATGTGTCCGGTGCCAATATATACTGGGTGCAAAGAACCCAGCCAGTCACAATTCCAGGTCCCAGGCACGGACTTCCCCACGAGTGAGTACACGTGAGGGACTTTAGCTCCTGGTGGGCATAAAGATGCCTTTTCTATCTTTCCCAGCTCAAACCACCAGAGGGAGGGGAAAGGAATTTCACGCCTTTGTCTTCCCCCGTTCAAACCTCTGCAGGTGGTGGTGGTGGTGGAAGTGGCACCGTACCACAGAGCTTCACCAAAGTTTTATCTGCAAATTTCTCTGAAATATATGTGTGGGGCTTTTTGTTTATCCCATTTTCTGAATGACTCACATGAAGTTTATCATCACAGTAACTGAATAATAGACTTGTGTTTCACAGCAGAAATATTTACAACTACCGATTGAGCTTTGTTCAGAAGGCCCATGAAGTTCTGGTGGACAGTAAGTTAACCATGAGCCATCAGTGTGCCCTTATGGCCAAGAAGGCCAGTGGTATCCTGAGGTGCATTAAGAAGAGTGTTCTTCTGCCAGCAAGTTGAGGGAGGTTCTTCCCTACTACTCTATCCTAGTGAGGGCACTTCTGGAGTACTGGGTCCAGTTCTGGGCTCATTAATTTAAGAGAGACCAGGAGCTACTGGAGAAAGTCCAACAGAGGGCTACAAAGATAATGAGTGGACTGGAACATCTCTTTTGCCGTGAAAAGCTGAGAGACCTGGTTCTGTTTAGCCTGGAGAAGAGAAAACTGAGAGGAGACCTGCTTATCAGTATCTATCTTTGTCTTCACGTGTGTGTGTATGTATATACATGTATAAAATACATATTTCTGGTGTAAAACACAAGTCTATCTTTCAGTTACTGTGATGATAAACTTTACATGAGGCATGCAGAAAATGGGATAAGAAAAAACCCCACATACATATTTCAGAGAAATTTGCGTATATCTACATATATATATATATATATATACATCTGTCTTTGCCAAGAGGATATGGTCAAACTCCTTTCAGTGTTGTACAGTGACAGGACAAGGGGCAATGAGCACAAACCGAAAATCAGGTTCTGCCTGAACCCAAGGGAAAACCCCATTACAGACGTGACAGAGCACTGTAACAGGCTTCCTAAAGACGTTGTAGAATCTCCTTCTCTGGAAATAATCAAAACCTACCTGGACCTGTTCCTGTGCAACCTATGTTGGGTGAACTTGCTTTATAGCAGGGGGGGTTGAGCAGATGGTCTCCCAAGGTCCCTTCCAACCCTTAGCGCTCTGTGATTCGGGTGTCTTCTAGACGGCATTTTCAAGTAGTGGGTAATGTGGTGCTCTTGTTACATTGGTCTGTGAATCTCAGCCTGCATCTCTCTTTTCTCAGCAATGCCTTAGCTCGTCACTTTATTCCAGGGCTCTCATTCAGTGTTGCTGTTGATAGGTTGTGTTGTTTCTTTCACTGCCTTGGGCAGGTACCTGGTGGGGAAAAGCAATTCAGGCATTCTCACAGCTGATCTGAATGTTTACATGGTGAATTCCTGTGATCTGTCTTTCAGGACTTCAGTGTTTTTGTATTTCAACATTTAACTTCCATACAATGCCTGGTCATATTATATACATCGAGTGATGTATATAAAGTCTGTTACTTTAATTTTGGTACAGTGCTTTCTCCCCATTTCTCATTGTCTTAATTAATCTCTTTGTCTCTTTTACCTTGTTTTCTGGAAACTGTTTAATGATGTCTCTTCCCTCTTCCCTTTTGTTGTTACACTAACTTTTTCTTCACAATGCTGTCTAGTGCTCAATTCTTTTGTCTTTGGTGTTTTGGTTTTTTGCTCTCAAATTTCCCATGCATAGTTTCTAACTTCACCTTCAGCTGTGTTTCTTATGTCTTTCCAGAGGCCCTCCATGTGCACAGTTGTTGCTTAAACTGATTAAAACTTCTGACAGGTGAGGGTAGAGATGGCTCTGGACAGAGGCAAAATAAGACATTTGCATGTGTGCTCTGTTGCTTGACCCAAGCGCTCTGCAGAGAGCGGTACTGTACACAGGAATATATTCTTGTGCACTTTAACAAAGCAAGAGCAGAATAATCTGTCATTTTTTAGTGTATTCTACATAATTGTCACTCTAGACTGTTTGATCTGTTCTCTGTCCGTTGTAACCTCCCTGTCTCCTGAAGATGTTCTTCCTCTGTTTCAAAAGATGATTACCTCTCACTTTTCCTGTGGATTGAGCAGAAAACTGAAGTTGACTGATTTCTTAATCTCTGATGCCAGTGTCTTGCCTGGATCTGTGTGTTGTCAAAGAGTGGGCAATCCTTTTGTTGAACAAATTGTAACGAATTGTTTCACAATTCATTATGGTTGATTTGGTTTATATGTGACATAGTAAGTGTGATCAGCTTCACAGTTTTACAGAATCCAAAGGAATTTGATAAAAACACGTTATTTCTTGGTTAATGGCTCTGACTTAATTTGTCAAAGAAATAAAATACATACTTACTATAGCTTATTTCTTTTACAGGTAAGGAGACAGTCACTGTTCTCCCAGGTTCTTCCTATTTCTCTAGCGATGAATCATTTGCAATGATAAGAGGGTATGTAACAACACAAACTGATATGTTGAAACATGGAAAGAATAAACTGAGTCAGTGACTGAGCTAATTAGCAATTCTTCGAATGTGGTTAGCATTTAACAACCTGTAAAACTGTCATGGACTTAATCTGTCTTGGTTTACAGAGGATTAGGTCCAGCTATTGGAAATAGAAAACCACTGCAACTAGCAGATGCCATAGTGATGTTTGTGTCTACCACCACCTGTTCATACGTATCTATAACTCTATTTTAACATCTTCTTTTTGATCATTTCCAAGTATCTAATCTGTACTTGCACTCTGTGTATTCCTTTTTGCTTGGCTTGCAACTGTAATCCTCATTCTATCTCCCTAATGGAAATTCACTGTGGGCACCTGTTTTTAGTTTGTTTTTCAGGAAGGAGATTGGATGCAAACACACACTAAATCCTAATGGCTCTGCAAAGATAATGAGTGCATGTAAATATGTGAAGGAGTGCACTTAAAAGTATGAGTTCAGAGCTCACTGACTCTACACACAATTAACCAAAACCCGAAGAAGACAAAAGTAATGACATTTTTGAGGCTTAGTAGGCAGACAGAAAATTTTGCATCAGTGATACATCTGGGAAGGGAAAACCACTAACTTATATGTGTGACAAAATAGTTGCTATGTCAGTGGTATGCCACTGTTCTTATACTGAGGTATTGAGAATGTGAACAAATACTTGTTAAGATTTGTGGCTTGATACTTGAGCATGATATGCTGATTACACACTTTTTGTTGCCAGAGGCCATGTTGATTTGACAATGCTTGGAGCCATGCAGGTGTCTAAGTATGGTGACCTGGCCAACTGGATGATTCCTGTAAGTATGTGTTTCTACTACTGTCAGTACACTGTACTTAGGATAATAAAAAGGTAACTGAGGATCAGACAAAGGAGAAAAGTGCTGAAGCAGAATGGAGCTTATGAAGCTTAAAGCATTGAAATAGAGGGAATGTGCAGTTTCAAGGTCAGCAGGCTTTCTTGCATACTGCTGGCAGTAAGCAATAATTTATCTGGAGTTGACCCTTTACAATGTTGCTTTTCCTAAAGCATCGTAAAAAGCTAGACATGATGTATAGAAGCCTTTTTACTTGCTCTTGGGTCTATGCCTTTCAAATATCACCTCTTTTTGCTCAAGACTAATGCTTTTTTTTAAGAGTGACAACTCTCATGTAGTTGCATCTAGAGCAAGAACTTGGAGGAAAATGTAAAATATCATCATAGAATCACAGAATCGCCTCTTTGAAAAATACCTTAAGATCATTGAGTGCAGTCATAACCGAACATCTTCCTGTACGCAACTTTTAGACCATATCCTTAAGCTCCTTCATCCAAACATCTTTTAATGTCTCCAGGGATGGTGACTCCACTAATTCCTTGGGCAGCCCAAAGTTCCAGTGCCCAATGACCCTTTCAATGAAGAAATTTTTCCTACTATCTAATCTAAATCTCCCTTGGTGCAACTTGAGGCCATTCCTTCTTCGCTTGCCACTTGTTACCTGAGAGAAGAGACCAGCTGCCACATCTCTGCAACCTCTTTTCATATAGTTGCAAAGAGTAACCCATCATAAAGTTGTATTTAAAATTATTTTTCAGAGTGTTCCTGTCAAATGATCACAACATTCCATTTGGAATGCATCTAGAAGGTGGCAATGCTATTGTTTACCCAAATAGTCCTATAGATTGCAAACATATAATATAATCCTGGTGTTATTTAAGCATCTGAAGACATTAAGACATTATTTGAACACAAAGAACATGTTTTATGTTTCAACATTAAATAATATATGTATCTTTCACATGGCTTACAAGTTTGGTATTTTCAATGGCTTTCAATTCAGTGATATCTAGAAACAAATTTTAGCGAGGCTTAAGCTAATGGGATGTATTTCTATGTGTATGAGCAGTACTAAAAGTCTCTGGAAAGTCATTGAAATTTGAAAGCTGAGTATAGGAGAAAGAGCCCCAAGTTCATACGCTCTTGGAGTAGTAGTAGCTCATCCCAGCAGTTTGTGTGAATTATCTTGAAGGCCTGTGAGAGCACAAGTCTTGGAACAGTGTCTGAAGCATATTCTGCTTTTAGCAAGAGGGGGCACAGACAGGGTCTGTACAGGCAGATGTGGGAGAAAGGATTATCTGAATTGCCATTCCTGGTGGCTGTCTGAGCGATTGTAGGGAGGGATGTGAAAGGTTATGGCCAGGTTGGAATATGGCACATAGGAGATAAATCCATAAAAACCATTGTTGCTTATATCTTCTCACAGCACAACCTGGTTTTATGGCTGCACAACTGAGAACAGATGAACTGGTGCACTAGTGAACTAGTTTAAAAACCTCTTACATTTACTAAACTATGGGGGTTTTGCAGGTGATTGACATAACTAAATTTAAGTACTATATACACTGTCAGTCCAGTACTGCAAGGATCTGTCACTGAGAAGCTGAATGGGAATTTTTTTCATTCATGAGAAATGAAGTTTTCAAGAGAATTTCTCTTTCACTGAACAAAGTAGCTCTGCTTCTGCAAAAGCACTTCCTTCACGTTCCCATGTGATGGCTGTGACACTTACAGAAGCAGAAATTACTTGTTTACATAGCAGCTTTTAAAAATTATTCTGACTTACTACATTTTCTGTCAAAATTTTGAAGATAGACCAGAAAAAATACTTAAAGGTAAATTGTACAGCATGAACTGAATATTTTTTGGTAAACTCTTTAGATATTTTCTTACAGGCACAGTTCAAGTGTATTTTAATCTAACAATTCTTTTATTTCAATTGCCAGATAAATTCTAGAGTTTTTTTAGCTCAGTTCCTTTAGACTGACATTCTTTTTATACTTTTTTCGCTTTTTTTCTTTTTATACTTTTTTCACCTTTTTTTTTACTTTTTCAAAATGGACAAAATGACAAGCCCTATGAGGAGAGGCTGAGGGAGCTGGGGTTGCTCAGCCTGGAGAAGAGGAGACTCAGGGGTGACCTTATCACTCTCTACAACTACCTGAAGGGAGGTTGTAGACAGGCGGATGATGGTCTCTTCTCCCAGGCACCCAGTACCAGAACAAGAGGACACAGTCTCAGGCTGCACCAGGGGAGGTTCAGGTTGGATGTTAGGACGAAGTTTTATACAGAAAGAGTGATTGCGCTATGGAATGGGTTGCCCGGGGAGGTGGTGGAGTCGCCGTCATTGAAGGTGTTCAGAAGGAGACTTGATGGGGTGCTTGGTGCCATGGGTTAGCTGTTTGGGTGGGTTGGATTGGTTGATGGGTTGGACACGATGATCTTGAAGGTCTCTTCCAACCTGGTTTGGTTTATTCTTATTCTAATAAAGGAAGTTACTAGATAAACATGTGCCTAGATTTATATGCCAGATTGCTTAGCTCCTGAGATTTTCTTCTTTGACAGTCCTTTGGTCCTACAAAATCAGTGAAATGTTTCTGCACCTGGTAAAGTCTTCTGTTTACTCAAGCTTTTTCTGAATGGCCTATCAGAAATCAGGAGGATGGTTGAATCTTAGGTAGGAAGAATTGCTGTTTGCTTTATTCTTACTTTTGTAGATTGAAGCGGCAAGACAAGTGTTCTTCAAAATAACCGAAGTGAACAAGTAATAAAAATGGATTCCTGCTCTAAAGTATTCCAAGTAAACCAGAAAAGTGCACCTCTAGTGAGAGCTCACAAAGCTGAAATTTTTGAACAAAAGCACTCCTGAAATGTCAGTGGATAGATTTTAGTCTCAGTAATTTCAACTGACCATATTGATATCCTCAGGACATAGAATTTCATGCAGTTACATCTGTACTGAATCTAAAACCTATTGACTAGCGTGATCATTCTTGAAAGCCAGTGTCATGAGCCCAAGAAACTACCACTTGTGTTCATGCTTGACTTCCTTTTACTTGAGGTTGGCTGGGGGCTTTTGGGTTTTTTGTTTGCTTTTGATTTGGTGTGGGGGGGGGTTGTGTGGTTTTGTTTGTTTAATTTTTTTGGTTGGTTTGGTTGTTTGTTTGGTGGTGGTGTTGTTTGGATATGTTTTTGGTTTTTATTTTTTAAAGACCATTCTTCTCCCAGGCAGCCAGTACCAGAACAAGAGGACACAGTCTCAGGCTGTGCCAGGGGAGGTTTAGGTTGGATGTTAGGAAGAAGTTCTATACAGAGAGAGTGATTGCCCATTGGAATGGGTTGCCCAGGGAGGTGGTGGAGTCACCATCATTGGAGGTGTTCAGGGGGAGACTTGATGGGGTGCTTGGTGCCATGGTTTAGTTGTTTAGGTGGGTTGGATTGGTTGATGGGTTGGACGCGATGATCTTGAATGTCTCTTCCAACCTGGTTTATTCTATGTATTCTATGTAGTCTATTTCCAGTTTTATTTTTATTTTGACTTCCACTCTCATTGTCTTGGGATTTTCCTGCTGTTTTTCAAAGTTTTTTAGAATAGAGTAGATTAGAATAGAATTGACCATGTTGGAAGAGAACTTCAAGGTCATCTAGCAGTGTTTGGAGTTGTTCTTCATTATAATATTTGTTGATAGGGTTGCAGACCTTTTGACAAAAACCAAAAGGCAATTTGTGGTTAAAATCAACATGTGTTGCCATTTTCTCATGCCAGCTTTTGTTTGTTTTAGTGACTGTCTTTTCTATGTTTGACAAATTCAGTCATGCTTACTAACTTTTCTAAACTCAATAAACATGTATTTACATTTCATACGACAAAGTATTTTTTGACGCTGTTTAAGTACAAAGTTTAAGTACAAAACCCTGGAGGGAAGAGGGACCCAGGACAGCTGGTCAGTATTCAAGGACCACCTCCTCTGTGTCCAGGAGCTCTGTATACCAACAAAGAGAAAAGCAGGTAAGAATGCTAGGAGGCCTGCCTGGATGGGCAAGGAGCTACTGGACACACTATTACTTAAAAGGAAACTCTACAGGAAGTGGAGAGAAGGACAGGTAGAACAGGGGGAATATAAGGAAGCTGCCCGAGCAGCAAGAGTCCTGGTTAGGAAAGGCAAAGCAGAGTTTGAATTGAATCTAGCCAGGGAGATTAAAGGGAACACTAAGAACTTCTACAGGTATATTAATGGGAAGAAGAAGACTAGGGAAGGTGTGGGCCCCCTCAGAAAGGAAACTGGTGACATGGTCACAAGTGATGAGGAAAAGGCTGAGGTACTTAATAACTTCTTTACCTCAGTCTTCACTGCAAGGGCCTCTAGCCACACTCCTGGAGTCATGGAAGACAATGCCAGGGACGGGGAGGAAGAACTGCCCATTGTAAGTGCAGATCAGGTTCGTGATCATCTGAAGAACCTGAAAGTGTTCAAGTCCATGGGACCTGACGGGATACACCCATGGGTACTGAGAGAACTGGCAGATGAGGTTGCTAAACCCCTCTCTATTATATTTCAAAAGTCATGGCAATCTGGTGAAGTCCCCACAGACTGGAAAAGGGGAAACATTGCCCCCATCTTCAAAAAGGGTAAGAAGGAGGAACCAGGGAACTACAGGCCAGTCAGTCTCACCTCTGTGCCTGGAAAGATCATGGAGCAGATCCTCCTGGAGTCACTACTCGCTCAAAAGAATAGTGAAGAGGTGATTTGGAACAGTCAGCATGGCTTTGCCAAGGGCAAATCCTGCCTGACCAACCTGGTGACCTTCTATGAGCAGGTGACAAAATTAATAGATGAAGGGAGAGCAACTGATGTCATTTACCTGGACCTGAGCAAAGCCTTTGACACTGTCCCGCACCACATCCTGGTCTCCAAACTGGTGACACATGGGTTTGATGGGTGGACCACTAGATGGATAAGGAACTGGCTTGATGGCCGCACCCAAAGAGTGGCTGTCAATGGGTCCATGTCCCAGTGGAGGCCAGTGACAAGCGGAGTCCCTCAGGGATCAGTCCTGGGACCTGTCTTGTTCAACATCTTTGTGGGTGCCATGGACAGTGGCATTGAGTGCACCCTCAGCAAGTTTGCTGATGACACCAAGCTGTGTGGTGCAGCAGACACGCTGGAGGGAAGGGAGGCCATCCAGAGGGACCTTGACAGGCTGGAGAGGTGGGCACAAGCCAACCTCATGAAGTTCAAGAAGAGCAAGTGCAGGGTCCTGCATCTGGGTCGAGGCAATCCCAGGCACAAATCCAGGCTGGGCAGTGACTGGCTGGAAAGTAGCCCTGAGGAGAGAGACTTGGGGGTGCTGATGGACAAGAAGCTCAACATGAGCTCTCAGTGTGCACTTGCAGCCCAGAAAGCCAATCAGATCCTGGGCTGCATCAGGAGAAGTGTGGCTAGCAGGTCGAGGGAGGTGATCCTCCCCCTCTACTCAGCCCTGGTGAGACCCCACCTGGAGTACTGTGTCCAGTTCTGGAGCCTCTATTACAAGAGGGATGTGGAGGTGCTGGAACATGTTCAGAGAAGGGCCAGGAGGCTGATCAGAGGGCTGGAGCACCTCTCCTATGAGGACAGACTGAAGGAGTTGGGGCTGTTCAGTCTGGAGAGGAGAAGGCTCTGAGGTGACCTAATTGTGGCCTTCCAGGATCTGAAGGGGGCCTACAGGAAGGCTGGGGAAGGACTTCTCAGGATGTCAGGTAGTGATAGGACTAGGGGGAATGGAATGAAGCTGGAGGTGGGGAGATTCAGGCTGGATGTGAGGAGGAAGTTCTTCACCATGAGAGTGGTGAAACCCTGGAATGTGTTGTCCAGGGAGGTGGTCGAGGCCCCGTCCCTGGGGGTGTTTAAGAGCAGGCTGGATGAGGCTCTGTCCAGCCTGATCTAGTGTGGGGTGTCCCTGCCTATGGCAGGAGGGTTGGAACTAGATGATCCTTGTGGTCCCTTCCAACCCTGAATGAAACTATGAAACTATGAAAAGTATTGAATTTAAAAATAATCTAATTTTGCTCAGGGTACACATACATTTATCTTTAGAGAAACACCTGAAAATTCAAATGTTGTTGTATTTATATAAATTTCAACATGGAGAATATTTTCCTAATCTATCTAGTTGACTACCCAGAGCTTGATTCCTGTTAGCATCAGTTTCCAAAGATATATCCCAATTATAAAATAGGAGAATTATTTTTGTGTTATTTTCAACTTGCTAGTAACATCTGTGATGAACAAAACATTTGTCTAAACTGTTTCTAAAAACTCAGCTTTAGCTTTTGTCCTAAACTTAGGTTGAAGAGTAATCACAGAGAGTTCAGCCACAAATAATACGTACAATACCATGCAATGCTTTCAGGGACTGTATACTACTCTCTTTTCCAGTAGCTTTGTACACTTTTAGTTCAGAATACTTTTCACCTCACAGAAGTTCAGCACATTCTTTCACTGACAATTTTTGTGACTTATATTTCGAGATCTGAACTATCAGAAGAGTAAGCTGGGGGCAGGAGTTGATCTGCTGGAGGGTAGAGGGGCTTTGCAGAGGGTCCTCTTGTTCTGGTGCTGGTTGCCTGGAAAAAGAGAACAACTCCCTCCTGGCTACAACCTCCCTTCAGGTAGTTGTAGAGAGCAATAAGGTCTCCCCTGAGCCTCCTCTTCCCCAGGCTAAACAATCCAAGCTCCCTCAACCTCTCCTTGTAGGGCTTGTGCTCAAGGCCTCTCACCAGCCTTGTTGACCTTCTCTGGAGACATTCAAGAGTTTCAATGTCCTTCTTAAACTGAGGGGCCCAGAACTGGACACAGTACTCAAGGTGTGGTCTAACCAGTGCTCAGTACAGGGGCACAATGACCTCCCTGCTCCTGCTGGCCACACTGTTCTTGATACAGGCCATGATGCCATTGGCCTTCTTGTCCACCTGGGCACACTGCTGGCTCATGTTTAGGTGGCTGTCAATCAGCACCCCCAGGTCCCTTTCTGTTTGGCAGCTCTTCAGCCACTCCAACCCCAACCTGTAGCTCTGCATGGGGTTGTTGTGGCCAAAGTGCAGCACTTGGCATGTGGACTTGTTGAATGCCATTATGTTGGACTCTGCCGATCTGTCCAGTTGGTCAAGGTCCCTCTGCAGAGCCCTTCTACCATCGAACAGATCAATACCTGCTCCCAACTTGGAGCCAGATCACCCAGATCACCCAGATCATCAGTACAGGTATTGAACAGGATGGGGCCCAGCACTGATCCCTGGGGGATAGCACTGGTGACTGGCTGCCAGCTGGATGTGGCACCATTCACCACCACTCAGCCCTCCAGCCAGTTCCTAGCCCAGTGCAGAGTGCTGCTGTCCAAGCCACAAGCTGACAGCTTGGCCAGGAATTTGCTGTGGGGGACACTGTCAAAGGCCTTGCTGAAGTCCAGGTAGATTGCATCCACAGCCTTCCCCACATTCACCAGGTGGGTCACCTGATCATACAGAGAGATCAGTTTGGAGAGCAGAATCTGCCCTTCCTAAATCCATATTGGATTGAGACACTCAGAATAGAAGCATTTTATGAAACAATTTCTACTGGCCTATGCCTTACTATAAAGTACCCTGTTTTCTGCAGCCTTCCTAATGAGAGGTACATAATTCCAGTTGCCTTTATCACATATTTCAAAGGCTAGGCATAGTTCAAAACAAAACATGAAAACTTCTGACATGCTTCCCTGTGGCACTAGTCTTCCACTGGATTTATGGAAGTGTGGCTGTAAAGTGGCCTGGTGGAAAAGGACCTGGTGATGTTGGTTGACAGCTGAGTATCAGCCAGCAGTGTACTCCCAAGACCAAAAGCATTCTTGGGTGTGTCAGAAATGTCATGCAGCAGGACTAGGGAAGTGATTGTCCCTTTTACTCAGGACTGCTGAAGCCGTACCTCAAATATTGTGCTCAGTCTGGGGCCTCTGACTAGGAGAAAGACATTGAGGTGGCAGAGTGTGTCCAAAGAAGGGCAGTGAAGGGTAGGAGCAGCTGAGGAACTGAGGTCGTTTAGCCTTGAGAAAAGGAGTCTGAGGGGGGACCTTACTGCTCCCTAGAAGGTGCAGTGAGGTGGGTGTTGGTCTCTCTTCACAAGTAACAAGTGAAAAGATGAGAGGAAATGGCCTCAAGTTGTACCAGTGGAGGTTTAGTTTGGGTAATAGTACAACTTTTTACTGAAAGGTTGTCAAGCACTGGGACAGGCTGCCCAGGGAAGTGGTTGAGTCATCACCTGTGCAGGTATTTAAAACATCACAGAATCACAGAATGATAGGGGATTGAAGGCATGTCTGGAGATACCTAGTCCACCTACCTGCCTCCAGAGCAGGTTCACCTAGAGCAAGTTGCACAACACAGCACCCAGGTGAGTGGAGACTCCACCACCTCCCTAGGCAGCCTTTTCCAGTCTTCTACCACTCTCAAAATAAAGAAGGTCCCCCTCATGATTAGGTATGTGGTGGCTTGAATTTTCCCCCCCAATATTAACTTTGCCAGACCAACTCAGTTAAAAGCAAATTAAGCTGTATTTATGAGGAAAAACTACACTCTATGATGGAATGCAATGTGTGTACAAAATATACAGTATTTACAATATTATATAGTTATTTCCAATTAGCAAACAACACGAAAACCCCCCTGGTCAAGAGCCCAGGGAAGCCACCAGCTTCTCCCTCGCTGCTTCCCCTACCCCTCTGTACAAAAGGACAAGAGAGAGGAGCAGAGAAGTTAGACTTAGCCAAAGCCAGCCCATGAGCAGGTTATGTCTACCAAGCGAAGCAAAACAACCAGAGATCAGAAAAGAGAAAAGGCAAGAATTGTTATGGTACAGCTCCTCTTATTCCAGATATTTACCCACTTGTCTATGAACTCTCTTCTATTATTTCTGTTGCACTTAGTGCATCAAGCTGTCAATGTTTTGTTTCAGGTTGTACAACATTACAAGAAATTTTGAGAACCGTATTTCAACTATTGATTGTAAAAAGGGTTTGGAACACAGGCCCTATGAGGAGAGGCTGAGGGAGCTGGGGTTGCTTATCCTGGAGAAAAGGAGGCTCAGGAGGGACCTTACTGCTCTCTACAACTACCTGAAGGGAGGTTGTAGACAGGCACAGGTTCGTCTCTTCTCCTAGGCAACCAACACCAGAACAAGAGGACAGTCTCAGGCTGCACCAGGGGAGGTTTAGGCTGGATGTTAGGAAGAAGTTCTTCACAGAAAGAGTGATTGCCCATTGGAATGGGTTGCCCAGGGAGGTGGTGGAGTCACCATCTTTGGAGGTGTTTGGAGGAGACTTGATGGAGTGCTTGGTTGCATGGTTTAGTTGATTAGGTGGTGTTGGATGATAGGTTGGACGCAATGATCTTGAAGGTCTCTTCCAACCTGGTCTGGTCTATTCTATTCTATTCTATTCTATTCTATTCTATTCTATTCTATTCTATTCTATTCTACTACAAATTAATGGAATTCTGTATGAATAGAAAATATGCAGGCTTGTGTCTTTCAATGACTCACTTTCTCTTAGTAGAAATGTGAGGTTACTTGATGTCTAGGACAAGACTGAGTAGGATTCTACAAAAGTAGCTGAACAAAGGAGAAGACCTGCTGTTACGTAAAATCTCCTTGGAAATCTATATTTCACTGAAATATTACAAAGAGATAGTAGGTTTTTGTAGATGTGTCTTGGGACAAAGCCTACAGTAGTATATCATCTTATTGCTTTTCTCCCAATGAATGTGTGTCTGAAGTCCAGCAGAGCCCTTGCAGCATGTAATTGCCACCATTGGAAGAGTTGTAGATCCTCAAAGGAGAAAGGGAGTGTATTATGCTAGCCTTAATTCTTCCACATTTTGATTGTTTCTATCAATGTTATTTGTGTTTGTTTCTCTCCAGACTGCATTGAATGAGTAGGAGCTCACTGTTGGTATTTTATTCATAATCTTTTAAAATTTCAGTGTAGGAAGTGGCAGATTTGCATTAGGAATCTGCATAATGAGAGCAGCTGAGGGAATTCTTCCTATCTCAAAAATATAAGCATAAATCAAAAGACTCCTGATCTGTGGGTTAGTGGTAACAATTGTGACTACTATGTGGAACCATCACTTTCAATCAAGAGTAGTATTTTGTTGACAGTGATATTTAATTAATATATGCTATGCTTTGTGTTTTGAACACAGTATGCAAAGGTAGATTGAAGGCTTAACTGTCCTATTACAGTGAAATAGCATTCATCACTATAAAGCAAATCCATTTCAATGAAGCACGTCACAGACTGTTTTGAGTTGCTCCTGAGATGTGGTTTCTTAGTGTATTCATTTGCATTTCACTCAGTCATTCAAATCTATTGCAAATTGTTATTTCAGATTAGTTTTATGAGAAAATAAAGGAGTAAAAATTGACCAACTTTCTTTGCACATGTTTTATGCTGCCTTAATTTCCTGGTTAGGGAAAGTAAAAATATATAGTTAATGCATTTATTTGTGTTTGCTGCATCCTAGGAAAGCATTATTAATAGATTTTTCCAAGAAACATTAGTTGCTCAAGAACTTATGCTCTCTTTAAAAAAAAATACAATTTATTTTGAATTTTGCTTTTCACTTTGTGTGTGTTATGAGGTACTTGGACAGCAGTCTTGAAAATGGTGTAAGTTTCTGTATTCCTAAGCCATACAGCTAAGTCATCATTTTGGACGTCCTTTAAAAAAGATTTTCACCCTGTTGTGCATGTAGAGTGTGCTTAGCTTTGTTGCACTCAGCCAGCATTAACTCTTAGTTGTGTTGCTCTATTATTAACTCTATTGATTCAAAAATCCAATTAATAATTTTGCAGTGTTTCTTGGTGATGTTTCTTGGCAATCAGAATAAGATCTAATCTAGCTGTCATAGTCATAGAATTATGGAATCATAGGATGATTTGGGTTGGAAGGAACCTTGAAGCTCATCTAGGATAGGGACATCGTCCACTCCATCAGACCTGGCTTTGAACAGTTCCAAAGAGTGGGGCATCCACAACTTTTCTGGACAACCTGTTCCCACTGGTTCTCACCATCCTCACAGTAAACAATTTCTTCCTTGCATCTCATCTAAATCTACCCTCTTTCATTTTAAAGCCATTTCCCCTCAACACTGTAAAAAGTCCTTCTTTGACTTTCTTGCAGGCCTTCTTTAGGTACTGGGAGGCTGCTATAATGTCTCCCCAGGGATGACTGTCATTACAGTAAATCTGTAACTGTGCTATATATATATGAGAACATTAAATCATTGGAAAATGGACAAGGAGAAGTATGTTTCAGCAGAAATAGAATAGAACAGAACAGAATAGAATAGAATAGACCAGATCAGACCAGGTTGGAAAAGACCTTTGAGATCATTGAGTCCAACCTATCATTCAACACTATCTAATCGACTAAACCGTGGCACCAAGCGCCCCATCCAGTCTCTTCCTAAACACCTCCAGTGATGGTGTTCAGTGATGGTGTTCAGATATTCAGCCCTACCCATCTTTTTTTTTTTTTTATATTATCTTTATGGAGTCTTTAACAATGTAGAATGAAACCTGGAAGTGTTGTGGCTTTTATTTTAGAATGAACTATAAATTTACCTTTCCTTCAAATACTGGACAGGACTGTTAACAATTGGCAAAGAATTGCCATCTACATTTTTGTGTAGTTAGAGTAGATTTATGCATATGCATTTTTTAAACATTACCTTCTGATGGGTATCTTCTTAGAAACCTAAGGTCTGTGCTAATATGCATCCTCCCAAACAAACAAATAAACAAACAAAACTGCAAACCAAGCACGTATAACTCATAACTCCACAACAGCTGATGAGATACTGTTTTTTAAATAATTACATATAGCTCTGATGATCTCATTACTTGTGCTGTGTAATCTGAAGCTGGCACATCTGTGAAGGCAGACAGTACTTGTACAGGGTGAGACAACTTTGTGACTAATGTGTATTCGCAGTGCATACGTACCACTATAGATATGGGCACAGTAGAACATTTTGAAGGGGTCCTAAGTTCATCTTTTTGACTACCACATTAGTACCATTGATAATAGCGATGGAAGTGTCTTGTATGAACTGCATTACCTTCATTTCTGCTTTTCCATGTGGAGTTTATACTATTCCTATTGTTCTGGATTTTAATAGCTGTCCCTAGTGTGTTATAATTATTTCCTTTCATGAAGAAGCTGCAAATCTGTGACCATCAGAGATCATAGTGACATTCTTCAGATCTTTACTCTGTCATCCTAGGTAGCTTGTTCAAGGTCTTCTGGGGGCTGCCTGAAAATTCAGGTTGAATGGGAAGCCTTCATGAGAACTATAGTTTAAACTAGAAGCATCCTTTATCTTCTGTGTTTTTGAAATAGCAGTTTTACTCACTTTTAGCATAGTGTGAGGCATATGTATTTTTTATTTAATGGAAGGAAAGAAATTTCAGACTGAACACTATTTAATACAGTATTAGGTCAGTTGGCAATATGTGCTAGAATTCTTAAAAAGGAAGTGACTCAGTTCCTTTTCAAGTGAGTACGTATTTTCAGCTTGGCTATTGTTTGATACTGAGTTTTAAATGGAATTATTCAAGCTTGTATTTCCATATGCATTGCAATCCTTCAAACATTTCATTTACCACTGGTGAGTTTTCATGGTTCCTCGAACATGTCATTACCATCTGCTTTGTTGTACTGTTGATGTGGTATGTGTTTGTTTCAGAAGGTTATGTTCTTATAACATAAACAGATCGGTTCAGATGCATTTTATCCTAAGATGTAGGGAGCACCTTTATAGTGATAGACAAAAGGTCCTTCGCCCTGGGAATGTGGAGGAAAGGTGTAATACACCAGCACTGATTCAAGATCTTAACTGTATTTGAAGACTCCTGAGATTTCCTCTTTTATCTCAGCCACTTCTTCTAGTCTTTCAGGATTTTCTTAGAAATCGTTTCCTGCTTGCTGTAGCATCTTTCTAGCCTGTGTTATCATTGTGGAAAAACTTTGCATTTTCTTGAAAAATATCTTTAATGTCTTTCCCACCTTGGAGTACTCACAAGCATCTGATAGAATGCAGCAGATTGTCTTGGATGCACCGGTGATCAAACCAACAGGAATGTTTCTGTTTAAGTATTACTATTAAGCTGAATTCCTTTCTTAGGCTCTTCAGTGTTGCATTTTCACTAGTCAAATTGTGTTCAGGTATGAAGACATCAAATGAGAAAATATTTACCCTTCTCTCATATTTTCTTAAAGATGCCTCATCAGTGCAATACCTACATTTTGCACTGAGAATGCAGTATAAGAAATTCCACTGATTTTATGTGGTCTTATGGGTGTGAAGAAGTAAAAAAGCTAAATACCTTAATTTATAAAAAAAAAGAAAAATATCAAGTCCATGACTTTGTATTTCTTGCACCCTAAAAATATTTGGACTGAAACGTGGCAAGAACTGATGAGGCATCATGGGAAAAAGCAGAATTCTTCCCTGCAATATGGGCCTTTTGTAGTGACTGAGAAGCTGCGCTGAAACTTGGGTTTGTTTCTGTCCTCTGCCCAACTCTCTCTACTAATATTGCTGACATCGGACCTCCCATGAAGCGGAGGACTAATTCATAAAACTTATCTTCTCACTTCAAGCTCTTGCTGATGAAGTAGTCTTTATAATAAGTCTCCAAATTACCCATGCTCTACTACTGATGTAAGTATTTCCTTCGGATTTCATTAGCAGTGCTATTGTAATTGGAAACTAATAAAAATAGTCTTGTATAAGTGAGGGGAGGACATGCAAACACTGGACCATACCAACCTCTCAAGAAGGAGCAGGAAACCTGCAGAGATACTTTATGTGGTTAAACAGCTGCTTACTTGAAATACTTTTTTGAAAAACATTTAATTTTTTTTAGTTTTATGAATTTTTTTAAACAATTGAGTTTTGTATTGATTACTGCATTATGCTGAAATGCCTTATCAAGAAACCAAGAGTGAACAGTTTTACTGCTTGCAGTTTGCCCTGTTCAACCAAAAATAAGTTTAAAAAAAAATTGAAGTGAAATGTATGGTTCTCACTTCAGCTGTTCACTGTTGTGATGGGTTAATGCCCATTCTGAAAAGAAACAAAACAGGGTGGAGGGCTTAGTAGTATCATAGTAGTAGTATCAGCCAGGGTTGGAAGGGACCACAAGGATCATCTAGTTCCAACGCCCCTGCCATGGGCAGGGACACCCCACACTAGATCAGGCTGGACAGAGCCTCATCCAGCCTGCTCTTAAACACCTCCAGGGATGGGGCCTCAACCACCTCCCAGGACAACCCATTCCAGGGCTTCACCACTCTCATGGTGAAGAACTTCCTCCTCACATCCAGCCTGAATCTCCCCACCTCCAGCTTCATTCCATTCCCCCTAGTCCTATCACTACCTGACATCCTGAGAAGTCCTTCCCCAGCCTTCTTATAGGCCCTCTTCAGATACTGGAAGGCCGCAATTAGGTCACCTCGGAGCCTTCTCTTCTCCAGACTGAACAGCCCCAACTCCTTCAGTTTGTCCTCATAGGAGAGGTGCTCCAGCCCTCTGATCATCCTCGTGACCCTCCTCTGGACATGTTCCAGCACATCCATATCCTTCTTGTAATAGGGGCTCCAGAACTAGATGTAGTATTCCAGGTGGGGTCTCACCAGCGCTGAGTAGAGTGGGAGAATCACCTCCCTTGACCTGCTGGCCACACTTCTCTTGATGCAGCCCAGGATCTGATTGGCTTTGTGGGCTGCAAGTGCACACTGAGAGCTCATGTTGAGCTTCTTGTCCACCAACACCCCCAAGTCTCTCTCCTCAGGTCTGCCTTCCAGCCAGTCACTGCCCAGCCTGGATTTGTGCCTGGGATTGCCTCAACTCAGATGCAGGACCCTGCACTTGGTCTTGTTGAACCTCATGAGGTTGGTTTGCGGGTGCTTTGCACTCCCTGCAGGGTGTTTTCCCCCCTGGAAAACTGAGTCTGTTCCACTCCCCACTCCCTGCCCAGCTAGGGTATAAAAAGCAGGACATTACAGTCATTAGGCCTCCTTTCAGCTCCTGCCTCTCCTGGATGAGAGCTATTGCGGCTGCCTTCCTGCTCTTCTGCCACGTGGTTGGGCCTCATCCTTCTCCCTGTTGCCTCTGTGCCTCTTCAGAGTGAGAGAGACTGGTTTTGTATTCTTTTTTTTTTTTTTTTCCCTCCCATCCATCCTTGTTCCTTGTCCTTGTGAACCTTACCTGTTATTGTTGTATATATATTGTTTAAAGAAAACTCTTTACCTCTCTCATTCCAGGCCAACTCCAAATTATTGGTTGGTGGATTTCCTCCTTCCCTTTCCTTTTTTTCCCCCTCTCTGTTAGGAGAGAGGAGGGAGGAGCAGGGGAGAGATTCTCAGCCTTGCCCCCATCTGAGCTCTTATCTCCCAGTTAAGGCTCAAACCACTACAACTGTAAAGCCAGCTTCTATTTTTTGAGTGGTTTCACTGCAAAGGTGTCTATTGTAACTGATCTTCAGAAGGATAAAATGTTTATTTTCATGACAGATCACATATTACTGGCAGACTGCATATTATGTGCAAAGTAAACTAAAACAAAGGCTCTTATGGTTTGGATATTCCTCAAGGAAAAGGATGTAATTACTTGGCTAGTTGGAGTTAATGCTTAATTTATTTGCTTTACAAGGCGTAATGCAGTGATGAGAATACTTGCTTAAAGAGGAGGAGCAGATGTAGTAACTTAAAGCTCCCTATGTCTTTCTCTTCAACATAATAGTACTTTCCTGCATAGGAATGAAATCTCTCAGTGTTCTGTGATAGCTTCTCCAACAGATTTGTCATTGTCCTTCCTTGACACTTATTTCTTCAGATATTTTCTATCTGCTGTAGGTCTGTGCTAATTAATAGAACTACAAGGACTGAAAAATTAACTAAGGGCGTTATCAGGACAGATGTACCAATAACATAAGCCTCAATTCTGAGTTACTGAGAAGATAACCCATTGTGTTCAGCTACTCTGCATTGTCTAATCAGTAAGCCTCTGGCAGGCAGGTGAGAAGTCACTCCTGTCTATATAAGAGCTCTGTGTTTCCAGATAGGATAGAGAAGATCTGAGCATTGCCAGGAAGGTAAGGACAGAGATTTAGTAATAATGTTAATTAATATGATTGATACTAAGTAATTATCTGACCTGAGAAATTCCAAAGGAGTTGTTTATAGATATAGGAAGATTGAATTTATTCTTCACTGTCCAAACAGGGGAGGGTGTATGTGCATACAGTCCCTTCATTATGATCAAGAGAACAGTAATTTGCTGGCCTGGCACCTTAATGACACAAGTCTTTTCCATATGTTTTATATTGTGGATCATAGGTAGTGATACTAGTAAGGTAGTGAATCACATAGCTAATAGAAGGAAATGTAAAAGAAAAGCTTTGTACTGAGAGTTGTTCTAGTTGATTAATCATGTACTATTACATTTTATACATAAAAGAGCATGCATCATATTACTGTACTTAATTTATTTCAGTTGCAGATGATAAACAATCAGAAGAGAACAAACACAAAACATTTGAGACAGAAAATTTATTTTAACCTGTCAAATTTTTTGCCTTGTTTTTCCTGCTAACGTCTCCTATCATGTAGATACCTTGATATTCTACTCTCATTGCTGCCCTCTTCAGCAACTCCAGAGTGGCATATGATGTGTTTCCTTGTTTAGTTTTTGGGGTCCAGTGCTTGTTGTCCAAAAATGACTACTCTGCTGACACTGATAGAACTTTATACTTACAGTAAAATTCCATCTGAAGTGTGCCACCTCTTATCTTCTTAGATGAGATGTGTTCAATTTAAGGTGATGGAAGCAAGCAGAGGTTGAATGCTGCAGCATTACACAACGTAAAAATGTAGTTAGATTAACACTGATCCATAATGCATGGGCTGTGATAACAGGTGCAATTCTGACATTCATGAGAATAAGTAACAAAGGCAGAAAGCTTTGCTTGGACTGAGAGACAAATGTCAGTTTGCCGTCTTCTGGTATAACATCCACAGACAGCTGGAATAGAACAAAAAAATCTGCTTGTGCTGATACAGTGATATGAACAATTGCTGGCAGTGGGAGAGTGCTGAAATGTACTACATTTTGTAAGTGTATTGGTTTAAACTGACTGGCCTCACTACTAGGGATGCAGGAGAGGAACCCTCCCACCCCCAGTGGCCCAGAGCAGCAGAGCAAGCTGGATTGTATATTCCGCACCATGCTGAACCTCATGCTCTCACTCCATGACCAGAAAGGGGTTGGCCAGGGTGCGTGGGAATTACGACATATTCTGTAGTTTGTAAAGTTTCCTGTTGCAGGTTTTTTGTGTCTCTTCCCCAGTTTCTGGGCTGGGGTTTGTCCTGTTTTGTTTATGGTTTCATTTTACATTCATGATGGGGTTCTGTCTAGTTGGTACCTTTTCTTCCTGTTTTCTTTTCTGTAATCCGATGTCCCGGCAATAAAGTAGTAAATTGTCCTTGTCTCAACTAACAACTCTGACTCTCAGACCCTTTTTTCCCCTCTCCCCCATGAGGGAGGAGGTGAGGGCAAGGGGAAAGGCTTGTCAGAGTGGGCTGTGTTAACCCAGGACAATAAGCAAAGATTTGTTTTGAGCAAATAATGACATTTCTATCAACGAGAAAATGAACACTTTCCTTTTCCAGTGTCAGAACCATTGGAACTAAGTTCATTGGTTCTTAGTGTCAAAGCTTCCGTTAAGCCAATGGTAGTACCCAATCATAAATTACATCCCAGAGCACCACCCATGGCAATGGATTCTTGTTCTAGTCATCATTCTTCTCCTGTCTTACGTAGCCTAAAATGAGACAGCTGTTTTCACTCTGCTGGAGCTATGTTAGCATTTGTACATGGCATTGATGAAATAGGTGGACTTTCAGTGCAATAGGTGGACTTTCAGTGCAGGAGGAGGTGAGTATCTTGTGCTGTCATTGCAAACAACAGATTGTATCTTTTGTTGGTTTATTTTTTTGTTTTGTATGTATGATATAGTAAGAATGGTATATTTACATCAAAATTTAATTTTAGGGTAAGATGGTGAAAGGAATGGGGGGTGCCATGGACCTGGTATCTAGTGCACAGACCAAAGTGGTTGTCACCATGGAGCACTCAGCCAAGGTAAGGCTCTGGTTCTTCTGTCTAATAAGTGTTTTGTGTTGTACCAAAAAAACATACAAGAAGAAGAAGAAGAAAAAGAACATCTTAAATTTATTCTGTGAAAATTTGACAGTTTTGCTGTTAGTTATTATGGAAGTCTATCAGAAGCTAGCCTAATATGCTTGCTTTCCTCTTTCCACCAAGTTAAAAATGAAATTCTAATTTGAAGATTAAAAGCTGTACACAGTTTTTAGCTCATGCAAATTTAATCAGAGTATCAAGTGTCAGACCTATGGTAGGTGGCTACCCCAGAGGTGTTTCTCTTTGCCTTTGAAAAATGAAGCTCCCTATGGTTAAATACTTGTTGGTATGGAAATATAATTATGTTTTAAGTTGTTAGTCAAATCGGTACTGACAGATTCTGTAGAACAGATCTTCTTTTGGGTGCTTGTTGTGATCTAGATCCAGCCAACTGCTGGGCCCCATGCAGCTGCTTGCTTACTGCCCCTTGACTCACCAGTGGGATGGGATGGAGAATCAGTAGAAAAAGGCCAAAGCCTGCAGGTTGAGATAAGAAGAATTTAATAGAACAAAAGGAGAAGCAACAACAGGAATAACAATAATATTAATGAAATAGCCTATAAAGCAAATTATACAAAATGCAGGACTGACCGTGGCGGCCTGACTTGCCTGCCTTATCCTGCCCCACCACAGCCACCTGCTCAAAACATCCACTCCAGCCTGGCCAGCCCTCCCTTTATTTAACAGGCATGACTTGACAACAGCATTTATTGTCTCACTGTCTGGTTTGGTTGGCTATCTTGGCTGTGGCCTCTTCCAGCTTCTTGCAAAAAGTTAACCCTGTCCTAGCCATACACAGGACACTGCCTTACATCACTATGGGTGAGAGGTTAATCAAGAGACTTCTCTGTGGCAGAGTTTTGCAGAAACAATTCTTTAAAGAAAAACACAGTAGTGTCACAATTTATACTAAACTGTGATTTCAAGGGGCTAATTTTTGGTAAATTGGCTGAGTCTGAAACAATAGTTTTCACATGTATAGATGTAAATAAGTAAACAAAAATATAAAGTAAATTAATCTATATTACTCACATTTCTGTCACAGCCTCCCAAAAACTGGGTATGTAATTATCTTATTTGCTCAGATGCATGCTTCAGGTATTAATATAATGTGAATAAATATTTGTTCTAAAGTTATAGTTACTGAGGAATTCGGTTAAGGCTCAGAGTCCACACACAGTATAGCTATTCATGACAGTTTTTCTTCTAGAAGTACTATTACCAAATTCTTTGTTCAGTGCAATGTTTGGAATTTATTTAAATGTTATTTTGGTCTCTAGGAGCACTGAAACCTGAGAAACATGGAAACACAGGTAGATTCAGTGTAACACTGTTATAGTCCAGGCATAGACTTAGTTAATTTGAAATACTTATACGTAACTTGGGCTCTCACATACATGACATGTTGGTGTGCACTTCCAGAGAGCCTGTTAGAGGCTTTCATAAATTACTTCTTCTGCTTTCATTAGATAGCACTGCAAAACTAAATTATATGCATGATTTTTCATTTTATTTTTAAATGGAGGATATTCTTGGTACTCTTTCTCCTTATTTGGTTTATTTAGCCTCTTTTGGGGGTCTTCATATTGCTGCTTCTTGTTTGCTCAGAAATTAAGATGATGAAATATGGGACTCTATAGTGATTTTATATGAATGGCTCTTTAATTTTTTTACACTGAAGATTTTCTTTCAAACTTATTGCACACGTATCCATGCATCAAGAGAGCAATCTCATCCTTCTCAAAGCCCAGTGTGCCATTGAGTCAAAAGTAACATCTGCATGTACTGTGACACTCTTCTGTGTCTACAGACATTTTTGTATAGGGTCATTTTCTTTTCACCTTATTCCCCAAATAAATAATAAATATATCATTAGATGCTAGAGTCTCCTGCAAATCAACTGCAGTCAAGATGCGATGAATGGAAATACAGTGGAAGGCATGGGATATACACAGTACTTTCAGTGGTCACTGCAGGTGGCCTCTGCAGTCAGTTTTGTCTGTTTTGTCATCTTGTGAAAGATCTTTTAATCCTTTTTGAGTTTTTTAGTGTAATGGCAATGGCTTGTTAAACATCAAAATAAGTTTTCTAAGAGTTTGAAAGTGCATTCTACTTTATGTACACATGTTGCAGTATTTAAACAACAATAGGCTGAGTCTTTGAAGTGCAGGCAAAATAGAAGGTACAGCTAATTGTGAGGGTGAAATTAATATCTGTTTCAATACTCGAAGAATTAACTTTTAGAACTCTGATATGCAGTATATTACAAATAGAACTAAATATGTTCCCCCCCAAATTATTTACATTTTTTATTACTTAGATCTTTGCATGTGATGAAAAACAAAATATGCAGAAGAAAGGTGATAGAACATGAAATGAGTTTTGAAGAATGTTCTTTAGCTTAAGAAACACCATTTATGAAAAGTAACATAGACATACACAAAATGGAGAAGTTGACTGCAGAAAGGCTAGTCCCTGCCTAAGAAAAGAAGAAAGGGTAGTCAACTGAAATTAGCAACATACATGTTTTAAAACAAGGAACATTTTTTTACAGCTAGATAATGAAGTTGTGGATGATTGGCAGGTTGATGCAGTAGCTCCAAGAATTAAGGCTATGTGAAAGGGACTGTTTTAAAGTTCATCATTGACAATTAAATGCCATTGTCTAGAAGCAGTCTGAGCTCAGGAAATCTGTACATCACAGCACATCAGGAAACAGGAGGTTCACCAAATTTTTACTCCATATACTTAGGTTGCAATGAGACATGCGGTAAATCAACCGTAAGTCTAATTTGTTGTGGAATATCTTAATGGGTTTTTTTGCTGAAACACATTAAGATTATATGTATCTACACAACAGTCTTTCTCTATCTGAACAAAGCCCACAGTAACTCCTGTAGTCCCATATTGATTCCTGTTCTGAAGGATGTCTTCAATGCTAACATAATACAATAATCTTCAGCTTGAGTGTTTTGATAAACTGGAATGTGCCAGTTCTCAGGGTTACAGAAGCCACTCAGGTGTCACTTCTGCAAGTCCACGCATTTCAGTTTCAAGTGGTTATCAAGAAGAGACATTTTATTTTGTATGGCTGCAATTATACCTGATGTTTTATTGGATATATTACAAATATCATGGATTAATGACAGCCATGGTTCATGGCAAGGTCCTCAAGATGAACAAGATACAAGCAGATAGATCAGTTGAAAGTAACACTGTTGGGAGTCATTATTTTCATTAAGTGAGTGAGTTTCATCAGAGTATTTACACTGATACCAGATGTGGATCTTGCCAGTATTGGAATTAGAACTGGAATGAAGACATAGTTCTTCATAGAAAAAGATAAATTCAGAAGCATACGGATTGTTCATTTTGTGGTCACTCAGGAATCAAACTGGATGAGAAATGGTTCTTGAGTTTATATTAATCTTTAAGGCAAACTGATGATTGTAAACTTTAAAAATACTGCATTCAGATGGTTAAATAAGACATGTCTAAGACATACAATTCTGAGAGTTCTGAAATGCATAATTGAAAATTAATAATTAGAGAAAAAGTAAAAGTCTGTGATAATGAGAGAAATGTGCACTTAATGTTACCTCTGTAAAACACCTACAAATGCTGACTAATAATGTAGTGATCTGTCTATTTTATATCCATTGAGAGTTCTTGCAGCGTACATTCATTTAGCAGGATCTAAAGCTATTTGTGAACTCCTATTTTAGAAAATTTAAGGAAAAAAGGAATAAGAAAGAGAGGAAGGGAAAAAACCCGAAACAACCAAAATTGTCACCCAAACCATATCTGCCCAACTTTTTATTGGAAGCTAAGTTTTCTCTTAGGTAATATTTTTCTCAGGAGTTAGAGTAGCTAACATTTGATGCTCCAGAAAAGGATGTAACTTAAAGTAAATCCTGGATTTTATATATATACATCCTTTCCCACAGTACTCTTTTCTACAATATTTGCATGCTTTCTAAGTCAGAGGTGATGTAACATCTGTTTGGCACTGGAAGATGAACGTATTGCACTCATCTCTTAAGTCTGCATTTGGGTTTTACTGAAGAGATGGAGGGAATGGGAATTCAGTGTGGGTAAAGAAGCTGGATTTACTATTTTCAGAGCATGACTATGCGCTTGATCCCTAAGGATCTGAAATACCTGTGTGTATGGCTGACCGTGCTCATACTGTTAGTGATAAAGTGTAAGAGAAATATCACGTGTGAAATGTCTTTCCCTAATTTTTGTCCTTTATGTGTCATCAGTGAGGTCCCATGTATATCTTATCCTCACGTTGCCACACGGAAGACAGGCTATGAAGCAGAAGTGTGAAGAACTCAAACTCAGGAGCCCACTCAGTGGTACACTGAGATTTCTTATTAGTCACCTTCCAATGTGTGGGATTTCAGTACTTACTGCCCCAAATCACAAGAGCTGTAATATGCAATAGCAGTGAATCCAAAGAGTCTTCTGGGTACCTTGAATGTTTCAGTGAAACTGAATGGCTGCAGCTTTGAGTTTCATGTACATATTTAAATTTTGAATAAGTTGTTTTTGAAAATTGATGTTTATCTGTATATTGTTAAACACAGGGCAATGTCCATAAAATCTTGGAAAAGTGCAGTTTACCACTTACTGGGAAACAATGTGTCAACCGCATCATTACAGAGAAGGTAAAGTACTTTTTTTGAATCCTTGTCAATATTTCCTCCCCCTTCCCTAAGAAGGGACTCAGTAAAAGTAATGAAACTTTGTGAAAATTAAAGATGTATTCAGTGTCTGTTGCCAGTGAAGGTCTAAGCTTCCCTTGGAGTTCACTTCCAGAGGTCAGGGGGCTCATCTTTTTACTTCTAAATCCTTCACCATTGTCATCAAGCATGCTGGACCTTACAAGGAGATAGCTTCAGAACAAAGGTGCCACATATGAGAAATATGCAAAGTGTGTATCTCCATATTTTTCCCAAAGTATGCCTGAAAATTTGCTGTGTGAGATACAAATCCCCAAATACAGCTGTAATCACAGCTTGTTTGTTTTTCTTTCCAAGAGCAACCACTGGGTAGCACATGTATGTCACATGATTGACATCTTCATTGGTGTGTACTACAGAGGCTTTCAGAGAAACACAACCTGTAGCTGGTCTTTACTTCTTTTCTCTTCACTTAATTCCATTTGTGAAGTAATTGACTGTCCAATGCAAGTACATGTGACCATCTTATAGTGCTGCTGCTCAAAGTACATTAGTGGATTTTTTCAGCAAAGGATAAGTGACTTAAGGTTTTTGCTGTAATCATACTCCTTTTATTATCAGTGTTCATATTTTTAAGGGCTTAGAATAGTTCCTCTGTGAACCATCTGTTATACTAAGTAGAATGCATCAAAGGCACTGATGTAGAATTTGCTTTGTCCCAGTGGTATATTTGCTACTGTAATGTAAAGAATTTTTTTTCTCCACAAAGTAAGAGAACATAAATGAAAATGTGGAAATTTTTCTAGTCTTCTACTGACTGGCCACAGGCACAGGAAAATAAGAATTAAAAGGAGTAATGGAAAATAACAGACAGAAACATATCTGTCACCACTTGACAAATCTGTTTGCTTTACACAGAATCACAGAATATGAGGGGTTGGAAGTGACCTTGAATCATCATTGAGTCCACCCCTACTGCCAGAACAGGATCACCTAGAGCAGGTCACACAGGAACACACCTAAGCAGGTTTTGAATGTCTCCATAACCTCTCTGGGCAGCCTGTTCCAGTGTTCTGTCACCCTCCCAGTGAAAAAGATTTTCCTTATGTTTATGTGAAACCTCTTATGCTCCAGCTTGTATTCATTGACCCTTGTCCTGTCACTGGACATCACTGAGCAGAGCCTGGCTCTGTCCTCTCAACATTGTCTGTCACTTACTTATAAACATTAATGAGGTCACTCCTTGTGGTAGGTTGAAGTTTCCTCCCCAGCATTAAACACCTCTTCTTCAAGCTAAAGAGACCCACCTCCCTCAGCCTTTGATGACACAAATGCTGATGACAGTAAGCTGGGAAGGAATGTTGATCTGCTGGAGGGTGACAAGGGTCTACAGAAGAGCCTGGACAGGCTGGATTGATGGGCCAAGGAAGGCTACATGATATTCAACAAGGCCAAGTGCCGAGTCCTCCATGTGGTTCACAATAACCCCATGCAACACTATAGTCTTGGGGAAGATTGGCTGGAAAGCTGCCCAGTAGAAGAAGATGTGGGGTGTTAACTGATAGCCAGTTGAATGTGAGCCAGCAGTGTGACCACATAGCTGAGAAGGCAAACATCATCCTGGCCTGTATCAGGAATAGTGTGGTCAGCAGAATAACAGGGAAGTGATTGTCACCCTATACTCAGAACTGGTTGAGGCTACAGATTGAGTACTCTGTTCAGTTTTGGACATTGAGATCCTGGAGCTGGTCCAGAAAAGGGCAACAAAGCTGGTGAAGGGCCTAGAGAATGAGTCCTCTGAGAAGCCACCATTAAAGTGCACATCATTTCACAGGTGTTTTTATTTTACATGCTTGTGAGCCTTGGAAGTGGAAAGCATATTTTATGAAGACATTAGAACAGTCTTTGCTCCTTCGCCACTTCCTCCCAGGGTGTCTATTTAAAAATGCAGTAAGAAATGTTGCCTTTCATCTCTTGCTTCTGAAAATACCAAAATTTGCACTGGGTGTGCAGTAGCTGTGGAGAAATTTGTAATCTGACAAAGCTGGCCAGCCATTCTGTACCTCTCTCCTGGCTTAAAATGAAATAGAGGAGGAAGACATTACCTTTTTCTGTTTTCCTTCAGGATCTCTTGGTGAGTATTGGTATGCAGCAGTGTCTTGGCTCTCTCCTTCAAACTGCTCAGTTCTGACCAGATGGGAACTGGAGGCATAGTCCTCATTTCATGCAGTGAAGAACAGTTGTAAATGGCTCATATTTTATGACTCTGTCAGGTACAAATTTAGCAGAAATTAGTCAGTCAGGAAAGTAAAAACTGAAACTAACTGATAATGGCATCTTTTGTTACTTCAGCGCCCCATCTTCCACAATATTACTAGTAACATATTCATTTTGTGCTTTGATACCAATAAATTAATTGTCTGCTATATGAACCTGATAGGCTGTGTTTGATGTGGACAAGAAGAAGGGATTGACCCTTGTGGAAATCTGGGAAGGGCTGACAGTGGATGATATCAAGAAAAGTACTGGCTGTGACTTCACGGTAAGTCATTTCACAAATAAATACAGTTAATCTGGGGTCACAACAAACATTCTCCACAAATACTCATCACATGAAGACTTGCAGATGTGTTAAGTTCTCTCCTTGTAGGAGAGGACTGAGTAGATTGGCACATTGGTACTTAACAATGAAAATAGGAAGGACATTTAGGGCTAATATAGTATGATTATATTGGAAGCCTTAGAAATTAGGGAAAATGAAGAGAAATTACTAAGAGTAAAAGAGAAATGTGTAAAGGGAACTTTTATGGTGCTTTGAAGAGCAGACCTGATTGTAATCTGAGAAATGGATGAATATTTATTTTTCCACTGTACAAATTAGTTTACCTAAGTGTCCCTTCCAACCCTAAAAATTCTATGATTCTAAGTTTAAATCTTTAAGTGATGTTGTGAGTCTTCTCAACATTAGTTGACTACACATGTCCACTCTGGGCTACCAGTGTCAATTAAATGTTCTGCTGTTGATATATCTGTTTTTTCTCTCTGCTGTCTTGTATGAAGAATATGCATTAATTGAGAAAGCCACTGCCTTTTGGCATTCACACTCATTCTTAAGCCTCACTTAATGCTAACATAAAACTGACTTGTTAATTGAAAACTATAGCACACTGGATTGTAACTAATTGCATATGTGTGTTTAACAACATATGGTGGTGTCATGACCTTCTCATACAGAATCAAAGAATCACAGAATCACAGAATCACCAAGGTTGGAAGAGACCTTAAAGATCATCAAGTCCAACCTGTCACCACGGACCCCATGACTAGAGCATGGCACCAAGTGCCACATCCAATCCCCTCTTGAACACGTGCAGGGATGGTGACTCCACCACCTCCCTGGGCAGCCCATTCCAATGGCGAATGACTCTCTCGGTGAAGAACTTTCTCCTCATCTCGAGCCTAAACTTCCCCTGTTGCAGCTTGAGACTGTGTCCTCTTGTTCTGGTGCTGGTTGCCTGGGAGAAGAGACCAACCCCTTCCTGGCTACAACCGCCCTTCAGGTAGTTGTAGACAGCAATAAGGTCTCCCCTGACCCTCCTCTTCCCCAGGCTAAGCAATCCCAGATCCCTCATCCTCTCCTCATAGGGCTTGTGCTCAAGGGTTCTCACCAGCCTTGCTGCCCTTCTCTGGACATGTTCAAGTGTCTCAATGTCCTTCTTAAACTGAGGGGCCCTGAACTGGACACAGGACTCAAGGTGCAGCCTAACCAATGCAGAGTGCAGGGGCAGAATGACTTCCCTGCTCCTGCTGGCCGCACTATTCTTGATGCATGCCAGGATGCCATTGGCCTTCTTGGCCACCTGGGCACACTGCTGCTATATGTTAGGGATTTTTTTCTTCTTTATCAGAAAGTCTTTTAGGCAGGTAGCCCAACTTTGGTGAGAACACTTCAGTATGGCAGTGTACAAATTGAGCTGTAAAAATAATTTGGGAATATCTGGAAATGAAGTTCAATACTCTTACCCTTTGCAGAGCTCCATGGAAAGGCTAGGGTGAAAAATTGGAAAGTTGCAGAACAGCTAGTATATGAAATATTTTTTGTTAAGGCTTTGAGCATACTATTGGCAGTATGTAAAATTTTTTGAGCTATGAGCCTGTGGAATTTCATTCATTTTCTTTGTACATGAGAAAGCATTACCAGTAGCTGAATATAAAATTGCTTTTTTTTTTTTCTTGTGGGGTTTAAAATATTTTAAATAAATAACTTTTAAAAATATTTTTTTTATCTGACAAAAATTGTTCAGTTAGAGAAGACAAGTGATCTGCAACTGTGAAGCATAGAAAACTGCTATAAAATTGATTTGCTCCATTATTAGTTTTCCATTAGTTGCTTCCATTTGCAGTGGAAGCAACCTTCCATATTCAGCAATTCTCTGTGCAAATATATATATATATATAAATATTAATTCAGCTTCTAACTGTAATTAAGAAGAAATTACGCATTTTAAAACTTTTTGTTACTTCCAGGGCTTCTTTTTCTTTGGCTGATCCAAAATGGAAACATAAAAATGGCTGCATAGATTTGAATCTGTTGTGGTCAGTCACTTTGTTTTGTCCTTACATATTTAACTAGGAGATTAACTTCATGATGAATTTGAAGGGGATATGTTTAGTAATCATTTAAATACACTGAAACTATGGGGAAGGATTTTTGTTGTAAGAAGACATCAGTCTAAACATGCTTGTTTGGAAGAAGCTGGTTTCTTTTTCATTCAGATGACCAGTCTGTATACAACTGAGAATATGGTACCCGAAGTGGAGTCCAACAGCCTGTGATCAAGGCGAGGAAAACAGGAGCAACCAAAGAGTTCTGACAAAGAAGAAATAAATTTAAAATTATAGACTATGAGATTAAGCTTTGTAGCATGAAAGTGGGATATCACAGGGCAATAAAGGACTGAATAAGGGCTGACACTGCTCACTGTTTCTTAGTGCTTTCCTGTAAATGTTGCAAAGCAGCAGTATAAATTTTGACTCATTAGGACAGCTGAAAGTTAGGAATTGATGAGAGATAACGCAAGAATTCATTGTGAAGATTTCCATGATCTGCTTCACTGGGATCAGAAAGGGACACTTACAGGCACCATTCCCTAGTTCTTCTGAAGGCAAACTGTAGTTTGGCTTGTAGTCTGGAATTAGGAAAGGTCACAGAGAAAAAGGAAAGGTGCCTGAGGATTTGAGGAAAGCTAGTGTCATGCCAGTCTTCAGAGAGAGAAAGAGGGAGAACCCAGGAAACAACAGACCAATCAGTAACTTCTGGAGAGAGTCCAACATAGACCTACAAAAATTATGACAGGACTGGAAAAATGAAGACTTAGGAGAAGATTCTGAGAGGCCTGGGGCTGTTCAGCCTGGAAAAGAGTACTAAGAGTGGATCTTATCAGTGTATATCAATATCTAAAGGGTAGGTGTCAAAGACAAAGGGGTTGGACATTTTCAAGTGGTGCCCAATCATAGGGTAAGGGGCAGTGGGCACAAACTAAAGCATGGGAAGTTTCACCAGAAAAGGTTATTTCCTTTGAACTGGAATGGGCTGCTCAGAGATACCCCAAAGTCTTCTTCTCGGGAGATTTTCAAAACCTGTCTAGTCATGTTCCTGTTCAGCCTGTTCAAGATGAACCTGCTTTAGCAGGGGCATTGGATTATACAATCCCCAGAGGTCCCTTCCAACCCCTACCATTCTGTGATTCTGTTTTTTATGGCTGCTGCAGTCATGCATGAAATCACGAGCAGCACTGAAGGAGCTGTGGGCATGAAAATGTAGATGCTGCTTGGTTTATGCACTTCCATGTATTTGTCTTGAAAACAGGTGACTAGAATAGAATAGAATAGAATTAACCAGGTTGGAAAAGACCTATGCTTGCAAAGCAGTGCTTCCTTCCTAAGCACGTACCTGTGCCAATGTATGCCTGGGGGTCAGCATTCCCTGCTGATTGTTACATCCAAAAGATTCTGAAATCACCATAGCACTACAGCTAGAAATAGGAGCCACAGTTGCTTGTTTATTAAAGCTGTGACATGGAGGAGCACTGGCTCTTCCTTCCTTTCCTTCCTCTTTTTCTTTCTTTCCTCCCTTCTCTACCCCACCCCACCTCCACCCTCACCTGCCTTCCTAAGGAATGTTTCTAGACCACAGTGTCCCTATTCTCCTCTCACTGAAATCCTTACCAAGTCTTACGCTGCTATCTGTGTCAGCCAGTCTCGGTCACTGTTGTATAATATTAGACCTTTGATGAGCTGATTTCAATATACAGTGAATGCCTACAGCTCCTTCACTTTGTTTTGGAGTTCAAGAAATAGAGGTTTGGGCACTGCAATAAGCTTTGTTAAGAAAGCAGCATCCTCAGTTCTTTTCTCCACATTTAAAGACCACTCCTCAGGCTTCCTTGCAAGAGTAAGAGTTGTGCTTATGATTATTTATGTTCTCTGAATGAGACATCTTGTTCCTGGATACATTGTCAACAGGAACTTGAGTGATACTCTATTGATACCACAGGTTTTGCCTCCTATGTTTTGCTAGTTTGAAACACAACTATCAGGTGGAAAATGACCCTTTTCTAGCAGCTTTTTTCAATGGATACAGAGAATGATCTGAAGTAACCAAACATATCTCTGTGTTCCTTGCAAGTAACATTTTGTGGGATAGCTGTACCCTTATATATAACTGTCTCTCCCCATGCAGACTGCTTTAGGAGAGGAGAACTTTATAAAGCTGTAAACCTGTGTGGCTTTCATTGAGACACATCTGTCTATACACTCCCATTTTCATAGCCTGCATACTTACTTGGAAAATATCTCCTAAAGGACATTTGCAACCACAAAATGTCAAAGAAAATGTTATTTAGAGTCAACAGTCTTCATTATAGACTGGCATCATATCAAAAATAAGCAGTTTGTCCTTGATTTTACTGTGCTGTGAAGACAAAGTGTTGGCTTAAATCAGATTTGCTGTAGCCTAGCATATAGATCACCTTGGCAGTTAATCTGTTTGAGCTTGTACTGGCTTATGCCATTGATGAAACCATGAGAGAACAGACTGAGGAACATTCTTCTGTAGATATATTTCATTATAAAAATAATCAGGGTAAGTCTGTCTGGGTAAAACAGCCCCTTCCCCTCCTTTTTTCATTTTTTGTTGTTCATTTGGTTTGGGTTTGGGCTTGGTTTCATTGGGGTTTTTTGGTTGTTGGTTTTGGTTTAGTTTGATCTGGATTGGTTTTCCTTTATTTTCTTAATTTAAAAGCTTAGTTTTACAGAATTATCTTAAGAGGGATCATTTTGTTTAGGAAAAGCCTGTGCCAAGGAAACATTACATTGTTGAAGAGCAACTGGCTAGTGACGGTCCAGGTTCAAGCCAATGGATACAAAATAATAGAGGATAGAGTTTTATATTCAAGGAGTCCGTTATCCTTTAAGGAAACAGGCTGTTGCAGGATTGAGTTCATTTTCAAATGGATGTTGTGGTTTTTTCCAATCAAAAAGTCCCTTTAGAAACAGATTTTTCAGCAAAAGCTGATGTTGAAATTGTTTTTCCCTTTTATCTGCAATTTCAAATAATTAGTAGTTAATAAGGGATAGGCAGCTTCTGCTTTAACAAAAATGCTAATGCTGGTTGTCATTTGGTGATTTTTTTCAACTTGTGGGATTTTGTTTTGGTTTTTGTTATTTGGTTCATTTTGAGGGACTGTTTTTACATTTTTTATCAGTAAGCTGCTTTTACCTGATAGAAGCTGTTAAGACTAAGCATCATTCAGAACCAGGCTTTGAAAGAACTGCTTGCTATAAAGAAACATAATGAAATAAGCAGTGAGATGTTTGTGTAGCTGAAAAGGGTAGTTTGGTTTGGGGATTCAGAGAGTCACCAAGGCTGAATTGCAGGTTGTCCCTGGGGCTGTGTCCCCTCTTGCTGTGTGAGGCTGTATAGAGGGCTGCCCAAGCCAGCTGCTCCCAATAAATCTACCTGTTCAGCATTAGCAAAGTATTTTGGAGCTTCCAACATAAGCTGTAAGTGAAATAACATTAAGAATGTGTTGTTTATGAGCTGATGTTAGGAAGTAGCAATTCTGCAACTATGTACTGTAAAATAGTCTTCATTAAGCATGTTCAGTCCTCGCCAAGTGCTGTGCTTTTAGCACAGAATGTTACCAAACTGACTTACTCCACTAGGACTTTAATCAGTGGACTCAAGAGGCTTTCTGCATTTCAGACTTGATTACTCTTTTTTTTTTTTCCATCACAAACCACTTTTGTTACATTAGCATTTTTCTGTTTATATAATTACATTTTACTGAAAGCAAACAGTTGTATTTGGGTCCAGTTCTGAGAAGTGTTGGAGCCTTGCCATCTTTGTAACCTTCATCAGGCATTGTGGCACTTCAACACTCAAGAGGAATGAGACCCTTTCTGAAATGGATAGTGGCACACACAAATGACATCTGCTAGCATCAGATGTGTAGATACTACATTTAATGCAATATGTTCATTGAAATGTAAACACTTGAGGTTTTGATGGCACCAAAATCTACAACAGCAGCAAAACAATCAGTTCTTCCTGTAACTGCCTTTTGTCATTATTTGCAGAACACAGATTTTAATGATGCTATCATCTTTCTCCAGTTTTCACCTTTACTTCAGTAGAACCATCCCTGGGTGAGGCAGAAACAGACCCAAATCAAGCCAGACACATAAGCCCTTGGAGTCAGAAATGTTGAAACAATTCTGGAACTAGTCTAGGAATATGGTTCATTCAGGAAGTTACTCCAACTTCTCTACCTGTTACATCTATTTATTGTCCTAGTTCACACACAACTTTGAAAAAAAAAAATCAATAAACAGTTTCATCCAGTGAAAATGTTACATTACCATTTGATACAGTAAACACATTCTTCATGAACTAAGCTTTCCTTGATGGCTATTCTCATAAGGTTATAAATGATATGTAGTTGATTAGGGAGGGATAACACAGAGATCTAACTGGTACAGGAAATAAAGCCCTGTACCTCTAAAGAAAGAGGCTTTAATGCTTGGAAAGGCCCATATGTATCATTCCTTCATGAATGAGTCTGTTCAGTAACATTAAGTGAAAAAGGTGGGGTAAGGAGGTAGAAGAAATGTGATATTTCAGGGAGGCACATTAGTCAGCTAGGAGTGAGATTATCTGTGGAACTGTTTCTGATTCTGAACAAGTGAGATCACATGAGTTATTTTTGATCTTCACCCTGGGGCACCCACTTAAACAAGGGCAAGAACTGGAGATATTTAAAGTAGTTTGGATCTTCTATAGGGGATCTTTTCCACAGAGTATTTCTGTATACCTATAGTCAGGATTCAACCAAGTGTTTCACCTAATTTCCTGTTTAAGCTTAACTGTTGGTTTGGGGATTTTTTGGTCTGATGGATATCATCTATTATCACTAATTGATTTTTATGAGTATGTGCAATTAAAGCAATAGAATACAGAAGTGTGTCTTCACATGGAAATGGATGTGAATAGAAAAGGCAAGTCTAAAAAATGGTAAAATTAGAATATTGAACTGTATCATTGCCAAGCAAATAAAATTAATATGAATGGAAGAAGGTAAGTTAAATAGAGTAAATTGGATAAATTTGATTATATCATAAAAAATTAAAATGTATACAAATACTGTAGGTGCAGTATATGTATAGTATACATTGTATATCCCCTGCGAATACGCATGTTCCAAAGCTCAGTTGATTACTTCTATGCAGACCTGGCACTGGTAGACAGCATTTTGTCTCCTGATGAGTGGGAAGGAAAAGGCAATTGGCCATTGAGCAAAGAAGGAAAATCATAAATGTTAAGACTCGTTGGCATGCTTGTTTTGATACTGCAGTGGCAATTCAATGGTGTATTGAATACAATCTGTTTTGTTACCTCTACATCATTCAGAGTACTGGTGTGTGAATGCAAATAGATTAGAAGGTGATGGCTGAAGTCATTGCTCATCTTCAGCTCTCTCTCCTGTGCTGTTCATGGCAAGTGCAGCCCCACTGTACGCAAACCATTTATAGGCGCATGTGTTAACTAGCCCATGGCCTATTTCTTGTGTTATGTTTACATGCCACCTTCTACTTTGTATAATTGAGGAGCTGCTTCTCCTGAGTTCAGCTATTCCTTCTGCTGGCCTTGCAAGCCATCTGAGAAGATCATGAAGTTAGCAGGGGCAAGTAGAGATTCAGCTGTCCAAGTTCAGTCAGTTTGCATTCTTAAATCCATAACACAACTCAAAATAAATGAAGGTGAGAGGTTGGGTAAAAGCACCACACATGCCTTGGATTCTGCATCAGAAAACATAATTGTGTGTGTGTTTATCTCTGAAATACTGTAAATGTATCAGTTTAATTAAATACAGTGGCTCTAATCTTCATTGACGTGTTGCTGATAGAGGTGGAAGTGAATAGTGGATTCATTGATATATCTGTATACCAACTGTTATGTTTTTTCCTTCTTCTTTGCTAGGTTTCTCCCAAACTCATGCCAATGAGGCAGATTTAAACGTGAAATACAGACTGGGCTCAACTTGCCAGAAGGCTTGTTTCCAAATGGGAGCTCAGTGAAAAGAAATCAATGATTGTTTTTCAATTAATTTTTTGTTGTTGTTGTTTGTTTTTTTATTTTTCTTGAAAGGCTTTTGTAAGTAGTTTCCAGATAGTTAAACTCAACCTATAAGCTTGAATTGTACTTTGCTTTCATAACATTACCAATTTTAGTGGAAGGCTGAATTTATTCTCTGAATTTTGGATAGTGTCATACTAAATTGTAAATGAACAGCGTTTTATAAAAATGCCTTGTAGTTTCTCTGCTAAGTGCTACAATTTTTGCACAGTTTCAGAAAATGACCATGCAAAACTTATGATTGCCTCTGCTTTTTCTGTTGTCATTAAACTTAAAAATTATTCCATTGATTTGTAACTACAGCACTTACCATATCCATTCTCCTGTAAAGGTATGGGGATTTTTTCATACAGCAAATGTACATAGCTTTAAAGACATCAGGAGTATGGACTTCCCTTTTTCTGAACCCTTTAGGGAGACTGATGAAACCAAACAGTGGAAATAACTGTGTCCTTAGGCCTGAATGTATCTGCTGTTTCCATGGTGTATGTGTCCTGGCATTAACAAGGCTACACCCCCGAAGTCCAACTCTGACCCCTTCTCTAACAGGGATCTTACTTTCCCTGTTACTAATTAAAAAATGATTGCTGGTTTTGGGAATAGGTGATATGAGAGACTAGATCTCACATCCCAGATCATCACAGTACATCTTTGTTATGCCAAGCATGAACTGACTGGAAATCTACATTAACTAAGAAACAGTGTTCTCTCAAAGTATGGTGGTTTTTGTTATTCAAATAAGTATGAACACTTAAAGTTCTTCAATTAAAATAATTTGGGATGTAATGTTTGACATCAGGACTGAAGCAAATTAAGTGAAAGTATGCAAAATACAGATGCATAAATAAATATATGTAGGTGACTGTCATACATGTGATAAGCAGTGTTGGGATGTGGTATAGAAAAGCATTCTCATGCTAGATGAATGAAGTATTCACTGTAGTCAGTGTGTGTTGTGTAAGGAATGTAACACATCTCTGGGCAATTAGATATGAAAATCCTGTGAAATTTAGCTGCTTTACTAGCCTTTGTACTGCGTTTTTTTCTGTTCTGAAATAAGAAGCACTTCTTGTTCATAGGGCAGTTGTAAGATTTGTCTTGATCCACACATATGTATTATGGCAGTAAAACTGTTTTGATTAGAGATATTATTTTGTTTAATTGCACTAAATACAACAAGTCTTTGATGATCTCTTGTCTATAGAAAAATAGGTTATCTTTCTTCCCACAAAGGAATAAACTATATGCCTTTGAACAAAAGTATTCACATTATCCTAAACTGTATGACTTGAACTTGTGGGGGTTAATGGGTGGTAGGCTGTGTTGTAGCCTGAACATATAGGCAAGACCCATAGGAAAACACTGACTTCATGTTTAAACATACACAAGTGATTTGATGATAGATGATTCGAATGCCAGACTTGAAATTATGCTGATCAAAGTGCTCTAGAGTATCTTAATCTAGGATTAGCGTAAATTAGTTTTTATGTAGCTTTAGTTTTCACCTGTTTTCTCTATTTAGAAGTTTTTCCTGTGTTAGTCGCTAATTCTGAACAAGTTACCTTCTGAAAGTTTAGCTATTTCTGTTGCTGTGGATGTGGACTGAAATTCTGCTTACAGTGGCTTTGCAGATTAAAAGTCTCTTTACAACAAAAGATGAGAATTTTAGCTCAGTATGAAACTGTTTTGATGTTGGAAAGAGCAGCCCAGAGGCCTCTTCCCCAATTCATAAGACACCTCTGTGACAATTTGGTCCCTTGTGGTGCTGTACACAGCAAAACATGTCAATTTTTGCTTTCAGGGCCAAGGATGGCTATGATCTCTCAAGGTATCTTGTTCATTGTCACTTAAAGATCTCATAAAGAGAACCCAGAATGGATGCTGGTTTTAGGGGAGGAGTATAAGAACTGCTATGACAGGGAAAGGGAGTCACTATAAACTTGACTACAGGGAAAAAAGAAATACCTGGGAAATAAATGTAGAAATAAAATGTCAGTCTATTACAGTTACCTATGCTATATTAGTTGTAGGACTGATTAGTTAATTACAGCAAACTTTTGTTGACATACCTAAAGTACAGAAGTACCCGAGGTCAGCTTCAGGTGTATATTGCTGCCACCATGGAACTATGCTTTGCTGGCATACGCACAGAAGCCATAGTTATCAATATATGGCTATAAAGAGACTAATGACCCAGTAATGTCTGGAAGTTCAGAACCTTGGTTTCTGAAGCAAAGAATTAGGAGTCAAGAGCTCCTGAGTTTCAGCTTCTCTGGTTCTCCACTTACTGCCTTGAGACGTGTCACCCATGCTCTCTGCCTTGTCTCTGGTTACTGGAAAAGGAGATGTTTTTCATCCTACCTCACAGGGATGTTGTGAGGAATAACCAGCTAAAGTCTATGCAGCAGGTTATTTTTTCTGTTCAGCTTGGGGATCGATCACACTTGATTAAGAGTGTGGAAGAGTACTTGAAGATTGTTACACATGCTAGATATTGGGGTTCTGTGTCTTCTCTTATTTGTATCCATGTTAGTGCAAGAGAGCAAAAGTCAACATGATGCTGAAAACTGAAGAATAATGGAGAAAAGGGTCTCTGTACACAACAGTGATGCAAGTATCTGTATGTCACACTTGAACTTCTTTATCTTGAGGACATTATAATTGTAGTAGAATATTGGTATTGTTATGAAAATGTCATATGTCCACACAAGCCAAATGCAACAATCTGTGATTCCACTTTTTTAATTGATTTGTAAAGTAGGATTAGAAATTAAAGCATTCCTAAGTATGTCACTCTCTGTGGACTCAAGTGTGGTTCTGAGCAGTAGTTGTGATGACTGAAATTACAGGGATGAAAGCCTCTAGTTTTTCTTTGGTGGTTGATATACATGAAGGTTTATTAGGACATCACTGAGATCATCCCCTACATTTCAAAAGACATGGACAGCTGATACTCTTTGTCCTGAAGAAGATGATGACTCTACTACATTAGCACATTTGGACTTACTTCATTTTATGTTTTACTCGCTTTTGTCACTGGAAAAGCAAAAGACTGAATTATTAGTAGAAAATGTAGCTGTACTGTAATCTCTGAAAACTAAATGTCAAAGCCTATGATTTTGCAAACAATCAGTAAAATAAAGATTGAAAATTCCAGGTTTCATATATTGTTACTGGGGTTTATGGTGTTCTGTTCTGCCAATAGGGGCAGTAAAGGATTAGCTTGTGTTCACCTTAACGGGACCGGTATGTCACACCTTGGCACACATAAAAACCTCAAGATTTTGGCTGAAGGTGGAGGGATTTCATAAACAGAAATAGTGAATCTTAAAACTCAGCTATCAGCTGAGTTCTCTATGTTATCTCTTCATGATGGCTGTGTATTTACAAGCAAAAACTACACTCTATGATGGAATGCAATGAATATGTACAAAATATACAGTATTTACAATATTATACAGATAGATTAGAAAATAGCATGGAAACCCCCTGTATCCCCTCTGGGTTCCCAGAGAAGCAGGTAAGCTGCTCTATGCCCCCTTCCCCCACCCCCACCCCCTTCCTTTTCTTTTTAGTTAAAAGGAAAGGATATTAAAAAAAAAAAAAGCAGTGTTAGTGTTCTTTTCTCAAGGCCAACCAGAAGCGATTATTTATCTCCTGAGCAAAGCAGAACAGCCAAGACCACAGGAGAAAAGAAGGAATGAAAATGGAAGTGAAATGTGAAAGACGTTATGGAACAACTGCCTGATTAATCTGTTTAGAATAATCTTGTTTTCCTTTTTACACCCAATAGTGAGTTATTTATATCTTTCTACTTTTCTGCTCAAAATCTGCAGATAATTTTAAAGGCATAGCCTAAAACTGCCACATGGGTCAAATGTTATTATCACATTCACTTTTGTAATGTCTTGGTTTTCAATGAACCCAAAGACTACATGCGCTTCCATATGTGTTACAAGGTCATGATTAATTATTTCATAGTATCAACTTCTGTATCAGTGGAAAGCAGGTAGATAAATGTGAAGAAAAATGTTTCGGCTCATAAAGAAACCTCGATGATTTGCCCAGAAATGAAACTCTTCAGTAATTTATGTGTGTTCAAAATCCAACAGTCTGTCACCTCACTGAAGGGGAATACAAGGTAGGTGCAAAAACTATGCAGATAATGTACCAGTCTTGCAGCTCTAAAACCCACTCATACAAATGCTCAAGGTGAAGTTTGACAAGAGGAGAAAGAAACCAGTTGGTTACAGGCATATCTGAGCAGCATCTTGTGTATCTTCTGTTGCTTCTTTTACAATATCCTGTCACTTCTTTGATGCATTGCAGCATTCTGAGTCCCTTTTCTGGACATACCTGCTGCGGTAGTTTGGCCCACCAGCATTAACAAAAGCTTGGCTCACTCAGTCGGGAAAGCAAATGGAAGTTATATTTACAAGCAATAATTACACTCTAAAATGGAATGCAATGAAAATGAGCAAATATACAGTATTTACAATATTATACAGGTATTTACAGGCAGAAAACAGCATGGAAACCCCCCTGAATGGAGGAAACTGCCCTGCTTATCCCCTAACCATCCCCCCTTTCTTCTAATTAGAAGAAAAGAGAAAGAGATGTTAGAGAATACTGTTAGCTCAGAAAAATGTTGTTAGTCATGTTAGTGTTCTTATCTCATGGTTAGCTGGTCCTTCTTCAGCGAAGCAGAGCAGAAAGAGCCAGAGAGAGAAAGGAATGAATGAAAAAGAGTGTGAGATTGTTCGAATACATCCCACACATCTGACCAATAACATTTGTTTAGAATAATCTCTTGTTTTCCTTTTTACACCCAAATGTGAATTGTTTATACTTCTTCACTCTTCTGCTCAAAAATCTGCAGCTAACTTTTAAAGACATAGCCTAAAACTGCCACACCTATTCACTGCTATAGACCACATTCTTAACTCTGGGTATACCTACAGTGCAGTATGTGTGGCAGCTTTTAATGGAACGACTTCAGAAGAAATGGGGGCACAGAAATTTTTTTCCTGAATGTATTTACATAACATCAGACTTTGAAGCTCCAGCAAAGGTAAAGGTAGGAATTGTGTCTGTGGTGAAGAAACTTGCTGTGCCTGGTTCACATGTATGTACATATTTAGAAGTGAGAGCATGGAAGAAATTTTGCCTTCAAGGCCAATGGTTTCTCTCCCATCTGCTCCTGTGGTATATTGTATTTTATTACTGTAATGGCTTGCAATAACAAGGACCACATTACTTGCTTGTGGGAGTAGTAGAACCTATAACAAGAATTTCTGTTTCCATGCTCTAAGAGCTGTCCCCCTGAGCAAGCAATTCAGAGAAAATCTTAACTGTAAAATTTGTGCAGAGTTGTGATATATACTTAGACTTTTGGGCATTGCCACTGCTGCCGTTGCACAAGGTGAGAAGTCCTGCCCTCAGTGCAGGACATTTTGTCACAAAGCCTGTGCCCACATGAAACTTGCAAGCTGATGTCCATCCACCTGACTGCCAAACGGTTTCACCAGGTATGTAGGTTTATTCAGTTTCCTGTATAGAAGTGTCACAGCCACAGCTCATTTGACAAATAGTGATGCCGCTTCTTCCCCTCCATTAACTCAGAAAGGAAAGTGTTAAGGTTCAGTCCAGGAAAATTAAAACCATGTCTCTCTTGTCCCAGGAAAGCACCTAACCCACCAATGCTGCGGAGTAAGCTGGAAGCAGACTTACTTTGCAAAAAGGATTGCAAAAGCTATGAGGCTGTGAAGAGATAGCTTAAGAAGGAGCAGGAGGCAGTCCTCTAGCCTGTATGTCACTCTCCCAGTAGTGGCAAGGGCTGAATTACACTTTAAAGAATGGCTTTTGTTTTATTAACATAACAAGCAACTAACTTCCCCTCCTTTCTGGCTCACCTGCATGTAGGCATCTACTGTATTAAGACAAGTGTTTCTGGGCAAGCTCAGAAGAGAGCATGAAGGCACCTAAGAACTGTCTAGTCAAGCAATGAGATGCCCTGGCACCTCAGCACAACACAAAGTGAGATTTTCCTGTTTAAGATTAGCTTGCCTAAATTAATTACATTCTCTCATAAGAGCCTCTGTTAACTACTTGTATTTTTTTCGTAAGTTCTGAAATACTACCTTTGGTTCTGTCAGCTGGAAAGGGAATTTGAAACTTACATAAACACAGGGAAAACATGCTACAAGAAGCACAAAAACTGCAATTAGGAGGAGAATAGTTTGCAAAACACACCTGAGCAAACCCAAACATTACCTCCAAAAATTAAAATGGAAGGCATGGAAGAATTGCACTGGTACCACCAGTATACTTTAATTCTACAACAAATTCGGTCTCATCTCTTCAGGAAGCCTTGATGCAGCAGGAAAATTATGATGTAGTTGCCATCACAGAGACGTGGTGGGATGACTCACATGACTGGAGCGCTGCAATTGACGGTTACAAGCTCTTCAGGAGAGACAGGCAAGGAAGGCACTAGATGCCATTGAGATGGAGATTAGGGATGATCGGGTTGAATGCTTATGGATAAGAATTAGAGGGAAGACCAGCAGGGCAGACACCCTGGTTGGAGTCTGTTATAGACCACCCAACCACGAGGAAGATGTTGATGAAGCATTCTATAGGCAGCTTAAGGCTGTCTCAAGATCTCCGGACCTTGTTCTCATGGGCGACTTCAACCTGCCTGACATCTGCTGGGATCTCAACACAGCAGAGAGGAGACAGTCAAGAAGGTTCTTAGAATGCATGGAAGACAGCTTCTTATCCCAGGTGCTGCGAGAGCCTAGCAGGGACAAAGCTATGCTTGACCTCCTCTTCACCAACAGGGAACGACTGGTGGGCAATGTGGTGGTTGGAGGGTGTTTGGGGTCCAGTGACCACGAGATAATTGAATTCTCGGTTTTTGGTCAAGCCAAGAGGGGTAGCAAGAAGACCTCCACTCTGGACTTCCGGAAGGCAGACTTCAGGTTACTCAAGGAACTAATTCAGAGGGTTCTTTGGGACAAAGCCCTTAAAAACAAAGGGGTCCAGGAGAGCTGGACCTACTTCAAGGAAGAATTGCTGAAGGCTCAGGGACAGGCTGTGCCAATGTGCCGGAAGATGAGCCGCCGGGGCAGACGGCCAACCTGGATGGTTCATGAACTTTTAATGGAACTGAGGGAAAAAAAGAAGGTGTATCACCAATGGAAGAGAGGGGAGGCAACCCACAGAATGTTTAAGGATGTTGCTAGGTCTTGTAGGAAGAAAATTAGGGAGGCAAAAGCACACTTGGAGCTTAAACTGGCCTCTACTGTGAAGGACAACAAAAAGTCCTTCTATAAATACATTAATAGTAAGAGGAAGGGAAAGGACAACCTCCACTCCTTGGTGGATACAGAGGGGAACATTGTAACAAAGGATGAGGAAAAGGCAGAGATACTTAACACCTTCTTTGCCTCAATTTTTGCTAGAAGGACAGAACGTCTTCCTGACAGCTGGCCTGCAGAGCTGGCAGAAGGAGCCAGGGAGCTGCACAGTTTCCCTATGTTCCATGAGGAGGTGGTTGGAACTCTCCTTAGCAGCTTGGATCCCCACAAGTCCATGGGACCAGATGGGATTCATCCTAGGGTGCTGAGAGAGCTGGCAGATGAGCTGGCCAAGCCACTCTCCATAATTTTCCAGCAGTCCTGGCTCACTGGAGAGGTCCCAGAGGACTGGAAGCTGGCCAACGTGGTGCCCATACATAAGAAGGGCCGGTTGGATGAGCCAGGGAATTACACACCTGTCAGCCTGACCTCAGTACCAGGCAAGATCATGGAACAGGTCATCCTGAGTGCAATAACACAGCACTTAGAGGATGGCCAAGGGATCAGGCCAAGCCAGCATGGATTTAGGAAGGGCAGGTCCTGCCTGACCAACCTGATCTCCTTCTATGATCAGGTGACCCACCTGGTGGATGTGGGGAGGCCTGTGGATGTAGTCTACCTGGACCTCAGCAAGGCCTTTGACACTGTACCCCATAGCAAACTTCTGGCCAAGCTGTCAGCCCATGGCTTGGACGGGAGCACACTGCAATGGGTTAGGAACTGGCTGGATGGCCGAGCCCAGAGAGTGGTGGTGAATGGTGCCACATCCAGCTGGCGGCCAGTCACTAGTGATGTGCCCCAAGGATCAGTGCTGGGCCCTGTGCTCTTTAACATCTTTGTTGATGATCTGGATGAGGGCATTGAGTCCTTCATCAGTAAATTTGCTGACGACACCAAGCTGGGGGCAGGAGTCGATCTGCTGGAGGGTAGGAGAGGCTCTGCAGAGGGACCTCGACAGGCTGGACAGATGGGCAGAATTCGACAGCATGAGATTTAACACATCCAAGTGCTGGGTTCTGCACATTGGCCACAACAACCCCATGCAGTGCTACAGGCTGGGGTCAGAGTGGCTGGAGAGCAGCCAGGCAGAGAGGGACCTGGGGGTACTGGTGGATGGTAGGCTGAACATGAGCCTGCAGTGTGCCCAGGCAGCCAAGAGGGCCAATGGCATCCTGGCCTGCATCAAGAACAGTGTGGCCAGGAGGAGCAGGGAGGTCATTCTGCCCCTGTATACTGCACTGGTTAGGCCGCACCTCGAGTACTGTGTCCAGTTCTGGGCCCCTCAGTTTAGGAAGGATGTTGACTTGCTGGAACGAGTCCAGAGAAGAGCAACAAAGTTGGTGAGGGGTTTGGAACACAAGCCCTACGAGGAGAGGCTGAGGGAGCTGGGGTTGCTCAGCCTGGAGAAGAGGAGACTCAGGGGTGACCTTATCACTCTCTACAACTACCTGAAGGGAGGTTGTAGACAGGTGGATGATGGTCTCTTCTCCCAGGCACCCAGTACCAGAACAAGGGGACACAGTCTCAGGCTGCACCAGGGGAGGTTCAGGTTGGATGTTAGGAAGAAGTTCTATACAGAAAGAGTGATTGTGCTATGGAATGGGCTGCCCAGGGAGGCAGTGGAGTCGCCGTCATTGAAGGTCTTCAGGAGGAGACTTGATGGGTTGCTTAGTGCCATGGGTTAGCTGTTTGGGTGGGTTGGATTGGTTGATGGGTTGGACACGATGATCTTGAAGGTCTCTTCCAACCTGGTTTGGTTTATTCTAATAAAGGTTGTTTATTCTAATGAGTGAATAGAGACTGTAAATTGGATTTGAGACCCATATCCTGCCAAATAGTACTTCCCCCAGCCCTTTGGAAATTCTAGCTGTATGAGCAATTACCACTTTCTCTCACATCTGTCCAGGAATAAAGCAGGCTGTGTGAGGCTATAGCAGCCAAAGTAGACTTTTCCAATAAATGTTCCTAGAAATACAAATTTTAAAACTATTATTAAGCACTCAGGCTTGCCAATCATTTCGGTCTTGCTCCACCTTGCATTTGCTCCAGTAGAACCCATCATTTATGTTTTGCTCCTACTGGAACCCTTCTGATCCTAACAGATTAGCTCCCTTTGCTAAAGAATGACTGCTCACATTTCAGCAGGCTTCCTGTGTGCCCAGACTTGTTCTCAGGTGAAGGTGAGATGGTAAAAGAACTGTGTGTCCATGTGTCTGCCAAGCCATGGCAGCAAGGGAAACTGAGACCAGAAGAGCAGAACTGGTGCATGCTGTGCTTGGCTGGATGGCTTCAGGGAGAAACTGCTCACTCCAGCTGCTCTCAGCTGAAACACAGCTGTGATGGTTGGCCTGGACAAAGACAGTGCTGAGGAATGATTTTACAGAGCTACTGCTGAGCATCAGCACATCTGGTTTTCTCAGCACATATATGGTTTGCTAGAATGTGTTTAATTGCTAGCCTGTGTCTAATTGCTAGCCTGTGTCTAATTGCATTGCTACTCATTTACCTTCTCTCAGGAAAAAAAACAAAACAAAACAAAACAAAAAATAAAGGTGTATTTTCTCTGGTTTTCACTTTGGCTAGGAAATCACATGGATGCTTGTGGAAAATAATGTACTTCTGTGAGGTGTGTGTATCTTAGCAGTTGTAGCAAGGCAGTTGTCAGTGTCTTTTCCAAAGCTGCCAGTGACAGGATGAGAGGAAATGGCTTCAAGTTGTGTCAGTGAGGGTTTAAACTGTAAATTAGCCAAAATTTCTTACCAAGTATTGGAACAGGCTGCCTGGGGATGCAGTTGAGTCAGCATCCCTGCAGGTATTTAAAAGTCGCATAGATGGGGTGCTTAAAGAAATGGTTTATTAGTGGACTTGTCAGTACTAGGTTAACGGTTGGACTTGTAGTATTGTTGATCCTTCCCCTTTGGGTTTACTGGGTGCTATTTGCTGATTCTCTCCTGCTGTATTGATTAACACTGACATTTTCAGATTATTCCCTTCTTCAGACAATGTACAGCTTTGGAGGAGAAAGAGGGGTAGGAAGGGGGAGCTAACTGCATAAATCTGCTAGCTCTAAAACTGAAGAAATTAGTCTGCAGCAACATATCCATGTTCTCATCAAGAGCAATTCAGCATTTATAGGACATGTTAACTGCTGCAGTGAGGAAAAGAGGCTGAAGATCAATATAAAATAAACCACAGCTTTGCAATATCCCATTTATAGTTTCTAAAGAACTTGCCCGCAGTCTTGCAGGGAAGTCATTCTCGATATGTTGGCAGATCAAGTTGCAAAAAAAACCCATCAGGGAGTGATTTGGGTGTGGGGCTGCAAAAGTCATCCAGTTTGAAAGAAATCTGATGTCAACAGGGACAAAAACCTAGAGGTTGTCTATACTGTCACAGGGAAACGAAAAAATGGTGAGAATCGCTCATGATTTCACTTCAAAAGTGGGAGAGGTCACAACCAGTAATTCATTATCTAAATTGCTGCTATTGTATGTCTCTACCTAACAAGCTTTCTGACCCTTTGCAAAACAATCCCTCTGAGAACATACCAACTTGAGAGCTTGTTTCTATGGGGATTTTAATTGTGCAGCAGATTATTTTCAGGATGGAGCTGAAAGGGTAAAGGGATCAGGGAGCAGAAAATACAGGCCAGGTGCAGTAAATGGAAACAAGGTACAGACTACAGGGAGCTTACAAGTAAATAACCTCACTGATCTCATCATGTAGCCACTGAGACTTGGTCAGTGAACTCAACTGTCAAGAGGTCACTGCTCATGGATATTGATTTGGGGTGGGGCAGGGGGTGTGTGTGTGTAATACTCTTGGGTAATCTCTACAAGTGCGGTATCTTCAAATCTAATGAGGTTTAAGCATGTGCTTGGGGACTTCAGGATCATGGGCTTAGAATTGAAGTCCAACAGGCATCCTGACCTGAAAGGGTTTTTTGGTTTTGGCAGAAAGTGGCCAGGCAGGACCTGCCAGAGGCAGTGGTATTTGTTTGCAGCATGTGCAGGACATACAGCTGTCCTTAGAGCAGAGATACTGACAGTAAGATGGAAGAACTGGGAAGTGCTATGCAATGCTGCTGCCGGTGCAACAGTTGCCCCTGCTGTTGCTCTCCTACTCAAAGTCTGATGTATGCTGTGCAAAGCACCATGAAAAGGGGAGGCACTTGATTCCATTTTGTAGAGATTTTGTATCTTTGAGATCCTGCGTGCTGAACCCTGACTTGTTTGGGGCCCATCTGAAAGCTATCATATACAGAGCAGAGGAAGGTGTGGAGTTGTGTGTGGAGGTTGCCTATTATAGCTTTAGCCAGCTGAGCATTAACTACAAAACAGCTATTAGTTTAGTGAGCTTGTGGCCTGAGGATCCCAGCATTAGTGCTCCCAGGTGTGTGCTCATGTGTGCTCTCATCATTGGGTCACAGTAAATGTTTTAAACCTGTAGCATTCAAATATTGAGATGGTGTGAGAGACTAAAAGCTTGTCTCTCCTGGTGTGACTCAACAAAGATAAAATCACTTGCTGCTTGCCCAGACAATAGCTGATGTGTGTTGGGCAGAGCCACTGGAAGGACTCTTGGAAGGTGCAAAGATAACATTGCTCACTGGACCACATTTGGCCTCACAACAATGGACCAAGGCCACCTTCGGGAATATTCATAAAACAAGATAATCTCCACCCATCAAGTACCCTGGAAAGGGAGGATGGTGAGACAATGAATTCACCACCTGTTTCCTGACGTGTAATGAGTGTGTGGGCAGGTAAATGGAGAAGGAGGAGGCGGAGGCTCCCCCCTCCATCCAGACCTCTGCCCAAACACACAGGAATACACAGAAAGATTTTCTGGGGAACTGGATACTTACCTAAGGATGATTTTCTGGCCCCTGAATTCCTGAGGGACAATACTTGGACACATAGCTAAGGACTAAAAAAAGTGTATAAAAGACTTCAGCAACTACTGGCTCAGCAGAAGAAGAAAAACGCAGAAGAAAAACACGCAACCAAAAACACAGATGAAGGAAAACACAGGAGAAGGACAATGCCTCTAAGAAAGAAAGCACGATAGATGGAAAAGCCTGGGACAATGCTGCTCCAAAGAAAAGAGGCCATGGAGCCTGGAAGAAGCAGGCTGAACCATTTCTCCATGTCCTAAGATCTACCTGCTGCAACTCCTGGAGCTGAAGAGGCTGCCCAGTGGACCACCTCTCTTCTACAGCCAAGGCCTCAGCACCCTTTCTCTACAGACCCAACATCTCCTGCCCAACATCACCTTTCCTCCACAGACTCAAATTGTCTTGGGATCTGTGTGTGTGTGTGAGGGATGTGGTAATATAATTCCTTTCCTCTTCTCTCTCTCATCTCTCCCTCTATTTTCTCTCTCTCCCCTTCTGATCCATCCACTTTATTTATGTAATAAATAGTCTAGCTGTTGATATTTTGGCCTTGTTTGTGCCTCTCATTTCACAACACGGGAATATTCAAAAGAACTGAGTCTCTTTCCCTCTCCGGACTGAGACAGATGGGATGCGCTAAAATCTAGAAATAATCTAATCATAACATAATCTCACAATTAACAGGTTCTGTAAAAATCTAGCAAAGACTTTCTTGTCCCTTAAACTAAAACCTTCACTGCTTACTGTATTGGCACAGGAGGAGGAGGTTGATACCCAGGCACTGTGCAATCACCTGGATGAATAATAGGATGACTGCAAAGACAGATGGAAATTATGCACTTAACATTAACACATCCTCACCCACAGAGATGGGTATCCAAATGGACAGGTGAGAAAAGGTCAGTTCTTAGCTGGTTTCTGCCAAAAAGCCCAAGACCACAGAGGAGGAAAGCTGTTATGTGCTCTTAGGTGAGGTTAACTGGTGGTTAAAATGGGCACCGTTCCCTCTCCATGGTTTGTTGAGAGGGTCTTCTGGTCTTCTGGTTTGTTGCTGCTCCTGGTTGTCAGGGTCTCTGTGGCAGGGGGCCAGACTTCCACCAGCACCTTCATGCTGATTTTGTTGCCATTATGATTTTTCTAAGACATCAAAAAACACTGGAGATATATATGTACTAAACTGAGCTGTGGTAAAGATATTTTTCAGAGTGGAGTGTTCATCTATTTGAGTGATTCAAAATAGGATTGCAGAGATACTTGTTAAGCCTATTATAAGCTAATAAAAAAAGCAAAGCAAAACAAAACAAACAAAAAAACCCCAACACCAACAAAAAAACCAAAACAACAAACTTCAAAGAGCACAGGCAAAATTGATTCTCCCATGCTGTTCTCCCATGTTTTTATTTCCCTCTCAGTCAAAAGCAAACACAATATTTGGCTTTCACCATTTGGGCCTGTGTAAGGAAAAAGTAAATTCAATTTTTCTCTTGGAAAAAGAGATTTAGTTTCTTTGGGGTACCTTTTCTTCCACAGATGATGACAGGATAGTCTCAGGATTCTCAAACACATTGAAGTGATGCTAAGTGGTTTGGTTCAAGGACTTCTAAGAACTTCTACAGGTATATTAATGGGAAGAAGAAGACTAGGGAAGGTGTGGGCCCCCTCAGAAAGGAAAATGGTGACATGGTCACAAGGGATGAGGAAAAGGCTGAGGTACTGAATAACTTCTTTACCTCTCAGTCTTCACTGCAAGGGCCTCTAGCCACACTCCTGATGTTATGGAAGACAATGCTAGGGACGGGGAGGAAGAACTGCCCATTGTAAGTGCAGATCAGGTTGGTGATCACCTGAAGAACCTGAAAGTGTTCAAGTCCATGGGACCCGACGGGATACACCCACGGGTACTGAGAGAACTGGCAGAGGAGGTTGCTAAACCCCTCTCTATTATATTTCAAAAGTCATGGCAATCTGGTGAAGTCCCCACAGACTGGAAAAGGGGAAACATTGCCCCCATCTTCAAAAGGGGTAAGAAGGAGGAACCAGGGAACTACAGGCCAGTCAGTCTCACCTCTGTGCCAGGAAAGATCATGGAGCAGATCCTCCTGGAGTCACTACTGGCTCAAAAGAATAGTGAAGAGGTGATTGGGAACAGTCAGCATGGCTTTGCCAAGGGAAAATCCTGCCTGACCAACCTGGTGACCTTCTATGAGCAGGTGACAAAATTAATAGATGAGGGGCGAGCAACTGATGTCATTTACCTGGACCTGAGCAAAGCCTTCGACACTGTCCCGCACTACATCCTGGTCTCCAGACTGGTGACACATGGGTTTGATGGGTGGACCACTAGATGGATAAGGAACTGGCTTGATGGCCGCACCCAAGGAGTGGCTGTCAATGGGTCCATGTCCCAGTGGAGGCCAGTGACAAGCGGAGTCCCTCAGGGATCAGTCCTGGGACCTGTCTTGTTCAACATCTTTGTGGGTGCCATGGACAGTGGCATTGAGTGCACCCTCAGCAAGTTTGCTGATGACACCAAGCTGTGTGGTGCAGCAGACACGCTGGAGGGAAGGGAGGCCATCCAGAGGGACCTTGACAGGCTGGAGAGGTGGACACAAGCCAACCTCATGAAGTTCAATAAGAGCAAGTGCAGGGTCCTGCATCTGGGTCGAGGCAACCCCAGGCACAAATCCAGGCTGGGCAGTGACTGGCTGGAAAGTAGCCCTGAGGAGAGAGACTTGGGGGTGCTGATGGATAAAAAGCTCAACATGAGCTCTCAGTGTGCACTTGCAGCCCAGAAAGCCAATCAGGTCCTGGGCTGCATCAGGAGAAGTGTGGCTAGCAGGTCGAGGGAGGTGATCCTCCCCCTCTACTCAGCGCTGGTGAGACCCCACCTGGAGTGCTGCATCCAGTTCTGGAGCCCCTATTACAAGAGGGATATGAACGTGCTGAAGCATGTCCAGAGAAGGGCCAGGAGGCTGATCAGAGGGCTGGAGCACCTCTCCTACGAGGACAGACTGAAGGAGTTGGGGCTGTTCAGTCTGCAGAAGAGAAGGCTCCGAGGTGACCTAATTGTGGCCTTCCAGGATCTGAAGGGGGCCTACAGGAAGGCTGGGGAAGGACTTCTCAGGATCTCAGGTAGTGATAGGACTAGGGGGAATGGAATGAAGCTGGAGGTGGGGAGATTCGGGCTGGATGTGAGGAGGAAGTTCTTCACCATGAGAGTGGTGAAGCCCTGGAATGGGTTGTCCTGGGAGGTGGTTGAGGCCCCATCCCTGGAGGTGTTTAAGAGCAGGCTGGATGAGGCTCTGTCCAGCCTGATCTAGTGTGGGGTGTCCCTGCCCATGGCAGGAGGGTTGGAACTAGATGATCCTTGTGGTTCCTTCCAACCCTGACTGATACTATGATACTACTATGATACTATGATATATTAAAATCTCTTTGGCCAGGTCACTGTCTTGCTACCAGTCCTGGAAAAGACACTGCTCATCATGTTAGAGGCCATAGTGCCTGCAAGTCCTGTGTTTTGCTGTTAGCCACTTTAAATGAGGGAACAGTGAGGCAGCAGGTAAATTTTCAACTTCAGAGCTTTTTACATAAGCAAAGACCATAGTGTTCACCTATTAGTATTTTAGACAACACTAGAGGTGACAAAATACCCAGACTGCTGGCAAGGCAAAGTCTGGTTTCAGTAGTGGAGGTGTGAATAACTTATGACAGATTATTTTTGGACATGTGAAAGTAATTATTTCTGATTATGAAATGGGGAATATGTGCGGTGCCAGAGCTGGGGGTACTGATGAGAGCTCAAGGCCAACATTTGAAACAGCTGAGCCTGGGAGGAGGGATCTGCTAGGCAGCCAAGGTTTGGGGCACGGATTATCTGTGTGTGCTCAGTCAAGGTTTTTAATAAGGCTCTGGGTAGTCCCCAGATGATCATGGTACTACAAAAAACAAAGAACAATGTGCGAATACACAGAACCAGATCATTTCAAAATTCAGATGGAAAGAACCATGGCTTGGACAGGAGCACACTGCGATGGGTGTGGCCGGTTGACGTTGCCCCCTTAAGAAAGGGAGTATGGTGGACGGAAGTTGGTAAATGGAAGGAATAGTCTAAACTAATTTCATTGGTGAAGTGGGAGGAAGCACCCTCTGAACTGGGAGTGAAATGGGCATTTCCAGCACTTCTCGGTCAGTCTTGCTTCCGCCTTTCCTTTGGGCAGCAACTCTTTTCTGTGCTGGGCTTTCTGCCAAGACTTCGGCCTTGAAGATAAGAAAAGCCAGGCCTGTATTAACTGCTTCCAATTAACACAAACTGCTTTTAACTTCTTTCTTTCTCTTTCTCCCTCTTTCCCAAACTACTCTGGGGAAAGGGGGGGGAGAGAGGGGAGAGCGGAGGTGGGGAACCCCTCGGCCGAGGGGAGTTACTCTCATTTCAGTGTTACTCTGTTGTATATCTTTGTATATATTGTAGATATTGTAAATTTGTAAATATTCCCCTGCAAAATCCTACACTGCTTTGTAAATATAAGCTCTACTGCTTTGCTAATTCAGCTGGTGAGTTTTTTTCCTTTCCCTTCAATTTTTCTTTCCCTTTTACCTTACAGGGGGGAGGTAAGAGGCTTCTTAGCCTTACCCCTTCCAACCCACCACAGATGGGTTAGGAACTGGCTGGATGGCTGAGCCCAGAGAGAGGTGGCAGCCAGTCACTGGTGGTGTGCCCCAAGGATCAGTGCTGGGTCCCGTGCACTTTAACATCTTTATTGATGATCTGGATGAGGGCACTGAGTCCATCATCAGTAAATTTGCTGACGACACCAAGCTGGGGGCAGGAGTTGATCTGCTGGAGGGTAGGAGAGGCTCTGCAGAGGGACCTCGACAGGCTGGACAGATGGGCAGAATCCAACAGCATGAGATTTAACATATCCAAGTGTCGAGTTCTGCACATCGGCCACAACAACCCCATGCAGTGCTACAGGCTGGGGTCAGAGTGGCTGGAGAGCAGCCAGGCAGAGAGGGACCTGGGGGTACTGGTCGATGGCAGGCTGAACATGAGCCTGCAGTGTGCCCAGGCAGCCAAGAGGGCCAATGGCATCCTGGCCTGCATCAAGAACAGTGTGGCCAGCAGGAGCAGGGAGGTCATTCTGCCCCTGTATACTGCACTGGTTAGGCCACACCTCGAGTGCTGTGTCCAGTTCTGGGCCCCTCAGTTTAGGAAGGATGTTGACTTGCTGGAAGTCTTGTGAAACTTGTTTTAAAGGAAATTTTTGGCCAGTAGTGGTAGTTTTCCTGGTACCAAAAAAGTTACTTTTTTACTTCCCATTTGAGTGCATCATTAAAAGTTCACCCTCTCACTTTGTTTCAGCTCATAATAAGCTTAATGTAGGTTTGATTATCTGTATATTCATAGAATCATAGAATCAATAAGGTTGGAAGAGACCTCAAAGATCATCACGTCCAACCTGTCACTACAGACCTCAAGACTACTAAACCATGGCACCAAGTGCCATGTCCAGTCACCTCTTGAACATCTCCAGGGACGGTGACTCCACCACCTCCCTGGGCAGCCCACTCCAATGGATAACAACTCCCTCTGTGAAGAACTTTCTCCTCACCTCAAGCCTAAACTTCCTCTGGCACAGCTTGAGACTGTGTCCTCTTGTTCTGGTGCTGCTTGCATGGGAAAAGAGACCAATCCCCTCCTGGCTACAACCTCCCTTCAGGTAGTTTTAGAGAGCAATAAGGTCTCCCCTGACCCTCCTCTTCTCCAGGCTGAACAATCCCAGCTCCCTCAGCCTCTCCTCATAGGGCTTGTGCTCAAGGCCTCTCACCAGCCTTGTTGCCCTTCTTTGGACACGTTCAAGTGTCTCAGTGTCCTTCTTAAACTGAGGGGCCTAGAACTGGACACAGTACTCAAGGTGTGGCCTAACCAGTGCTAAGTACAGGGGCACAATGACTTCCCTGCTCCTGCTGGCCACACTATTCCTAACACAGGCCATGATGCCATTGGCCTTCTTGTCCACCTGGGCACACTGCTGGCTCATGTTTAGGAGGCTGTCAATCAGCACTCCCAGGTCCTTCTTTCTTTGGCAGCTCTCCGGCCATTCTGACCCCAGCCTGTAGCTCTGCATGGGGTTGCTGTGGCCAAAGTGCAGCACCTGGTACTTGGATTTGTTGAATGCCATCATATTGGACTGTGCCCATCTGTCCAGCCTGTCGAGGTTCCTCTGCAGAGCCTTTACACCCTCTAACTGACCAACATCTGCCCCCAACTTGGTGTCATCTGCAAACTTGCTGATGACTGACTCAATCCCCTCATCCACATCATCAATGAAGATGTTAAAGAGGATGGGGCCCAGCACTGATCCCTGGGGGACACCACTGGTGACTGGCTGCCAGCTGGATGTGGCACCACTCACCACCACTCTCTGGGCTCGGCCCTCCAGCCAGTTCCTAACCCAGCACAGAGTGCTGCTGTCCAAGCCACGAGCTGACAGCTTAGCCAGCAGTTTACTGTGAGGGACGGTGTCAAAGGCCTTGCTGAAGTCCAGATAGACCACATCCACAGCTTTCCCCACATCCACCAGACAGGTCACCTGATCATAGAAGGAGATCAGGTTGGAGAGGCAGGATCTGCCCTTCCTAAATCCATGTTGGCTGGACCTGAGCCCTTGGTCATCCTTCAGGTGCGCAGTTATTGCCACCAGGATAATCTGCTCCATCACTTTCCCTGGCACTGAGGTCAGGCTGACTGGCCTGGAGTTTCCAGGTTCCTCCATCCGACCCTTCTTGTGGATGGGGACCACATTGGCCAGTTTCCAGTCACCTGGGACCTCACCGGTGAGCCAGGACTGGAGGGAAATGATGGAGAGCGGCTTGGCCAGCTCATCTGCCAGCTCTCTCAGCACCCTAGGATGGATCCCATCCGGTCCCATGGACTCATGAGTGTCCAAGTGGCTCAGCAGGTCCCGAACTAATTCTTCATGGATTTCTGGGGCATTACACTGCTCCCTGACCCCATCGCCCAGCTCCGGAGGCCACTCCTCCTGAACTCCTGCCTTGCTGTTAAAAATTGAGGCAAAGAAGGTGTTCAGGACCTCAGCCTTTTCCTTGTCTTCAGTCACCATGTTCCCCTCCAGGTCCAATAAGGAGTGCAGGTTCTTCTTGACCTTCTTTTTAGTGTTAATATATTTGTAAAAATGCTTTTTATTATCTTTCACAAAGGTGGCCAGCTTCAGTTCCAACTGGGCCTTTGCCTCCCTAATTTTATTCTTACATAATCTAACAACTTCCTTGAACATACCTCGAGAAGCCTTCCCCTCCTTCCAAAGGTGATACAGCCTCTTCTTCCCCCTTAAATCCTCCAGGAGCTGCTTGCTCATCCAGGCCGGTCGCCTTCCCCGCCGGCTTGTCTTTCGGCACGTGGGAACCGCCAATTCCTGTGCCTTCAAGAGCTCCTGTTTGAAGTGGGTACAACCATCCCGGACTCCTTGGTTCATGAGGGCTGGTACCCAGGGGACTTTACAAATAAGTTTCTTAAACAGGCTGAAGTTTGCTCTCCGGAAGTCCAAGGTGTAGGTTCTGTTGGTGCTCCTCCCTATCTCCCTGCATATTGAAAACTTCACTATCTCATGGTGACTGCACCCTAGGCAGTCTCCCACAGTCATGTCTCCCACCATCCCTTCTCTATTGGAGAACAGCATGTCAATCAGAGCCTGACCCCTGGTAGGCTCACTTAACAGCTGCATCAGGAAGCTGTCCTCCATGAGCTCCAGGAATCTTCTGAACTGTCTCCTCTCTGCTGAATTAAGTTCCCAGCAGATATGTGGCAGGTTAAAGTCACCCACAAGGACAAGATCTGATGATCTTGAGACAGCCTCCAATTGCTTATCATAGTATCATAGTAGTATCATAGTATCATAGTAGTATCATAGTATCAGTCAGGGTTGGAATGAACCACAAGGATCATCTAGTTCCAACCCCCCTGCCATGGGCAGGGACACCCCACACTAGATCAGGCTGGACAGAGCCTCATCCAGCCTGCTCTTAAACACTTCCAGGGCTGGGGCCTCAACCACCTCCCAGGACAACCCATTCCAGGGTTTCACCACTCTCATGGTGAAGAACTTCCTCCTCACATCCAGCCCGAATCTCCCCACCTCCAGCTTTATTCCATTCCCCCTAGTCCTATCACTACCTGACATCCTGAGAAGTCCCTCCCCAGCCTTCCTTTAGGCCCCCTTCAGATCCTGGAAGGCCACAATTAGGTCACCTCGGAGCCTTCTCTTCTGCAGACTGAACAGCCCCAACTCCTTCAGTCTGCCCTCATAGGAGAGGTGCTCCAGCCCTCTGATCATCCTCGTGGCCCTTCTCTGGACATGCTTCAGCACGTCCACATCCCTCTTGTAATAGGGGCTCCAGAACTGGATGCAGTACTCCAGGTGGGGTCTCACCAGAGCTGAGTAGAGGGGGAGGATCACCTCCCTTGACCTGCTGGCCACACTTCTCCTGATGCAGCCCAGGATCTGATTGGCTTTCTGGGCTGCAAGTGCATACTGAGAGCTCATGTTGAGCTTCTCGTCCACCAGCACCCCCAAGTCTCTCTCCTCAGGGCTACTTTCCAGCCAGTCACTGCCCAGCCTGGATTTGTGCCTGGGATTGCCTCAACCCAGATAGGGGACGCTGCACTTGCTCTTGTTGAAGCTCATGAGGTTGGTTTGTACTCACCTCTCCAGCCTGTCAAGGTCCCTCTGGGTGGCCTCCCTTCCCTCCAGCGTGTCTGCTGCACCACACAGCTTATGGAATAATTTGTCAGCCTCCTCATCCTGGTTGGGTGGTCTATAACAGACTCCAACCAGGATGTCAGATTTGTTAGGCCTCCCTCTGATTTTAACCCACAGGCTCTCAATCCCTTCATCCTCCACCTCAAGCTCTGTGGCAGAGTGACTCCCTAATATACAGAGCCACCCCTCCTCCTCTTTTCCCTCACCTGTCTCTCCTAAAGAGCCTGTAACCCCCCCAGTGTAGCACCCCAAGCATGCGTGTTATCCCACCATGTTTCTGAGATGGCGACTACATCATAGTCACCCTGGTGGACCAGGGCTTCCAGCTTGTCTTGCTTATTGCCCATGCTGTGTGCATTGGTGTACATGCACTTCAGATGAGCTCTCGACTTCTCAATTGACCCTAATTTGTGCCCCATTCTTTCCTCTTCAGAGGGACTGATTTCCTCACCCACCAATCATCCTTGTGGCTCTCGGTTGGATTATCTCCAGCAGGTTCCTATCTCTCTTGAACTGGGGAGCCCAAAATTTGATGCAGTATTTCAGGTGTGGTCTCACCAGGGCAGAGCAGAGGGGGAGAAGAACTTCCCTAGACCTGCTGGACACACAGTTCTTGATGCACCCCAGGATCCCATTGGCTCACTTGGCTACAGGGGCACATTATTATCCCATGGAGAACTTGCTGTCCACCAGCACTCCATGGTCTTTCTCTGTAGAGCTACTTTCCAGCAGGGTAACCCCTAGCCTGTACTGGTGCCTGCTGTTATTCCTGCCCAGATGCAGGACCCTGCACTTGTCCTTATTGAACTTCATTAAGTTTGCCTGCACCCAGCTCTCCAGCCTGTCCAGGGCTCATTGGACAGCTGCACAGTCTGACAGTGTGTCAGTCAACAACCCCCTCTCCAACCTCCCCCCCCCCCCCCAATTTTTTATTCTCAGCAAACTTGCTGAGGGTACTCTCAATCCCCTCATCCAGGTCATTGATAAAGGTATTGAACAAAACTGGACCCAGCACTGATCCTTGGGGAACATCACTGGCCACAGGTCTCCAAGTTGACTCTGTGCCACTGATGACAACCCTCTGAATTCTGTTGTCAGGCCAATTTGCAATCCACCTCATGGACCAATTGTCTATGCCACATTTCCTGAACTTTTCTATGAGGATGTTATTGGGGTCTCATGCCTCTCCAGCACACTCTTCAGAAACAAAGAAATATTCCCCAGGGAAATGGCATCTCTGATAAAAGCCTGGGAACAAGTATTGAGGGTGAACAAATGTGTTTTCAGACCATTCTTTTCATTTTGGAAAAGGGTCACTGAAACAGTTGAGCACCCTCCCACTGTTCTTCCAGAGCAGCTGGTCCAGGACCCTCCTCCATCACTCTCCTTAGGACTTCATCCCTATTTGATTCTGTGGTCATGCTGCAAAGATGTCAGTTTCAATTTGTTCTCTTGATGCCCTTTCATGAAATTATATTATTTATAGTCCTGTATCCATTCATGTCATCTTTACTCTCCAACAATAAACTCAACAATGCCTTTGCAAACCTTTGTTGTCTGCTGAATGCTGTAGGGTGCTGTATTTCTGAGCTAACATACTTCAAAAGAGCCTATGATTTGTCTCTTGGGTGTATTATCTTGCTGTTAGCTGTAAATAGGGATGTAGGTAATGTTTCACACCTGTACCATTAAGAAGCAACAAACTCGACTCTTCCTCAACCTCTACCTCTAACTCACAAAATCTTTATTAAGACCAGCAAAAAATGGAATAAAAAAATAATTGCTTGTAAATGTGTAGATAAAACTATGCAATTCATATCCCTGTGAATATAACAGCTGGGATTTTCAACAAGATTTGGTTGAAAATCAATATTCCTTTTACTGGGAAAGGTCCAAAATGTTGCTATTTGTTTTCATAGTAAAATGGGGAAAACAAAAAAAAAAAAAAAGAGTCCAAACCATCAAATCTTCCTTTATTAAAGAGGGGAGGTGGGGAGGGGATGGGTACACAACCTGAGTAATTTAGAATCAACCATTTAGAACATTTTGGATCAATGAAGTAGATTTTTATTTTCAGTGAAGTGCAATACAAAATAAAACACTTTAGAATGAAAAGCCACATAAGAATAAAAATTACCAAAATGTTCCTTCTCGGTGCAGCTGAACCGTTTATTTTCAATATATTTGCAAAATAAAATAGGCAGCTTACAGGTATTCTCTTCAAAGTTTTGTTTTCACAGGCTGAATAGGCACAACTCTTGAGCTGCCCTCTCCCTAGACAGATTTCTGGTGCCTTCTTAGAATCTTCCTCCACCAGCAAACTAGAGGGCAAAGATAGGTAGCAAATAGTTGCAGACATTTCCAAAATTGCTGAAGTCCTGCCTTCCCAGTGCTGAAGAGACTTTGATCAACTCCCAAAAGGCAGGGGAAAAAAATGCTTTTTAAAATTTCATTTCACATTGACAAAACTCCGGCCTTTTGGCTATTTTAAAGTAATTATTTGGTAGACGATGTTTTGAAACTGAAAAACACAGCTCAATTTTGGACAGAAAGGCAGAGAGCCTTTCAAGGCAGACAGCCTATGCTGGACACTGTGCAGAGGTGATGAGGTAGCCACACTTCTCAGGTTCTCCACTGGCCCCTGGCCCCTCACTGCCCTGTGGCACTGATGTTTTCCAAATGTGTAGCCTGCTCAGTACAACATTTTTGAAAGTGATATGTCCAGGGGTTGAGGTCTTAGCTAAGCACTCTGAAATCAACTTTAAACATCATGAATAGCTTTTGAAGACCCAAAAGGGTTGATATCATTGCCTGAACTCCACTTTCTTCTACAGTTTATAGAATTAAAGAATCATAGAATCATAGAGTTATAGAATATTAGAATTGTTAGGGTTGGAAGGGACCTCAAGGATCATCTAGTTCCAACCGCCATGCCATGGGTGGGGACACCTTGCACTAGATCTGGTTACTCAGAGCCACATCCAACCTGGACTGAAAACCCCCCAGGAATGAGGCTTCTACTATTTCCCTGGGCAACCTCTTCCAGTGTCTCACCACCCTCATGGTGAAGAACTATGACATTTTCAGGCTATGCCTTTAGGAGTTAGCTGCAGAGTTCAAGCAGAAGAGTGAAGTATAAACATTCACAGTTGGGTGTAAAATGGAAAACAAAAGATTATGGTTGGAGGGTGTCTGGGGTCCAGCAACCATGAAATAGTTGAATTTTCAGTACTCAGTCAATCTAAGAGAAGCAGCAACAAAACCTCCACTGTCGACTTCCGTAGGGTGGACTTCAGGTTACTCAAGGAACTAACTCAGAAGGTACCTTGGGAAACAGCCCTTAAAAACAAAGGGGTCCAGGAGAGCTGGACCTGCTTCAAGAAAGAATTCTTGAAGGCGCAGGGACAGGCTGTGCCAATGTGCCAGAAGATGAGCCACCGGGGCAGACGGCCAGCCTGGATGGGCAATGAACTTTTAAAAGAACTAAAGGAAAAAAAGAGTATATATCATCTTTGGAAGAAAGGTGAGGCAACCCATGGAATGTTTAAGGATGTTCCTAGGTCATGTAGGAAGAAAATTAGGGAGGCAAAAGCCCATTTAGAGCTTAGACTGGCCTCTGCTGTGAAGGATAACAAAAAATCCTCTTACAAATATATTAATGGCAAGAGAGGGGCAAGGACAACCTCCACTCCTTGGTGGACATGGAGGGGAACATAGTAACAAAAGATGAGGAAAAGGCAGAGGTACTTAACACCTTCTTTGCCTCAATTTTTAATAGCAGGACAGAATATCTTCCAGACAGCTGGCCTGCAGAGCTGGCAGATGTAGTCATGGAGCAGTATAGTTTCCCTGTGTTCCAGAATGAGGCAGTTAGAGATCTTCTCAGCAACTTGGATCCCCGCAAGACCGTGGGACCAGATGGGATCCATCCTAGGGTGCTGAAAGACCTGGCAGATGAGCTGGCCAAGCTGTGCTCCATCATTTTTCAGCAGTCCTGGCTCACTGGAGAGGTCCCAGGAGACTGGAAGCTGGACAATGTGATGCCCATCCACAAGATGGGCCGGTTGGATGAGCCAGGGAATTCCAAGCCTGTCAGCCTGACTTCAGTGCCAGGCAAGATTATGGAACAGGTCATCCTGAGTGCAATCACACAGCACTTGCAGGACGGCCAAGGGATCAGGCCCAGCCAGCATGGATTTAGGAAGGGCAGGTCCTGCCTGACCAACCTGATCTCCTTCTATGATCAGGTGACCCGCCTGGTGGATGTGGGGAAGGCTGTGGATGTAGTCTACCTGGACTTTCAGCAAGGCCTTTGACACCATCCCCCATAGCAAACTGCTGGCCAAGCTGTCAGCCCATGGCTTGGACAGCAGCACTCTGTGCTGGGTTATGAACTGGCTGGATGGCCAAGCCCAGAGAGTGGTGGTGAATGGTGCCACATCCAGCTGGCGGCGAGTCACTAGTGGTATGCCCCAAGGATCAGTGCTGGGCCCCATCCTGTTCAATATCTTTATTGATGATCTGGATGAGGGTATTGAGTCCATCATCAGTAAATTTGCAGATGATTCCATGTGGGGTGAGGTATTGATCTGCTGGAGAGTAGAGAGGCTTTGCAGAGGGACCTTGAGAGGCTGGACAGATGGGCAGAGTCCAAGGGCATGAGATTTAACACATCTAAGTGCTGGGTTCCACACATTGGCCACAACAACCCCATGCAGTGTTACAGGCTGGGGTCAGAGTGGCTGGACGCAGAATGGCCAGGTAGAGAGGGACCTGGGGGTGCTGGTGGATGGTAGGCTGAACACAACCCTGCAGTGTGCCCAGGTGGCCAAGAGGGCCAATGGCATCCTGGCCTGGATCAGGAATAGTGTGGCCAGCATGGGCATCACATTAGCCAGATTCCAGTCATCATTTTGTCAGGCTTTGAATCCTTGCATGTTTCTCGGAGAAAGTACCTGTCCTGCACATTGAATAGAAGAAGAAATATTCTTCTATTAACTTAGACCAAAAACCTTAGCAACTTTAGTTCTCTAAATCAGGAGTCACACACTCCTACATATCCATCAGCTGTGACAAAGATGTGCCAGTGAGTATTGAAACACAGAAGGTTGTGTTCTCTGGTGTTCACCTAAGGGTGTTCACAGATGAACCCTAGGCATTTGGAGTGTTGTAAGTCAATTACACGAACACCAAAGGGGATTGTAAGCAAAATAGTAGCAGATAATACAAGGTAAGTGCAGTAAAAACAATGACCTGAACACTGCTCCAAAGGGATGTCCGAGTGCTGCAGGGAAGCCAACAGGCTTTGATCTGCTGCAGATGCAGGTTTACTGGGCTGGTCAGTGAGGCTGCAGCCACCAAGGACAGTGCCAGTGAGGGCAACAGGATGAGACAGTGCTCGGATGTTCCTGCTTGTCCCCTGGGTAGAAAGGCACTGTGCAGATTCCTGGTTGGTATCACACAGAGTCTTTGCAAGTGTTCATGTCTCATTGTAAGTTACTTCACTGTATAACAGAGGGATTCACATTTGAAAAGGGTACATCTAAGCAAAAGACAAGGTGGGGTGTGAGTAGTCTGCTTGTGCTAATAAACCTACATGCAGGATATCAACAGGTCATGATGATGTGCTTGGGTACTACAGAGTCTGTGCATGCCTGCACACTGCAGTGCCTGTCAGGGGCAGAGAAGGAGACTGTTGCTGGAAGTATTTTCATGCAGGACAATTTATGGATTGCACATAGCAACAGACATTTTCTAGTTCTTTTTATTCTTTCATCCACATCTCTTACATTTGGTCTTGAAGGCTATTTCCAACCTAAGTGGTTTTATGATTCTTGTCTTAATTTAGTGGGAAATATATTTGATTGGACACGTCTAAATTTGGTAGAAACTGACTTTTATAGCAATGCTATATGTAGCTACATTTCATGTTGCCACGTTGGAAAAGCTGAAACTGAAATACTTTTGATGATGACATCAAGCCCATAAAGTCATGCCAGATGCCTTGGGCACCCCAGAGAGGGTGTGCAGTCTCCATCCTTGGAGAAGATCAAAACCTGACTCGGTGGTGTTCTGAGCAATCTGCTCTGAGTGACCAGCTTAAGAAGGGGATTGGGCAAGATGACTTTCAAAGGTTCCTTTCCCACCTCACGCAGTCTGCGATATACTTTGGCATTCTTTCTGTATCTTAAGCTCCTTCACACTGCCTTTGAGTGAAAATTGAATGGTCTATGGATCAGTCCTCCTTTCCCTCTGGAGAATGGCTATGGTGGGCCTCTAGCTAGAGGCAGCTCTGAGGGCAGTTGTCTCTCTTGCACACAGACCTCACAAGCATGTTCATGTTCAAGTGGTGTGGGAGGGTGCTTGCTGCCGAAGACCTACAGAAACAGGAGAAAGGGTTCAGAAAGTCTTCCAGAGCAGCATTAGCTGCAAAAGTCAGACTCTTCTACCTAAAGGCTTATCCAATGTAAAAAGAAAAAAAATATATCTCAAGAAAATAAATGCATTAAAGACTAAAATGTTGACAGTAAGGAAAACTGACCTCAGGTCCTTTAGAGGAAAGAAATTTAGCTGTTTTTCTCTGCCTTACTTTAATACTGCTTTTAAATCACCTGCTTTGAAAATAGATTCATATATTGCAGTTTCCCCACAGTGTGTGGTACTGTTGAAAGAATTCTTCCCTGAAGGAATGGGTATCATTAATGTGTAGTAAGAAAAGGTTTGATTTAAAAAATGTATATATATATATTTTGTAGAGCCTGTTTTAACATGTCTAAATTACAGTGTTCTCTGGTCTAATCTGTCATTTCTTAGGAGAAAACTACGAACAGATGTTTTAAATCATCCATTTATTGCCTAAGCTGGCTGCTCATGAAAACTGCTTTTCACAGAAATTGGCTTTGAATAATGTGGGGTTGTAGGCTGTTTTCTTTAAGTTATATATCAACATTTTTCTTGGCATCATCAGGAGACTGTTCCTTTGTTGTAAGGAAACAGGTTAAAAACTCTGTGTGGTTGAAGAAAAAGCAGACCTTTTTCCTGTTCCAGGATATTTTCGCAGGGATTTAGCAGCTGTATAGAAGTGCCACAAGTTCATGGTTGTCCTTTCACATTCCTGTTGGGCTCTTGTTTAGCAGGAGGGGAAGAGAAGGAAAAACAGCCTTAGACAAACAGTAAATGGTGCAGGTGTACTTCTTTGCACATGCTCATGTTCATGTCCTGTGTCCAGAAGACTTTGGCCCATGACTCTGGTCTGCTTCCACTATGGCAGAGTGCCAGGAGGAATGTGTGAGACCATGCTGAGGACCTGGAGGCCTTGCAGTGTGCAGTGGCTGAAGCCATATGTGCTAATGAAATCGGAGTCCATGTTTAAAATCCCAGAAATGCAAAATATATTTCAAAACAAAATAAAACAAAAGAAAGGAAAGTTATGCACTTTTGGAAAAGAATTTCTGTTCTTCATTTACTAGCTCATTATTCACTTACCATTCACATTTTTCATGTATTTCCTCTGCTTTTTCTCATGTTGGAGACTTCTGAAAATGTCTGTGAAATTAAACTGTGATTTTAACAGAACATAAGGGCTAGCTTCATTTAGTCATATTGTCTTCAAACTTGTGTCCAGGTTATACCCTGTATCTATTTATTGCTTATACAGTCAACATGTCTGGGAGCCCAGCTCCTCACTGTGATAATGGCTTACTTTATTTGGTTAGAATAAACCTTTATTAGAATAAACCAAACCAGGTTGGAAGAGACCCTCAAGATCATCGTGTCCAACCCATCAACCAATCCAACCCACCCAAACAGCTAACCCATGGCACCAAGCACCCCATCAAGTCTCCTTCTGAACACCTTCAATGACGGTGACTCCACCACCTCCCCAGGCAACCCATTCCATAGCGCAATCACTCTTTCTGTATAGAACTTCTTCCTAACACCCAACCTGAACCTCCCCTGGTGCAGCCTGACACTGTGTCCTCTTGTTTTGGTACTGGGTGCCTGGGAGAAGAGACCATCATCCGCCTGTCTACAACCCCCCTTCAGGTAGTTGTAGAGAGCAATAAGGTCACCCCTGAGTCTCCTCTTCTCCAGGCTGAGCAGCCCCAGCTCCCTCAGCCTCTCCTCGTAGGGCTTGTGTTCCAAACCCCTCACCAACTTTGTTGCTCTTCTCTGGACTCGTTCCAGCAAGTCAACATCCTTCCTAAACTGAGGGGCCCAGACCTGGACACAGTACTCGAGGTGTGGCCTAACCAGTGCAGTGTACAGGGGCAGAATGACCTCCCTGCTCCTGCTGGCCACACTATTCTTGATGCAGGCCAGGATGCCATTGGCCCTCTTGGCTGCCTGGGCACACTGCAGGCTCATGTTCAGCCTACCATCAACCAGCAACCCCAGTGTCTTCTCTGCCTCTCCCCTTTTCTTCTTCCAAGGAGTTGTGTTTTCCTTTTTCTTGTGCGTGCTTTGTGGGCAAGATAGGAGGCAGGATTAATCCAGTAAGGCAAAAGCTGCAGGGATATATGCCACAACATAAATGAACAAAGCCCTGCCCTAGAATGCTGTCCCAGGTAGCTCTAACACAAACTGCCTGGAGTGGCCCCTCCCTGGGCACAGTGGTGTAGTTTGGGCTGCAAATAAACCACCTCCACTTAGCTGCACAGCACCTTTCAGCCATATGGTGACATTTGTATCTTCATCCATCACACAGTATAAGGATTTTTTTGTTGTTTTCTTTCCTCTTCTTTTTTTTTTTTCCCCTGCAACATTTGTCTCCCATGAATGTCTTGACATTGGATTTAAATGTAATGATTTGGGGAAAATGAACCACAGACAAAGAAGAGGAATCACCTACAGCTTTTGCAAGTTTTATCAGACTGAAGGGCAAGAACATATTTCTTCTTCCATGCAAATGGAAGCCGTTTCCTCTAGCACTTATGAAAGCATCTATTATACAGATGCATGTATCTGCCTGCATCTACATAGATATTTACAATTCCTGGATACTTAGAGTCATCAGGACTTAAGCACAGTGAGTCAGAGTGCATAGAGGTTTCAACAGCTGATTAATTCTTACTGGAGTAGGTTTGTGTTAATGAAGTATCCCTCACCCCTGCAGGGCTCTAATTCAGACGAGGTGACAAGTGACTTGAAGGTGTCCTTCTGTGGCCTCTCTTACCAACCATGGGTGAGCAGTCCTGCACTCTAACCACAGCTTGGTGTCTGTTCAGCTACTGACTTCTTGGAGAAGACTGTCATTAAAACTGGAAACCTTTTTACTGCTATTCCTTTTCAGAGATGGACTTTTTTTTGGCATATTAAGTGCCCCTGGTTTAATGGCAGCATTCTTTCCCAATGTGGGGCAAATTTCCCCAGTTAATTTACTTGCCATTCAACCTCTGATGCATCAAAATAAACCCATAAATGTCTTAAAAACACAGCTTTGTTAAAGAAAAGAAGGGATTTTTCTTCCTTAAAACAACCAAACAAAAAGGCTGAAAAAAATCTTGTTTGGAAAGTGTATCTGGCAGTCTGTTGGTGGAAAACAATTCAGTAATAAGCTGTGAAATGATCACCCTTCAGTACAGCCAGCTTCCTACCTCTAATGCACTTGCTGCCTGTGCTTCACCTGGTGGGACCTCCTGAGACCCATGCTGGCAAAGACCAGAAGATGTGCAAGGAGCTACTCCAGCTGGCAGCTGGCTGGATGGTGTGTGGGTTTGGTACCGTGGAGGGTCAAGTGAATTACGCTTATTTCTAGCAGGAGACCTGTGTAATGCTGTGTCTCATGGGGAAATGTGTATTAGGGAAATTAATGATTGTTTCCAGCTAAAACCTCTAAGACAAGATTCTTCTTGTTTTAGTCGTTACTACTAAAGCCCCCCTGACTTTGTAGTCTCTGTTCTTTCTTGTTAGTAGAACTGGTAATTGTATTAAAAATAATGATAATATTCCCTTTGATGATCTTAGCTCATTTAGCCAGGTTGAACAAAGGTTAGAGGGAATGTAGTATCTCTCAATAAATATGTCAACTTGTAACTGCTGAGGAGAGGAAAGAGCTTTTTGAATTGAAGGATAATACTAGCTCAGAATCAAACAGATACATATTGATCATGAATAAATTTACACTGCAAAATAGAAAACAGTTTTTCAGTATCTGAAGAGGCAAGTTCTAAAGAGCTCATTCAGTCAGGGAAATGGGCCACATAGGCTTATTTTAAGATGGAGCTTCATGGCCCCACACAAGGAACAGAATAGGTGGAGGAATCCTGAGAGAAAGTGATGAGGTTTGTGCTGTGAGACCTTGGGTGCAAGAAATCAAAGCTAGAGGGTTTTTGAAGACATTCTGGACTCCTCTGCTGACATCATGCTTGTACTTTTGGTACCTTGTGTTTCAGCTGTATGGGGTCCCAGGAAGGGTGTTTCTCCCTGGCCTCCACAGTATTGGTGACTAGTGAACCAGCGTGGTGGCACTGTGTACCACTGTTCCTGGGGCATTCGCCTCAATGGAATCTCAGTGCACATCTCTGCTCTGCTTGAACCCATCACCAGTACTCAGTTTAGACTTTAGGGACACCTGAGAGCTTCTCACGTCTGCTCTGGTAGCATAATCCTGGTCTGCTTTGTTGGTCCATCCAGGATTATTTTTCCTCGGTTTTTGCAAAAGCACATCAATTTGCTAGTGGAGAACCAGCGATGTGAGTGATGTCCCTGATCTCTCCTGTTCTCTTCCTGTGGATGGATCCTGGTTTTTTTTTACAGAATTTCAGAAGGATGCTCTGGGTCCTGTTGTATGTCCTGGCAGATGAGTGGATTTCCTGCTGCACTTGGCACTCTCTGCCTGGCATCTTGTGATCATGACAGTCCATCCAGCTTGTCATTCCTGTATGTACTGAGTATGACTGTCCATTGCCCTGAAATACCTCTGGAAAGCAAGAGATGCTGCCTTGTAAATTTTTCACTCTAAGTGAGTTTTTACAAAAGGTGCATCTTTGTGACTCAAAATACCCCCCTGTACACATCTACTTTGCATTTTTTTCCAGCATTCACACATGAAATCACAAAGTTCTATTTACAATTCAGATTCTTTTATTTGTTTAAAATAAATTTTTTCTTTGAAAACACTTACATATCAGTTGTGTCTATGGTAGCTCAAAATACATTATTCACAGAGTGGAAACTGGGGGGTGGGGGGGATGGGGATGGGGGAGGGGGAGAAGGAGAAGGGAAAAACAAACCAACCACAAAAAACCAAACCCATACCTGCCTGTTTAGCTGTGCAGTGTCTCTCTGACTATTACCAGTGTGTTGACTTGTTGATTTTCCCTAAGACATCATTGTGGAGCTGATCTATCCCCCCATAGCAAGTCACAGGACCTGATGGGTGAAGCACTTTCAGCACTAATTGTTGAAGCTCAGGTTTTAGGGATGGAAAAACTCCAAGTTCCAGCTGTCTTCTTCTGTTTTATAGTGCAGGCAAATGCCATTGGATGGAAAAATAGGGCAGTTTCAACAACAACAACAAAAAGTAATTTTGACAATATGGTATGCACACCGGAGCAATTACTAGATTTTCAGAGAACTGCCAACATATGACATTATCTGAAAGCATGCCCTGTCCTAAAAAGGCAAGCTCTTTCTTTTTCTACCTTTCTGCACTCACTGTTTGAATTTCACTCCAGAAAATTTTGTACACAAACCATCACAGAGTGAGAGACAAATCTGACCTAGACTACAGAACCTAAAACTGCAAACTATTATGCCCATTTTTGTGTTACTCTTGTTGCTGTTGCATATGCTTTGATCACTATGAAGAGTCCTCCTCTGCATGTAGAAAAGCTGTAAAACTTCACATGTGGCATGAGTTTGTAATCCTGCTTAACCCTTAATACTCCAAAGCAGTCATTTGGATTTATTTGTGTACAATAGAAGGATGAAAAAAAGCTTGACTGTGAGAAAATATTCCTAGATGTCATTGGACCACCTCTAAAGCTATCCACAACAAACTGACACATTGTTTATGGGCTTTTTACAAGTAGATTCTCCGTAGAAATTGGGAGTGAGGATTGTTAAACACCACACATTTAAAAATCTGCTTCCTGTCTAAATGAGAAGATCGTGTAACTGTAACACCAGTGTCTTCTGCAGGGGCATGCAGTTGCTTCCACATATGCATGGGGCTCTTATACCTTAAACCAGTAGAACTCACTGTGCTAGGTGAGGTTTTTCAGGACAGCTTCGTTATTGTCCATAAACAAAATTGAATCAGTATGAAATGTTAGGAGTATTTTTCCCACTCTTCCCAGTTTACAGGAATCCTGCACGTCCGGTCCCTAAAAGAAGAATAATTTTCTCACCCTTTGAGCATAGCCTTTCATTACATATAGGCTAAGAGAAGTATGCTTGCAACCCTTAAGATATAATTCAGTCTTTCTATTCAGAGCATGCAGCTGTCACACTGTGAAGAAATATCCGGATAGTGCATGCAACTCAGTGTTCCTCATTTGTTCTTCAAAAATCACCTACCGTTCATGGCTGTTTATTCTTTCATGTACAAGTCATGCACAAAGGCACTTGCTCTTCTGTTTATGCTTATAAGCCCTAGAGACACTGTCTGAACATCAGGTTTCTCACTCACTATAAACACTAAGGTTTTGCTGGTCTCATTGTCTACTTAGGAAAAAAATACAGTCCCCAGTTCCAGGCCAAACCAGGCTGTGAGGACGGTGCTGTTGAGGCCTAAGTGCTTTCCAAATTATAGCGGCTGGAGTCAACAGAGTTCGTTCAGTTTTAACAACAGACAGTGGGCTTCTAATTCATTCTTACTCAATATTAATGACATTAAATGATCTCTTCCCCAGTGATCTGAAAAGAGACTGTTATTTCCTTCATCACATTTAAATTTACAACAGAGAATGAACTTTGGAAGGCACCACATAAAGCAATTTACAGTAGCCCTCTGCAGAAGCTCTAATGCATGGTGTTAACTTGACTCCTCACGTCTACGTACGTGTGTCTATCAAGACTGCACACATTTTATAGAGGTTTTTACAGAATCCTCATTAATACAGTGATACTTCAGTCAGTCAGGCATAGGCCATTCTGTAATAGGTCTTCCAAGGGACAAATGTAGCTGCAGAAGAACATTTTACTCCAGAAATATTTTTGCTTAAATTTGAACCTTTTTGATTATCAGATCCTATTAGTTTTATGTGACTATAGATCAGGTGACTATAATAGAAAGTGATGAAACCAGGCTGGGTCATTTGTGATGATGGGAATGAACCTCTTACAGAGATGGCAAGGGTAAAAGCACTCTTCATCAATGTTACCTGGCATCAGCACCATGAAAAACCTACAAATTTCAGACTAAACTTTTTCTGCTTGCAGCTATGCAAATAGAAATCAAGCTTCCTGAATCACCACGTCTAGTCTCCCACTATCCTTGTCTACCACTTTCTGTTTTCCCACTCAGACGTCTGCCAAGATCTACTTCAACATTCAGTCTTGCCCACTGTCCAGACCAAGAAGCTGATCCACAGGCTCTGATTTCTGGAAAATTCCACTCCCAGCCTGATACTGGCATATATATTGATACATATACTGCCAGTATTAATCGCATTTTATACCTTTTGCTATACTACCAAACACATTTCTTGGCCTTAACAATTCTTCTTCCTGGTGTTTAGTTTACCTATATTGTATTTCAAGAGAAAAATCCCACAGCTCCTTGCCCATTGTTTCCACAGCTAAGTGCTTCAGGATGTTTCATGCCCTTGCAGGGACTGTCCAGCTGTATCTTTCTCAAAGTGTGCCTGCTCTAGTCTGCATTCGTTCATACTGCAGACAAATGTCTTTCACTGTATGCCATTACATTTTTTAAATGGATTATTTTAGCAGTAAATGTCTATATTTGGTAGTAATATTATTTAATGTTAGTCTCTGGATGAGCTAATCCTGGTGGATGGGAGCTCTGACCATACTTCTGTGTGTAGCCACACTCACCCCCTCTCCATCCTTAGGAGTATTTCTTATCCTTTCAAAGTGGTGCTCACAGAGTTTTGCGCTAGGAGAGACCATAGCTGGTAGTTTGGGCACTTGGATGGGTGCTGTTGGGCTCAGGCCTTTCTAAGTGAGGTTTCATCGTGGATCATCTTTGGGGATCTGGGTAGGTCCTTGGGGTCCACTGAGTCTTTCCAGGGACAGCAGAGACACAGGGTATTGACGAGCCAAAGTGGCAGGTAAGAAAGTAGCCACAGGGTTTGAACTAGTTACTCTGTACCCTGGAGTAGCAAGCTGGTAGTTTGGGGGCTCCAGTGATGTACTGTGCCTTGAGCCATTCCCCTAGCTCGTGGGCATCAGTCCAGCCATGTTAGCTTGGGCACCTTCAACTTTTCTGCAAAACAGGAGAGCTCAGGGAGCCTAATCTGTGGCTGTCTACCACAGGTTGGAAACTCTCCAGCTGAAAGGCCTGGATGCTAGGGCAAGAATTTTTGATGCACCATCACCACTAACAGGAGGAATATCTCTGAAATAGGATGAGTGACTAGTTCAGTGTTACCTGGAATATTTTTGTAGAAACCATGGCAACAGTCTTCCTCAAAATAAGAGCAGCTTTGCTGTCTGGAAGCTCATCCTGCACTTGCTTAAGCTGTTACTTGTGGCTAATCCCTTTCCTGCATTAGGGATGCCTGAGAAGTGAAGCCAAGCACTTGAGTCTTTGAAAATTTAGTTATTTGACAGTTGTGGTTTCAGAGGACAGCTTGAGAGCAACTTTTGCAGTGAACTCTCTGTATATGCATATGAGTCTACATGTCCATGTATAATGTCGTCCTAGAAAATTTTAATTTATTGATGTACGGAAGCTCTCACAGTTTGCTGTTCGTCCTGCATTGTTCTTGTACATGGACAAATTGCTCTTCAACACTGTGTCAAAAACAATTATTTATGGCCTAGGGAAGGTCTCCTTTTTCATTATATTTTTATCATTCTGCTTTATACTAATTACAAACTGGGACTGTTTGTTTGTTTGTGCAAACCATGCTGTTTTGGCAGTATTTCTACGTACTTTGCAAGGCAGCGAATAGAGTGCTGCCATCAGAGACAGCTTGTTTTGTCCATACACTGGGATGCCAGCACTACAGATCTGTGGAAGAAGGCACATTGTGCTTATTCCACTAATTTGCATGTATTAATGTTCTTTAACTTTCTTTAACTGAGGATTTCTAAGGACTGGTTTGATCTCAGAGCTGTTTTATTTAATGAAGCCGATTTTGTTTGATGGGGTCTGTAAGGAGCATCTTCACAGAAGTTCTCACAAGAGCATCTCATGTGGCACAGAAGGAGCTACATTCTGCCACCCCGGGGCTGTTTTGTACCTTGAGGCTGCAGCAGAGCATATGCTACTGCACAATGCTGTAGGGTGGCTGTGTGAAGGCAGCCGGGCAGTGCTGTGGCAACTTCTGTGTCTGTCACCAGGCTCCTACAGCAGGGACAAGTACATAGGGAAGCCACTGGGGAAGAGACTATGAGCCCTTGTTCATCTTTCCTGTTTTGCTACAACCTCCCAGGCAGTTGGTCTGTCCTGGTAGACTAAGCATGAATAATAGTAATAATATGACTTTTCCCACAGAGATTTCTGAACTGCACTGCCACATTCAAATAGAGGAATAATTAATAAAAATAAATCCAAGCATTCCAAGCCTATACTTCTTATGTATTAACATGAACCACTGAACACTCTTATTAAAGTAAAAACTATATTTCTGGTTGTTACAAACAAAGCTGATGTTTTATGGCAGACATTCTTTCAGCTGCAGCTGCATAAAGACTGATGGGTTTTATGATGCAGAGTGTGCCAGGACTTGAACAACGCATTAGTACAAAAGGAAAGTCTCATAATTTTGTTGTTTGATATGGTGATCCATCTGTAATTCAGTATTATCCATTTTATATCAGAGGTTAATAAAAGCATTGTGAGCTGAGGTACTAATCTGATGGTTATTTTTTTCTAAACTGAGTGGAGGCCTTTCCAGCCATTTTAAGGAGATCTGCTTGCTAGGAGAACAGAAATTGCTTTAACCTGATCCAATTTCACGTTAGGACAAAAAGTAAATTTCATGCTACATTTCATTTTCAGATATGGGATATAAAATGAGCTACAAAAGAATGTCTTGCACTGTTCCTGTTCTTTGTTTCATATTAAAACAACAATGAAAGAGCATGGAAAGAATCAAATTTTCCTAGGGAAAAATGTTTCACCATGTAGGGGTGAAATTGAGAATCCATGCACCTTGCTATAACATACGTTGTGCCCTTATTGATTAAAGGAGCTGTGATTTGCCCTCCAGAAGATGAGGAAATTGCATCTTCTGCCTATCTCAGTTCCTGCCTGTGGTTCATACTGAATGCACAATCTTTCATTTGCTGCTCTGAGCAGTTTACTAATGGATATTAAGTCTTACTTTGGCTGGAAGAGACCTTCAAGGTCATTGAGTCCAACTATTAACCCAGCACTGTGAGGTCACCACCTAACCATGTCCCTCAGCACCACATCTCCACAGATTTTAAATCCCTCCAGGGATGGGACTCCATCACTGTCCTGCGCAGCCTGCTCCAGGGCTTGACAGCCCTCAAGGGGAAGGAATAGTTTCCTACATCCAACCTGAACCTCCCTTTGTGCAACTTGAGTGCTTTTCCTCTCTCCTGTCACCTGTTCCTTGGGAGAAGAGACTAACCCCAATCTGAACCCTTCCCTTCCCCCTCAGTGGGAAGATAGCTCTGGTTATTTAGTCTGACCAATATGCTGTGTGCTATAAAGATTCACCATAGCCCATGGCTCTATGATTTGTTTTTTTCAGAAAGATACCCGGTCTTGATTTGGAGAGACCAAGTGACAGCTGAGCATCAGTGTTTCCTGGTGCTTTGTTCCAGCTGCCAGCATATTCATCTGCCACTATTCGTGTCCTCATATCTCTAAGATGGAGATGTCTGCCTCCATTCTTGCTGTTCATAGCCACAAGATGGCTTGTTTTTACCAATCACTGATTTTCAGCAAGCAGCAAAAGAAGCCCTTTTTCAGCTTCAGAGCTCTACGGTTCTGTCAAGCTCTTCACTTTTTCATCCAAACAAAAAATTTATAATAATTTTTAAATTGTATTGTTAATATACTATTCTAAGACAATCTAATCACAATCAGAAGTTTGTCTCATATATTTCACTGGGGATTAAGCCTCAGAAACAGGAAAACTATAAGCTATCAAAGATAGTTTAGGTAACTGACCTTTTCTTTGAAACCCTTGAGCAAGTACATTGTTAGAAAAACATAATTTGAGCATTTTAAAACAACACAGAAGAAAATTAACTGCCATTAGCATGTTGATACAGATGAAATATTACAAATTATGACCATGCCAAATCAAATTCAGCTACATATCTTCTTCAGTAGCCCCACATGAATAATCTCTTTCCCAGGCACAACTGTATCAGATAAATGCTGTCCTGTGTGATACACAGGTAATTAGTCCTGGCTGCTAGCTACGCTTGCCTGGATTCTCTTCTTGTTTCTAAGGCAAAATTAGAGCAATTTTTGCTTAGAAGTAACAAAAGCCAACAAATGGTCTTACTGAAATTTAGACTTGTCCTCTCAAACAGAAACCTCAGAAGTCTGTTTGTGGTATAATGATTCCCAATTTGTCCATAGAATGAAGGCCATATGACCCTCATGGCTAAGAGTACTAATGACTGTGGAAAGCTGTGATTGACCTGCCATGAGCAAACCTGCCCACCACTGCCCAGAACCAAATTGCCATCCCTACCATGAGGATGACCCAATGGAAACTAGTGCTCTTCTTTTGCTGTGTGCTGGCATCATGGTCCACTTGCTGCTGGCCTTAAGCTACTGGAACAATAAGCAGGTGCTTTGAGAGTCTTCTGGCAGGCTTTTGGTATCAAGACCTTATATGGGGCTTTACAGACCTGCGTGCACTTTCTGGGACTTGGTTAGGAAAATATTTCTGACTATGTAGGTCTGTATATTAGTGACTCACCTAGGCTCTATTTCACCCACTTTGTTCCCTCACTCCCATTATTCATCCTCAGGGAGCTTGTGAGACAAGACATTTATGCCACACTTCTGTAGAGACAGCAATGGTTTTTCTTCCTTTCCTTCCTTTTGCAGAAACTCCAGAGCCTAGAATATCTGAACTGATGGTAAGAGAGTAGCTGATTGAAATTTTACCCAGCCAAGACATACATGAGTATTAACAGTTTTGTACCAGTACTAGGAAACTTTTTAAGTTTCTACCTCATCTTTTAGTCTCATCAGTATTTTGAGCTCCTTGAACCAGGCTAGTAGAGTATAGCATTGTGCTTGTGTTTTGGTCAGGAAGTTTTCAGGCTGTACAGAAACTTTCTCCTCTTCCCAGTAAGGAAACACCTCTACTCATCAACATTCCTGTCATGTGTTGTATAGACTCTCACAGCAGCTTCTTCCTCTGTCTTAATATGAACAGTTCAGGAAGCCTGTGACGTACAGCATGCAACTACTTGCCTTATAAAAATGATGGCAAATATGTGAGCAACGTGTGCTTTGCTAACTGTTACATCCTCCTCAATTTCAGAAGCCCTCATCAAAATCATTGCTAGAATAATGACAAATTCTTTGCTTTAAGGACTTCTCCATCCTTCAGAACACGTCATGCTTCAGGGAAGATAATACTTTCAGGACAGACTTTTCATTGCTTGAGATACACAGGGCATCTTCAATTGAGTATTCCTGTTGAAAAAAGAGACTTAGCTGAGCATGAGCTTGACTGTGAGGCATATAGCACATTCTTCTTTAAGATCAGTAATTGGTACTAAAGCCAGTGCCGTGTCCAGGGCTGTGAAACTGGATAATCTTTAAAGTCTCTTCCCTTCCAAATAATTCCATTATTCTAATGCATACTAAAGCAAACAAACCTAACATAAAACAAAACAAGCAAACAAAAAAAACCCATACCAAAAAAAAACACACCAAGACACCTAACCTGCTCCAATATCTTCCAATATATATCCACACTCTGCCACAGAGCAAGGGAATGGGCCAGGCAAGAGGGAAGATAGGATAACCTGTTATTATTGTCCTGAGGCTTTACCTTTAGGCACCACTTCCCGAGTGTTTAAATCTTTCTGGACCTTGCTATCTCATCTGTAAAATGAGGGCTTGAAATACTGCTTTTGTATTTTATCCAGATAAAATGCGACTATGTTAATGAGTGATTGTAAGAGACGGCGATAATATGATTATGGGAAAACCACATTTTTCTTTTGAATCTGTGGTCTTACTCGGATAAAATAAAATTTAATGCATAAATATTGAAGATTGTTCTCTAAAATTACAAATAAAAATAATGCAAGATATATTTACCCAAGGCCCATGGAGAGCTTAGATGAAAGTTGCCTAAGTTCATTATATTTCTACACTGGACTAAAGAGTAGCTGCTTTTCCATTTTTTTTTCTTCACTTAGCCTTGTTTTCTTCAGAAGGCATGTTCAATGCTTTGATATTGTTTCCTGCTTAAATGAGGAGACCATTGTTACTACAAAATGGCACAAATCCAGAGCACTTTTCCCACATATGCTTGTCTGGAAAGTTACCACGGTGGTGCCATGCCATGCTTACAAATATGATCAAGCCATTGTTGCCAGTACCAGACCATACCCTGTTTAAACCTCAAATAATAGCCAATGCTGGAAAACCTGCTGCAGAAACTGCCCCATCACACTAATTATCACAAAACAAAGCCATTAGATCTTGTTTTACAGGTAGCAGGAATAGCAGTGTGTTTCAAAACTGTGAGGAGGAGGAGGTTTTTCACCACGAGAGTGGTGAGACCCTGGAATGGGTTGTCCAGGGAGGTGGTCGAGGCCCCGTCCCTGGGGGTGTTTAAGAGCAGGCTGGATGAGGCTCTGTCCAGCCTGATCTAGTGTGGGGTTTCCCTGCCCATGGCAGGGGGGTTGGAACTAGATGATCCTTGTGGGCCCTTCCAACCCTGAATGAAACTATGAAAACTATGAAACTATCTCCTTTTATTTTGTCTTAGAAAATCCTATTGTGAGAGATTACATAATCTAGATGGGATCTAATAAAGCAGTTCTATGAATTATGTGGAAGGAAGAACATATCCAGTAGGAAAATATCTGCACCCTTTTCTAATGGTTGGAAACGGAGCCTTGAGGTCATGGTTTTCAGTACTATTAATTAATGGGAATCACTTTTCTCTTTGAAAGCAAGTTCATTCCTTTCCTTCCTTTCTTCGGAGTTTTTGTAATTTTGTGAACGACTGCAATTACTATTTTGAAATCATCAAGCTCCAAAATTGTCAAATTATGTATATGCCATTGTTTAGTTTCTAAAATGAGAGACAAATGGTAGCAATTTGCAAATGTTGGTACTGGCAATAAATATAGTGGTGTGAAATAAAATCAGGTATGTTACTAGTAGAAAATCTGTTGTGATTATCAATGGAAAAGAAAGTTCAGGGGTTATTCTAAATTAATTTGATATACATGATATTAATTCCCTTGCTGTACACACTAGCTGTTTCTGCTTTAGCCAACAAAATTAAGCTATCCATAAACCTGAAGTCTCTGCTCTCATATACAGTTTAATATTCCAATAAGAATAATGCAATTTCCTGAGGATGACTAACTAGGGGCATGCTGGGAGCTATTGGGCCAAGGTGTGCACAGAAAAAAAAATCACACACTTCTGGTCATTAATCCCTGGGATCAGCATGTTCTAATTATTACTGTGTAATTAGTTAATAAAGCCCCTTTCAAAGTGGAAGAGAACTGCTTTTTCTGAGCACAAGATGAATTGCGTCTATCATGGTTTATTCATTCTGGATGAATCTCATTCTCATTTAAGAGGATGTATTCCAGGAACTTAACATCTCTGTTGTAATGTTTCTTTTGTTTCCAACACTCCACAAATAAAAGATAGTAATTAGTATTAACTGTTTTAATCTGAAGCAAATTTTTAAGAAGTAGCTTACACTGGGAGCAGTACTTTGGGTTTAGTATAAAAAGTAGAGGTGAGAAGAGGGAAACTGATCTTTCAGAAAGATATATTTGCCTGTGTGAGATGGACAAGAGGATGTACAATCCAAACAATTATTTTCACTTTCTGCAGTCCATAAATGGAATGCTATTTGATTCATTACCTACTATTAAATTACTATTTACCTTTTTTTTTCTTTTTTAATTACTGCTTTGAAGAGTAACTAGTCTTCAGAAAGTTGAGCTGCTTTAATTTAACACACATGTTGCTTGGCATTTAAGCATAAGTTTCCAGGCCAAATGCTTTGGAACATAAAATACAAATGAATCTAATATTAGTCAGGTGAAATTATTGCAAGGTATTAACAGAGTATTTACAGATAGTGTTGTTATTTTGGTTTGGTTTCTTGTTTTGTTTTTCACAGTAGTACTTAGCTCAGGTTAACTGATTACCTTCTCAAGTCAGAAAACAGATCCTTCCCATTCCTCTGTGAAAGTCTGATGAGTTATGTCCTGCTCCAGAAGACAGAGTGCAAATCAAACCCAATCAAAATTAGCTCAATCTCTGATCAGTAGCAGCCTGATCTTCTTCATTACTATTAAGGAGTTTTTCAAGATAGAGATAGCACTGATATCATCCTGGAATTGGGAAAGATGACCACTTTACTGATAATGCTAGACCACTGGAACTATTATGTGTTCACATAAGCAATAAAAAATAAAGTTTCTCTCCAAATAGCATCAGATCAGCAGTACTCTATTTTGACTGCAATGTCCTCTAGGAAACTAATGCGAGTACCTTGCCAGCCTTTCCATAGAATCATAAAATCAATAAGGTTGGAAAAGACCTCAGAGATCATCAAGTCCAACCTGTTACCCAACACCTCACGACTAATTAAGCCATGGCTTCAAGTGCCATATCCAATCCCCTCTTGAACACCTCCAGGGATGGTGACTCCACCACCTCCCTGGGCAGGACATTCCAATGGTCAACACCTCTTTCTGTGAACAAAACCCCGAAAAGAGATTGATTAGGTCAAGTTAAGCCAGAGGAGAGCCACAAGGGTACTCAGGGACTGAAGCACCTGCTCTGCAAGGGAAGCCTGAAGGACAGGCCTGCTTCTGCCTAGAGGAGATAAGACTTTGATAGCAACTTCTAGTGCCTTTTGCTTTTTACAGGCAGGTCACTGAGAAGTTGGAATCAGGCTTTCCACAGTAATGCAAGGCGTCAGAATGAGAGACTGTGGGTCTGAGCTGAAGCAAGAGAAGCCCACATTATACATAAAGGGAAAGTTGTTTTTTTTCCCTGTGGGGATAGTCCAGAGTGGAGCAGGATGGCAAGAGAGGCAGTGGGGTCTGTGTTCTTCTAGCTTTTCAAGGTCAGGCCTCAAGTGCCATGATTTGACCTTGTTGCTCCTGCATATTTGAGAAGGTGATGCATAAACTTCCTGCTATCCTTTCCAGTCTGAGTTACCCAAGCTCTTTAGAGAAGAGTCAAAGGATATTCTGTGCCACACCTTTTTGCTTAAAATGTTCTGTGCTGAAACTGATAAGCCATCCAAACTCCTCCAGTCCTATCCATGTAAGAATTTAAAATTATTTTTTTTCACTCTATTTTTCACACCAGGTTTATAGTTTGAAACCCTTGCTAGCTTTCCCAATCAATGTCTGACTCACCCTGTGACATACTTATGGCATACTTTTATATATCAAAAACCCCTCCCATTTTAAGTAATGGTTGTCTCTCATATGCAAGAAGGTAACTTAAGGTGTATCGTTGAGTGTTGCAAACAGTCATTCTGTTAATTGTACATTTTCTGCATGCATCCAACTATGACTATCCAATGTTCTCTCCCTTCTTTAGGTGCATCAGTGTAAGCAGTCTTTAAATGCCACCTGGATCCCTGGGCACATGAGAACTCACAGATATGCAAGGAGGTTGGTACAGTCTGTATTTGCACTTGCATTTAGGCAAAGTGAATGTTTCTTCTTCATTGACTTAATTTGCTCAGTTTGGGTATTATCTCAGTGAAGGCTATGTTGTGTATATCCTCACTTTGCTGATTTCTCAGCTGCATTGTACTTTTTTTACAGCCTTCCGCTGCTACCTTGAAAACTTTCTGTAAAATTGAATTTGTTTCATGTTTTATCTCATTGCTTAGGTTATGAGCAAGCTGCTGTGCATTGGAGCTCTATAAACTATAGCTGATGATGAATTTTCAAATATTGGGTAACATTTTCCCCTACTATCTCCTAAGAAACATTCCAACTCATTAACCAGTTCATGTGCTTTGAAGATATTTTAGAGCATTCATTTTTCATATGTGAATTTGTAAAGAACAAAGTTAAGTGTGTTACCACCATTCAAGACTTCAAAACAGTTACCTTCAGCCACTCAATAAATTAAATCAACTGACTGGCAAGACTTGTTTTCCATAAAATCACATTTACCCAATTATTGTCTTCCTCTAATTCTTTATCAATTAACCCCCCATGATAGATTAGATAGATTGTTCCAGTCAATAAAGATTCAGTGAATAAACTGTTTCTCCAGCTACAACTAAGGGAAAAAGGAAACAAAGAGGGCAAATGGTACAAAAAAGGACAGAAATCTGGGAATAAGGTCAAAATTGCCCTAGCCTTTGAGATTAGCCCTATCTTCTTGTCTGCAGAGCTCAGTGTTTGGGCAGAATAGAGCAGCAGTGCCAAATGCGTTGCCATGGCAGATGTAAAATGACATTTTCTGTCCCCTAATCTCTTACAATTGATTGTTTGGTTTCCCACTATTTAGCCTGAGATTTCTGTCAAACTAGGCCACCATCTGTCATTCCATTTGCTCCTTCTGAAGTGTGGACAATGTTGCAGCTCTTTCAGTCATCAGGTATTTACTCTGGCCTCTCCTAAAATTTACTTTAAAATTTATCTTACATAGAATATCACCTGTCTAGAATCTTCCTCAGAAAATCTATTTCATGACTCATGAAAAAGTTATCTGTTCCTGCTGACTCAAGTGTTCATCCTCTCTATATATGACTTGATGTTTCTACTGGTCTGGGAATCTTTCATTTCATCAAGTACATTGTCTTGACTTTTCCAGATATAAAGTAGCAAATTATATCAGAAAGGTTGTTATTAATGAGGCAGAAGGACACGTTATGTAAATAGGTGCTCACCTTACTTTCAGTAATATTTTATTCTTAAAACACTTAAATGGAAGGTGCTTTGTTCTTTGTCCTACCTCCCACAGATTTTACCTATAATTTTTAACTTCCTCATTACATCTTCATACACTCTAAACTAGACATCATCCTCATTTTACCTATTCCTCCTTGTTTCATTATTATACATCTGTCTTCTATCTGGTATTCATTTATCCAGTAAGAACTTTTGCTCAAAAATAAAATTCTCCATCTTGATTGTAGCTTTATAACTATCTGAAAACTCTTCTTTAAAAACTTATTCCTTCTCTTTCGTTGGATCATTTCTTTTAGATAAAGATGCCCGAATCTTTCCTCACATACAAGGAAAGAGCTGTCTCCTTTTGATCAGTACCTATGCTAAACCATGCATCTTATCTTACAGGATTCAGAAATAACTGAAACAGGAAAAACTTTTAGACCTTGAAAGGGTTCTTGGTGGGAATGTAAATAAAGAAACTTTGGAGAGACTAAAAACAGCTTGCACAATGACCTTCTGACACTAGATTCACATTTACAAATATTTGCAGAAACCCACCAGAATACCAGTTAGCATTCTGAAGGGAAGAACTGATATGGAGAGGATCCAGAAACATGCCAGGTAGCATCCAAGTCAAAGCTACAAATTTCAGAACAGCAATCTGACTAAGACAACAGTTTTATCATCTCTCTCGCTATGTGTGTATATATATATATATATATATATATATATATATACACTCTTCTAATTGGTTTACCACATTCAATCTACTCATGTGTCAAGTTAGGAAAAAAAAAAGAGCTAAAGAAAGAACCAACTTGTAGGTGGTATAACCATCTTTCAAACTGCTGTCCAGTCTTCTGTTGTTTGTTGGGTTTCGTGTGTGTGTGGTTTCTGTTTTGTTTGTTGTGGGGTTTTTTGTTTGTTTTGTGTTGGTTTTTTGTGGGTTTTTTTAATTATTTTTGTTTGTGCTCTGGACCATAGTTTCAAGTCCCTACAGTGATCAATGTTGCCTTTGACACATGGGATGAATCTTCCACCTACATTATACCTGCTTTATTCCTCTTAACCAGGTTAAAGGAATGTTTTTAACATCTCAGACATGCAGTTCCTCCCACTAGATTTCTGTAATGTCAATTATATTAAACGTCTTCTTCTAAATGAGAACTTTCCAATTCTTTTGCTCCTAAATGCAAGATCAAGCAATTTAAATACAATTTTTTCCCCACTTTTCCCATCATTGTAGGTCATTTGATTGGATATTTGATTAATTAATACCTGTCCTATGTTTATCTCCTTTATGTACAGGACTTTAAACAAAATTTGAAGGGAGAAGGGGCTGAAACCAGTCCCCCAGACAGGAGTCTGAGGATGGTAAGCTGGAGTCAGGAGTGAAACCAGCAGCCCAGCTGAAGTGCATGTACACGAATGCATGCAGCATGGGTAACAAACAAGAGGAGCTGGAAGCCTTGGTACAGCAGGAAAGTTATGATGGAATTGCCATCACAGAAAGGTGGTGGGATGACTCACGTGGCTGGAGCACTGTAATTGATGGCTACAGGCTTCAGGAGAAACAGGCAAGGGAGAAGGGGTGGAGGGATGGCCCTGTACATCAGGGAGGCTCTAGATGCCATGGAACGAGAGATTAAGGATGACCAGTTTGAGTGCCTGTGGGTGAAAATTAGAGGGAAGGTCAAAAAGGCTGACATCCTGGTTGGAGTCTGTTATAGACCACCCAACCAAGAGGAAAAAGTTGATGAATTATTCTATAGGCAGCTAGAGGCTGTCTCAAGATCACCAGACCTTGTTCTTATGGGTGACTTTAACCTGCCTGCTATCTGCTGGGAACTTAACACAGCAGAGAGGAGGCAGCCTAGAAGTTTCTTAGAGTGTATGGAGGACAGCTTCTTATCCCAGATACTGTGCGAGCCTACCAGGGCTAAGGCTTCTTTTTACCAATACAGAAGGGCTGGTGGGAGATGTGGTGGTTGGAGGCTGTCTGGGGTCCACTGACCATGAAATAATTGAGTTTTCAATATGCAGTCAAGCTAAGAGGGGCATCAACGAAACCTCCACTCCGGACTTCCAGAGGGTGGACTTCAGGTTACTCAAGGAACTAACTCGGAAGGTACCTTGGGAAACAGCCCTTAAGAAAAAAGGGGTCCAGGAGGGCTGGACCTACTTCAAGAAAGAACTCTTGAAGACACAGGAACAGGCTGTGCCAATGTGCCAGAAGATGAGCTGCTGGGGCAGACAGCCAGCCTGGATGGGCAATGAGCTTCTGAACAAATTAAGGGGAAAAAAGAGGGCATATCATCTGTGTAAGGAAGGAGAGGTAACCCATGGAATGTTTAAGGATGATGCTAGATCATGTAGGAAAAATTAGAGAGGCAAAAGCCCATTTAGAGTTTAGACTGGCCTCTGCTGTGAAGGACAATAAAAAATCTCTTACAAAAATATTAATGGCAAGAGGAGGGGCAAAGACAACCTCCACTCCTTGGTAGACACGGAGGGGAATACTGTTGCAAAAGGTGAGGAAAAGTCAGAGGTGCTTAACACCTTCTTTGCCTCAATTCTTTATAGCAGGACAGAATGTCTTCCAGACAGCTGGCCTGCAGAGCTGGCAGATGGAGTCAGGGAGAAGCATAGTTCTCCTGTGTTCCAGAGGCAGTTAGAGATCTTCTCAGCACCTTGGATCACCACAAGTCCGTGGGACCAGATGGGATCCATCCTAGAGTGCTGAAAGAGCTGGCAGATGAGCTGGCCAAGCTATGCTCCGTCATTTTTCAGCAGTCCTGGCTCACTGGAGAGGTCTCAGAGGACTGGAAGCTGGCCAACATGATGCCCATCCACAAGATGGGCCGGTTGGATGAGCCAGGGAATTCCAGACCTGTCAGCCTGACCTCAGTGCCAGGCAAGATTATGGAACAGGTCATTTGAGTGCAATCACACCGCACTTACCAAGAATAAACCAAGAATAAACCAAACTAGGTTGGAAGAGACCTTCAAGATCCAAACCATCAACCAATTCAACCCACCTAAACAACTAACCCATGGTACGAAGCACTCCATCAAGTCTCCTCCTGAACACCTCCAATGATGGCGACTCCACCAGCTCCCCAGCCAGCCCATTCCAATGGGCAATCATTCTCTCTGTATAGAACTTCTTCCTAACATCCAACCTAAACCTCCCCTGGTGCAGCCTGAGACAGTGTCCCCTTGTTCTGGTACTGGGTGCCTGGGAGAAGAGACCATCATCCACCTGTCTACAACCTCCCTTCAGGTAATTGTAGAGCGTGATAAGGTCTCCCCTGAGTTTCCTCTTTTCCACGCTGAGCAATCCCAGCTCCCTCAGTCTTTCCACATAAGGCTTGTGTTCCAAGCCCCTCACCAACTTTGTTGCTCCTCTCTGGACTCGTTCCAACAAGTCAACATTCTTCCTAAACTGAGGGGCCCAGAACTGGACACAGCACTTGAGGTGCAGCCTAACCAGTGCAGTGTACAGGGGCAGAATGACCTCCCTGCTCCTGCTGGCCACACTGTTCTTGATGCAGGCCAGGATGCCATTGGCCCTCTTGGCCACCTGGGCACACTGCAGGCTCATGTTCATCCTACCATCAACCAGTACCCCCAGGTCCCTCTCTGCCTGGCTGCTCTCCAGCCACTTTGACCCCAGCCTGTAGCTCTGCATGGGGTTGTTGTGGCCAATGTGCAGAACCCGGCACTTGGATGTGTTAAATCTCATGCTGTTGGATTCTGTCTATCTGTCCAGCCTGTCGAGGTCCCTCTGCAGAGCCTCTCCTACCCTCCAGCAGATCAACTCCTGCCCCCAGCTTGGTCTTGTCAGCAAATTTACTGATGATAGACTCAATGCCCTCATCCAGATCATCAATAAAGATGTTAAAGAGGATGGGGCCCAGCACTGATCCCTGGGTGACTCCACTAGTGACTGGCTGCCAGCTGGATGTGTCACCATTCACCACCACTCTCTGGGCTTGGCCATCCAGCCAGTTCCTAACCCAGCTCAGAGTGCTGCTGTCCAAGCCATGGGTTGACATCTTGGCCAGGAGTTTGCTATGGGGGATGGTGTCAAAGGCCTTGCTGAAGTCCTGGTAGACTACATCCACAGGCCTCCCCACATCCACCAGGCGGGTCACCTGATCATAGAAGGAGATCAGGTTGTTCAGGCAGGACCTGCCCTTCCTAAATCCATGCTGGCTGGGCCTGATCCCTTGGCCATCCTGTAAGTGCTGTGTGATTGCACTCAAGATGTCCTGTTCCATAATCTTGCCTGGAACTGAGATCAGGCTGACAGACCTGTAATTCCCTGGTTCCTCCTTCCAGCCCTTCTTGTGGATGGGCACCACATTGTCCAGCTTCCAGTCCTCTGGGACCTCTCCAGTGAGCTAGGGCTGCTGGAAAATGATGGATAGTGGCTGGGCCAACTCATCTGCCAGCTCTTTCAGCACCCTAGGATGGATCCCATCTGGTCCCATGGACTTGTGGGGATCCAAGCTGCTGAGGAGAGTTCCAACCATCTCCCCATGGAACATAGGGAAACTGTGCAGCTCCCTGGCTCCTTCTGCCAGCTCAGGAGGCCAGCTGTCTGGAAGACATTCTGTCCTTCTAGTAAAAATTGAGGCAAAGAAGGTGTTAAGTACCTCTGCCTTTTCCTCATCTTTTGATACAACATTTCCCTCCATGTCAGCCAAGGAGTGGAGGTTGTCTCTGCCCTTCCTCTTGCTATTAATATATTTATAGGAGGACTTTTTGTTATCCTTCACAGCAGAGGCCAGTTTAAGTTCCAAATGTGCTTTTGCCTCCCTAATTTTCTTCCTACATGATTTGGCAACATCCTTAAACATTCCGTGGGTTGCCTCCCCTCTCTTCCAAAGATGATACACCTTCTTTTTTTCCCTTAGTTCCATTAAAAGTTCATTAACCATCCAGGCTGGCCATCTGCCACGGTGGCTCATCTTCTGGCACATTGGCACAGTCTGTCCCTGCACCTTCAACAATTCTTCCTTAAAGTAGGTCCAGCTCTCCTGGACCCCTTTATTATTAAGGGCTTTGTCCCAAGGAACCCTCTGAATTAGTTCCTTGAGTAACCTGAAGTCTGCCCTCTGGAAGTCCAGAGTGGAGGTCTTCTTGCTACCCCTTTTAGCCTGACCAAACACCAAAAATTCAATTATCTCATGGTCACTGGCCCCTAAGCACCCTCCAACCACCACATCACCCACCAGCACTTCCCTGTTGGTGAAGAGGAGGTCAAGCATAGCCTTGCCCCTGGTAGGCTCTCACAGCACCTGGGATAAGAAGCTGTCCTCCCTGCACTCTAAGAACCTCCTAGACTGCCTCCTCTCTGCTGTGTTGAGATCCCAGCAGATGTCAGGCAGGTTGAAGTTGCCCATGAGAACAAGGACAGGTGATCTTGAGACAGCCTTAAGCTGCCTATAGAATGCTTCATCAACATCTTCCTCGTGGTTGGGTGGTCTATAACAGACTCCAACCAGGATGTCTGCCCTGCCGGTCTTCCCTCTAATTCTTACCCACAAGCACTCAACTCGATCATCCCTAATCTCCATCTCAATGGCATCTAGTGCCTTCCTGATGTACAGGGCCACCCCTCCACCCCTTCTTCCTTGCCTGTCTCTCCTGAAGAGCCTGTAGCTGTCAATTGCAGTGCTCCAGTCATGTGAGTCGTCCCACCACGTCTCTGTGATGGCAACTACATCATAACTTTTCTGCTGCAACAAGGCTTCCAGCTCCTCTTGTTTGTTACCCATACTTCGTGCATTAGTGTACACGCACTTCAGCCGGGCTGCTGGTTTCACCTCTGACTCTAGCTTATCACCCCCAGACTCTTGCCTGAGGGGACTAGTTTCAGCCCCTTCCCTCTTCGAAACTAGTTTAAAACCCAGTCAATGAGACCTGCCAATTCCCTTCACAGGATCTTTTTACCTTTGGGGGACAGGCCGTTCTCATATACTGTGACCTTTCCCCTCCTCTGGGACAGATGTTCTCCATCTGTTGCCAGCTGGCCTGGTGCAGTAGAAAGTTTTCCAAGATCAAAAAACCCAAAATTCTTTTGACTGCACCAGCCTCTAAGCCACTTGTTAACTATAGCTGTTGACCTGTTCCTTATGGTATTCCCTCCTGCAACTAAGGGTATTGATGATAAAATTATTTGTGCACCTGACCGCTCAACCAGGTCTCCCAGGGCCCTGAAGTCATTTTTGATAGCCCTGGGAATTCTGATTGCAACATCATCATTCCCTAACTGCATAACTAGTAAAGGATAGTAGTCTTACAGGATGGCCAAGGGATCAGGCCCAGCCAGCATGGATTTAGGAAGGGCAGGTTCTGCCTGACAAACCTGATCTTCTTCTATGATCAGGTGACCTGCCTGGTGGATGTGGGGAAAGCTGTGGATGTAGTCTACCTGGACTTCAGCAAGGCCTTTGACACCATCCCCTGCAGCAAAATGCTGGCCAAGCTGACAGCCTGCGGCTTGAACAGCAGCACTCTGTGCTGGGTTACGAACTGGTTGGAGGGCTGAGCCCAGAGAGTGGTGGTGAATGGTGCCACATCCAGCTGGCAGCCAGTCACTAGTGGTGTCCCCCAGGGATCAATGCTGGGCCCCATTCTGTTCGATATCTTTATTGACGATCTGCATGAGGGCATTGAGTCCATCATAAGTAAGTTTACAGGTGACACCAAGCTGGGTGCAGGTGTGGATCTGTTCCAGGGTAGTAGGGCTCTTCAGAGGGACCTTTACAAGCTGGACAGATGGGCAGAGTCCAATGGCATGAGATTTAACACATCTACGTGCCAGGTTCTACACATTGGCTACAACAACCCCATGCAGTGCTATAGGCTGGGGTCAGAGTGGCTGGAGAGCAGCCAGAGAGAAAGGGTCTTGGGGAGTACTGGTTAATAGTAGACTGAACATGAGGCAGCTGTGTGCCCAGGTGGCCAAGAAGGCCAATGGCATCCTGGCCTGCATCAGGAATAGGGTGGCCAGCAGGAGCAAGGATGTCTTTGTGCCCCTGTGCTGAGCACTGGTTAGGCCACACCTTGAGTCCTGTGTCCAGTTCTGGGCCCTTCAGTTTAGGAAAGATGTTGAGTTGCTGGAACGTGTCCAGAGAAGGGCAACCAAGCTCGTGAGCGGTTTGGAGCACAAGCCCTATGATGAAAGGCTGAGGGAGCTGGGGTTGCTTAGCCTGGAGAAGAGGAGGCTCAGGGGAGACCTTCTTTCTGTCTACAACTCCCTGAAGGGAGGTTGTAGCCAGGTGTGGGTTGGTCTCTTCTCGCAGGCAACCTGCACCAAAACAAGAGGACACAGTCTCCAGCTGCACCAAGGGAGGTTTAGGCTGCATGTTAGGAAGAAGTTCTTCACAGGAAGAGTGATTGCCCATTGAAATGTGCTGCCCAGGGAGGTTGTGGAGTTATCATCACTGAAGGTGTTTAGGAAGAGACTGGATGAGGCACTTGGTGCCATGGTTTAGTTGATTAGATGGTGTCGGGTGATAGGTTGGACTTGATGATCTTGAAAGTCTCTTCTCTTCTCTTCTCTTCTCTTCTCTTCTCTTCTCTTCTCTTCTCTTCTCTTCTCTTCTCTTCTCTTCTCTTCTCTTCTCTTCTCTTCTCTTCTCTTCTCTTCTCTTCTCTTCTCTTCTCTTCTCTTCTCTTCTCTTCTCTTCTCTTCTCTTCTCTTCACTTGCTACCTTCCTTCCTACTCTGCTTGCCTCCATTTTTAATAATTATTGCAACAACACAAAAGATACTGTTCTCGCAGTCTTTCAAAAAACTTCTGTTAAGGCTCTGCAAAAAGAAAATCTATTTCTCTGTAGTAATATGAATAATGATGTGTCTCCATTATTTTTATCTTGTTTCTATCTCACTCTTGGGAACAGAAAAAATGGAGACAAGTCTTCTTCTCTCATCCATCTAATTTCATTTAATGTCATACTGATCCCAGGGTGTATCATCACTAGCAGTGAGTGGCTTCATAGTTCTACCTAGTTCCTGCAGTTCAAGTAAGCAATTCAGGATTTGTGCTTTTCTCCTCCAAAGAGACAGCATATAATATCCTGTTGTTCTTGCCTTGCTGAGAGGAATAATCTCACTACTAAGAATGGTTGTCCATAATTTTAATACAGATGAAGAACTTCTCTTGGTTATGTTTACTTCATGTCAGAAGGATATCTTGCATCCTGTTTAGCTGGGTTTTGCTTCTTTTTGGTAAGATGTTTTAGCAGTTGACTTACTAATAATGTGGTAACCATCTGATGTCTCAAATCATGTTAAAAACTGATCCTATTTCTCATCTTTGACTAGCACTCTCCATTCTGCACTGCACATGAGTACAGGTTCTGGAGTATGTAAAAATGGCTTTTATAGAGTCTTGAATTCCACCTAGAATAGAATAGACCAGGTTGGAAGAGACCTTCAAGATCATTGCGTCCAACCCATCATCCAACACCACCTAATCAACTAAATCATGTAACCAAGCACCCTATCAAGTCTTCTCCTGAACACCTCCAATGATGGTGACTCCACCACCTCCCTGGGCAGCCCATTCCAATGGGCAATCACTCTCCCTGTGTAGAACTTCTTCCTAACCTCCAGCCTAAACCTCCCTTGATGCAGCTTGAGACTGTGTCCTCTTGTTTTGGTGCTGGTTGCCTGGGAGAAGAGACCAACCTCTGCCTGTCTACAACCTTCCTTCAGGTAGTGGTAGAGAGCAATAAGGTCACCCTTGAGTCTCCTCTTCTCCAGGCTAAGAACTCGAAGTTACATTATTTTTGCATTTTAATTGTCTGCTCATTAAAAGGGTCATTTGATCTGGACTGACATTGTTTTTTGCTTAGCTTCATAGAGCAAAGGAGACCTTAAAAATGGATAAAGGTCTCAGCTGGAGTTTTCCCAGGTATATGTCTGGGGGAAAGAACATAACAATATTTTCCTAAAGATTGAGAAAAATAAAGTGCCAGTGCAATTACACATACAAAACTGCAGAGCACACCTTCATTATTTATGCATAAGCAAACAGGGAGATGCTTGCAGAGTTGAAAATCAAACCATATGAGGCTATAGTGATATTTTGTTGTTATTCTTTTGTTCTTGCTGGTGGATATGCTAGTGCAGTTGGAAAGATGAGAAAAGTTCTAAGCTCCTGTGTTTGGACAATGGCTGCTACATACCCTTCAGAAAAAATACTTTGTTCAGAGAAAGAAACTTTATTAACATTTAGAATGTTAAGATAACAGGGCAATTTTAACTGTAGTTAATATGATACCACCTTCACTGAATTCTGAACTGGATGTGACCTATGCTCACTTTGTAAGAAATTTGCAACATTCAGTACTACCTGTGAAGCGAGGTCTTGAGCATCATAGAAAATACAGGGAGAGAATTGTGCATAAATGAGTATAAAACAGCAAGGGCCCAAAAAAAGACACAAGAACTCTCTAGGAGCTTGAAGCTTATCTCTACACGATTGTGTGAAGATTTCCTCAGGTGTTTGCTTATCAACAGAGCAAGAAGCAGCCTCTGCCCAGCCTAGGGTCCCCCAGAGGCAGAAAAGCTAAACTGAGTCACACCTCTGTGCCTCAGTATATAAACCAAATAGTATATTTGTTTCTACATTTCCTGCAAATCTTGTGCCTTATGTATTCCTCAGGCAAACCAAACTTAAAAGCAACTATACTGGGAAGAAAAGCAATGAAAATGGATCTCAATGACTTTCTAACTTTTTTTTACCAGGACACTGTAAACAGCAAGCCAGAGGCAGCATGTTACGAATGAGGGAATCGAAAGATTAATAGAAGTTGCTAAGCAACCAGGGAAAATTATTCTTGGAAATGACATTTGGACTGAAAAGGGACGGTGTCTGACCAAAGCCTTCCTGCTGCAGAGGGGTTAACCTAATAAGAGTGCTATGCAGAGTTATCTGCAGTCGAGTCTTCACAGTCTTAAATGGAAGTTACTTAATAACAAGTGAACTAAACAGAAGGCTGAAAAGCTGTAATGTGAAGAACTAAAACAGGCTAAGCTGTAACTAGGAAGAAAAAGCAGAATAACTGCTTGCAGTGGGAGAGGTAAAGCCGTGTCACTGCAGCAGCTGGAGCATGCACATCTGTGTTAAGAGCACAGAGCTGTTCAGTGAGTCAGGTTGCATGCAGTACATTTACATGCAGCACATTCAGTGATTTTTAAGAATATGATGTGACAGTATAGCAATTTATTGGGAAGCATGGTAAAATGAATAGAGTTATGATGCACTGCAACAATCATTTCTGCCCTGGCCTCCTGAATTCATGTTCAGGGTAAAGAACATATATAGCTCATTCCCAATGGCAAAGAAGACTGCGACTAACCCCCCCGAGAGCACTGCAGAGGTAACTTTACAGCACAGTCATGTGTGTATGTTTGCCACATACAGGACTGTATTACTTGATGTTGCACAGGCAAGGTCAACACCTTTAAAGCAATCTAGAAAACAGATGATAGCCACAATAGTGACAGGCACCTAATCTATCTCTAATATCAATGGGAAATTGAGTATTTAGTATTCATGGATTTGGTCATAGTTCCCACCAACTGATGTAGACTCTCATCTCCAGTTCTAGGCAGAGTCAAGAGCACAGGAATGAAGTTTTTCATTCTAATATCTGTAATGACAAAAATATCTTGAGAACAGTAGTCTGAGTTGACAATGCTTTTTATAGTACTCCAAATTGCCCTATGACACTGTGAGGACAAAATCGGTTTATTCTGATGAAAGACAGAACTGTGAAAGAGTTCAGCTGAGTTCTTGATTTCACCCTGGCAGAGTAGAAGGAAATATTGGCAACCCCAAGTAGCAAAGAATAGGTTCACACTGTGATAATGACAGATTGTCTTTTTGTGGACTTCATTGTTACATTTCTGATTTAACAATGTGGTCTTTTTCCAGCCACTTAATCTGGTTCCATATTTTGGGCTAACTAAAGTTCAGTTTTGTCCCAAGTGGAATCAAGAAGTGAATCTTGCACCCTTCTCTAGTTTGGACATTTGCGCTGGTGTGAAAGGACTGTATCAATACAGATCATATGATCTGAAGAGAAATGAGAACACAGATGTTCCTTGCAAACCATCTGAGGCAGTGGACTTTTTGTTATGAAACCAACACATCAGCATTTGCAATGAAAAGCATACCTTTAAAAACAAAGACCATCACTCTAGATCCGCTTCAAAGCTGATCTCACAAAATGGTAAGGTCTAAATGGACTCTCATCATCTCACCCCGTTTTGCTATCCCTGTAGACTCAGTGACAGATGAGAGGAATTGGCATCTCTGAGCTCTGGATTTCTTGCGCGTCTATCTTCTGCTTCAGAATAGTTTTTACGTTTATATGCCTGGTGCACCAAGAAAAAGTATGCCGAGCAGAACATGTTTGTTGTTGAGATTTGAAAACATGTCAAGATCCTCAAATATTATGCAGTGGACATGCATCTGGAAAAAAAACCCAAAACCAAACCAAAAACACAAAACAAAACAAAGAAACAAACAAAAAACCCAAACAAACACCCACTCCCCAAAAAAAAGCAACCAAAAAAAACCCCACCACCAACTTTCCACTGAAACAGCCTGTTTTGCATCTGCAGAGACTAGCCCATTTTCCTCCAGTAGTTATACCAAAAATTATTTCCCTCAAAAATGAGAACTCAGCTTGGAGCAGAAAATAGCAAGCAAGTTTGTTATCCAGTTTACAAATAAAAATGAAGTGTGGAACTGAAATTTATTGGTTCTAAAATCTTGAAGGACACAGTCACCAGGAACAATCTGTTCAGTTCATTGTATTACTTCATAAATCAGTTTTTAATGTAGAATATGATTTGATAAGCTTATTTTCTCTTTTGTATCCAGCAAATGTAAGGCAATTTAACAAATAAAACTACTCTTAAATTCTGCTGCATGTAATTTAGCTGACTTCTAATTTCCATCTAAATGTTGCTTTGGCATATCACAAATATGAAGTTTCATAGAGACAGAGCATATGCTGTTTACATTTATCTAAGCAGCTATTGAACTGTAAATGGTTATGTAGCTTAATGTAGTTATTCAGTCTTATTTAATCTTGTGAAGATATTGTATGCATCCTTCTGTTATAAAGAATTATGAAATCTAGTGAAAGAACTACAGCATTTGGAAGAACTATAGCAGTTGAAAATTCACATATAATTATAGCTTCACAACATGAATCAACTTTTCTTCAGGAAAATAAAAAGGGAACAAGATTAAAATGCATGACAACACGAATGAAGACCTCTTCCATGGCCTTGGTATGACATTTTACATCAATTCATCCTGAAAATACTGTGTAGATCAGGCTCTTGAATCAGTCTGGCATACTTTGAGCACTATGAAATGTTAGCTGTTCTAAAGGTAGCATGGTGGGGTGCATCTTTGCCTTTGCTGAGTAGCAGTTAAATGTACCTAACACTACTAAGAAGCCAGAAAGTCAAAGCAGGGAAAACATCATTGGAAGCTAAAGGAAGAAATACACTAATGGAATGTCAGTGCACGTCCATTTTCACCAGCATTTCCCATCTCACAGCGCAGAAAGCACAGGTCTTGTGGCAGTGCAAGAGTGGTACATGCTGCAGCCTGATGCACACAGCCTATGAGCTGTGTTAGGTTAATGACTGTGGCAGAAACTACTGCAAATCCAAGTGTAAAGTTATACAAAATTGCTAGAAACAAACAAAACTGAAGCAGCTTTAACTTTTTTTTTTCCCATGGTTGAAACAGTTCTATGAAAGGTATGGATTCAAAAGTAGTTCAGATCCTGCTCATGGCCTGTGTCCCCACAGCTCCAGACAGCAGCGCACAGGATGAGACAGCAGCAGTACCGTCTTCGTCTTCCCTCCTGAGTTTTAACAACAGAGAGGCTGACTTGGGGCAAGGAGCAGCACCAGGGTTGTACAGCTAGAAACTTTTACCGGCGGGAAGTGTACTCTGACTGCTCCCATTCTAGCTGGGCAATTGGATATAAATATGTTTACTCTGGGATCAGTGGTCTCTGGCACAGAAGATGTCTCACATTACAGGGAAACCTGCTTCCAGAAGAGTGGGTTTTTGCCTTTTTTGACATTAACACTGTAGGTGTCTCTAGCCGTATCTGTAGTCATGAAAACAGAATAACATATGTCTTTATCCATTTAAAGCACCATTTCTTTCCAACAAGGTCAGCAGGCAAAAACAGGAGCTTGGCATTTATTTTGTTTCCTAATAGTAAATGCTGTGATGTCCAGGGATGTAGTTCAGTGACATGTGGCAATCCAGTTTGTGTGTCCCTGCCGGAGAGATCAAGGAACTGGAGGGTCACAGACCATGTATTGGTGGGATGGTGAATATCCCCAGTCAGTATCCCTGTGACTACTGCAGGAGATCACCACAGGCATAAGGTCACTACCTGAGCCTCTCTATCATTGAAATGATGTAGCATTAAATAGTTAAATATAGTGCACTTCAAACCTAACTCTTTTTTAATGACAAAAATCTCTGGAGAATCTGTGTGAAGACAATCAAAAATATCCAGTGAATAAATAGTGTTTTATAGGAACATTTCTAAAACAAATTTGCACACATCTGCCATCTTGCTTTTTGTGCCATTATGGTATCTAAATATTCACAAAAAATGGTGACAGAAAAGTTAGACTTCACACACAACAGAATAGGAGCTTGAAATACCACAGCTGGTTTCTCAGGAGGCTGACCAGCCTGACGGATGTGCTGGTTGGGGTCTTGCAGCCATGAGCAAGCTCTCCAACAGCCCAGTGTGGTTTTCAGCTGCAATAATTGCCTGCCTTCAAAGCTCTGCTGTGGCATTCAGGTCCTAGTCATGCATGCCCTATGAGTCCACAAGGCTGGTGACCTCAAGAAGATGAAGGATAGTGGCTGCTAGCCATGCAGCCCAGTGCCCAGGAGAGAGGGCAAGCTCAAGAAGGTTATTTCCTTTCAGAGAGCTCTGAAGATTGCCCAGGTGTGGGCAGGAAGAAGCTGAGAGCCCCATCCAAGACTCACTCAAAGAACTCCCCAAACCAGGGTGAAGGACAGGACTTGGTCAATACATGGGTGTTAGATGGCGACATGCTGCTGTTTCTTCAGGTTTTTCTTTGCATTAGGCAGTTGCTATCATAGTGCTGATTCAAGTTCCACAGTTGTGTTCTGCAGCTGCTTTAGATAGTAATCTCAAAAGCCCTAAAATTTTGTAAAGTCAGGATCAACTGAAAAACTGAAAATTCACATCACTATCAGGTTTTGTTTATGTGTGAGTAATGGCAATTTAGCTTTTTAAGCCGTCATTACAGTTGCATTAGCAGAAGCTTATGGGCAACTGTTTCATCTGGCAGCACTTAGAGATTCACAAATTGAAAACATGATAGAAGAAGATGTAGTTTAGCTTGCTGAAAAGCAATGCTGTCCTTCCTCCATTCTCTTGTCCAGATTTCCAACACAACAGGAACACAATGACCACATTATTGAGGCCTTTTGGAATAAAGATGCTAAATGGGTTTCAGTCTGGCAATACAAACACTATTTGCCTCATCTTGTTTATATTTTTATGCTGTCATACAATAAAGATCACATCTAGGTACACACAAGCACCTGCTGCCTATTTGCTTATGTGCTGGTAACAGCACTCAAGCTTGGTTTCGGCAGATTTTTCTCCCTCTGAGCAAAATAAATACTTAGAAGACTGACTGCTGCTGCTCTCTGCCAGCACATGAGTTCCTGAACCATCACTCCAAGTGGGCTATGGGGCTGCTTTTCTCTGCAGAGGCTCTCCTTCTCCACCCAGATCTGCCAGGACACAGATCCTGGAGATCTCATCTCCCTGATCATGTTGCCTCCATCATACTGAGGTTTTAACTATTAAACATAATAATTTAAAATTACCAAACAGGACAATTTTAAAATAAGGTTATTAATGCTAAATCACCAACCCCAGGAGTGCTTCTTGCCTAGAATTCGTTTTCTTGTGATCTCCATGAGGGCAGGGCTGCCCGTGAGCCTGTGGCCACAGCCTGGACAGCTTCTCCTCCACTGTCTCTTCTAGTTCAGTATTCTTTAGTGGTAAAGTATAAATCCAGAGTCATCTATGCAGTAATTATGCTGCTCATAAAGTGTAATACCACTCAGTATTTCCTAGGAGGCGTGGCACATCTTACACTTTCCACTTCCAACCCAGGGCAAAAAGAAGATTTTCCTTGTATTGTGAAAAACAGCATGGTCCCACACTGAGAGACAAGGAGAGTTGGGATATTGTTCGATATAAATATTTTAGTGATGTTCTTTGCCTCTGCTTTTGGGTGGGTTGCAGAACAGTTTTTTGAGGCAGGGATCGCTGCTTGTGTTAAGGCTTGTGAAGGTTGTAGGAAGGAAACAAGGACAATACAGAGAAAAAAAATACTCAGATGAGCTTTGCAGAGAATGGAATTACCTCTGTTTAGTTTCTGTGCAAAAAGTATAAAAATCTGTTTCTGCCATCATTGTACAAGTAGAGGTATATGTGCTGTAAGTGTTGCATGAACATGTGTGTACACACACATATATATAGTTTTGCATGATTCTTCAAAGCTTTTCTCAGGGAATAAGGACTTACAAAAATCAAGCAGCTGGAAATTAAAAGGAAGAAAAGTAATCCAGGCTATCACAAATCCCAAATCTCATTTATGGCCTCCTCTAAAAGAGGCCAATTGAATATGTGATCCTTGTAATAAACAGGTGTACTTTGTTGTACTATCAGATTATCTCATGGGAAAGATATCAGAATCTTAAAAGTAATCATAATGTGGTTATCAGTCAGAAACTGTATTGATTTATTTTTTAAATGAAACTGTAACTGGGAAGGTACAATATTTGGTTTTAAAAGATGACAATTTTACTGACTTGTGTGGGCTGAGAATAAAAAAAAAAAAAGCCAGCTGATGGAAAGTCTCAGATCTGATTGAAGAATCAAACTGAAAATTATTCCTGCATGAGCTGAAGCATAGACAAATAGCCCAGTTCGCCGGTTTGTTATGTTTATGATGGCTGTTAGTAACCTGGGATCAGAGATGAGGCAGGGATTAATAATTTTTTATTGCTGTTCAGGGGAATTTTAGATGGAGCCACTGTGATCCTTTTCTGGTTAAATCTTCACCAGAGAGTGAGAAATTACTCTCTAGATAGAGAGTAAAGAAGTAGGAACTTCTTGCAGATGGGTTGTGCGTATTGATTGGGAATTGGTACCTCTAGAGCTAATGTGTGTTTATGGTCCAGAGTACAGGCAGAGAATAATTCGTTAGCTATTTCTTCAGGTCACAAAGGCTGAAGTGAAATGTCTGGGAAAGAACATGTATATCACTGAGAGAAATATGCAATTCTGCAACACATTCAGTGGGGGCCACAGAAAAATAAACAGATACGTAACTGCTGCTGGAAGAAGTGTACCAGTGGAAACTCATTTCAGAAACATTAAGTATAGACATTTCATAGAGGATTTTTCTTTTCTGTGATAATAAGAAATGAAGGAAAAGCAGAAACTGTAGAATTAAGGACATGGAGAGCACAACAATGATTTGCCTTGGGTCCAGCAGAGCAGCCTATGACTATTACTTTCCTGAAGTGTAGTGTGCCTCCAGGAGCTGCTGTCCAGCCCCATGTGCCACAAGTTGCATATCACCCTCATGACTGTGTCAGGGTTTCTTTAAGAACATCTTCCTCTCAGACTTCTCAGAATATGAATTTAATCTTTACTATCTTGAATCTACTAACTCCTGCAAATGGAGTGGTACTGCAAAACATTGATGGAAAATACTGCATCCAACTGCTCATGAAACTGCAACACACAGACACACTAACAGCCTGTTTCACCTCTGAATTTAATTAGTTTTACTAGACTAGACTAGACTAGAATAGAATAGAATAAACCAGGTTGGAAGAGACCTTCAAGATCATCGCATCCAACCTATCATCCAACACCACCTAATAAACTAAACCATGCAACCAAGCACCCTATCAAGTCTCCTCCTGAACATCTCCAGTGACGGTGACTCCACAACCTCCTCAGGCAGCCCATTCCAAAGGGCAATCACTCTCTCTGTGTAAAACTTCCTCCTAACCTCCAGCCTAAACCTCCCCTGGTGCAGCCTGAGACTGTGTCCTCTTGTTCTGGTGCTGGTTGCCTGGGAGAAGAGACCAACCTCCGCCTGTCTACAACCTCCCTTAAGGTAGTTGTAGAGAGCAATAAGGTCACCCCTGAGTCTCCTCTTCTCCAGGCTAAGCAACCCCAGCTCCCTCAGTCTTTCCACATAGGGCTTGTGTTCCAAGCCCCTCACCAACTTTGTTGCCCTTCTCTGGACAGGTTCCAGCAAGGTCTGATGCAAGGCAGTATCAAAATCAGTCTTCTGTTATGACATAGTCTGTCTGCTTCTCTCTGCAGGACTAAGCACACACCAAAAACCATGAGCAACCTCACTGGGATACTGAAGAAATTTTTATTTATGAACAAGCTAAAGGGCAAAAAAATAATGTCATAGTATCATAGTATCAGTCAGGGTTGGAAGGGAACACAAGGATCATCTAGTTCCAACCCCCCTGCCATGGGCAGGGACACCCCACACTAGATCAGGCTGGCCAGAGCCTCATCCAGCCTGGTCTTAAACACCTCCAGGGACAGCGCCCCAACCACGTCCCTGGACTAGCCGTTCCAGGGCTTCACCACTCTCATGGTGAAGAACTTCCTCCTCACATCCAGCCTGAATCTCCCCACCTCCAGCTTCATTCCAGATAAAACCTTTTCTCTTACAATCACAGGCTGCTTCTTTTAATCAAAATAACAAACTAAAATGAAGTCATGCCATTTAAAATGAGCTTCCCAGAAGCAAACAAGTGCACATAAGGCATAAAGGTTAATAAAAGGAGTATACTAATGATGAATAGCAAAACTTTTGATCCTTCTAGGTGCTATGAATTATATCTTTTTTTCACACTTTCAAGTACAAAAATCTGCAGTCCAGGGAAAGAATGAACTACAGAGGCTTATTTCCATGGTGATCTTTTCAAACTTCATGTTAGAAATACAAATTCACAAATTTGTAAAAATACCTATGCAAATAATAAGCAGGTGAGCATTAAATCAGCCACCTACTCTGCCTCTGCATCAGGAATGGCATGGGCAGCATGTGCTCAGAGGTGTGAAGCAGGGGTACATTGGCACCAGCACCAATAGGTGGTGACCCCTAGAGATTTCCCAGCATTTCCACACTTTGTCTGCACCTATTGGTCAGCAGATCATCCTTGATTTCAATATTACAGGATCTGGCACTTCCTACACTAAACCACTCTGTTTTCAGCAGTGGAACATGTACTGGGCTTTCAGAGGTTTTATGGATTTCTAGTAAGAATAAACAAGAGGTGGGCATGAAATGTTGACACACAGGTGTGCTTGCTTCCTTGATTTATGTGTCCCTGGCACCCCAAAAACATTAGAAAAGCTTTGGCACAGGGAGACTGACACATAAAGAGCAACTTTCATTTGCAAAACCTCACCTTCCAAAGCAAATTTCACCTTAACTAAAACAGTAATTTATTTTTTTTTTTCTTCAAGAGAACAGTGCTGTCATAATTGCATTTGACAAGACTCACCAGTTTTACAGGTGTTATTTAGTAACACAGTGTTTGCCAACACAACAGACTCTTTATTTCAAAGGTGAAACAGCTTTGAAATGGCGAATGAAGTTTGGCAAATGTTGGCAACTACTTTGAGAGTGAATTATTACCAGGAACACTTTTTTTTTTTTGCTACACAATTACTCTGTTCTCTATGAGAACCCCTACTGATCCAGCTCAGGGACAGCAGACACAGTGATACCACATCCATAAGCTATGGCAAAGCCACAGTAAAATATTAATACACATCTCCAGCTGTCACCTAAGTACTAACAGTTTTAAAATAGTTTATTCCTTGCATATCGAGCATTTGGCAAGCTGAACTGAGATGTTTAGATGCTTGATTGATTTATATTCCTATGATAGTCTTGTATTTGTTCAGTTCTGCCTCTATCATGCCAGGGATAGGTATTTGGGCTTCAGAGTTTTCCTTCCGTATGTTGTGCATACAACAGTTGGCACTGCAGTTTGGTTGGTTGCTTGGAGACAGCTGCACAGATGTACAGTGGCATAAATCACACCTGGCTCTGTTGCTAAGGAAATAAGACCATCTCCTTTAGGCCTTGTAATAAGACAGGCAAACATAATTCGTATTCAGGATATGTAAATATTGCTTTAATTTAACAAAAGTGAAAAGGGAACTACATAATGCACATCTGTAACAGCTTTCATGGTGAGCAAATACTGCATTTCCTTTCTTCTGGAGGTGATTAGTGGCAGCACAGGATTAGAACACATTGTGTGATGGAAAAGAATAGACACAATCTAGATTTGGGGCATAAAAACTCAATGAACTTTTTTGAGGGTTTTTAAACTTGCAGAGCAGTGTGCCTGCTGCTCATCCTAATGACTATGGAGCTTCAAGGAAAATGACAAGGAATTTTCTATTCTAACAAAAGCATTACTGTAGGAATGAAAATTTAACTTGAGAAACTACGTTTTTCCTTCAGGAACACCACAAAAGAAATTAATTTGTAAAGCTAGTGAAAAATCACGGGTGTGTATTTCAGTTGTCTTCGACAAAATGCTCTTTAGGTAAGGGTTAGCTGAGAAACTGCATTTGCAGAACAATGGAGAAACATGTTTCTATCTCTCTCAATTTCCCTCAGGCTTCTTTCCTGAGAGGAAACTGGGAAGCAGCATGAGCATGAAAGCTGGTTGGACGGACCTGTTGCTCCTGCTGATCTGTCAGAACAGCAGGAAGGAGTATGACAACCTCAAATCTGAATTATAGTGTCCCCTTGGTGAAAGCAGTGTGCAAATAGCTCTCTTTCTATAAACAATGCCACAATATGTAGTGCTTGGTATTTTGCTTTTTCAAACATGACAAGCTATCTTATCTTTTATCCTTTGCAAACCCCATGTAAATCCCTAACCAACAAAATTCTTCACTATAGGGAAACAAATACTTGGAAATTTTACTCCTGAGAGGTATTACGAACTTTAGAGGTACCTAAACATTTGGTCTGTTACCAGCATGGCCACTGATTTGCAGATCTCATAATTATTTCTGTGTGCTTCATTTATTTATTTTGATTTATACAAGCGATAGAGGAAGAGCCTATCCCTGTCCCTAAGCATTCTTTGTAACTTTTGAGATGCATTGTAAACTTTCCAAGCTTTATCAGACAAAGCACAAGCAACAATATTTATTCCTTCTTATGAATCTTTTAAAGACCTTGGTTTAAATGTCCACTATTATCCTCCTGATAAGTATTGCCTTCAAGATTCAGGAAACAGATCTGGGCTTTGGAGGCTTCACTAGGATATATTTCTTTAAGGGAAAGAAAAAATGTCAAACAAAACATTTTTTTCCCAGTAATTCCTTTCATCTGATTCTGGGTAAAGCTGATGGCATGAAGGGGTGGTCCTGGTGATGGTTACTGGAGGATCAGATGCGTCATGGGTCCTGCAGCTTTCCCTACCATGGGAGGCTTGGGAGTTGTGAGAGACACTGAGGTGAAGTGTAGAATCACCAGAGTGAAAACTTGCCCAGGATTTCACATGCACATGTAACCACCCAAATACTTGCACACTAATTATTCCTTCAGGTTACCAGTTTGTACTGCATTAGTGAGTAGAGGGCCCTGTTAGCAAGTTGCTGTGAGCAACATCTGAGCTAGATGAAGAGTTTAATAATGTAGTAAAGAAAGGGAATTGAAGGGAGAGTGAAACACGGAAATAGTGAGGATCATTGTAATACATAGTGTTGCCAAAACATCTCTCCAGCCATCGCAAGGTGTTTACCAAGTGCTGTATAGTAGCTGGATGATGAGAATATTGTAAAAGAAATTACAATTATCTCTCTCTTATCACTCACAGACACAGGCAGTTTTAGTAGAGAGATTAATTGCCTTTTCATACTTATATTTCTAAATATTTTATTTATGTATGTACATGAAATGCCAGAATTTCCATTGGTATCTAGTGAGACTTCTTTTTATTTTTTTTTCTCCTCAAGGATTGGGTACACATTAAAAGGAAATTCAAATAATACAAATATACTTTCATGAGGACATTTCCCCCACCCCCCAGCCCGAAGGTATTATTCCATGGTTGGCAAATCACTTATCCACTGCTGGCACACATAGGGCTTCTGAAATACTTTGCTCTTATGTTTTTTTCTAATTATCCTTCTTAACTGTCCTAGAGCACCTCTCCATGCATCAGAAAGAAGGTGACATTTCCAGCTGCTCTCAGCTGAATTTCTCTAACTCACTGAAAGTTGCTTACACAGCTTCTCCCAAGAAAAAGAATTTCCAGAATATTTCTAGAACATAATGAGTATACTGGAGAACAGTTGTGGTGGTGACTGATACTTTTCTCTCAGAATGTTGAAATTCCTCTAGTATGGGCAATGAATCATGTTTCAGCTGGACTTCCAACTTCAAGTGTGCATGCATGAAGCACCTTTCTCAAAATGGCTTTGTTCTTCCTGGAGGCAGCAGGATTTCAAAGTACTTAATTTGATTTCTGGGATGCCTTTAATTTGGAAGAATAATGATATCTGTCTCAACACAGGTCAAGAAAATGTTCTTCCTGAGAGCCCAAGTTTTTTTCCAGGGAAGAAGAATGGTGCAGGAGGTCAGTGCATACTTCTGACTTTCATTTGCAATGTGAGAAGTAGCTCCTGCTTTTGCTCCTCATTCCATAATGCTCTGCCTGTTAAACCAACAGCATTAGGTGCAAATTTCTTGCAACATTCCAGAGAAAGCCAAGACAGCACTTGAGAAAGCTGCCTCCCTTATGTTTGGCATTGAGCCTCCTATTGACTTCAAAGGTGTGAGGATTTTACCCACTGTATCTCCTCAATCTGTGTGTATGATTTGAGCTGTTTATCATCCAGAGCATTCTCAAACCTCTTGTTGTCTCTTCCCTTTCAGTAGTGGAAAACTATTCCAAAAATTAAATGCTAAAAATGGGACCAAGTCTTGCTGTTTTTCCACTTCATATGGCTAGTGAAATAACACATCAACATCCCTGATTTTCAGATGGCATATGTATAAAGCAACAGCAAAGACACATTGTTGGTCTATCCTTACACTGTAGCTGCTGCTGAATATGCCATATTATTTCCACACAGAGATTTTCAACAAAATACTTATTTCCTAAATCAGTGTACATTTGCTTCCATTCATAAATATGTATTGACTGATTTTGATGTGCTTACATATGGACATTTGCATATATCCTGTTGATTTACATAGAACTGGATCTCACCATATTTCAGAAAGAATCTTGTTAAAAGGCTACTTTAAAATCTTCAGATTTAGCTTAGCACTTAAAATTACCCTAATTAAGCCTACATAAACACTTTGCTATGTTCTGCTACTGTGCTCTGCTCAGAAGGATCTTTTCATCTGCCTGGACAGAGATGAAACCAAAGACTTTTTTTTACCTCCTCAGCTTCTTCCTCCTCTCCAAATCTGTCTGGGCCTCCTCCATTCCACAACGCCTTTGCTGGCACTGGAGACTGCCCTGCCATCAGCTATCAACACAACCCAGCTATGCCCTGGCTCTCCAAACCCAGGCTCTATGACAGCCCTAGCACCCAAGGAGCTTTCTCTGCACTGCAGGCCACTGAAAACAACATTCCTGGCACCATCCTACCAGCCATCTCCCAAGGCTGCTTTGGATTCATCCTCAGGTGTGTGGGCTTCACAAAATTGTAAATACCACAAGGAAAAGAGTATTTCAGTGAAGTTTGTAAGTCTGTGTGCAGTTTTGCATTTTGCTGTCCATGGAATCTGCCACTGACCTCCACAGGGTCTTCAGATAACACAAGGAAGAACAGATGCTGCACACACTCTAACCTACTCAGTCCCTGTGAAAATACATTGAAAGCAGCTGGTTTGCAGAAACAACATGGGCTATTTACAGCTGAACAGGACTGTTTTTTCCTATTGCCCTAAAAGATCATCTTGAGAGTATCTGAGAAGAAAAAAAAATAATCAGGCATATATTAAGGTAAAGTGATGATATGCTGAGTTCAGGGTGGGGGTCAAAGAAAAGAGCTGCCCAGCTGTTACGGCAGGCACTGGGGCTTTGTTTTGACGCTAAAGTGGCACTTAGGATTTACGAGTGACACATTAAATTTAGACTCCACACTTGATGAGACATCTTTCCCCCCTAAAGAAAAATCAACCAACCAACCAAAAAAAGTTGATCTCTAGTCCTCACAGTAGGTGTTGAGGGGCTAAGGCATGAGTAGCCATGCTTCCAACCCCAGTGACAGTCCTGTTGATGAAAGTATGAGTGCTGTCTTTCTCTCAGGCTATTCATCCCAAATGTCCCCATTCTTCCCATTGCTGTCCTGCTGGGATCTGTCTTCCCTTTGCCCTATTTAACTGACGGCAAAAAGGAACGTTTGAGGGGATGATTTTAATTTGCCCAACATATATTTTTTATCAGGGCTATGGATGTCAGGAAAAAGCAATCATATTTTAGTGTCACAAAATTACAGAATGGTAGTTGTTGGAAGGGACCTCTGGAAGTCATCTAGTCCAACCCTCCTACGAAAGCAGATTCACCTAGAGCAAGGTTACACAGAGATGCATCCGGAAGGGTTTTGAATATCTCCAGAGAAAGAGACTCCATAACCTCTCTATGCAGCCTGTTATGGGCACCTTCAATTTTATTTTTTTTAAATTATGCTCAGATGGAATTCTAAGTGTTCTAGTTTGTGCCTGTTGCCACTTGTCCTATCACTGGTCACCACTGAAAGGAGACTAGCCCCATCCTCCTCACACTTGCCCCTTAAATATTGATAAGCTTCGAGAAGATCTCCCCTTGGTCTTCTCTTCTCCTGGCCAAATAGCCCCAGGTCTCTCAGCCTCTCCTCATAAGAGAGGTGCTCCACACCCCTCACAATCTCTGTAGCACTCTGTTGGACTCTCTCCAGCAATTTCTTGTCCTTCCTGAACTGGGGAGCCCAGAACTGGACATAATGCTCCAGATGTGGCCTCATTCAATCAGAGGAAAGAGGGAGGAGAACCTTCCTCAGACTTGCTGGTCATGGTTACTCCAGGATACCATTTGCCTTCTTAGCCACAAGAGCACACTGTTTGCTCATGGTAAACTTGTCCACCTGCACTTCCAGGTCCTTCTATGCAGAGCTGTTTTCCAGCAGATCAACCCCAAACCTGTACTGGTGCATGGGGTTATTCCTCCCTAGGTACACGACTCTATGCTTGCCCTTGTTGAACCCCTTTGCCCAATTCTTCAGCCTGTTCAGGTCTCACTGATGGCAGCACAGCCTTCTGGAGGGTCATCACCCCTCCCAGTTTTGTATCAACAGCAAACTTGCTGGAGGTACATGCTGTCCCCTCAAGCAGGTCACTGAAGATGTTGAACAAGGTTGGACCCAGTTTTGACACCGGGGGAAACGTGAAGCTCAAGAAAAAGAAATAAGACTTTAAGTGCTTGATTCCAAAGAGCAGGTTTTGAAACTCTGCTACACTACTGCCATACATAGGTGCTTCAGTGGAACTAGGTTTTACTCTGATTTCCAAGCTATTGCATCCAGGCAAAAAAATATTTTAAAATGGGTAAAATAGGAAAATACTGTTAAGCTGTGAGAAGCACTGTATTAAAGATGAAATCTGCATGAGCTGCTGGAAGCATGTCACATTTGCAGCATGTTGGAGGGTTGTTTACAGGTTCTTCTACCTGCTCAAGAGCAGTGGCAGGAGTCTGTTCCAAACCAGACTGAACCTTTGGCCCTTTGACTTTGCACACAGGCAGAAGTTCCTGATAGCCTTTTAAACCCTGTTCCTTGCTAAGAGAATTTGGCAAATATTTTACAGCCTAGTGTATAAAATATATAACTTTGTATTGCAAAAATAATGACTTTTAATATTAAGGGCGTTGTATTTTTATTAGGAGGTCCTCATATCTTTAATTTGCTCAGTGTTATATGGACCTTTACACTTTTAAACTTAATTATCTCTATCATCCAGAGTTGGATTGCATTAAATGAAATTGTTTTTAACAGTTTACTTTCTCTTAGCAATTGTGAAGCACAGCACTTAGGGCCCAAAGCTGTGGGCAGAAAATTCTTTCTGAAAACTGGCTGGTGTTTGATTTCCAAGCTCTAGCTATCAGTATTTACAGCCTTTTGAAATGTTTCTGTGCTGTCGGGCAATTAAGGTCTTAAGTGCACAATTTAGTTTGCCAGCTAAGTCAGGGTGAAGGAGAGAGAAGCAGAGCCAACTCCACAGAAAGAGGATGGAGCTGGATAGCAGAGGGACAAATGTTCTCTGAAGGAAGAGTGAGATCAGCTCCTCCACCTCATTGCCCCAGAGGATGGAAGTTCAGTGGAAGAGATAAGCCTGAGAAGCTGGTGTTTAACATCCTGATACCACTACTTTTGGATATCAATTTTCTTCATGCCCTTAGAGGATTCTTCTCCTCTCTTTGTTCCTATGCACTTTTGCCATTGTCATTCTATTTCTCTCGGGTGGGAAAAGAAAATAACCCTGGTTTCAGGTGAGAAGTTTTATACTGTTGCACTGGACTACCTTTGAGCAATACTGTGTAGCGTTCCATGATATCACAAGGTGGAGTGGAGTACGCCGTGGAAACGCTGACTTCCCACAATTAGTTGTCGTGTGTTTCTCTGCTGACCTCTTCCTCAAGAGAAGCCAGACTCACACACCTTTCTTTAGGCTTGAGATGCCCTGCATCTTGTACTACCCTACCTCCAAATGCCGAACTGGAACAATTTCACTGCTCGCACCGATCATGGGGGGTGTGTAATTAAAAAGGAATATTACTTCTCATGTCCCCAGCAGACAATGACTGCAGCCTGATGACTGCAGCCTGTGAAATGTGGCTAGCATACTGATTCAGTGTGCTAAAATCTCATTAGTCCTGCTGACTATTTTCAACACCTTTTGGGAGGGAGTGCTTCATTACCATGCAAACAGCAAGAGCCTGTTGGGAAAACCTTATTCAGGAGGCAGAAACATATCATTCATGAAACATGACTCAAATTGCCTAGAGTGGAACTGACCGCTGTTAACTCTCTGCAGCTCCTGTTGGAAAGTCTGTGTCATCCATCATCCGGTCTGTGTAAAAACAGAAAAAGCATTTCATTTCCAGTGGCTGTGAATATTAGCATGGTGGATGCATCAACTATTAACCAACTGCTAGTTTTCCATTCAGGGTATCCAAACACTACTGAATTCAGTGGAGTATTTTCATTACCTTCACTGATTTTGGACTATTCTCCAACATGCACCAAAAAGAAAACAACACCACAAAAGCTTACATTAATTGCTTAAGCTGCTTTCATACCTGCATTTGCTTACAGCAAAGAAATGCAAACGACAGAATGGTGCATATGTGCTCCTCAGTCATAGCCAAGATAAGATGGTGCTGGGTGGTAGATTGGACTTGGTGATCACAAAGGTCTTTTCCAACCTATTCTATTCTATTCTATTCTATTCTATTCTATTCTATTCTATTCTATTCTATTCTATTCTATTCTATTCTATTCTATTCTATTCTATTCTTTCTATTCCTATTAATCTCTCCATTGATGTATTCTATTCTATCAGCTGCAAGATATTCTGAATATCTTGATGGTAAAGAAACATTTGTAAAATCTGATTCCCTTTTTATAGCACTTAATTTACCATACTTTAACAAATTGAAAAGTACTTTATTACTTATTTAGAAGCGCCATTTGTCTCTTCTTCCTCAGCTGCTAAGTACCCTTCCTGGAAGGTCTGAACTGCATCTTAAACCACTGACACACACAAAATGGTTGCATCATCTGTTTCTTGTGGTCCACTGTAAAATCAGCAAGCATAATCCACTTCTTATTGTCTCATCCATATTGTTCCACCTTCCTTCACTGTTTTTTTCTGTGCATGGGTTTGTCTTTTCTTAACACTATGTGATAACATAATAAATATTGTCAGCAAATATATATATACTTTTTTCTTGCTTGATTCTGTCTTGCATTATCAGTTTTTAACCCTGCCTGGATCTATGCTAGCTACAGCCCCAGGGATTGGAACTCTTCATCCATACAGTCTGAATTCTTCTGGAGTTTGTTATCTATTATCGTATTGCTTTTTAGTGAAGATTGTAGTCAGACTAAATTTTCTATTTGAGGGCAAAATTTCTATTCATATGAAGGGCTGTTTTCTAACAAAACTAAGTAATGTATGAGACTACCTGACTGCTTTGAAAACGTCTTTCTTTGCTGCTGCAAATGTAACAAGTTAGCAGAGGAGAGGTTGGTTTGGGGCTTTAATTTCTTTTATTTTAATATTTTTTTAACTAAAGGTAGATATTTTCGTACTGACAAAGTCTTTTGTGACCATGTTAACAGTAGATTGGGTGGCTATCTGGATTATGATCATCACTAGAGCTTGTTTTTGTATTATGTGTGGTAATTCCACCACTTAACTAGCTCATTTAGCTTTTGTTATGTTAAACCACCATTTACTACTTTGAGAATGTGCTGAAATTCAAATGCTGAAATCAAGCTTTCTTACCGTACTAAACATAGGGTCTTCAAGTCACAGAGACAATTTTTTGTAAAAAGAATGTTTATGAGCTTTGACAGAAAACTTTTAAACACTGTCGACACTGTTTAGAAGTAAAAATAAAGCAAAATAAATACATAGAAATATAGAGAGAGACATAATATGAATACAAAATAAACATAAATACATGTGCATATAAAACAAAAGAAATAAAAATAAAAAGCAACCCCTCTCACACTTTTGCTTCTACCAAAGTTGTGTACTTTGCTGTGATTTTATAGTACTAGCTAGAGTATAAGGCTTTTCCTGTTCTGCTACAGCTACTCTCCATAATCCCATTAGAGTCTCGGCAGGAGTGCCGACAAAACTAAACTCACTTGTTCTTAACTAGGTAACAAAGTAGCCAGTGATGTGTTTTTAGCAAGTATCAGAGTCACGCAGCGTGACTCTGCAAGACGAAGGTAGAAAAGAAAGAAAATTAAACAGCGTCTCTTCCACAAAATTGAGAAACACTCTTCAGAAAGGAGTAGTTCCAGTGAAATTAATTTCTACCTAACCACTAGATACAAATATTATCATTCATCTTTTAGTGTCTTTATCTCAAGTTTCGAGAATTTGGTCAAACTGTCTTGCCATTTACTTTTTGTTTGGTTTTGTTGTTTGGTTTTTTTTTTTTTGGGGGGGGGGGGGGGGATTGTTAGTTTTGGGTTTTGTGGTTTGGCTGTGGGTGGTTTGATTTTGTGCTTGGTTGGTTTCTTTGTTTATTTCTTTGTTTTTGCATTAAGACACAGATACTCCCTTAGGCCTTCCGCACATGACTGCAATTTCTCTGCTTCGGTTATAAAGTATAAAAGTAAAACCATATATTATATCTTTATATTAACCCATCATGTTCACAGTCTCTGTAGTTCACAGTAACAGAGAGCAGCAATAAAATTAACATCCTGATGATAGTCAGCTGTCCAGAACAAATACAGCTCCTCTGATTCAGTATCAGTCCAAAGCAAGGATGTGCACATCTTCTTAGGAGACAATAACAAATCAGAGTGAAGAATAAACCACACTTCCTTTTGGCTGAAAATCAGAAAAGAGGAAAAGACTATTTACCCTATTTCTACAACTCATTCTTCCCCACGCCCCCCACCCCCCCTCGAATTTATGTAAATTATTTTGACAGGATGAATACTGCTAAATAGATTGCTTAATGAATGACAACAAAAATACTTGTTTCATCTTAAATTCACTCATACGGTCATTTAAAAAAACGATCTCTTCTCATTCAGTCAATCTACTTACTTTGACTCTAGGGTTTTACTTGTTTGTCTTACAGATTAAAATGACTGTTTACACCTGTTAGCCATGAAGAACAATGAAGCTGAGAATAATGTGAATCCATTTCATACTCAGGTAACGAGCAGTTAATTGGGAACTCAAGTGAAGACGACTGGAAGGGCCTTGCTGCCCAGATGTGACTGATAGCATCATTTGAATCCATCAAAGCAGCCAGGATTTGTTCTGGGAAAAACAAACAAACACACAAAACTACGACAACAACAACCCCACAAACAACCATAACAAAAAACCACCAACATCTTTTAATAGAAATGGACATCAAGAAGGAGGAAGAAACCAACCTCACAAGTATAATGCACTGAAAAACTTCAAATATTTAAACTATGGTAATTCTTCTGTTCAAAGGTTCATTTTAAATTATTTAACAGGTTTAGAGTAGCATGTAAATAAATGAGACATAGTAGGAAAATTACAGAGATACAATGCCCCATTAAGCCATTTTTCTTTTATCTTTCAGAGCACAATGTACGTTATGTAATTTAGAGAAAAAGATCCTGATACTCCTTTGTTATTCATACAATTAAAATAGATGCCAAGGGCATATGAAAAGGCAAAGTATCTGACTATTAAAATGACAAAGTATAATAGTGAATATTTACCATTAAAATGCTAATTTTTAAGAGAATAAAAACAGCAGAAACCCTTTTTTTTAACAAAGAAATTAATTGTGAGTTTTGAAATTACATTCCTAGTGGCTAAATTACTCTGTTTTTCTGTTCCATAGAAGCAGAGGAGTCACTATTCATCCACCCTGTTATAGCTGCAGACTGGCGAGAATACAATATCTGATGAACAGATAGTACAATTTCAATTTTCCTTCTCTTCATGGCATCTTCAGTGAGCTCAGCATACTGTGAATAAAAGAGCAAAGATGATATTTTTCAGTATCTTGGCATTGCCTTTCATTTTCCATTGTAGTTGGTCTCTCTTAAGCTTTTAATGTATTTGATTCCTGGAATCCACTTTCTTTGACAGTTCAGAATTGTTATGTGGAGAAAATCTCAGTAATTTGACCAAAAATGTGATTTTGGGTTTTTCACTCTTTTAAAATCAGAAGTTTGTATGGATGCTCTGGTTTTGGTTTATAGGCTCTGTTTTTCATTAAACTCTTCTCAAGCAGATACACAGAAAAATGCTGAAGTTTCAAAGCACTGAAAAGCTCCAAACCCCCACTTTTTTTCTTTTAAGTCAAAGCTGCCACATACAGTGTTCTTTGAATGTCTGTAGAAATGTTTCCTACTTTCTGCCCTTTCCTATCCCATTTCCCTCCAAATTACCTAAACCTGGGTTCCCACAATTTCAGAGATACCTAGTGTCACATTTTGTGCCTGCTATTTTGGCAGTTACCACTCATTAGAAACAGAAGCAAATCTCTTCAAACGTGATTAGTGTGACATGTTAGAGAAGACCGAATTTTACAAAGCAGAGTATCCATGGTTTGAAAATCCAGACTATGAAAAATCTAACCTGTTTCTGAGCATTAAAAAGAAGATACAAAAGCTCTAATTATGGCAAAGGCAAACCAGAGAGGGACATTTGCAATTCTCCAGTAAAACAGAAAGCATTACTAAGAGACCTGACACAACATCATATAGTTTAGGCATTATTTTACATAATAACATATTTTAAAATGCAAAAGGTTTTGCAAGTGTTTTGATCTACACCCAAAGCCTTAGAGCTTGGATGAGAACAACAGTATTAACTTGCTTAACCTTCCTAAAAGCTACACACTTCAGTTTTATCTCAGAGAAAAGAGAACACATGAGTACAGTAGGTAAAAATTCAGCAGCAGTTTTCCAGGAAACCTGTGCAATCCAGTAATAACTTTGCCACTTAAACTAATTTGATCCTATCATGTTGATAAAAACATTCAGTAAGCCTTTCCTGGGTGCTCTTTAGAAATCTCGGTTATATTTTTTACTATAATTTCTTCCCATCCTTTGAAGATGATCTACAGTAACATCTTCCATGTTTTGGTCATTAGTGGGTTTTATGCCTTTATATGCAAAATGTGGATTCATCTTTCTGCTTTTTTCTTTTTCTCTCTTCCCTGCTCTCCACTTCCCCCCTCCCCTCCATGTTTACGAACATTAGTGATTTTGGGAGTGACAGATTCTCACCCTAATGGCAGGAAATAAAGCCGCAAAACTTAAACCTGTCTCAGTGACTTCTAACTCAGTCACCTTTTTCAAGTACTACTCCTAGAGATCAACCATCTGTTCACATTTCCCCAGTTGAATCTCACCTTAAGAACTACCTCTATTGCAAAAAGTGAATCAGCAAAATGTCCTTCATTTAAATGTCTCAGAAATATTAATTCATTTGCCAAGAAATTATTCTGTTATGTTTTGGCTCAAGGAAGAGGTTTTCTTCAAACTCTCTCTGGAAACCTGGGACAGAAAAGAGGTTATTATTAATTGTTCCTTGCATTCTTACTTCCAGATCCAGCTGTTACAGAAAATGTTGAGTGAGGACATAAACTACTGGGCCACAGATCACCCTCCCGGGAATTCAGAGTGAATGGATAACTGATCTTGGCTCAGGCATGGTTCTATCCAGGCACTATTTTTGACAGCTGTACCAGGCGAATTTCCACAACTTCGATAGAAAACGAACGCGCACTCTGAAGATGAAAGATCAGGATTGTAGCAGCACTTCAAGATGGCTCACTGAGCTTTAGCACATTCATTCATTCATTGATCTGGAGGCAGTAACATTAATATTTTGCTAATGCCAACATTACAGATATTTCTCTAAAGACAGGTTGAGAATGAGAATGAAAAGTACTACTTTGGATCATCTTTAAAAGACAATTAAAAAATTACTGCCAAAGAAATTACTGGTCTCCAAGGGGTGTTCAAGTAATGAACTGCCCCCTTTCCCCCCCTCCTCCCTCCTTTTTAATTTTTTAATTTTTTTATTTTTTAATATTTCACGTGAGTAATCCATTGCAAAAAGAAAAATTTGTACCAGAGGCAGACAAGCTAGCCTCTGAAGTCAGCTGCAAATGTCCCAAGTGAAGGGATTCAACAAGCTATCAGCCAAAGTCTTGGCAAAGTCTCAGGTCTAGGCAAGGGAGCAAAATCCAGCCAGTGTTCCCGAACGCCGTCCCAGGGCCCCCCCGACCATGGTCCAGCTCTCAGATGGGCTCTGCTGCCTCCAGTCGATTTGAGGGCCGGCAATGGGGCTAAGCCGACCGCCTGGAGAGGCACATGCTGTGTACGAGGGGCCAGTGGAGATGCGCTTCTCGCTCGAGGCCTGAGCTGTAACCCTTCTCCAAAACCCCTGGGCAGTGATGCCGTTCAGCCCCACCAGTACACGCTGCTGGGTGATGACACCCCCGCCGGCGGCAGCCCCGAAGGATTTTATGGGACCCAGTGCTGCACCCCACGGAGGCGGCCAAGAGCAGCGCCCAAGCTCGGCGGGGCGGGGGAAACCGGCCGAGGGCAGCACCCGGGCTCGGCGGGGCGTGGGGAGGCGGTAACGGGCGGGCGGGGCTGGGCCGTGCTGTGCTGGGCCGGGGCCGGGCCGGCTGGAGCGAGCGGCAGCGGCGGGAGCGAGCGAGCGAGCGCTGGGGCACGGCGGCGGTAGTGGCGGCATGGCTTCGTCGCAAGGGAAGAACGAGGTGCGGTTCGCCGACTGGATGGCAGCTTTGCCCAGCAGCATCCACCGCATCCCGCTCACCAACCTGGCCATCCCAGGTATGTGCTCCCATCTGCGCTCCCAGCGTGCTGGGGTGCGCCGGAGAGGAGAACGGAGCTTTTAGCACGGTTCGCTTCCCTACGCTGCTGAGGAGGCGGCGAGCCCCGAGCTGCGCTGCCCCGGCTCTCCAGACACCTCATCGTGCTCCCGGGCGCTGCGTCACATGTGAGCGAGCGGGGCAGATGCTTGGAGAGGTGCCCGCAGGAGGCTTTTGCGGCCCCAAACTGTAACGAACTCAAATGAGACGGGTTGTTAGAATGCGCAGGCTGGATCTGTTATGTGCGTGGAAGAGTTACGTGTGTCTGTAGTGCTTCACTGGACCTCACGTACGACCAACATGTCATGGATTGCCTGTTAGCTCGTAAACTTGGGTCGCGAGGTGGAGTCTGAGGTGGGGGGGGGGGAGCCAGGGAACGATGCAGAGCTGTCGTAGGGCCAGACAGACTGCACCATGGTGCGACTGCATTTCTTGTCGCTTTCAGAAATCATTCGATCTCAATGGTAATTTAAGTAAGATGAGAAATGGCACATCATGGTGGCCTGTGAACTCTCCTGCGCTCCCTGCCTTTTTTTTTTTTTTTTTTTTTAAACGTATTAATTGTAACTGTAGACATGAACAAAATGCGTGTCGGAAGCTAAAGCAGCTCAGCAAACAGATGATTCGTGCTTTGAGGGAGTACCTCGTGTTGCCAGACGTCTTCACCAGCATCCCATCCGCGTTTTAGATATCTAACAGGAATGAGATTTGAGAAATGCTCTGTAATGTCTCCTAAGCTCCTTACGAGCATGTTCACTTCTTCAGAGTTTTAGTAGCTTGTGTAAGAGCAATTTTTATAGCACTAGTCAAGAGATAAGACAAGGTACTTGTGACAGCTATGTGCTAGGATGTGTTTTCTATAGTTTCATTTAAACAGAGGTGTGCTCTTTTAAGGTCGTGTGCCTCTTAGTTTCTTCCAGTTTACGCAAGCTTTGTCTAGTATTTTACTTGCTCTGCTTTTTTTTTTTTTTTTTTTTTTTTTCTCGCTGTTGGTTGAATATATTCTGTATAAAACTATCCCTCTGAGGCATAGGAATCTAGCATCTGTAACGGTTATGCCAAATTATTTTAGTACTGTAAAAGCTTTTTGTGTTACTAACTTTACATCAACTGACAAGCTGTGGAATGTTCTCGGAAAATGCAGGCTAGGATGAGAAATTAGTCTGTTTGCAATTAGTTGGGCCTTTACAGTTAAATATATCATTTTAGAGACTTTTGTGTGGTTTTGAGGTGATCACGATCAAACTCACTTGCTTCTAGATGCAAGACATTGCCTTTGATATCAATTACCTTTAGCTGGCTTCCTTGACTGAGGCATCCTGAGGCTGTTACTGCTGCATCAGTCTCACCTCTCAAAAGCTCACTTTCTCGGAGCTTCTTTGTGAAATATATGAGTTTTTCACAGTGGACATTTTTCATAGCTTTAAGAGTAATAATACGAGCTTTCACGCTTAGTTAACATGTTTAAATTAAAACAAAACCAAAACCCACAAGAACCTACAGTGGACTGTAAATGAAGGTTAATCCCCATACAGCATTAAGCAGTGGGCAAATTTTACATCCTCTAGGTGCATGGACAGACCCTTTTTTGTTTTGTTTTGTTTTGTTTTGTTCATACAATAGCTATGAACACAGTCTATTTTTTTTTTGTCTTTCCTTTTTTTTTTTTTTTTCTTTGAAATTAGCAGCAAAACTTCTACGAGTTGAGTAGTACAGTGCTAAGACCTTTAAAGTTTGCCCTTCTGTCATTGTAAATTGACACAAACTTACAAAATGCGAGTTTTGGTAATGAAAGCCTTATGGAAAGGGATGTGGGGCAATAGATTTAGTATAAATTTGTCAGTTAGGGAGCCTGGTACACCAGCTGTGTCTATCAGTGCAGTTTAGACATTATCTTTTAATAGTAGATTTATTATTATATCAAACATACAATGTGGTAATTACAATAGTAGTACAAAGGCAAACACAGGATTGTTTTCATCCTTTAAGAAGAAAGAACCTTTTAGATGTTCATAATGTTTGTTTGGAAGTGTTGTCCCAATATGACCATAGCAAAAAATTAATGTTGTGCATGCACAATAGCTACCAACTTAAAACTGCTGTTGAAGTAGTTAAAAAGGGGAATGTTTAGATTCCAAAACATGCTGTTTTGAACCTTCTTAGTTTTAACTTACAAATTTTTAACTGTTTTAGAATCTAAGATTTCCTTGCTGATGTATTCATGGAGTTACTGCTATTATTTTATTGCTTTCTTCTTACTGCTGTTATTTACATTGCTTTCTTGCTTTCCGCCTCCACCCCTTACCAAGAGAAGCTAACAATACCTTTTAATTTTTGTTCCAGCAGGATGTAAACCTCCCTTGCACAGTAAGGACACTAGTCTTAACCTTAATTCAGCAGGATAAAAATTGTTCCTGGAGGCAGAGTAGCAGTCCCATGCTAATGTTGAAGAAAACAATTAGCTTGTGATAGTGGATTCTCCCACATTGGGCAGTTTTAAAATACAGCTTGACAGGGTGCTGGGCAATCTCATTTAAATTACGCTATCACCTAGAAAAGTTGGACTGTACGATCCTTGAGGTCCCTTCCAACCTGTCATTCAGTGATATTAAAATGAGTTTTCCCAATGAATGTATTATCACTTAACCGATACAGAGGATGTTTCGCTACATAGGGGGTAAAATGTTTTCATTTTATTAAAAATCATCAGTACACTGCTCATTGTTTAAAAGGAGTGCTTGAAACTGAGATGATGCACTGTGTTGTTTTTGCATAGACATGCATGTAATATTTTAAGTGTTGCAAAGGGAAGTGCAAGGGCTGTGGTATGATTTTACTTAATACTGTTGAAAGGATGATACTTTCATATCATGTTGTAAAACATGGTGGATCACGCATATTTTAGAGGTTTTTTCAATTGGTCAGTTGTGAAGCTTATGCAGGCACAAATTTGTACTATTTATCACCACTTACGCTTCCATAGCCTGTGGTGGATTTTGTTGTTATTGCAGTAAATAAATTTACTAATTTCATTCTCTGTGGTTCAAGACAGGTAGTTTTGTTTTCCTAAGACCGGAAATCCAGTAGGTGAGGGACAGGTCTCTAATCAAACTTGTGCCAGCATTGTCAATTAGAAACTTCTCTATTTGTATTTCTTCCAAATAGGAGGATAAAGTGTTACACCATGATGTTTTTTCTTCTATTGTGCTATGTCTGTGTTCTGTTGCACTGCAATGGCAGGTTTTCCTCACGTGAAGGATAACAGTAGCAAATAACAGTACATACTATTTGAAAATTAAGTAATCTCTTACGTTTCTAGAAAATTTCATGCATATTTAGTCTTCTATTGTTATGACAATTAGAACAATGAAATGATACATTCTTAGTGTGTAGCCCAGTGTTCTTAGCATTTTCAGTCTCCTAATGTTTGTAAACTGCCTCTTACATTAAAAGATATCTTTGCCTAAACTTGGAGCAGTCTGGCTAAGAAAAATGTGGAGGATTGTGGATTGCTTTTATTGGTGGTGTTGTTAGGGTGGATGTCTTTCAGTAGTGGTAAAGTGTAAGGTTTTTTCCCCATGCCTGTGCCTCTTTGACCAAAATAAGTTTGGTTTTTTTTGTTTTTTTTTTTGGATAGTGAACGTTTAGAGACCTGAAATCTTTGTGGCCCCAAATTGCAACTAAAAAGTGGGGTGGAGAGAGCCTATGTGTTTTGCTGTGTTAATGCCACCACTTTCATCAGGGTTGAGGAATGTGCTATGTGCAATACAGTTAAATAGACATCAGTAGGCAGCATTTCCTTATGAATTGACCCACTTACTGGTCAACTACCTTTCTGTTGGCAGTCTGTAAATATGTATTTTGGTTTATATCAGTCTGAGTTTTTGTACAAATAGTGTGTAATATATGTTTCTTTACTCCCTGAAGGTAATATTCCAAGCCTATGAGAAGTCTGTAAGAACAATTTCAGATAGAAAAATGTGTTTTCCTCCCCAAATAACTAATTGCTCCACCAAAATCCTTGCTAGCTTAAATCTGCCGTATGAGTAGTCCTGATCTGTGCTACGGACACGTCTGTCCTTCATATAGTGTAAATAAAATATTCTGAATGAATGTAAGACCCCAAATAACCCTTGGATACTTAATTTTGAGAGTTGTAACTCTTCCAGCTTTTTTTTCATAGAATTCTCTGCTTTTTTTGAGCAGATGAAACCGTTGGCCTCATGATGTTCTCTTGTCACTGAATGTTCCACTGAGTACAACACAATTCTCAGAGAAAATTATTTTCACAGTGTACCAGCTTGGCAGCTGTGTTTGCTTAATGTAGTTAGCTGCTTAAGAGGAATACACAGGACCTGACTGGCTTCTCTTGCTTCTCAAATTATATTCTTTTTTTTTTTTTGTATTTTGACCTGTAAAGTTCATTGCCCATCATCCAGAAAGCAATTATTAGACACAGCAGAGCTAAAGTTGTCTCATTTTAAATAAGAAGCTGTTTGCAGGTGGAGTATTTTATGCTATCTTTTGGAAGAGGCTCTGAAACTTGAATTTTGTATTTTGAATTTTGTATTTCCCAGTATCACCATGGTTTGAAAAGAAAGAGCATGACCTCATAGAAAATCAGTTTACAAAAAGGGAGGATGTGTGCTAGTGTCAAAGATTTATTAAGAGAAGGGAAAAGCATGCATGTTACTGTAGTTGGAGTATTTTAAATGGAGAGGTCATGTAACAGCTTTGTTTCAAATATTTTGTTATTACTGTCTTCTATTTTAATACCTTGTGAATCTTCAAGTCATTACTTCCAGGGGAGACACTTCTCATTCTTAGCCCCACAGGGACATTATTTCATCTTAAAAATGGCTGGGAATACTTCTGTGTTGTTTACATAGATGCACAACAGTTTCACTCTTTTAAGTGTTATGGGATGTTCTGTAATCTTGAGGTTGAATAACCTGTGCATTGAATGTTCTTCAAGTGAAGAGGGATTGTCTGCACGAAGTTTTAATTTTTTGACCTATTTCATCCTTTTCTGTGTACTAGCAGTCAACAGAGCACCTCTTCCTTGGTTGCCACTGTCTGATTCTGTACAAATGTAGCTCCACCTGGAACCATAAACTAATGATGCAAGTAAACTTATGCAGATTACTTACTAGTTTTTGGCAAATGCATAGAGCATCTGGAAGATACTCACCAGGCAGAGTATCTGGTGCACCCTGTACTCTTATTTCAGTGCTCTGCTGCCTGAAATAAATACCTATATGTTTCATTTTCTGCTCAGAAACAAAGATCTTCGTAACTGACCTTACTAACTTTTGTAGGATGATTCTTTTCTTCCTTATTGATGGTGGCCTTCTGACATTTTTATCCACAAAATGGCCCTTCTCTGATCCTGCACATGCTAATGTGTCATTTCCATCCCTTCCAGAAATATTTGTCTGTTAGTTTCCTGTGGCATTCACCATTAATTTCCCCTGCTGTGACATGTTATTCTATTATGCATGAAATGACGCTGTTTGGTTTCTTACACTGCCATGTAAATAAAACAGCTCAAGCCCTTCAGTTGCTTCTGCCACAAGAAATAATTTGAAACTGGTTTTGCTTGGTTTCCAAACAGGTACTATTTATTTAAACAGCAATCACTGTCTGTGCTGTCTCCTGAGGCTTAGTTCTGGTAGTGCTGGCTTCTTCTCTGACTTGACTTGCATTGTGCCACCATGGCAGGTATGGCAGAGGAAACAGCTTTATTGCCATCTGGAATTATTCCTCTCTTTTCACCTCACTGAATTTCTGTTTCATTTCATCTCTTGGCTGAAAATACCTCAACCATTTTGTATATCCAAATTCCCTTTGCTTTCTGACGATTTTTAACTGTGTGCTTGGTGTTTGTGTTGGGCTCTGTAACTTTCTGCAGTTCTTATTATAGTGCAGCTTGCACTATACTATTCATACAGTATGATTCTTGTTTTGAATATGCTTGGACACACTCAAATGTGCAAGTAGTTAAAAATGCAGGTGCAAAGTATGGAGACTGCGTTTCAGGCCCTCCCCTCTTAGAGGGCTATGTCGTTGCTCTTGCTGCTCTGCATGTAGATATTAATTAACATTTTAGCAACTTAATTTGAAAATGATTATATATCTTTTAGAAGTACTTTTTAGATTGTTGTTAAGAGATGAATTCACTTGTATTCTAGCCTGATCATAGTGATTAGAGAAGCGGGGTATGGTTGGATTTATCTCTTAATAGATACACTAATTTAATATTTAATACCATGATTGTAGGCCCAACACCAGATGCTCAAACAGCCTGTCTAATACAGCAGGTCCAGCTGCATTCCAAAGAAGCAGTTAGGTGCACAAATGTGGTTTATTTACATGCAACATACACTAACTCCTTAAGATTGTTGGAGACAAATATATTAAGCTGCACAACAGCTCTAAAGCTCTGAAATATGATTATGATTACAGGCATAAAATCTCCTGGTGAGTAAATCAGATGTAGCTGAGGTCTAGCGAATAGAATAGAATAGAATAGACCAGGTTGGAAGAGACCTTCAAGATCATCGTGTCCAACCTATCATCCAACACGACCTAATCAACTAACCCATGTAACCAAGCACCCCATCAAGTCTCCTCCTGAATACCTCCAATGATGGTGACTCCACCACCTCCCCGGGCAGTCCATTCCAATGGGCAATCACTCTCTCTGTGTAAAACCTCCTCCTGACCTCCAGCCTGAACTTCGCCTGGTGCAGCCTGAGACTGTGTCCTCTTGTTCTGGTGCTGGCTGCCTGGGAGAAGAGACCAACCTCTGCCTGTTTACAACCCCCCTTCAGGTAGTTGTAGAGAGCAATAAGGTCACCCCTGAGTCTCTTCTTCTCCAGGCTAAGCAGCCCCAGCTCCCTGAGCCTCTCCTCATAGGGCTTGTGTTCCAAACCCCTCACCAACTTCGTTGCCCTTCTCTGGACTCGTTCCAGCAAGTCAACATCCTTCCTAAACTGAGGGGCCCAGAACTGGACACAGTACTCGAGGTGTGGCCTAACCAGTGCAGTGTACAGAGGCAGAATGACCTCCCTGCTCCTGCTGGCCACACTGTTCTTAATGCAGGCCAGGATGCCATTGGCCCTTTTTGACCATCTGGGCACACTGCAGGCTCATGTTCATCCTACTATCAACCAGCACTCCCAGGTCCCTCTCTACCTGGCTGCTCTCCAGCCACTCTGACCCCAGCCTGTAGCTCCACATGGGGTTGTTGTGTCCGATGTGCAGAACCCGGCACTTGGATGTGTTAAATCTCATGCCGTTGGACTCTGCCCATCTGTCCAGCCTGTCGAGGTCCCTCTGCAGAGCCTCTCTACCCTCCAGCAGATCAACTCCTGTCCCCAGCTTGGTGTCATCAGCAAATTTACTGATGATGGACTCAATGCCCTCATTCAGATCATCAATAAAGATGTTAAAGAGGATGGGGCCCAGCACTGATCCCTGGGGCACATCACTAGTGACTGGTCGCCAGCTGGATGTGTCACCATTCACCACCACTCTCTGGGCTTGGCCCTCCAGCCACTTCCTAACCCAGCTCAGAGTGCTGCTGTCCAAGCCATGGGCTGACAGCTTGGCCAGGAGTTTGCTATGGGGGACGGTGTCAAAGGCCTTGCTGAAAGTCCAGGTAGACTACATCCACAGGCCTCCCCACATCCACCAGGTGGGTCACCTGATCATAGAAGGAGATCAGGTTGGTCAGGCAGGACCTGCCCTTCCTAAATCTATACTGGCTCTTACCCAATACTGTGACTCTTACCCAAACTCCATCCCTTTTTAGGGGGAGCAAGGAGGGCAGACTCTGGCATTGAAATTCTTGTCCCTGCTGTAAATAGAAAAAGGGGACAATATTTGTTGCCTCATTTCTATTATTATGTAGAATGCAGAAGATGGGACTGTAGTCAAGCCATTGTTCCATTATCATTTCCAGGAGCAGGTTAGCCATTTTGCTTGTGATAAGTAGATGAATGAGCCTTTGGGCTCACTCAGTATAAGAATAGGTCTCCAATGATTTCACATTCTTTTCCAGTGATAGGACAGCGTAGATCACCCAATCTCCACCCAGTCTATGTGCCTTTCTCAGTCACTGTGTGTTTCTAAGTAATAGTATTTTTATGCTTTTCCACTGTTTTGTGCTTTAAACAGAGATTTAGTAAAAAAGTTTGTGGTTAATACTTCTTCTCTTCAAAGGGCAACCATTTCCAGGGAGAATAGCTTCCATGTCCATTTTATCCTTTCTTCAAAGTAGGCACAGGTTATAGGTGCTTAATTTGTGAGCAGATCTGCTTATACAGTCCTTAGAGTAGAACTCATAGGACACTACAAAGAATATAATGTGCAAGAAAGATGATTAAAAGTCTGAAAACTTTTACAAAATTGAATGCCTTTTTTATTTTTTTGTTTGACCTACTGCAGCATACCTTGGTTTAATCACACCTTTTCTGTTCTTTTGGGCATCTGTATGGTCAGCTAGTATCTGTACAGAAATTTGGAAGTGCTGTGGTAGATCAATGTAAACAAATGGAATGGAACAGTTCTTTTCCTTTTTCAAGTAACCTGCCAGAAATGGGAATGACTAATGATCTTGGAGATGCCCATCTACAGAAAGGAGGATCTGAGGCACTGTGAGCCTGTCGGTCTGACCTTGGCAGCAGTGAAGGTTATGGAGCAGATCATCCTGGCTATCTTCACATTTACAGGGCAGCCAGGTGATCAGGCCCAGACAGCATGGATTTATGAAAGGCAGATTCTGCTTGACTAACCTGTTTTCCTTATATGACAACATGACCCACTTAGTGGATGAGCGAAAGGCTGTGGGTATTTGTCTTCCTAGACTAGAGTCAAACCTTTCACACCATTTCCCATGACATTCTCTTGGAGAAACTGGCTGCTCATGGCTTGACTGGCTGGGTGGATGATTTGCTGGGTAAAAAAACTTGGCTGGATGGCTGGGCCCAAGGAATGATGGTCAGTGGAGTTAAATCCAGTTGGTGGCTGTCCATAAGTGGTATTCCTCAGAGCTTGGTGTGGGGGCCAGTTTTGTTCAATATCTTTATCAGTGATCCAGGGGAATTGAGTGTACCCTCAGCAAGTCTGCGGATGACAGATGGGTGGGAGTGTTGATCTGATTAAGGATTTATATTGGATATTAGAAGAAAGTTCTTCACTGAAGGGGTTATCAAGCACTGGAATGTGCTTCCCAGAGAGGCAGTTGATTTGCCATCCCTGAAGATGTTTGAAAGATGCATTTATGTGGTGTTAAGGGACGTGGTTTAGCACCAGACTTGGTAGAATTAGATAATGTTTTGAGTAGATGATCTTTAAAGTCTTTTCCAAACAAAATGGTTCTGTGATTCTAAGATTCTATGAGAGTGGCTGGAAGGCTGCCCAGTGAAAAAGGATCTGGGATTATTGATGGACAGGTGGTTGAATATGAGTCAGCAGTGTGCCTAGGTGGCCAAGAAGATGAACAGTATCCTGGCTTGTACCAGAAATAACTTGGCCAGCAGGCCTAGGAAAGTGGTCATGCTGCTGTACTCGGCACTGGTGATACTGCACCTTGAATACTCTTCAGTTTTGGGGCCCTCAGTATGTGAAGGGCATTGAGCTGCTGAAGCATGTCCAAAGAAGGGTAATAAAGCTGGTGATAGATCTTAGAGCAGAAGTCTTCTGAGGAGTGGCTGAGGAAACTGGTGTTGTTTAGTCCTGAGAAAAGAAAGTTCAGTGGAGATCTTATCTCTTCTCAGCTACCTGAAAAGAGATTGTAGTGAGTTGGGTGTTGGTCTCTTTTCCCAAGCAACAAGTAAGTGATGGGATGAGAGGAAACGGCCTGAAGTTGCTCCAGGGGAGGTTTAAGTTGGATACCTGGAAAATTTTCACCAAAAGGGTTGTCAGGCATTGGGATATGTGCTACCTTGGGAAGTGGTTGAGTCACCATGCCTGGAAGTGTTTAAAAGAAACATAGATGTGGTGCTTAGAGATATGGTTTAGTGGTGCTCTTGGCAGTGTAATATTAGTGATTAGACTTGGTGCTGTTAAAGGTCTCATTCTGTATTTTATTTTAATATATTTATGCTTCTGATAGAAACCTGTACCAGTGCTGCGTATTTTTGCACAACTAGCTACATGAAGTCATGTTTCAGGTTCTTATGATAAGGGTTCCATTTCCTTAATGGATATAAATAAGTAGCAAAGAAATAACTTGTGCTGTGAAGTGTTTGGTTAAAGTTCTGAAATAATTTTTTCCCTACCATTGGCAACATGGAAGAACGGCTAAACATCAACAAAAAATAAATTGCAGTTTATTATACTAGTAGTAACCCTTAAATTCTCATATGTCTAAAATACTTAAGGCAAAGCTGTAAATCTTTCTTCCTTTGTGGTTTAATGACTGATAGATGGAGACTAAAGGCTGAAGTTGCTGAATGCTGCCAGCTCTTTTAGAAACTGAGAGTTCTCAGTTTTCTATCATCTTAGGTCCAAGTATCCAAAGAGCATCTTCACTGTGTGTTGTTCCTACTGTGGTAAAAATCATAACTACTTAAAGGTTGTTTTTCCTGAGGTGAAATGAAATACATCATTTCCTGTGTTTGGAAGTATAGAGCTAGTCTTTTTTCCTGCCTATCTTTAAACCATCCCAAAGTTTTCACCATGATCTAATTAAAAACAAATAATTAGAATGATTCTCTTGTGATTTCCCACCTTTTAAAGGGTCTCTGCTCATAGTAAATGAAGTTTAATCTTTGCTTCATCTTAACCTGACTAACTTGCATACCTCGTGCATAAATACTACTTCTTAATGTTTCAACTATGAAATAAAATATTTCAGAATAGCTAGAAAAAGAGAAAGGGAAGGAAGAAAAAAAATAGGTGGTGTTAATTGTGGTTCCAGACTTCAGTTTTCTCAGTGTGTGTCAGAATGTTTCAGATGATTGTAGATTTATGATGTACGTCTATCAAGGCAAAGGCCTGTCCACACATTTTATTGGGTAATAAGTTTTGCCTTTGATTAAAAAAAAAAAAGGCACTAAACTGACCTGGCCTATAAATAAATTCTGTAGGTTCAGTGTTTTTTACACAAGAAAACCCACTGATGAATGGTATTCTTTTTGTTTTACCATGTTGTGCTATCAGTCACAATGTATTTGTGTTTTGATAAAGATATATATGTGTGTATGTATATGTACAAATGTTATTAAGCGTTTGATATGTATTTATACTTTGGCAGCTATGCAACTTGGTTTTGAAGTACAAAGGGGGACTAAACCAGAACATCAGTGAGGGAAGGAAAAATGAAGAGTATATGAACTACCTGTAGTGCCAGGCAATCAGACTTAGGTTCTCAAAATGTATTAGTTTGTTGTTCTTCTAAATCTTCTTGTTAAAACTTGTATTAAAAAAATACATGCTTCAAGCTACTGTAGATGATCGCACCAAAGTGAAAGTATATTGACACATCTTCTGAAACGGTGACTAGAATTTTTAGAAAACTCTGCCATGTTTTTTTGTTTGTAGATTAGGGCTGCTTATCTCAAGAAGACTACTGAACCTGAGACTGATGATGTTCTTAGGAGGACAGCTGGATTAGAAAGTGGACTAGAAGCTCTGTAGGTTGTGGAACATTTCACTGACCTCTAGGCAGTGCTTTGGGAGGGAAGCTCTTTGTTTTATACTGCAAAGCTCACACAAGCTTTTGGTGAAGTGCTCCTTTCCGGCCATGTGAATGCTGCCCCTAGGTTAGTTTGTCAGAAGAGATGTTTGAGTAGTAGTGGTCATCTTACTTCTTTCATTTGGAGGCATTAAATCTTCAAGACTGTTCTAACCGTGTTGATAATGTTCACAAATACTGTCTCAGAAGCCATACAGGCTGGGGAGGAGATGCTACTTGTGTATTGTGTGCAGATGCATGTTCCTATCATGTGATACAAGAATGTCTTTTGAATTGGCTCCCTCAGATTTGAAATGTCTGCTTTGATATCTCAAAAATGGCTTATCTGTATATGACAGATCAGAGAATGAATCCAGAGAAGAGCAACAAAGTTGGTGAGGGGTTTGGAACACAAGCCCTATGAGGAAAGACTGAGGGAGCTGGGGTTGCTCAGCCTGGAGAAGAGGAGACTCAGGGGTGACCTTATCACTCTACAATTACCTGAAGGGAGGTTGTAGACAGGCAGATGATGGTCTCTTCTCCCAGGCACCCAGTACCAGAACAAGAGGACACAGTCTCAGGCTGCGCCAGGGGAGGTTCAGGTTGGATGTTAGGAAGAAGTTCCATACAGAGAGAGTGATTGCCCACTGGAATGGTGTGGTGGGTTGGAAGGGGTAAGGCCAAGAAGCCTCTTTCCTCCCCCCTGTAAGTAAAGGGAAAGAAAAATTGAAGGGAAAGGAAAAAAAAAAAACAACTCACCAGCTGAATTAGCAAAGCAGTGGAGCTATATTTACAAAGCAGTGTAGGATTTGCAGGAGAATATTTACAAATTTACAATATCTACAATATATACAAAGATATACAATAAGGTAGCACAGGAATGAGAGTAACCCCCCTTGGCAGAGGGGGTTCCCCACCTCCGCTCTCCCCTCTCTCCCCCCTTTCCCCAGAATAGATTAGAAGAGAGAGAGAGAGAGAGAGAGAGAGAGAGAGAAAGAAGTTAAAAGCAGTTTTGTGTTAATTGGAAGGGAGTTAATACCGGACTTTTATCAAGTCTTCAAGGCCGAGGCCTTGGCAGAAAGCCCAGCATAGACAGAGAGCTGCTGCACCGTGGAGAGGCGGAAGCAAGACTGAAGATAAAGTTCCGGAGTGCCCAGGATATCTCCCAGTTCAGAAGGTGCTTTCTCCCACTTCACCAATAAATTGTTTAGATTATTCCTTCCGTTTACCAACTTCCGTCCACCATATTCCCTTTCTTAAGGGGGCAACGTCAACCGGTCACAAATGGGCTGCCCAAGGAGGTGGTGGAGTCACCGTCATTGAAGGTGTTCAGGAGGAGACTTGATGGGGTGCTTGGTGCGATGGGTTAGCTGTTTGGGTGAGTTGGATTGGTTGATGGGTTGGACGTGATGATCTTGAAGGTCTCTTCCAACCTGGTTTGGTTTATTCTAAATAAAAATCAAGAGGATCACTTTGAAGCTACTGTAGATAGCATCTGTTAGTTGCATTTTCCATTGTTGGAAAGCAAGGAGGACTACATTGGTGCTGTGTATTGCACTGCACTATTAGTGAATCACTAGTACGCAGGGATGAGTTGGATGAAGTTGGTTTTGAACAGAAATACTCTAGTTATTCTCAGCTACAAAGTGTTGAGTTTTTGTCTGGCAGGGTTTTGGTGTGGAGTGGGCTACTGGAGTGGCTCCTGTAAAAAGTTTCACAAAGTGCTCTCAGATCCAGTCTCGATCCACTGCTGGTCAAGATGAAGACAATCAGTGCCTCTGCAATCACCTCTTTAAGAAGGAGAAAAAAAACCTGTTGGGCAAGTTATTTTCTTTTGGGGGTTATTTTCTTTAGGACTGTCCTAAACATGAGTGGAACATGAGAGAGACAACTTTGTGGACAGTGAAGTTGGTGAAGAAGGAGGTAGGGAAGTGTGCTGAACAGCAATTCCACTGCAGCCTGTGTAGATCAATTATGTAGTGGAATCCTGTTGTGCAATTTCTGGAGGACACCATGTGGGAGTGTGTGGCTGCTCCGTATGAAGACATGTCTCTGAAGAAAGTGTGCGCTGGCGCAGCCCATCACTAGGAAGATTACAGCCCACAGAAGGCACCCATGAGGGTGGGAGAAGTCTGTGGAAAACTGTCTCCTCTGGGAGGGACACCACAGTGGAGGACTGTGAGGGCTTTTCCCCCCTGAAGATGAAGGAGTGACAGAAAAAATGTGAGACAGACTGACCACGACCCCCATTCCTAACTCCCTTGGTGATGATGGGGAAGAGGTGGAAAACTGGGAGCAGAGCTGAGCCTAGGAAGAAGCAAGAGATTGAGGGAAGGTGGTTCTATTTCTCCTACTCCTACCCCTACACTGAGGTTGGTGTTGTTTGGATTGATTTTGCTTCCACCAGTCAAGTCTGTCTTCTGCCTGTGACCGTGACATACAGGAGGAGGGTGTTGACTGGAAGTTCCCCTGAAGGCAAAGATTTAACTTGGACGTTGAATAGTGGATGCTGTGTTTTGTCTGCATTCATCTCCATATTCTCACTGCACTAACAAAAGTTTATTTAGGAGGTTCCACCTTTGGATCCCCAAACCTCTTCATAGTAGGTGCACACTGGAATTAGTTTTGCTTACTGCCTTTTTGTAATGGACCTCAGAGTACACCACACGAGTCAGCAATGCATGTTTTTGGTCAACAAACTGCATGCTTATTTACAACTCTGTAGGCCATTTAAGTGTGAATCCAAGTCTGGAATTTTCTGGTTTGATCAGTGTATTTTTTTTAAATGTTTTTTTGTTTGTTTTAAAATGCTTTAACTTTTCCTCTAGTTGATCTAGTTCTCTCACCATCTTCAGGGTGCAGGCTTTTCCAGTAGTGTGGACATAACTTGGTTTTGGTGAACGTTAATCTTCATTAAGCATTGCTTCTCATGCGAAACTGACAGTATTAGAGATTGCCTCAAAAGAATCCTTCCTGGGATGGGAATGGGGACCATATGCAAGGCTTATATAGTAGCGCAGGGTCTTGCTGCAAGAGAAAGCTGGACTCATGCCATTAGACATTGTTAGTTAGTTCATGTGCCTAGTGAGTGTTTTGAGAAACACAAATTGACAATAAATAAGGGGAAATCAAACCAACTTCAGTAATTTTTGGATGTAGCTATCTGAAAGAGGAAGCAAGCCAAGGAACACTGTGAAAGAACATAACAGTGTATGCATACATGAATGCTGCTGCTTCTAGTGAGCAAGAGGCAGGAATCCCTTTACAAATCATAGTACGGAATATGGAGAAAAAGAGGATTTCTGAGATCAGTTTTAATGAACTGCCTCTTCTGGCCTTAAATTGTGTGATTATTGAACTGATAAAACCAGGTACTGCCATGTCTGGGAGTTTGGGATGATACAGTGGTGGTACAGCAGAGAAATTGTCTGCTTTTATGACATTATGTATTTGTCCTTGTTTCATTCTCTGTCTGTGCAGGGTTCAGAACATGTGACTGAAGGTTTGGCTGGGTGGGCCACCTTACAATTTCAATTCCTAGCTGTTTGTTAGTGTACTTTTGGCACCACACAATTCTTAAAGCTTCCTTTGAGGCTGCATCCTTTACAAACCCAGAAATAATCTCTGCTATTGGAAAGTTATTTCAGTTTAGCAGGGGAGCCCTGTCAATATATATATATAAATAAACATAATGAGGATTACACTGAGACAGGGTTATATGTGTGGGAGATGGAAGGGTGGAGATCTAAAGCCAAGGAAAGAAGTGCTGTGCTGAAGAAGATCTAAGGTGCTTTTAATTTAATGCTCTGACTCTAGCACCTTCTCTGGTACTTCTCTGTTGTTTTCTCTGGCCTGTATCAGTGAAAGGGCTTAAGGATGAGGTGACCATGAAGCAGTGTTCCTCCCCACATATGTCCCTGTACTCTTCTGGTGTGGGGATTTATTCAGCAAAAGGTTGCATCCATATTGTTATGCTGTATAATCCCTGAGAGTGCTTTTCCACAGAGTTTCAAGGGAGAGCTGAATTCCTTGGTCTGTATAGGAGGCTGAAGTAGGGTCTTACCTTATTCTTCTTGGCTGCTGGAGATTCGGTGGCTTGTTCAGCCATGGGAAAAGGGCATAAGAGGGTTTCTGACTCTAGGCCAATGATAGGAGAAGGTGATGAAAAGTTTAGGTCATGGCTTCTGGGACTGCATAGGTTTTTAACAGCAGAGGCTCCACTAGGGGCAACAGATGTAGCCTGAATGCCTCCTTCTCAGCTAAGCTGGGACATTTGTCTCATTTGTGGTCTCTTTGGGCTTGTGAATCTCACCCCATGTTGTAGAGATCTAGGGGCATGGCTGAAGGACATCCTCTTCATTCTCTCAATACTTAGTAGTTTCTGGCTATTTGAAATCCATACAAATCAACACTTCGCTGCTCTGGAGGAAATACACATCTTTATAAATTCCGTGAATTATACCAGCTGCTCTAGAGGAACTAAAGGTATGTGGTGGCCTCTTTCCAGCCCTGCCTGCTTCTCAAGTAAGACTTTAGGCAAAAATAAACCACCAGTGTAATTTTCAGAACAGATTTTTGTCATTCTTTGGCATTGCTTTCCCAAATGTGCCAAGAGAGATAAAGTTTCTTAATCTATAAAGCACCTTTCTAGACCATTGGCCTGAATTTTATCAGAGAGAGAGGAGGTAATGGGCTTTTTGTTGTGATTTTGAAGTTTCAACAGTAGATGTTTTTGTATCCAGAAGTGCCAATAAACAAATGTAGTGCCTGAAAGCATCTTTCCAAGTCAAGAGAGAGATAATACCTTTCCCTTTTGAAATTTCCATTGTCTACAACAGCATGCCATTCCTGAAATACAGACTCCAAGAAGCTAAATGCAGTCCCTTTTATGTCATGCTTTCCTTCAGGTGTCAGACAGGTTGTGGAGTCTCTCTGGAGACTTTCAAAATCCACCTGGGTGCACTCCTGTGTAGCCTACCCTAGGTAATCCTGCTTTGGCAGGGGGATTGGGCTAGATGATCTCCAGGGGTTCCTTCCAGCTGCTAACAGTCTATGATTCTATGATTCATTTCAACTCTGTTTTAAGTAAAGATATAGGCCAGAAATACTTTGTTAGATAATATATAAAGCTAGTTGAAATATGGAGAAGTATTCCTCTAACATGGAAGTCAAAGGAGAGCCATGAATGTGATCAGGGGGTTGGACCACCTCTGCTACGAGGACAGGCTGAGGGAGCTGGGGTTGTTCAGCCTGTAGAAGAGGAAGCTCCAGGGAGATCTAATAGCCTTCCACTGGAACAGATTGCCCAGGGAGGTAGTTGAGGCCCCTTCCCTGGAGATACAAAAGGTGAGGCTTGAGGACAACCTGGGCATCCTGGTCTGCTTGGGGATGTCCCTGCTGACTGCAGGGAGGTCAGACTAGCAGACCTTTGGAGGTCCCTGGACTGTTCTATGATTCTAGTTTAAAAGTAAGTGCAATGAGGCTTTCAGTCATGTGTCTCTATCTTAGATGATAATTTTTGAGAACTATTTAAAGGTAGGAGGCAAAGTAATGTGTTTTCAAAGCTCCCACAAATTACAGATAAACCAGGAGAAACCCAAGAGGGAGAGAAGGAAACATTGTACCTGAAGTAAGTTTTTTCTGTGAGTTCAACCCAGTTCCCAGTTAAGTTTGGGACAGTTTATTGGATAATTGAATTCACCACCTGCCAGGAGAAATTTTGACATTAGTTTGAGTTGGCTTGGTTTTGCACTGCCCTGTATCATTCTGTAATTGCAAATCTGTATAAAATGTTACTAATCAGAACAGTAATGTATTTTTACTTTGTGCACTATGTAGTGTGGAACTGAGTCTGTCTTGGTTAGCTCTTGATGAGTAAATGGCTCTGAGCAACTGAAGAAAGGAATGCTGATTAGATGATGGGTTTAAATATGGCCCTCTAAAATAACCAGTGCAACAATTTGTCAGAAAGCTGAGTACCAGATTATGTTGCTTCCAGTCTTTAAGTGAACCATTATTAAATAGCTACATGAAAGGAAAAACCATCACTCAAAAATGGAAAAAAAAAAAAATCCAAGCTTTACAATTCAGCCTTGTAAGAAAAAAAAAAAGTCCATTGTCTTTGATTATGACCTAAATATTAATTAGGGAACAACTAGAGAAAAGCAGCATTTGGGATTTTGCCTGTTGTATTTCAATGTCAACTGACAGACACACTGCGATGACTCATAGTGCTAGATCACTTTAATGCCCTTAGTTTCTTGTTGCAGTCAGTTATGGAGGGTGCATAAGTGGAGTGTGTAATATTATGTTTTTATTTTTCTTTCAGTGTGCTACTGAAATATCACTAAGTAGTGTTTTGGTCTGTGTTACAATGATACTGGATCCAGCTGGCCTTTCACAGGCTTGGTCTTTTTTATTTTAAAACTAAGAAAATACATGAGGCTTTCAAATTTATTAACTTTTACTTATGATAGTATGTTTTAATTTAGGGAGCAGTATTTCAAAACCAAGTTAGCTTATTTTCAAAGTCATGACATACCTTGTCAGATGCTTGTATAACTGAAATCTGGAGAACACTTGGGACCTGTAAAGGTTGTAATTTCTGTTTTTTGTCTGCCAGTTCAAATGTAGTGATCTGTTCTTGTAATTACTGTGGAACTGAGATGCACCTAGAAACCAAAAAGTATTCTTGAGTTTGAAAATGTCCAGTCTGTTTTCTGAGGGCCCGTAACACCAAGGCTCTTTGTAACACTTTTGCACAGCTTCTTGCAAAAGTCTGATCCTCCTGCTTTGATCTGTGATCTTAGCTGGATTATCATGGCATATTACTAACTGTGGGGTAGTTTAAAACACACCAAAACAACCTAAGGTGCAAAAGGAGAACAGAAGAGCAGCTGTTGGAAACACTGTGTGGTTCTGTGTATCGCATTAGAGGTAAGAATTTATGGACTGGGTGCTGAGAAGAGCAGTAGAACTGGAGGCCCTTGAGACACTAGGGTGGAAGTGGCTGGACTAGGTGACTTTAACAGTCCAGCAGAATTGTCCAGCAGATGCATCTCTCTATCATTGTGGAACCACTGGTGACTGTTGGTATGGCTGATCAAGAACAGCTTCTGACAGCTTTTGCTTATGCTTCCAGAGAGAGATGTGAGATCAGGTTCATTAAAGTGGACTTAAAGCCAAAGACATGTATGTAAAGCTTGTCTGAAAGAAATGCTCCAAGCATGGAAAGTGTGTACATCATTTAACCATCTGCATAGCCTCTGTACTAAACACTGACTGTAAAGGATTTATATTCTGTTTTATGACAGAATGCTTTCCACATTCCATGGACCAGAAAACTAAATGGCTTACCTAAAATGGGGGAAACTGAGGCAAGAGTAGGAAATAAACCCAAGTTTTGTAGATCTTAATGTAGTTACTTAGTACTTGAATCACTCATTTTTCCTAAGAGTAGTGTAATTTAGAATTGTTGTATTCTGCTCTCACAGTTGCCCTGGGATAGAAGTAATTTTCTTTCTAGTAGCTGGTAGGATGTTGTGGTTTTGATTTAGTATGAGGATAATGTTGATAACACGCTGACATTGCAGTTGTTGCTAAGTAGTGGTTATCCTAAGTATGGGCTGTTCAGTTTCCCATGCTCTGCCAGCGAGGAGGTGCACAAGAAGCTGGGGGGCAGCATGGTTGGGACAGCTAACCCAAACTAGCCAAAGGGATGTTCTATACTATAGAATGTCATGATTAGTATGCAAACTTGATGAAGATGGTTGGCAGGAGATGAACTCTGCTTGGGGACAGGCAATGAACAATTGCTTTGTGCATTGCTTGTTTTTCTAGGATTTTATTTGCCCGCTTTCTGTTACATTCCTTTCCACTACTACTACTATTATGATGATATTTTATTTTATTTCAATTAAATTATTAAACTCAACACACAAGTTTTACTTAGTTTTTTCCCCCCCAATTCACCTCCCTGTACCCCTGGGGGAGAGTGAAGAGAGGAGTGAGGGAGCAGCTCCATGATGCTTAGTTAAATTAGGATATGGAACTGCTGAAGGCCTAAAATGATGTTTGCCAGTAGGCCTGAACCTGCTGTTAGATGCTTCTCACTGCTCTCCATGGCAGTGAATTCATGCTGACTTCAGAGAAATAAGCTTGAAGTAATTTATTTCAAGTAATTTATTTTGAGGATAATATGATAAATTACTTTGGCAAAATCACAGGTTAAAATTTGTTTATTATTGTCCTGTTGTATATAATATTTACTAAAAACAAGAAAATAAAATCTTGGTAGTAGTGTTTGCATGCAATGAATATGAATAGCTTTCAGGTGGAGACAGCATTGAATTGGTCAAACTGGATTCTGAGTAGGGTGCTTTTTCACTGCTGCAGGGTTTGGCTTCTGTTTCGTATTTTCCATTAATAATCACAATGAGAACAAGCTCATTATGGAAATACGTGAGTAGTAATAATTGAAAGAACCGCACGAGGAAGACCATATTGCAGCACAGTGAAATGAGCATTGTTTGGATAATAATGAACTCATAGACTTAGGCTGAACTGTATGCAAAATGCAGTTGTGTTTTCAGAAGAGGAATCTAAAATGTGGTATTTCAGGGAGAGACCTGGAGGAATAGCAGTGGCTGAGATTTTGACAGATGAGGTAGCTGGGGAGAAATCACCACTGCAATCTTCAGCCACATGCACAGAAGCACAAGGTATAGCATAAAGATGGTAGTGTCACGTGGCCACAAATGTAGTGTGTTACTCAGCGTTACTGAGATAGCGTATCAATGTGAGGACTAGTGAAGCACCAGGGTAAAACTCTGGAAGTGGGGCTGAGATCAGTAAGAGGTGACAACAAGAGAATGTATCAGCAGTGGATTGCTTTACTGCATGATTCAAAGAAATGAGTTATGATTCCTGTGAGCTCCTTTAAACATGAACTAGAAGAGTGCCTCACCGTAAAACAAAATTAGCATGTTACTTGGTGGGTGCCTTGCCTGACCTCAGAAACCTGCTCTTCCAATCCTTCAGTTATTTTCAGAAATACAAATTGAAATCTGTTTGGAGTTTTTTTGCTTGTTTGTTTGCCAACCAGTCTTAAGTGTAGAAATGACAAATCACAATAGCTCATGTGAAAACTTGAGGGCTCCTGCAGGAACTTGTTGAAGCTGCAGATTGGCACATCTTCACCATCACCTATAGCTGTCTTGAAATCTCCCTCTTCTTCAGCAGCTTTAGCCATTCAGCTTCTGGGGGAGGTTATGCTGCAGGTGAATAGTGTTAGATAGGTTCCACCAAGCGCTGGTCATTAGCTGTGCAGGGGACTTTCTGCTGCAGGTTGGCAGTATATCAATGATGGTTTACTCATGAGGAAACCTGTGAAATGCTTGTAGAAACTTTTTCAGAGATGAAAAATGTTCATCCATGCTTCACTAATTTCTTTTGAGTTGAGATCAACTTCTGGTAAAATATATCTAGAAGTAGTTTAGAGAAGAGCAATTAAGATGCTTTTATAGTTCTTCCTCCAGGACAAGTTTGGAGGGATACTGTAAACTCAGAGTTCACTGCTGGTGCAAACTGTGGGTGAGTTACTGGAATCATAGAATCACAGGATTTGGGTTGGAAAGGATATTAAAAGTCATCTAGTTCAAGAACCTCTGCCATGGGCAGGCACACCTCTACTGGACCAAGTTGCTCAAGATCTTATCCAGCCTGACTTTGATCACATCCAAGGTTGGAGTTTGAACAACTCCTCTTGGCAGCCTGTTCCTTCCTCAGCAACCTTATGGGGCAAAAATTCTTCCTAATCTCTAATCTTAATCTGTTTTCTTCCAGTTGAAGCCATTACCTATTGTTCTGTCACTACATGCCTTTGTTAAAAGTCCCTTTCCTGCTATCCTGTAGGCCTCCTTCAAATACTGGGGACTGTGATAAGATCTCCTCAGAGCCTTCTCTCTTTCAGGATGAATAACCATACTGCCTGCCATTGGTCACGTACTCATTTTTCATGCCCCTTAGCAGAGTTTCCAGGAGGATCTGCTCCATAATCTTGCTGTGCACAGAGGTGAGACTGACTAGCTAGTAGTTCCCTGGGTCTTCCTTTTTTTCCTTTTTGTGAATGGGCGTTGTGTTTCCTCTTTTCCAGTAAGTGAGAACTTCACTAGATTGCCATTCAAATATGATGAAAAGTGGCTCAACAAATTCATCTGCTGGCTTTCTCAGGACTCGCAGATGGAATTGTTACTTCAAAAAAATTGGTGCTGCTAATACCTTGATAAAGGTATGGGCAGGTACTGGAAGAGTGAATTTTCTTGCATGCCTCGTCCTGCTTTCTGAGCTTTTCTCTGTGAGTGGCATCTCTAATTCTCTCAAAATGAAGTGCTTCTTTGCAGTGAAGTTTTGTAGCTCTATCAGATAAGGTCCTAAGAACTGTGACCATGGAGCCCCTTTGGGTGTGGTTGTGTGTAGCAGAACCAAACCAATTAAGTGCAGCCTGATAGTTTGGCAGAAATCACTCCTCATCAAGGAGCAAATTTTGAATTCTTGTACCAGTGAGGTTTTTTTTTTCTGAACAAGCCCACTGGTAGGCCTACTTCTACCTTAAGAAACAACCATAGCTGGGCCTTTCCTGGTCCTGGATGTAAGTCTGGTGACAATCCACACCTTAATATTTTGCTGGAATCAAAACGTGTCTTTAAAGAAAATTGAAAGCAGGGAAGATATAATTAAATATATTAATTAAATGCAACATTACTTTCCAAGGTACAGTAATACTTTTAAGATTGGCTGTCCCAGGGCAGTTCTCTGACACCCATGCTGCCTGTAGCATAATTCCCGTCAGTCTTAAACTAGGCAGGCTGAACCATTATTTTTAGCTACTGCCCACATTGTTCTTACTGCTCTGCCAGCATTTTGGCCTTAACCTCATGGATGAACCTCTACAATATCCAGGCAGAGTGAAAATCTGATCTCTGTATGTGTGATACTGGAGTAGAATTTGTGTCCTGCGTTGAAGAAATACCTCTGATGAAGGTAAACAAAGCAACAAAGTTGGTGAGGGGTTTGGAACACAAGCCCTATGAGGAAAGACTGAGGGAGCTGGGGTTGCTCAGCCTGGAGAAGAGGAGACTCAGGGGTGACCTTATCACTCTCTACAACTACCTGAAGGGAGGTTGTAGACAGGTGGATGATGGTCTCTTCTCCCAGGCAGCCAGTACCAGAACAAGAGGACACAGTCTCAGGCTGCACCAGGGGAGGTTCAGGTTGGATGTTAGGAAGAAGTTCTATACAGAGAGAGTGATTGCCCATTGGAACAGGCTGCCCAAGGAGGTGGTGGAGTCACCATCATTGGAGGTGTTCAGGAGGAGACTTGATGGGGTACTTGGTGCCATGGGTTAGCTGTTTGGGTGGGTTGGATAGGTTGATGGGTTGGACACGATGATCTTGAAGGTCTCTTCCAACCTGGTTTGGTTTATTCTAATAAAGGTTTATTCTAAACCAGAGGTTTGGTAATGTGGAAAAAATAACTAGTGACTCCTTTCTGAAACTTAGAAAGAATTCCTATTAGTTTTGCTTTACATAGTTTCTGAATGTGTGTGTTTAAAATGCTGAAATGCCTAGCAGGAAGCCTGGTCTCTTCCAACCGTGGTGATTCTGTGATTCTGTGAAATTACCCTCTTGTCCTTTAGACGGTGATGCTCATTTTCTGAGCTGTTGCTAAAGCTGCAGAGTAGAACATAAAATTATGCCAAACCCTGCACAGCTACCATGGTATTTGTTACTCTCTTCATACAGGTTGAGCAGCCTTTTCATACTTAATATAGTCATCTTTTTACTCTCATAAAGATGGTCTGACTTTCAGAGAGTATTTGAGGTTCAGGTATTACTGAATGGCAGTATTACTCTATATAGAAGTGTGCTTTTGGCTGTGCTGTGCTCCATATACAGTTCTCTAGTTGCCTAAGAAGAAGGTGTTGCTGCATATGTTGGAATAGGATTTCAAAGCCACAGGAAAAGCAAATGGTGAGGTCTTGCTTACCTGAGCTAAAGGAAAGAGATTGGAAGCTGCTGGTATCAGGAGAAGCAGATGAAATCTTTGTTGCTTCTGTGCATTTTAGTCTCGGTATCCTTAGGGGTTGGTTGAAGATTGTGTCCCATAAATTACTCCATGAGCTGCCCTTTTAAAGCTTTTAATGACACATTTTATTCTGACACGAGAAATTATGAAATCCTGAGGAGAGAATTTGCTACCATGAAGAGGGTTGATGTTAGAGGCCCTGAGAGATTCATATTTTTGGTGGAACGGGCTCTTTCTGCAGGATACAAAAATGTTTTTGAGTCTGATTAAAGCATGTGAGCAATGTTTTTACAAGATGGCTCTCCAGTAGGGACATAACTATCATGGTATGCTCTGAGGGTAGTCAAGAAGTGAAATCTGAATGTCAGTTTTACTCTGTATATATTGAGCCTGGAATTAGCTGTGTGTTTCTATCAATGAGACTGCTGGCACAATGGATAGATCGAGAAGTGAGGTCTGCTAGTGTGAGATTAGAGTTCTTTCCAGAAAGAAATTACTCCATCTCAGCATGAGGTTCTGGGGATCACTGTAGAATGTATTGAATTAAATTATTATGTGGCTTGAATCAATTTTTTCTGTGCTATGCAGTAGTCAAGCAGAAATAACCATTACCTGTCGTGGTTTTAGAGGTCTGTAAGGAAACTCTGATCTGAAATCACCCAAGACTGACATCAGCAGGTTTTGAGTGTATTCCATATTATCAGGAAAAAAACTTGGAAATTAACAGATGCCTTTCCTCATTATGAGTTGACAAAAGCTTATGAAAAAGGAGCACTTAAGAACAAAGGGATGAGGATGGTTGGACCTACTTCAAACATGAACCCTTGTAGACACAGGTACAGGCTGTGCCCATGTGCTGAAAGATGAGCCAATGGGGAAGGCAACCAGCCTGGATGGGCAAGCAGCTCTTGAAGGAGTTAAGGGGAAAGAAAGAGGCTGTATCACCTTTGGAAATGGAGGGAGGCAATTCCTGATACATTTAAGGATGTTGTTTGATCATGTAGGAGGAAAATTAGAGAGGCAAAGGCCCAGTTAGAACTTAAGCTGGCCCCTTCTGTGAAAGACAATTAAAAGCATTTTTATAAATATATTAATACTAAAAAGAGGGGCAAGAAGAACCTCCACTCTTTATTGAACTTGGAGGGGGATGTTGTAACTAAAGGTGAGGAAAAGGCTGAGGTTCTAAATATCTTCTTTGCCTCAATTTTCAACAAGAAGGCAGGAGGACTTCAGGACAACTGGCCTCCTCAACTGGTAGATGGGGTTGGAGAGCAGTATAGTCCCCCTGAAACACCTGAGCAAACAGAGACTTGTTGAGCCACTTGGATCCCCACAAGTCAATGGGACAGAGTGGGATCCATCCTAGACTGCTGAGAGAGCTGGCAGATGAGCTGGTGTGGTGGGTTGGAAGGGTAAGGCCAAGAAGCCTCTTCCCTCCCCCCTGTAAAGTAAAGGGAAAAGAAAAATTGAAGGGAAAGAAAAAAAACTCACTAGCTGAATTAGCAAAGCGGTGGAGCTTTATATTTACAAAGCAATGTAGGATTTGCAGGGGAATATATACAAATTTACAATATTTACAATATATACAAAGATATACAATAAAGTAACACAGAAATGAGGGTTCCCCCCTCTGCTGAGGGGGGCTTTCCCACCTCCGCTCTCCCCTCTCTCCCCCTTTCCCCAGAGTGGGATAGAAAGAGAAAGAAAAGAGAGAAAAAAAAATGTTAGAAGCAGTTTGTGTTAATTGGAAGGGAGTTAATACCGGCCTTTATCAGGTCTTCAAGGCCGAAGCCTTGGCAGAAAGCCCAGCACAGAGAGAGCTGCTGCACGAAGAAGAGGCGGAAGCAAGACTAAAGATAGAGTGCCGGAGTGCCCAGGATAGTCCTCCTGCACTCCCAGTTCAGAAGGTGCTTCCTCCCACTTCACCAATGAAATTAGTTTAGATTATTCTTTCCGTTTACCAACTTCCGTCCACCATATTCCCTTTCTTAAGGGGGCAACGTCAACCGGTCACAGCTGGCCAAGCTGCTCTCCATCATTCTTCAAAAGTCCTGGCTCACTGGAGAGGTCCCAGATGACTGGAAGCTGGCCAACGTGATGCCCATCCACAAGGAGGGCCTGAAGGAGGAATCAGGCAATTCCAGACCTGTCAGCCCGACCTCTGTGCCAGGCAAGATTATGGAACAGGTCATCTTGCGTGTAATCACAGCACACCTGCAGGATGGCCAAGGGATCAGGCCCAGCCAACATGGATTTGGGAAGGGCAGGTCCTGCCTCCCCAACCTGATCTCCTTCTATGATCATTTAACACACCTGGTGAATGTGGGGAAGGCTGTGGATGTAGTCTACCTGGACTTCAGCAAGGCCTTTGACATTGTCCCCCACAGCAAACTCCTGGCCAAGCTATCAGTCCGTGGCTTGGACAGCAGCACTCTGAGCTGGGTTAGGAAGTGGCTGGAGGGCCAAGCCCAGAGAGTGGTGGTGAATGGTGCCACATCCAGCTGGCAGCCAGTCACTAGTGGTGTTCCCCAGGCATCAGTGCTGGGCCCCATGCTCTTTAATGTATTCATTGATGATCTGGATGAGGGCATTGAGTCCATCATCAGTAAATGTGCTGATGACACCATGCTGGGGGCAGGTGTTGATCTGTTGGAGGGTAGAAGAGCTCTGCAGAGGAACCTTGACAGGCTGGACAGATGGCCAGAGTCCAATGGCATGAGATTTAACACATCGAAGTGCCAGGTTCTGCACATTGGCCACAACAACCCCATGCAGTGCTACAGGCTGGGGTCAGAGTGGCTGGAGAGCAGCCAGGCAGAAAAGGATCTGGGGGGGCTGGTTGACAGTAGGCTGAACAACAGTGTGCCCAGGTGGTCAAGAAGGCAAATGGCATCTGGGCCTGTATCAGGAACAGTGTGGCCAGCAGGATGAGGGAAGTCATTGTGCCCCTGGACTCAGCACTGGTTAGGCCACACCTTGAGAACTGTGTCCAGTTCTGGGCTGTTCCATTTAAGAAGGACATTGAGAACTTGAACATGTCCAATGACACTGGTGAGAGGACTCAAGCACAAGCCCTGTGAGGAGAGGCTGAGGAAGCTGGCGTTGTTTACCCTGGAGAAGAGGCTCAGGGGAGACCTTACTGCTCTCTACAAATACCTGAAAGGAGGTTGTAGATGGGATTGGTCTCTTCTCTCAGGCAACGAGCAACAGATCAAGAGGACACGGTGTGAAGTGCTGCCAGGGGAGGTTTAGGCTTGAGGTGAGGAGAAAGTTCTTCACAGATGGAGTAATTTGCAATTGGAATGTGCTGCTCCAAGAGGTGGTGGATTCGCCATACCTGACGGTGTTCAAAAAAGGATTGGATGTGGCACTTGAATCCATGGTTTAGTTGTCAAGAATGTTAGGTATTAGGTAATAGGTTGGACTTGATGATCTCTGAGGTCTTTTCCAATTTGGTTGATTCTATGATACTTTATTTTGGATGTAAAAATATACATTTTTGTATTGAAAAATAACAAGTTTTACTCAGATGAGTAGATGACCTTCAGAGGTCTTCTCCAACCCCAAACATTCTATGATTCTGTACTAAGTTATGAGCCAATTAAAATGATTAATTCAGTAATGGTAAGATATGTTGAAACTAAAGGATTTGTTTCTGAACAAGATGTTGTGTTTACAGAACCATACATAAATAGCTATACTGTCTCCTCATTGCCCTGCACTCCAGTAGTGACTGTATGCAGAGTTGTAGAGAAGAGCAAGAACAGAGGCATGCAGATCTGCTTTCTTTGTATACTCATAGAGTTTCCAGCCACTAGAAAGGGCATAAAGTTTGATTTTGTTTCACTACAATAATTGTGCATCTTCTAAATCTTTGGATGTAGAGATGCATAAGTTTTCAATACCATAAAAAATATTCAGCTAATTCTACTCAGTCTCTAAGGACAAAGTACCTTTTTATTCTGTGAGTTTTTCCATTTTTTTGAGAGTTTTCTGACTTCTGTCTGGGTAATTTTGCAAGTAGGACACTTCTTGTAAATGATTAATATACAGCAAGCTGAATACCCCTGTACAAAATGCTGTAATTCACCAAAACTACACATATTAAGCTCCTGTTCTAAAGCTGTTTTTAAAAATGAACAAAACTCTTGTTGAAAGTTTCCCTTTCTGTATTGTTTCTTTGGTGAGTGTAGGCTTGTGTCAGAAGTAGGACTTGTAGGATGGAAACTCTTGGGGGAAAAAGGCAGGATGAACTGAAAATACTTGAGAACCAAGTAGTTTTCTGCTTTCACTGTTTTAAATACACCTCCTTAGTAAAGCTAGCTGTTGTAGGCTGGTTTTGTTGAACAGTTAGTATCAAGTTCTAATATGATTTAGGTGTGAATCTGTGGATATTGTCTGTTAGTTCTCTTGGGTGTTTCTGTTCTGTAAACAAAACATGTAAGATTGGTTTAATCTAAAATAATACCTTGCAGGCATTCTTGAGCAATAGCATGTCTAGGCTTCAAATGATAGATGACCACATGTGAAAAATCTTCTCTTAGTGATTTAATGAACAGGAAGCAGTTTATGAAATTGACAGCATGTCTTGTTAGTTTAGGTCTAACAAAAGTAATCCTGCTAAGGATGGTAGTATCTCTGCTTTGCAGAGGATTTTGAAGCCTCTATCAGAAACCAAACCATTATCACTGTTAATATAAAATAAAATAAAAAAAAAATTTTAAAAAAGTTAGAGCCTGCGAGAGGCAGAGGCTACTCCTGACAAGGTTATGAAGGAATATTTCACTACAGTGGCAATTTTGCTGTCTGCTTCAGGAGGAATTTTACCTGGATGACTAAATGACTGGGTTACTTGTACTTGCCCTGAAGCACTCAGTCTTTTTTTTTTTTATCTCTTAGGAGATACAGTTTGGGTTTTAGGAGTCAGAAAATGCCAGTGATACCTGAAAATACTCGCTTAGACAACATGCAGAGAATAGAATAGAATAGACCAGGTTGGAAGAGACCTTCAAGATCATCTCATCCAACCTATTGTCCAATCCACCTAATCAACTAAACCATGCAACCAAGCACCCCATCCAGTCTCTTCCTAAACATCTCCAGTGATGGTGACTCCACCACCTCCCATTCCAACGGGCAATCACTGTGTAGAACGTCTTCCTAACCTCCAGCCTAAACCTCCCCTAGTGCAGCCTGAGACTGTGTCCTCTTGTTCTGGTGCTGGTTGCCTGGGAGAAGAGACCAACCTCCACCTGTCTACAACCTCCCTTCAGGTAGTTGTAGAGAGTAATAAGGTCACCCCTGAGTCTCCTCTTCTCCAGGCTAAGCAACACCAGATCACTCAGTCTGTCCATATTGGGCTTGTGTTCCAAACCCCTCACCAACTTTGTTGCTCTTCTCTGGACACGCTTCAGCAAGTCAACATTGTTCCTAAACTGAGGGGCCCAGAACTGGACACAGGACTCAAGGTGTGGCCTAACCAGTGCAGTGTACAGAGGCAGAATGACCTCCCTGCTCCTGCTGGCCACACTGTTCTTAATGCAGGCCAGGATGCCACTGGGCCGTCTTGGCTGCCTGGGCACACTGCAGGCTCATGTTCAGCCTGCCATCAGCCAGTACTCCCAGGTCCCTCTCTACCTGGCTGCTCTCCAGCCACTCTGACCCCAGCCTGTAGCACTGCATGGGGTTGTTGTGGCCGATGTGCATAACCTGGCACTTAGTTGTGTTAAATCTCATGCCATTGGATTCTGCCCATCTCTCCAGCCTGTTGAGGTCCCTCTGCAGAGCCTCTCTACCCTCCAGCAGATCAACTCCTGTCCCCAGCTTGGTGTCGTCAGCAAATTTACTGATGATGGACTCAATGCCCTCATCCAGATCATCAATAAAGATGTTAAAGAGCACAGGGCCCAGCACTGATCCTTGGGGCACACCACTAGTGACTGGCTGCCAGCTGGATGTGGCACCATTCACCACCAGTCTCTGGGCTTGGCCCTCCAGGCAGTTCCTAACCCATCGCAGTGTGCTCCTGTCCAAGCCATGGGCTGGTACAGTAATGCTCTCCAGATTGAACAAGCAGCAATAATTGTGTCAGAGTGTGGTGGTTTGGAAAGAAGGCCCAGCCTCCTCTCCCCCACAAAGAGGAAGAAAAAACACAGCTAGCCCAATCGGAGAAGCAAGGAAAAATGCTATATTTTACAAGCAATGTGGAAAATGAAGGATATGTACACAATTTACAGTATTTACAACATATACACAGAAATAGACAGCAAAGTAAAAAAAACAAAAAAGAAAACAAACCAGGAACGAAATTCCCACAGCAGGAGGGTTCCCCTCCTCGTGCCCCCCTTCTCTCCCCTTTTTCCCAAAGAGGGTTATAAAGAGAGAAAAAGAGCAGTTATTAGTAAAGCAGAGTGTTAGTAGGCCTCATGCTTATCTGGTCAAGGTCGCTCTGGATGGGAGCCCAAAAGCAGGCGAGGTGGTAAGGGAGAAGGAAAGGAGTGAACTGAGAGAAAATCCCAGCTACACCTAAACCTAAAACTGCATTCTGCCAATCCACCAGTGAAATTAGTTTAGAATATCTGATTGTTTTCATTAACATTCCAAAACATTCAGACAGAGTGTCCCAGCACTGTCTCTTTCTTAAAGGCACAGCCTCAAACGGTCACACACAGTTAATCAAGAGTGTTTAATATTGGCTACAACAATTACAGCTTCTTTTTTTTTCATTAATAGGATAGGATAGAATAGAATAGAATAGAATAGAATGGAATGGAATGGAATGGAATGGAATAGAATAGAATAGAATAGAATAGAATAGAATGGAATGGAATGGAATAGAATAGAATAGAATAGACCAGGTTGGAAGAGACCTTCAAGATCATCGCGTCCAGCCTATCATCCAACACCACCTAATCAACTAAACCATGCAACCAAGCACCCTGTCAAGTCTCCTCCTGAATACCTCCAGTGACGGCGATTCTACCACCTCCCCGGGCAGTCCATTCCAATGGGCAATCACTCTCTCCGTGTAAAACTTCCTCCTGACCTCCAGCCTGAACTTCCCCTGGTGCAGCCTGAGACTGTGTCCTCTTGTTCTGGTGCTGGCTGCCTGGGAGAAGAGACCAACCTCTGCCTGTTTACAACCCCCCTTCAGGTAGCTGTAGAGAGCGATAAGGTCACCCCTGAACCTCCTCTTCTCCAGCCCCTGAGCAGCCCCAGCTCCCTCAGTCTTTCCACATAGGGCTTGTGTTCCAAACCCCTCACCAACTTTGTTGCTCTTCTCTGGACACGCTTCAGCAAGTCAATGTCCTTCCTAAACTGAGGGGCCCAGAACTGGACACAGGACTCGAGGTGTGGCCTAACCAGTGCAGTGTACAGAGGCAGAATGACCTCCCTGCTCCTGCTGGCCACACTGTTCTTAATGCAGGCCAGGATGCCACTGGGCCCTCCTGGCCGCCTGGGCGCACTGCAGGCTCATGTTCAGCCTACCATCGACCAGTACCCCCAGGTCCCTCTCTGCCTGGCTGCTCTCCAGCCACTCTGACCCCAGCCTGTAGCTCTGCATGGGGTTGTTGTGGCCAATGTGCAGAACCCGGCACTTGGATGTATTAAATCTCATGCCGTTGGATTCTGCCCATCTGTCCAGCCTGTCGAGGTCTCCTTCGTAGTCATTAGACTTACTTAATTGACTTATAGAGGAGAATTTTTGCTTCCCTTATTCTTCATGTCTTTTTGGCACAATGTAACTTTTCATCTTCGATATTTTTTAGTCAAACCATTGTTTTCTAGTACTGGAATTAGTTATTTTGGTTTTAATTTTCATCTTTTGACAAAAAAAAGTGTTTGGCAGGGTTTTTCCTCTGGATGTTTATTTTCTCTATCAGAGTAAGATCTCAATAATTAATATTTTAGAATGAATTAATAAACACATACTGTCTTGGGGTAGCTTGGGGTAGTTTGAGCAGGGTGTTGCAATGAAAAACATGTTGTTTTCACTATGACTTGTATTCAGTTTTTCTCACTAGGGTATAACCGTTCCAGTGTCAGAATGTCTTAGAGCATTGTTCTCAAGATGTTCTATAAAGACTCAGATTCTGAAAAAATACTCCTCAAAACATGGAATTCAGAATATAATAGAGTACAATGTGGCTGTGTTTCTTGTTCTTTAGGTTAAAAACATTGGGGATGTTGTAGTTTGAAATCACATCCTGAATGCAGTGACCCAATAAACTTCCATGAACACTCACATGACTTTTCTTATGAGTAACAAATATGTGCATGACACTAATCTGAGGGAATTTACTTACCATGACTCATAGGAGAATAAAATGATGAATCTGATTCATAAATAGGCTGCAAAATGCAGATGGTCATATTAGCCCCAGCCAAAGGGGCTTTGATTCAAAGCAAACTGAATGTGATCCCCTCAAAACATGTAGATAGGTTTACAGTGAGGGTGCTGAAACACTGGAACGGGTTGCCCAGGGAGGTTGTGTATGCCCCCTCCCTGGAGATGTTCAAGGACGGGCTGGATGAGGGCTTGAGCAACCTGATCTAGTGGGACATGCAAGGAAGATTGGAACTAGGTGATCTTGAAGGTCTTGTCCAACCTACACCATTCCTCTGTGAATCTCTGTGTTTGGAATGTGTGTAAGGACTAGAAGCATGAGCAGCTGAGCTACAAGCTAATGAAAAAAAACCCAAACCCACCTATAAGCCACATAAAGGCAATGAGCCTTTTACACAGATGATCAGCAGAAGTTAAAGTAAACGTGTGAAAATACTTTCTTAATTCCATGTTTACAACAGAGGTGATGAACTCCCAAGATGTGAATGGGTCCCATGGGTCCCATGGGACTGGATGGGATCCATCCTAGGGTGCTGAGAGAGCTGGCAGATGAGCTGGCCAAGCTGCTCTCCATCATTTTTCAACAGTCCTGGCTCACTGGAGAGGTCCCAGATGAATGGAAGCTGGCCAACTTGATGTCCATCCACAAGAAGGCCCGGAAGGAAAAACCAGGGAATTCCAGACCTGTCAACTTGACCTCAGTGCCAGGCAAGATTATGGAACAGGTCATCTTGAGTGCAATCACACAGCACTTACAGGATGGCCAAGGGATCAGGCCCAGCCAGCATGGATTTAGGAAGGGCAGGTCCTGCCTGAACAACCTGATCTCCTTCTATGATCAGGTGACCCACCTGGTGGATGTGTGGAGACCTGTGGATGTGGTCTACCTGGACTTCAGCAAGGCCTTTGACACCGTCCCCCACAGCAAACTCCTGGCCAAGCTGTCAGTCCGTGGCTTGGACAGCAGCACTCTGTGCTGGGTTAGGAAGTGGCTGGAGAGCCGAGCCCAGAGAGTGGTGGTGAATGGTGCCACATCCAGCTGGCAGCCAGTCACTAGTGGTGTTCCCCAGGGATCAATGCTAGGTCCCATTGTGTTCAGTATCTTTATTGATGATCTGAATGAGGGGATTGAGTCCATCATCAGTAAGTTGCAGATGACACCAAGGTAGGGGCAGCTGTTGATCTGCTGGAGGGTAGGAGGGGCTTTGCAGAGGAACCTCGACAGGCTGGACAGATGGGCAGAATCCAATGGCATGAGATTTAACACATCCAAGTGCCGGGTTCTGCACATTGGCCACAACAACCCCATGCAGTGCTACAGGCTGGGGTCAGAGTGGCTGGAGAGCAGCCAGGCAGAAAGGGACCTGGGAGTACTGGTTGACAGTAGGCTGAACATGAGGCAGCAGTATGCCCAGGTGGTCAAGAAGGCAAATGGCATCTGGGCCTGTATCAGGAACAGTGTGGCCAGCAGGAGCAGGGAAGTCATTGTGCCCCTGGACTCAGCACTGGTTAGGCCACACCTTGAGTCCTGTGTCTAGTTCTGGGCCCCTCAGTTTAGGAAAGACACTGAATTGCTGGAATGTGTCCAGAGAAGGGCAACCAAGGTGGTGAGGGGTTTGGAACACAAGCCCTATGAGGAGAGACTGAGGGAGCTGGGGTTCCTTATCCTGGAGAAGAGGAGGCTCAGAGGAGACCTTATTGCTGTCTAGAACTCCCTGAAGGGAGGTTGTAGCCAGGTGGGGGTTGGTCTCTTCTCCCAGGCAACCAGCACCAGAACAAGAGGACACAGTCTCCAGCTGCACCAGGGGAGGTTTAGGCTGGAGGTTAGGAAGCAGTTCTTCATAGAAAGATGATTTGCCTTTGGAATGGGCTGCCTGGGGAGGTGGTAGAGTCACCATTGCTGGAGGTGTTTAGGAAGAGACTGGATGGAGTGCTTGGTGCCATGATTTAGTTGATTGGGTAGTGCTGGATGATACATTGGACTCGATGATCTCAAAGCTTTCTTCTATTCTATTCTATTCTATTCTATTCTATTCTATTCTATTCTATTCTATTCTATTCTATTCTATTCTATTCTATTCTATTCTATTCTATTCTATTCTATAACTGTATGTATTTTTCAAGCTTTCAGGTGCTTAATGTAATGTCAAATGCAAATTCTTGTATGATATTTAACGTACTTAACATTTGTACATATGCCAGTCTGGGATTTTTGCTGTCACTTGCCTGGGTAATACATATATGAGTTTGCTTTCATGGGAACTGGTTAAAGTTTAAAAGTGGATTTTCAAATCCATCTGTGAGGGAATTCTCACTTGAACATATAAATCATCTTGTGATCATGATGATTACATTAAGAACTGAGAAGTGTCTCAACAAAGATGAGATCATCCTGAGCTACCCACTTGATGTGTCATCTCTACCCAGGGGCTGTGGTGGACAATGGACGGCAAAGAGGGGCAGAGGCCACTTGACTCCGATTCCTGCAGGCACAAGTTACCCTGGAATATGACAAGGGTGTGGGCCGGGTAGAACTTCAATGAATGATCCAGGAGTAGAATAAAATCCCTGAGCTATGCCAGTTTAGTCGGAGCAGGGGGGACTTCACCTGGGACATTCCAGGCTGGAGGCGGTAGCCCAGGAATGTCTCTCCCCCCCACCCAAAAGGACCATGGGCTGGTAATTACTTCTCCCTCTCTCTTTCTCCATTCTCTCTCCCCCCTTTTTTTCTTTGTTTTGTTTGCTTCATTCTCTCTCTTTAATAAATAGTCTTATAGTTTCATAGTTTCATAGTTTCATAGTTTCATTCAGGGTTGGAAGGGACCACAAGGATCATCTAGTTCCAACCCTCCTGCCATGGGCAGGGAAACCCCACACTAGATCAGGCTGGCCAGAGCCTCATCCAGCCTGCTCTTAAACACCCCCAGGGACGGGGCCTCGACCACCTCCCTGGACAACCCATTCCAGGGTCTCACCACTCTCATGGTGAAAAACCTCCTCGTCACATCTAGCCTGAATCTCCCCACCTCCAGCTTCATTCTATTCCCCCTAGTCCTATCACTACCTGACATCCTGAGAAGTCCTTCCCCAGCCTTCCTGTAGGCCCCCTTCAAATCCTGGAAGGCCACAATTAGGTCACCTCGGAGCCTTCTCTTCTGCAGACTGAACAGCCCCAGCTCCTTCAGTCTGTCCTCGTAGGAGAGGTGCTCCAGCCCTCTGATCATCCTCGTGGCCCTATGATCTAGTGGCCCTATGATCTAGTTTGTGTCTTAATTTGTCTTATGGGAATGTTCAAAAGAACCGTGTCTCCTTCCCGACTTCCAGATTGAGACAACCTGGAGTTCATGAAACTATGCTCTAGACAAGTCACAATTAGGTCAGTGCTGGGAGTTTTACACATGTTGGCCTAAGCTGTGGACCATTTGAACCTTAAATAAATCCATGTGGGCTCCCCTGAGGACAGCAAGTGGTTTGTTTGGTTTTTTTTGTGTTTGTGTTTTCAAGTTATTTTGAGATTTCCCCATTTTAAATTGCACAGCATTGAGGGCATCTAATGCCTTAGTGTGCTGAAATTCTACGTGGGAGAATTTTGGTAAAATCCTAAATTATTTTCAGAAAACAACCCTCAAACCAAAAGCTACCAAGGTAAAGGACCACATCTGCTATTGCACTGGTGCTGGGCTTTTTTGATGGGTGAGAGCAGAGGTCTCAAGAACTAAAAAAACTATTCTGGACCATTTCCTGATTGTTTTTAAGTCTATGTGTTTGAAGACAAGCCAAAACTTTTCCTGCTCAGGAAACCAGATTACTCCTTCAAAATGTGAAGAACTAGATTTCATGTGAAGTAATTTAAATGTGCATTAATCATTGCATTGACTCCAGTGCAAGTATGTGTGTTCATACAAGCAAACATATGTTTTTTTGTGTTTATTCGTTCAGGTGACAATTCCCTGCTGAAGGTTCATAATGGATGAGGTTAGAACCTTGCAAGCTGCACAAAATACATGGGACAAATCAAGTGACAGATAAACAAGATAGAAAAGGAGAACTTGTGTAGAAAGTTCTTATGTCTGTGTAGGCAACCCTCAGAAACTGAACAGCTGGTTTTCACAATAAACATTGCCACTATCTTCTGCAGTTCTGTTCTCTGTGTGAGAACTACAGCAGGTGGTATGGAAGCAGTGAAGCAGCAATACTTGTTTAGCTCTGACAGGAACTTGTGTGGGAACTCACAGCGTAGATACACAAGTTGTGTCTGCTCAGTCAGATGCTTTGTAGTAATGATTGCTATACTGTTTGACAAAGAGTGTGTTTGCCATGTCAAATTATTTCCCCCAACAGCTGTTCATGATCTCTCTGGTTTGTCTGGAAAAAGATGATGGAAGTACTCCTCTCTGCAGCCCACCTTCCCATTGCAGGTGACTATTAGGCACTTGTAGCAGCCCTGTGCTGCTTTGATCTTGCATATTTGAAACATTGCACTTAAGCTTAGAAAACCAGAATGGCACAGGTCAAGCGCCATCTTTGTGCCTTGAAGCCTTCTGAGTAGCTCAAGCATGCCTTTGGCAAAGCTCTGTATGTGGACATGGGTACAGAGTGGGCTTCTTCAGGACTCTGACTGTTAACAAAAGCTTCTCTTGAGCACATCTATTTCACCTGTAGATTAAAACATGGGTGATACGAAGTAAAACAAATGCCTGTATATTTCCTTGGCTCTGCTGCAAATCTGCACCATATACAAGGTTGTAAAGACTGTTTCTTTTTCTGTCCATTTGCACAGGTTTTTCATCTGTTCTTGTGTATTTCCTTCTGATAAAAATGACCTACTCTATTGCATTCTCTCTTCCTTTCTTTTATTTAAAGGTTTTCCATTTTCCATTGATGAGCTGTGATTTTCAGTATCTTTTTGCTCCCAGCCCTGTCTCCATCCACAGCAGCCAAATGTTTGGTACAGTGATTAGGAATCATTAGGAAGACAGTTATCTTTTGCCAGGAGTTGTCATTGCCAAGGATCAGTAATTTCTTTCTCTGGACAGACACAGAGCTATTTCACCTTCCTTCTTAAGAAAAGAGATTTGGAGTAAAGGTTAAAAGCAATTCAGAGAGCTGCTACAGTGAGATGGGAGTTTGTGGAAAGATGCAGTCAGATTGCCCCTGTTTAGCTGGTGCTGCAATCTGTTTCCAGTTCTAATGTTTTTCTGGTGGGTTTAAAGTGCTTTGGAAGTGGTGATGGATGTGGAGAGAGCAGTCACCCCTCCAAGGAAAATGGCATAAAGAAAACGTGCCCGATCAGAAATCCACAAAGAATATATATGAACCACATTTTCAAGCTGAAATGGAAGCTGTCTTTAACTGTATGTATCACCAGTTGGACTGAAGGAGGAGTTTCACTCTGATGCTGCTTTTGAAATAAAGGTTTTACATCTGTAGAATGAAGAAAGTAGACAGGGGACCCTTGCTTGCTAGGATTCATTAGAGGTAAGAAAGTCTTTCAAAGTGTGGAATACAGATGTAGAGTTGGAGGGTTTAGGTGAACTCCACATCCTTCTACTTGTTTTTGGTTAGATACTTGTCAGTCTTCCCAGCTTTGCTGTGATTGTTCTGTAGGACACTGCTAGATGCATGCTAAGGATGTTCTTTCCTGAATGGAACCTAATAGGGCTTTGAAATATTGATGAATAAAAGGTTAATTTTTAATTCTGCATCAATCTGAACTAATAGAAATTCAATGTGCTTTTGCAGGAGACTTTCTGCTATTATATGGTTTAGTGTATCTGCACATTCAAGTAAGCGCAGAGCTTCAGGACCTTACTTTCCCAGAAGCCAAGGTGTTAGGCTTAATTAATGGAAATTATTTAGTGTGCTTCTAATTATAGTTATGCTAATGGCCCAAGTTCTGCTTTTGCATATTCTTTGACTGTTGTCACATGCCACTTCCATGAACTAATCCAACCATAATGTATTCAAGAGCTCATGCAATAGATCATATATGAAGACATCAATATTGATTCCATCTGAACAATGATATTTTGTAAGCACAGATATAAAACTTGGAGGTGTGTATTTATGTCTTCTTTGTGGTGGGTCACTGACTTGTTATGGTGTCCGTCTTGAATGCCTTCATTTGTGCTTGTGTCTTTGACAACCTAAACCATCTAAAGTCATGGACCTCTTACTCCTCTCCTCATTTGTATTCTGGTTTTCTGATGGTTTCACCGAGTTAGAATTGATGAATTTCTGTTATGTCTTTACGTGGAAATACAGAAGGATAATCACAAACCTTGATTTTCATTAGTGGGGCAGAGTTTACGACTAAGTAGAATGGAAAAGAAATACTAATCCATGGTTCTTGTAAGTGGTACTGTCTGAGGCAAAACCCAACACAGTGCTCAGATTGCATTGCCTATTTGAGCACAGATTGCATAAGCAATGGCCATTCAGTAGGTGTGGCCGTAAAGTGAAGCAGATAATGATAAATCATCAAAATACCTACTTCAGTAGGGGTTATCAAAAGATTCTTACTGTTTGTGTATTTGCCTTTGCAGTATTTATGTAAGACTATCTCTTGCATTATGAGTTTAGCTACTCCACTGCCAGGCAAGATAAAACGTGGACTTCTTAACTTTTACCTCTTGCCTCTTTGATGTTTTGTTGTGTTGTTTTTTGTTTTTTTCCTGGCAAAACCGGGGAGATGATTGCTGATGTATGCATGGTAATAAAGCTTGTCAGAGCCAGCCAGAACTCTTCTGAATTCACATTTAATTTATTCACAGCACAGCATGCAGCAGAGCTGATGGTTCCAAGTTAATGTGCTGCACTTGAATGAGATAACAGTTTGCCTCCCAGGTTTTAAGGTTTATGGTAGTTTTATTTGTCTACCTAGCCAAAGCCAGAGTGATAAGGAATCACAGCTCTACACTGAAATATTTTATTTACTTAGGTGATGCTTTTGGCAGAAGAGAAATAGGTGAGGTAATTAAATAATGCTGCATTTATTTTAGAACAGAAGTGTGGTTTGGAGCTTGCAGTTAACCATATGTCCTTGTCAGTGTACTGGCTCGTGGGTCTTTCCTAGTTAAAAATATTCTATTCACAATTTTTCTGTACTTGTGGAATTAAATTTCCAGCTGTCTTTGAAAATCGATCCCTTCTTATTTCCTTTAGAGGTATGTATTACTGGGGAGGAGGTGCAGGGAAAGAAATGCAGGAACTTAGTACTATCAAATGCAGACATTTCAGTATGACAGAGATGCAGAGTCTGCCATTAAACAACAGATTATGTGGCTTCACTCGGGTTTTGAAATGCAGTTCATGCCAACTGAGTCCTTGCATTACAACTTAGTCTTTTAACAGCAGCAGTTCCTCCTCCTTAACCACTTACCAACTCTATAATGAAAAGAAGATGAACCCTAGTCAAGAAAAGTGAGGTTATGATGCATCACTAATGAGACCATTTCCCTTTCAAGGTGGAACATGTGGGGGTTGAAAGGCACCTAAGAGTATTACCCTTGCAATTGCCAATGTCTGTCAAGTGCCAGCCCTCACAGGTTTATTGTCCAAGCCAGGTCACCCCAGGGGTGGGCAGAGAGGAACACAGTGTGTAGACACAGTGTCCCCTCTAGCAATCTTGCAGTCTGAACTGCTTGAGTCAATATAAGTGCCCTCTGGGAGGTTTGCATTGATTTCTCGGAAGCCAGTTAAAATACTTTTTAAGTCTCACTTATGCCACTGTGGTGGATGTAGTAGTAGCACCTTAATATTTGGACTTAGTCTTTCTTTAACCTAAACAATTCTATGCAGAAACATTGCATCTGTACACAAAAGAGTGATTGGAAAAGAGTCTTTGAGATGGAACTAAGGTCTTTTGTGTGTGTTAACCTTTAATGTCTAAAACTTGCTGGAGTGAAGGTTAGACTGACCTTTCACTTCACCATTGTACCTTGCATTATGTTTTCTGCAAACCCAAAGCCTGTTAACTGTGCAGCCTTTTGCAGCAGGAATGCAACCATTTTAAGAAACCACATAGTTTTCTGTCAGTTTTATGCACCTATTTTTGTGACACAAACATCTGTCTGGGTACAAATGCATAAATAGTCATTAGAACATAATAGATTTATGGGGAAATGCTGTAACAGGCTTCAGTTGAAATGTACCTGGTGTTTGTTACAGTCTCCTTTTGTTTCATTGCTGCTCACAGAAGGTTGAGGAGGCAGAGGGATGGAGAGCGAGTGTATAGGAAGGGATGTGCCACTGAGCATAACTGGGTTTGGGAACAGAGACAACCAAATTTGTGTCCACTGAGAGGCTTCAGAAAAAGACATATAGCGGCTATATTTAGAAATGTTAAACTATGTTTGGCAATTGAGTCAGGTAATGTAATCCACAGAAGGCATGAGACTGAACTGAACTACTTTGCTTTCTTTCAACCAAATTTAAAAACAATAAATATAAAAAATTGATTTCTCCTGCTGTACAGGCTAAAGAAGCATGTAGGTAAAATGTCAGCACATTTGCTATGCGTAGTTGTTTTTATTTACAGACATGCTTCCTTTCCCTTGGGCCATGACTTGCCTGTTAATGTATGAGCCTTCTCTGGATGCCAGTAGCACAGCAAAAGGAAATGTCCTGTACATGTGCAGGGAGAGGTTGTGGACATGGCTGGTGGGGAAGGGACTTTGCCATTGAGAAAGTGCTACTTCTGTACTGAGATAATTCACATGGCTTCCGGGATCTCTTTCTCATCTTAACGATGAAGCCTTAGATATTAGACCATTTTGAGATTAATAGTTATTTACTTGGTGGAGAAAAAGGTAAATTACAGCCATGGATTGCCATGTTCCATCTCCTGTATCAGTAGGAGTAGGCAGCTGAGTTGGTTACCTGTTGATCAGGAGTTAATGGAATTGGCTGAGTGAAGAAATGTAGGCTTCACAAAAATATTAAAAATGCAAAAAGTTTAGGTTTGTATTAGCCTCTTGCTGTTCAGGAAAGTCTTTTTAAGGACTTTACTCTGGATTTGTGTCCAAGGATGTACAATCTGACATCGTTGCCTACAGATCATGGAAGGAGGGGCTGGCTACTTGGGACGGGTATAAGACTTGTCAGAGGATGGAGGGAGACAGCTAGGAAAGCTAAGGCCTCTTTGGAATTCAACCTTGTAAGGGGTTCTAGCACAACAGAAAGGGCTTCTTCAAATACATTGGAAGAAAAACTAACACTAGAGGCAGTGTAGGGTCACTGATGGATGAGGTGGGCACCTGAGTGAGAGAGGATACAAAGAAGGCAGAGTTACTAAATGCTTTCTTTGTCTCCATCTATACTGCTGGAGACTGCCTTCAGGAGCATCAGACTCCTGAGAGAGAGGAAGACATGACAAAGGAGGAGTTTTCCTTGATTGATGAGGACTGGGTTGACTAGGACTGTTAGGGAATAGTTAAGTCATCTGGATGTTCATAAATCCATGGGTCCTGATGGCATGCACCTGTGGGTGCTCAGGGAGCTGGCAGGGGTCATTGCCAGACCAGTCTCCACCATGTTTGGTAAGTGATGGCAAACAGGAGAGGTGCCTGGGTACTTGAGGAAGGCAAATGTCACTCCAGTCTTCAAAAAGGGTAAGAAAGAGGACCCAGGTAACTACGGATCAGTCAGCCTCACTTCCATCCCCAGAAAGGTAATGAAACAATTTATCCTTGGGGCTGTCCTTAGGCATATCAAGGACAAGAGGGTCATTAGGAGCAGTCAGTATGGTTTTACCAAGGGGTTAGTCATGTTTGACCAACCTGATAGTCTTTCATAAACACATGGATAGATGATGGTAGAGCAGTGGATGTGGTTTAGGTTGATTTTGGTAAAGCATTAGACACTGTCTTCCGCAGCATCCTTGCAGCTAAGCAGTGTGGCCTGGATGATTAGGTTGTTGAAGGAAAGAAGTCAGAGGGTAGTGGTCAATGGGACAGAGTCTAGTTGGAGGCCTGTATCTAGTGGAGTCCCTCAGGGGTCAGTACTGGGAGCAATGCTGTTCAGTATATTTATAAACAACCTAGATAAGGACTCTTTCAGCCCATAACATTCTGTGATTCTGTTGTCATTTTTCATTATGCTTTCATAGGGTTTCTAGGTCAGTTTGTTGCTGGTGGTAGGTAGGTAGCAGCAGGGGTCATTAATAGGACTTTAAACAAGGTGCGAAGGGGGTTGGGAATTCAGTGTTGTTAGGGAAAGAATCAGGGCAAATAGTAAAACATCTACCCTGAACTTTAGGAGGGCTAAATTTGTCCTATTCAAAGATCTACTTACAACTGTCCTGTGGGTTAGGGCTCTAGATTGTAAGGGGTCCAAGAGAGCTGGTTAATATTTGAACACCACCTCCTCCAAGCTCAAGAAAAATGTATACTCTTGAAAAAAAAATCTAGTAGAGGAGATAGGAAACCCACATGGATAAGCAAGGAGCTGCTAGAAAAACTGAAATGGAAGAGGGAAGTATACAATAACTGAAAAAAGGGTCTGTGCAGTTGAGAGGGTTATAGAAATACTATCAAAGCATATTGAGATGCAACAAAGACGACCAAAGCTCTCTTGGAACTAAACCTGGATAGGAAAGTGAAAGATAGGAAGGGCTTCTTTAAATACATCAGTAGCAAAAGGAAGAACAGGGAAAAAGTGGGTCCATTGTTCAATGTGGTGGGAGACATGGTGACAGATGGTACAGAGACGGCAGAATTTCTGAATGACTTCTTTGCCTTAGTCTTTACTGCTAAGACCAACCCTCAGGAATCTCAGACACTGGATGTCCATTCATACTCCAAACTCAGTATCTTTCAATATTGTGGCAGTTTTCTTACAGCTACAATAGTCCCAGGCATATAGAAAGGATAGTATCTTCTGAGGACTGGCAGCTATAATTGGAAAAAGTTGGGCAAACCTTCATATACAGAAACCTTTCTCCAGGCCTGAGATGCAAGCAGCAGACTTCAAGTACAAAAATGCAACCTGACATTAATACTTGTGCCATCTAAGAATAAACACAGTCTGTGTACCTCATTCTGTGAAACATGACTGTATATTACATGGAGTCTAGCCTGGGTTGTGCTGAGTGTATCCCAAAAGATACTTTCCCTTGGGCATTCAAGGACTGACCATCTGGGCACTGTTCTAATGTTGTGGGGAGAGAGATATGAACATGGTTTGTGCAATTTTAATTTGTCCAACACAAAGTATTATGTGGGGATATTGTGGTTTTCCCCATAGGATGTCCTGTAGGTTACAGAGAGGGCTCAGGTAGGGTTTCTGGTAGTTCTTTCGGGAGTCTGTATGGCAACGTACCTTCTGCTCTACACTGCTTGTGTAGAGCAGATACAGAGAACAGCGCATCTCCCCATGGGTATTGTAGGCCTCCTTGATTTTTGTCCTTGTCCACACAAGGGTCTCTATTCATAACAGCAAACACAGACTGCTTGCCCCTGGTTTCAGAGCCCGTCTTGCCTCTGCCCAGCTAGTGTGTTCTGGGAGCTGTGGATGATTGGTTCTTGTCTGTAGTAGTGGCCCCTTCTCTTGAATATGAGTCAGCATTTCCCATAGCATCATAACATTTTCTCTTACACTTTTTTGCTTTCTTGTATCTCTGTCAGGGAGAAACACTCTTTCATAATGACAGTCATGTTTCAGTTTTGTCCTAAAATTGATGCAAAAACATGTAACACTTAACAAGCAATTGAACTCTGACCTTTTTCATGTTGTTTTCAGCTTTCCTCTTGAGTTTTGTTTCTACTTCATGTATTTCTTTTTATTCTTATATAATTGGATCCTTGCAGGGATGCAGACTGTGATGTGTCTTTGCAGAAGTTTCTCTTACTTGTGTATTGAGGCAGCTGTTCTCCTTCATGAGGATTTTGTCACGCTATTCGAAGACACTTGTCATTGCTGTAATTGTACCTCAGTGAGACCAAAAAGAAATAGAGATGTTGTTGGATATGAGGAAATGAGTTTATAAATATTTGTGTTTTAACTTTGTAAAAAAAATGAAAGCAAAATGAACATTTTTGGTGTTCAGTTAAAAATATTGCAGGCCTGCATTTTGCAGACTTCCTGCGCTCTCAACTACTTGTTTTCACCCTCCCTCCCACAACACAAACCCCTCATCATCATAGAATCATACAATGGCTTGAATTCAGAGGGATCCTCATGATCACCTAGTTCTAGGCCCTCTGTCATGGGCAGGGACACTTTGCACTAGATCAGGTTGCTGAAATGAGGCTCACCCAGCCTGGTCTTAAGCACTTCCAGGGATGATGTGTCCACAACCTCCCTGGACAGCCTGTTCCAGTGTCTCACCTACCTCACTGTAAACTTATCTACACAGGTTGAGGGGGTCAGATAGCTTAGTTCAGTTTAGTTTGAAACAGTGAATTTGTAAGGAACTAATAATGCTGTCTGCACCCTCTGTAGGCTTTTTTTATTTTTTTTTTTCTTTTCCCCCAGCTAATAGTTTTGAGGAGCTCTCCCTATTCATCCATGCAAGCCTTCTAGCATTCTTACCCACCTTTCACTTTGCTGGGATGCATTGCTCTTGGGCTCAGAAGAGGTGATCCTTGAATACTAACCAGCCAGGACCTAAGCAGGTCCTGGAAGAATTGAAAATCATCTCTCCTGGAGTCTGGGCTAGAGGTGATGATGAATTCAACCATTTCATAATCACTGCAGCCAAAGTCTCCCTTGAGCTTCACATTACTCACTAGTCCTTCCTCATTCCTGAGAAAAAAGTCCAGCATAGCACCCTTCTTTTCTGGTTCCCCTACTTCTTGGAGAAGGAAATTATTATCACATCATTCCAAGAACCTCCTAGACTGCTGATGCCTTGTTGTATTGTTCCTCCGAAAAATATTGGGGTGGTTGAAGTCTTCCATGCAGATCAGGGTTTGTGAACATGAAGCTGTTCCTATCTGTCTACAGAGGGCCTCATCCACTTGGTCATCCTGATCAGGTGGTCTGTAGCAGACCCCCACTTCTAACATCATCTGCCCCTGCCCTTCCTTTTGACTCCAACCCATAAGCTCTTAGACACTCCCTCATCCTTCCCCAGGTACAGTTCCATGAACTCCCATCTGGTCATTGATGTAGAGGGCAGCACTCGCTCCTCTTCTCCCCTGCCTGCCTTTCCTGTATTTGTCTTTTCAGTATTCCTAAGGTTGGAAGAGACCTCAAAGATCATCGAGTCCAATCTGTCACCACAGACCTCAGTGTCTTCTCTACTCTAGTCTTTAGGTCTCCTTTATTTAAAGGTCATCTTTTATCTATGACACACCAGTTTTCTTCATGAGGATACATTTTCTTCATTTAATCTCAGATCCCTTAATCATACTGCTTCTTCTGGACTGTGTGGCCTGATATCTGGAGTAACTGAGGAGCTTCAGGTCTTGCTGATGTTCTCTTCAATGTAGATGGACAGTAAGTTCTTTTAAGGTATGACTTTCAGCCTCTCAAGACCTTAACTTTCTCATTGGTAACATAGGCATAATATTCTCTCCTTTTAAAGACACATTCATTAATAGTGAATGTGTGTTTGCTGGGATTCTTCTCACCTCAATTTGTCTGCCTGGACTGACTTGTTTGTCTCTTTGAAACAGCGTATCAAAAGAATTATCTCTACTGGTGAATTATCTTAATTTATGTTCGAGACATATAACTGGACAAGGTAAGTACACACTAGAGGTCCTTCTATCTAATCCCTTCAGTAATTTAGAAGAGCAGGAACCTTACCAACGTCTGTAAATCTCTGAGGGGTGGGTGACAAGATGAAGGTGCCAGTCTGTGGTTCCCAGTGGTAGGACAAGGAACAATGAGTACAAGCTAGAACACAGGAGGTTCAACCTCAACATATGACACTTAGTATCATAGTATCAGTCAGGGTTGGAAGGGAACACAAGGATCATCTACTTCCAACCCCCCTGCCATGGGCAGGGACACCCCACACCAGATCAGGCTGGACAGAGCCTCATCCAACCTGGTCTTAAACACCTCCAGGCACGGCGCCCCAACCACCTCCCTGGACAACCCATTCCAGGGCTTCACCACTCTCATGGGGAAGAACTTCCTCCTCACATCTAGCCTGAATCTCCCCACCTCCAGCTTTATTCCATTCCCCCTAGTCCTATCACTACCTGAGATCCTGAGAAGTCCTTCCCCAGCCTTCCTGTAGGCCCCCTTCAGATCCTGGAAGGCCACAATTAGGTCACCTGGGAGCCTTCTCTTCTGCAGACTGAACAGCCCCAACTCCTTCAGTCTGTCCTCATAGGAGAGGTGCTCCAGCCCTCTGATCAGCCTCCTGGCCCTTCTCTGGACATGCTTCAGCACGTTCATATCCCTCTTGTAATAGGGGCTCCAGAACTGGACGCAGGTGGGGTGGGGTCTCCCCAGAGCTGAGTAGAGGGGGAGGATCACCTCCCTTGATCTGCTGGCCACACTTCTCCTGATGCAGCCCAGGATCTGATTGGCTTTATGGGCTGCAAGTGCACATTGAGAGCTCATGTTGAGCTTCTCATCCACCAGCACCCCCAAGTCTCTCTCCTGAGGGCTACTTTCCAGCCAGTCACTGCCCAGCCTGGATTTGTGCCTGGGATTGCCTCGACCCAGATGCAGGACCCTGCACTTGCTCTTGTTGAACCTCATGAGATTGGCTTGTGCCCACCTCTCCAGCCTGTCAAGGTCCCTCTGGATGGCCTCCCTTCCCTCCAGCATGTCTGCTGCACCACACAGCTTGGTGTCATCAGCAAACTTGCTGAGGGTGCACTCAATGCCACTGTCCCGGTCACCCACAAAGATGTTGAACAAGACAGGTGCCAGGACTGATCCCTGAGGGACTGCACTTGTCACTGGCCTCCACTGGGACATGGACCTATTGACAGCAACTCTTTGGGTGCGGCCATCAAACCAGTTCCTTATCCATCTAGTGGCTCAGAGCACTGGAACAGACTGTTCAGAGAGATTGTGGAGCTGCCTTCTCTGGAGACTTTTGAAACCTGTGTGGATGTGTTCCTGTGTGGCCCATCCTAAGTGATCCTGCTTTGACAAGGGGGGGATGTACTCAATAGCCTATGGAAGTCCCTTCCAACCCCTAACACTGTGATTCTGTAATTTAGATGAGAAGCTTAATGTTAAGCAGCTACAATAGTGCGGACTGGTTGAGGTGATAAACATGGACCATAGGTATTCACCTGTGTGATGAAATTAAATGCCTAATGCATTGCTGCTCCTGCAAACAACACATGTTCATCTGGGGGCAGTTTTAATGCTATAATTTTTCCCACAATTTTTTAACAGTTAATGCTGAGCATTCAGTATCACCCATACTAAGATTCTTGAACTCTTTATTTCTGGATATCACTATGCATTTGCAAGAGTGAAAACATAAAAGTATTTCTTTCCTTTGGCTTGGTTTCTAATAGGATGACATCACTGTTATCAAATTGCTTGTATTTATACTTTAATTCAGTAAACAACAATTACTAAGGTTCCTTTTCCAGCCAGAATGTCAATCAGAATTGCATACTCCACAGAGTACTGTACAAATCAACATCACTGATGTAGTAATTATTCTAAGCATCTTTCTTTTATGATAATAGAAAAAGGATGACTTGTTGCTGAGTTTTCAGTCTCTTAATTCTCTCCCTAGATACATATGCTCTACGGACATCTCTTTCCCCTCCAGATGTGTATCGTTTCTCTGCTGCTTATACCCAGACAGGGGAGCATCCTGTCTTAGTTATTGAGCTGCCACAATAGTGGGCAGGAAGGATCCAAAAAGTCTTTGTGTCTGTGAACAGGTGATTTGAATATTTAGAGGATCTAGCGAATAGACAAACAAAAGGTCATTTACCAGCAAAACTGTTTACTGGCGGCAGGAGGGTGGGGTCTGCTGTTCTGCTTCCTCCTACACTGAGGGGCAGATTCTGCCTCCAATGCAGCTATTCTTTCTGTGCAGGATGTGTAAGCTTTTGGGTAATGTGCTTGTGTGCAACCACTAAATAGTTCATGCAGCAGACAGGGATGAATTCCAGCACAAATGGGTTTCCATACCTCTCCTATTCCTCTTTACTGACCATTTATATGTGGAATCAGTACATAAATCTGTGCTTGGTACCTGCATTCACACTTGCCATCCATGAACACTTCTTTTACCAATCAAAATGTAAATGCCCTTGCATGCCTCTTTGTTGTTGCCTGATTGGTGAAAATCAATTAGTGCCTGGCTTTCTGTGCACAAAACAGAGCAGTCTTGTTTATAGTGTTCTTCAAAGGAGGTTCACTTGCGGACAAAGGAAACAGTGTTTCATGTGGATTTGTACCTCTGCACAGAGAGAGAAATGTTAAGAGAAATAAGGCCAAAGGCAGAATTTATCTTTTGCTTGGGGATCAAGTGCAGTTCTGGCTTTTTTTTTTTTTTTTTTAATATATATATATAATTTTTTTTTTTTTTTTAAATCTTTGGGCAGATAAGCATCTGGAGTGAAAAGTACCTGCGCTTGAAGTGCACTGCAGCAAATAAATAAGTTGTTGTATTGCAAGTATGTGCTCTGACCAAAAAGAAAAAAACAGCTTTCCTTGTCAAGATTTTGTCCTCATTGTTCCTTTAGCTTTCATTCACCTGCACCAGATCAGGTTTGCATTTTATTCTCAATACTTAGGGGAAATTTCAGTTCACATAGGAAATTCATAAAACTCTGAACTTGATAACAAGGCTTCATTAAACCTGCCTGGGACAATGTAGAAAAAAACGGCTGTGGGTGTTGAAGAACTGTTAAGTAATAAGACCTGAACTTCAGTAACAGCAACAGCTACATCACTATTCTGACACGTAGAAATCTTTATTTTTAATTTCATATTGTTTCCTCTTCAATAGTAATGGTGCCACAAGTTGTAGTTAAGTACTGCTAGGTTTAAAACTGTCTGACCCACTTGGAAGAGTCTAGATATCACTGACTCCCAGCAATAGGCTCTTGTGGGTCAGTTTCAAAGATCTTTGGAAACTGAAAGGTAGACACATATGTTTGGAGAGATTTTCAAAAGAACCAAAGAAAATTAGTTTCTCTGCCCTGCTGAAAGCTATTTAAAAGAAAACCAAGCACTACTCCCCATCACAAAGGACATTATTTATTCCTTATTTTCTTTTCTTTATTGTGTTCAGTGAAGAGAGATTTTGATACTTTTAGCTATCAGTTTGCAAATGACTTTCAAAAACCCAGAGTACTTAATCAAAATACAAGTATATTATAACTTGTGTTGTGAAAAGAGGTCTTCCTTGTTGCATTAGCAAATTCTGTAAGATGAAAGCAGCTATATGCTGATAAAGATGCAAACCTGCCTTGTAACATCACAAATTTTCTAGACAGTGATTATAATGTGTGAATTAGAGCTAATTAAAGTATGTCAGTAACATAATGTACAAAATGGCTGATTGCCAGTTGTGGGAACAGGTTTAGGAGCTTCCTGCAAGTTTTAATTTTTGATGAACATGTTAAGATTGCAAAACATGCCCTCAGATAAGAGGTGTTTATTCTGTGTTCATTTGTCAGTGCTGTTGCTAGTAACAGAAGATTATGGACGAAGTATTTCTGGTAGGTAAGAAGTAATTTCCCATACATTTGTTTTGATAATTTGTTTTATCATATTGAACTTTTTCACTGTATGCAGGGGTGAATGTTTTGTGGTTGTGAGCACAGCACAAACCGTGCTTCTGCAAAAAAGGCCTCTTGTGTTTTATGTGGGATCAGTCCTATTGGTGGTGATGCTAGCAGGGCAGAAAGGGAGGGTGCTGTCCTCCTTGTGGCGCCATCTGGATCACTGTGTTACTCTGCAACTGCCATTGTGACTGTATTCTGCTCACTGAAATGACAGCAGTGCTGCGGAGCTGCCTGGCTGCCCATGTCTTACAGGTTTGCAGGGTGGAGGGAAGCAGTGCAGCAGTAAGGTGGCTCTTGTGGTGAGGAGAGACATCCTTATGGTCCATGACAGGCATTAACAAAAATACTGTTAAGCGACTGACTGAGTGTCTACTTGCACCAGGTACTGCCTCAACTGAACATTCAGCAATTCCTAGTTCCTACATGGTGTTTTTGGTGTTGTTTTTTTAACAGAGATTTTTAATGGAATATAAGAAAGTACTATACAATAAAGTGTATTAGTATCTTCCATTTTGCAGAAATGACAAATGAGAGATGAAGGGATTCCCACCAAAGCTAAATGCTGAATTTGTCTTCACACCACCCTCTGGGTCAGCTATGTGTCAAAGGGATAGAGTGTCCTGGGAACTTTGGCTCCAGATGCTTAGTGGTTTCAGTGATGTCCTAGCAGGAGAACAGTTCTGCATTCAACAGAGAGGTTTAGGTGGTGAAAAAAGCTTATTAAACAAAGTTAAATATGAAGATCTAGATCTCTATCCAGCTCAATCCACTATTAGATAAGTGGCTTGCAGGATTGTTTTTCACCCCACTACAGCTGTTTCTAAAAGTATTTCTTTGTTATTATTTTTTTCAGAAGATCTTAATTACTCAAGATTTGTAAAATTCCTGAATTAACATATGTCTCTCTAACTGGAAGCAAGGCAGGGAGTTAAAGAATAAGACAGTGTCTGATAAAGATTTAACTTTCACAGTGTTCTTCAAAATGGCAATAACAGCAGTATGGAACAGTTTCCATTCTATTTATCTGTGGTGTGGGAATGTTGAACCCAGAAGCTTTCTGCCAGTTTCATTTAGAATTATTTAATGGTTGAAAACAAAGAGTCTCTTTCCACACAAGCCATTCACATCCTCTCACAACTGTGTCAAAAATGAGTTGTCTTGAGCTGAGTCCTTTCAATTATCTTAAAAAAAATTCAGACTGCATAGAGCTAGAGTGGAGGGGAAGCACATGTTAAGGCAGTTTGGTCTGTGATGTTCCTGCCTGAGTAACAAGGACAATCTCTACTCAGAAGGAAAAGATGACATAGAAGTTACTAGAGAATTCAAAGCAAGTATGAAAGAATTTGTGCTGGCATCATTACTGCACAGTGTCATCTTTACCAGTGTCAACAGCTTTACCAGGATCACCATCTGTGGGATTATTGTGGTTAACAATAATTTAGAAGCTGAGGAAGTGTCACAGTAAAGCCAAAATAAAGGCTGGAGTGGACTACAGTCATGTCATGGTAGGGCCAAACAGTCCCAGCACAAACCCAGAAAGACACTAAGGTGTCTAGACATAGTCCCACTCTCTCCCCTCCTTCCTGCAGAAAGCCAGGGTAATGTGGGAAAAGGAACAGAGGGGACAGGACCCTGCATGTTGGTAAACAACCCTGTATCTATTGTGAGGGCCACAGCCTGGTAGAACCTGTTCTTATTGGGTAGCTATGTGCTGGTTTCAGTGCCCTATTGGTCCAGTTGATCTTGGGCAAGATTTATATACAGGCTGCTTTCTAGTTGCCTGTGCCTCGCTCTTGCCTTGCTCCACCTTGCTGAATCCATGCATGCTTGAACCTGCTTGGACCTTCTCTGGCTTGAAACTGCCTTGAGTTGCATAGCGTCAAGTTGCCCGGTCCAGCACCTGGGATGAAACCGTGAGCATATACACCACAAGCCATGAAGTTAGGAGTCAGAGCCAAGACTGCTTTCCCTTGCAACCAGGATTTGCTGTGCCTCAGTTTCCCCAGGACAAAGCGAGTGCCTGTCGCAATAACGTCATTCACAGCCTACCGTCTGCTGAAGCCAGACCAGCCATCAACGACTGTGTGGCATTCCTGACGGCAACCTGCCGTGCCTGGTGCATGAGAGTGCCCCAAAGCCTCTAGTACACAGCAGCAGCACTCTCTACCTGGGTACAACTAGTTGTGGGTAATTAATTCATTGCCTCTTTGGCATAAGTGTTCTTGTTGAGTCTCCCCCCGCTGCGGTCGAGTGCCATTTTACTCCCAGGGTGTTCTCTTTCTGTTATACTCCTTCCGGTTTGCATAAAATAGTTAAATTGTAAACTGCACATTCCCATTGTAAATATATTCTAACTGTACATAGAACCTTTTGATACTTTTTGGCAATTTTCATATGAATAAAATGTTATTAACATTTTGATTAATATTGCCGTATAATTTATAAGTAAAAGAAATATCATATCCCTTTTGACAAGTCGTTGCCATGAGGTTCAGAGAAAAATAATGGTTTTGGGGGACGCATTTGAGACTGAAAACATGTAATGTTCCGATGGTTTGAAAGGTTCTTAGAATACTTTTACTAACTTATCTTTTGAACCAGGGGGATGAAAGTAGCTGAAATGAGTTACAGGGAGGATGAGGGTAGCATCCCATTGCATGTTAGGAAATTACTATTAACTTTTTTATGTAATGTTAGTATGAAGCAGATAGACTAATTATTATTTTTAAAGACATGAGCAAATCCAGTGTAAATCAGATGTATCCTGACCCTGGAGGACGTGCAGATCAGCTGATGGTTCATTCAGTTAATCAATAGTACTGCCTGTGTTTTCTCATTGACTTCTTAATGCTAAATGGGAAACAGTAACAGCCAGATCTGCAGCAGTCTAAATTGGCCTAATGGGTCATTAGAGCTACACTGATAAATACCAAATGGGAATCTAATATGGACTGTAGATTGGGAATTTAGGAAATGGAATACTGCTGTTTTATAACTTGTTTAATTCATTTCTTATAGTCTTCAGTATTATAATGCAGCTACTACACAAGCAACTTATTTGATTGTTGTATTGAATCAAGCAAGGATTCTGTGAAGAAGAAATAATTCAAGAAGAACTGGACTGAAATTGGATTGCTATACAATGTGTTTGATGGCACTCTAAGTTGATTAGTCATCTGGGGCTTTACATTGCCTGTTCAGTGATGCTAAGGAGAAGCAGATAAAAGGCAGGTGTTGTCAGTTTGAATTCTTTCTTCTCTGTGTGTCTTCACTTGTCACTGTTCTGTTTGTAAAACAGAATTACTGATTCCTCTGTGTTCCTCAACCAGAGAGGATGTGCACCATGTGATGTGGCTGATAGACATATCTTGCAATCCTCCCTAAGGCTCTTCTAACAGTAGCACTGGCAACACCTGTACTGCAGTTTGTTGGGCTTTTCTTTGGATCTACTAGCTAAAATAGCATCCACCTGAGTCCTATCTGCTGCCTGTTAGTTAAGACTGAGACTCTTCCTTAAGGTTTTGCTGTGTTTTCTGTTCTTTTTTGATAACTTTTGGTCTTTGAGGTTCAAAATGAAACATGTCCCACGTGTGGATAGAAAGATATTCAGAGTTAGAATTAAAAGTGTAAAAACTTTGAAGGTGTTGCTATTAAAGTCCTATTTTAGGGTTTAACTTTATTTTGAAGTCAGGCTGTATACCTGTGGGGAAAAGGGGGTGGCAGATTTTCCCATATGTCTCTCTGAAGGTCTCTTAAACCTCTGCTGAATTGTAGCCTGTGTCAGAAAGGGGTGATGTTTTAAAGTTCAGACTTTTGAGGCTGTTCTTCTGGACTTTTTGTGGGGAAAAAGGTGTTTTGTCAAAGATGACATAATGTTTTTAATTTATCTCTTAGGGCCTGAAGGAAAATACTTCATTTCCCTCTAGTGAATATGAAGTCAAACATTACAGTGTCTTTGGTTATAACTGAGTAGACGTTGTGTGAGAGAGACTTACTCTAAAGCAGCTCATCTTGGGAGACATGTCTTCCATTCAGAGCAGTGGCTAAGGGAGTTACTTTCTTTGTAGCCATGCAAATGTGCCAGATAATACCCAAAAATAGAACAATGTCTAATGTGAAGATTTGAGAAAACTAAAGGATAGGAAAGGTAGAGAGCAGGGGAAATGGTCAAAATATGACACTTCCTTCCTCTTCCTCCTCTTTCTTTTCAGTATTTTACATCACTTTCTCATGTCTTAGCCTTGATGTGGTCAGTCAGCTAAGTTTATTTACTCAAGGTGATCTTTTAAGAGAGTTTATATGTGAAAACTTTGTGAACTGACTCAGAGAAAAGTATTTTCCCCACCTGCTTTGCCAGCTGTCTTGCAGAAGAATCGGATGAACTGCTCAGATTTGCCCCAACTTTTCCAGCTTAGTGACTGAGAAAATGAAACAGTATCTAGCCTGGATTTCTTGCATGATAATAGAAAACTCTAACAATATGGTCCCTAAGACACCTCATTCTGGATGAGGGCATTGAGTCCATCATCAGTAAATTTGCTGACAACACCAAGCTGGGGGCAGGAGTTGATCTGCTGGAGGATAGAGAGGCTCTGCAGAGAGACCTCGACAGGCTGGACAGATGGGCAGAATCCCACGGCATGAGATATAACACATCTCAGTACCAGGTTGTACACATTGGCCACAACAACCCCATGCAGTGCTACAGGCTGGGGTCAGAGTGGCTGGAGAGCAGCCAGGCAGAGAGGGACCTGGGAGTACTGGTCGATGGTAGGCTGAACATGAGACTGCAGTGTGCCCAGGCAGCCAAGATGGCCAATGGCATCCTGGCCTGCATTAAGAACAGTGTGGCCAGCAGGAGCAAGGAGGTCATTCTCCCCCTGTACACTGCACTGGTTAGGCCACACCTCGAGTCCTGTGTCCAGTTCTGGGCCCCTCAGTTTAGGAAGGATGTTGACTTGCTGGAACGAGTCCAGAGAAGGGCAACAAAGTTGGTAAGGGGTTTGGAACACAAGCCCTATGTGGAGAGGCTGAGGGAGCTGGGGTTGCTTAGCCGGGAGAGGAGGAGACTCAGGGGTGACCTTATTGCTCTCTACAACTACCTGAAAGGAGGTTGTAGACAGGAGGATGTTGGTGTCTTCTCTCGGTCAGCCAGCACCAGAATCAGAGGACAGAGTCTCAAGCTGTACCAGGGAAGGTTTAGGTTGGATGTTAGGAAGAAATTCTATACAGAGACAGCCATTGCAATGGGCTGTCCAGGGAGGTGGTGGAGTCACCATCACTGGAGGTGTTCAGGAGGAGACTTGATGGGGTGCTTGGTGCCATGGGTTAGTTGTTTAGGTGGGTTGGATTGGTTGATGGGTTGGACGCGATGATCTTGAAGGTCTCTTTCAACCTGGTTGATGATGATGATGATGATTATTATTATTATTAACTGACTGTCAGTACATTCAATACAGTTCAGGAAGCATCCTTATTCTGTGCATCACACGTGTCCTTGCAGCAGAATTTGATGCTTGTACAAACAATTGAAAACTCTTCACCTTTTAAAGTTCTTGAGGAGATCCATTTCAGATGGCAGTGGATTTCTGTTAGCCACATCTTATAAAGTAATACAAAACTAGTTTTAAGGAATCATTCTTCTGCTGATTTGCTGTGTCTCATTTTATCCAGCCACACCTCATAGCTTTCCTTTTTTTTTGCTCTAAAATAATGGATAAATATGCAGAACCTGCATATGCTGTGCGAGTAATTTCTGTCAGCTGCAAGTTCACAAGAACTGTGCAGGGGTGGTTGATTTGGTTTTGGTTGATTGTTATTGATTGGTTTGGGATTTGATTTTATTAAACAAAACCCAAACAAAGGAACAACAACAAAACCCCACAACAAAACAAACAAACAAAACAAACAAACAAACAAAAAAAGAGTATACAATGAAGTAAGATCTATGCTGAGGCTAATAGACCTGCATCAGTACAGCCTGAGTTAGGAAAGGTTACACTGTGTCTACCAGAGTTAAAAAAAAAAAAAAAAAAGGAAAAAGGAAAAAAGAAAAAATAAAAAGAAAAAAGAAAAAAGTGTACATCAAAGAAGAGGGGAGAAGCAAGAGGTGGGGGAAATGTAAAATCAAGTATCCAAAACATACTGTGTTGCTGAAAAGATGCAGTAAGTGGCAGGACACAGTATCTGTGCAATCAGAAGCAATTATTTCAAGGGAAATTCCTTGCATTAACAAGAGCCTTAAAGGACATTTTCTTGCAAAAGAAATCAAATGAAGAAAAACACAAGACACAAAGGTTTTCTGATTTGATCCTATTTTGCAGTATGAATGCTGACTTACTTGTGTGTATGGCTATACATAATAAATAGCACTATATGTGTGGATGGAGAAGAAGCAATACGAACAAATCAGCAGCCTGCTCTCTATTTAACAAGCTTTCTAAGTTGCATGCTGCCCTTCAAGGTTGCCCTCTGTGTCCACAGCCCCATTAGAAGTATGAACAAGAATTATGATCCAAAGTGATCCAAAGCTACTCACTCTGTGTGTGCTGCCAGTGATCACCCCAGATTCTCAGTAGTCTCAAAACTATTGGCTCACAGTTCAAGTGCTGATGATTGCCCCAGGGAATATGACTTGGATGCTGATGACAGACTGAGTTGGTGCAGGAAGAAACTATTCCTGGCACATTAACTTTATGCTTAGAATCAGGTAGACCTCTTGCTGTTTTTTCTACCTGAGATGTTCACATTCTTCTATGTTAGTCCCAGAATTAAATGGAAAAACAGCTAATAGGGTACTTCTGAGACAAGAATTTAACTAAAATGTCAGACCTGATAGAGGTTTCTGATGCATTTGAACATGCAGCAGCAATCTTGCTGAGCAAAAACGAAAAATTGCAGAGTAAATTTATTTGCACTATTCCCAAAAAGAAGCACTTGTCATTTGTGGCATGTTGGTGACAGACAGTAGCTACAGCTCTGTCTCAAAGTATTTTATTTTCAAGATATTAGATACCTAATTCTTCAGATAGTAATTGTCCATAAAATGCAGGGTTGTATGTGATGCTTATTAATGTGATATATTCTATGCAACCTTCATATGTGCAGTGAAATTCATAAATGAGAAGGCTGTGGCAGTCTGCCCATCATCAGTGCTTTACTTGCATTGTGCAAGCTATAGTGTTCTCTCCCATCTGCTGCTGATGTTGTAACTTTTGATGATCTCTAATAATGTGGTTTTGGTCAATTTTGATGTAAAGATTTTTTTTTTTTAAATAGTAGTTACTCTTGCCATGTCAACAATAAGAACTGATTTACTAATTTTGTAAGTTTGAGTTGGACTTCTTTTTCCACAAATCCTTCTGGGTTTTAGCCTGATAAGTGAAGGGAGCCTTCTCCCTTCCCCACCCTCTCCCCAGCCTTCCCCCCTCCTTTCCCTCCCCTTCCCCTTCTGATGCTTACAGTTTCCTTTGACTGAACAAATAAAGTTAACTTTTTAGTGGCTTATTTTAGGGCACAGTTCAAAAGTTTCAAGGCTTTTGCACCTTCTAAATTTTTTAGTGCAGTGTACGAAAAGCCAACAGTGGTCTTTTTGCATTTGATATATACACAGGCCATATTACTGTCTTCCTTCTCTACCTTTTCTAATGTGTACATGACCTGGGGAAAGGACCCCACAACTTGCACAGAGTTATGAAGAGGTATGGTTGTTATGATGTGCATGCTGTTTGTGGGGTGAAATCACCTATCTCACATAAAATTCACCTGCACAAGCTGGTTTTTAAGATACAGAGGTATATGTATACCTCTTCCTGAGGGTAGGAGTAGTTAATGCAAACTATTTTCAGGACCTCATTAACATAGGTGTCCTCCCCTTCTCTGAAATGTAATCAGACCTGACCAGGGACTCCCAAATCAGAAACCCTCCTTCAAGAAACAGAGGTCCTCCCATGCCATTCCTCTTATCAGAGATTGTCTGCCTGGCCCTTATCAGTTGTTCTCCTGCCTGGCTTTGTGAAGCTGCCCTGAGGGTGCGGGAGGATATTTTCACCTAAGGACAGGATAGTTTCATAGTTTCATAGTTTCATTCAGGGTTGGAAGGGACCACAAGGATCATCTAGTTCCAACCCCCCTGCCATGGGCAGGGAAACCCCACACTGGATCAGGCTGGACAGAGCCTCATCCAGCCTGCACTTAAACACCCCCAGGGACGGGGCCTCGACCACCTCCCTGGACAACCCATTCCAGGGTCTCACCACTCTCATGGGGAAGAACCTCCTCCTCACATCTAGCTTGAATCTCCCCACCTCCAGCTTCATTCCATTCCCCCTAGTCCTATCACTACCTGAGATCCTGAGAAGTCCCTCCCGAGCCTTCCTGTAGGCCACCTTCAGATACTGGAAGGCCACAATTAGGTCACCTCGGAGCCTTCTCTTCTGCAGACTGAACAGCCCCAACTCCTTCAGTCTGTCCTCATAGGAGAGGTGCTCCAGCCCTCTGATCATCCTTGTGGCCCTTCTCCGGACACGTTCCAGCACCTCCACATCCCTCTTGTAATAGGGGCTCCAGAACTGGACACAGTACTCCAGATGGGGTCTCACCAGGGCTGAGTAGAGGGGGAGGATCACCTCCCTCGACCTGCTAGCCACACTTCTCCTGATGCAGCCCAGGATCTGATTGGCCTTGCAGGCTGCAAGTGCACATTGAGAGCTCATGTTGAGCTTTTTGTCCACCAACACCCCCAAGTCTCTCTCCTGAGGGCTACTTTCCAGCCAGTCACTGCCCAGCCTGGATTTGTGCCTGGGATTGCCTCGACCCAGATGAAGGACCCTGCACTTGCTCTTGTTGAACCTCATGAGATTGGCTTGTGCCCACCTCTCCAGCCTGTCAAGGTCCCTCTGGATGGCCTCCCTTCCCTCCAGCGTGTCTGCTGCACCACACAGCTTGGTGTCATCAGCAAACTTGCTGAGGGTGCACTCAATGCCACTGTCCATGGCACCCACAAAGATGTTGAACAAGACAGGTGCCAGGACTGATCCCTGAGGGACTCCGCTTGTCACTGGCCTCCACTGGGACACGGACCCATGGACAGGATCCTTGTATGCTTAATACCCTACATTTACTTTTCCCCTTTAAAACATAAATTTACTTTCTCCCTTAAAAACATACAATTACTTTTCCCTTCATCATACAGCCAAGAGGTTTAGATGACCTTTGGAAAAGAATAGTTAGGGAAGCATGTCAACTGATTGAGTCCTTAACATGACCACTGCCATTTTTACCTTTATGATGTGAAAATGTTGCCCACACTCTTTGAATTTAGATGTCTGCAGGAAATCTGGTGGCTTGACTTGCGCATAGCAGAGCAGTTGGGTGTGGCTCTAGGGGCCGAGGAAACGAGGAGAGGTTGTGAGCAGTGCTGTTGCTCAGAGCTTGCCCTGCTGCTGCGGCAGTGGGTTTAGTCTCCGCTGAGTTGATTCAAGGTGAGAATCAGAATGCTTTGCTCTGCATTGTGGCCTGATCTTGCAGCCCTTTAATCTTATATTTCTCTCAGTAAAGACTGGCTTGTTGAAAGCCTGCATTTGATGAAAGTAAAAATTCACTTAATGGTGAGTTTTTAGAGTATAGTAATCTGGTCTCTTGGAAAGCCACCACTATTGGCATACTGCAGCATCATGCTCCTTTTATATGCTGTCTGCATGAACTGTGGAAGGAAATGTGTCTGGAGGTGGTTTGACTGTGAAGAGGTAGGAGGCTCTCTATGCTTCTCAGTGTCTCAGAAACCATTATAGCAACTCCTTCTAGACAAATAATTATGGGACAGTAAGGTAGCTAATAAATGAGAGGGGAAATACGCTCTCAGGAGGGTAGCATGTGCAAATTTTCTACTACAGTTTCCTTAGCAGAATATGCCTTATGATGCCCATAGTTGTGAACACTCACTGTTTGGAGAAGTAGGAGTATCAGTACAGCTTGGATGTTTTTCATATTACTTTAGTTCTCAATGGAGTTTTGAGAATTTGAAATGTGGAACTAACTGATGTATTGTTCAAAATGCTGGTCATTGCATTTGCAAGTGGGAGCTGTCAGATTGAACATGAGTACTTTTATGTACACTGAACATATTAGTACGAGTTGAATAATGGATAACCTAAACAGATTTTTAGCCAAGCTTGCCTTGTGTACTTTGATTATTGCCAGTCATCTTAGGCCTTAAACCCCAGCTTCCAACCTGTTAGGTTTTAGGAGTTCTGTATAGGAAAGAAGCAGTGCTGACATGAGATACTGATTTTCGCTTGGTCTAGTAACCAGAAACATACTCCAGTGTGCGCACTGCCATAGTGCACAAACTATCTTAGAAAACAATTTCATAATGGTAACAGCTTCTGCCTGAGTCAAGAACAGCTTGTCACAGCCATGGAGATTACAGGTAATATTTTAGGCTCTACTTGGTAACTGTAGCCATGTTCAAAAGCACAAACCAAAATGATCCTCAGGAATGTTTCATAGGTGATATAGAGATGCCAGAGGAACACCGTGAGTAGCTACTTAAAATCTTTTCTCATGCCTTAAAATTTTATTTATATAAAGGACAAACCCATAGTCCTTCTAGATCTGAAAGATGGTCACTATGTATAGGATGCTATCTCCAAACTGCTGAGGAACTACCAGTTCTTCTTTTTACCTAGCTAAGAAACCATTTCAGGCAGTCTTTTTGAACTTTTTATTTATAGTGATCTGTGAAAATATTTTTCTTTCTTTCACTTGCTTCTCTTTGGGCTCAGGAGAAGGTGGTACTGGACCAGATGACTTCCAGAGGTCTCTTCCAAACTCAACTATTCTGTGATTCTATGAAGGATAAACTTTTGGTTCTGTATTACACTGATCAAAAAGCACTTGCTTTATGCTGGTTCTGAATGTTTTGTACTTTGTCATGTGCATCTTTAGGATGTGTCCATTGTTACAATAGTTGGTGCGCATGCTGTAGTTATGCTTTGACATTCAGTGTGAGTTAAGATATTCTAGCTGATACATTTTGGCTGAGAAATGCAGAATTCTGTCTATGGTGAAAGTGGTAATAGAAACCATGTCTCGCAGAGGTTGATGAAATATGACATTGAAGAGGTTTTTAATACAAAGTAGTTTTCTCAACCTTGTAAGCAAACTATGTTAAAAAGTTTGTATGGGGATTATGGTGCACCTATATGATTTCTCATATTGTCTCTTTGACACACACTGTGCCTGATATGGCAACACTGGGCAGAGACCTGATGCACAGTTGTTAGGCATGTGAATGAGGTCTGAGTTATGGTTATGTGCAGTTACAGAATGCAGAATTAACCAAGTTGGAAAAGACCTTTGAGATCATCAAGTCCAACCTATCACCCAACACCATCTAATCAACTAAACCCTGGCACTAAGCCCCCCATCCAGTTTCTTTTTAAACACTTCCAGTGATGGTGACTCCACCCCACCCCGGGCAATGCATTCCAATGGTCAATCACTTTCTCTGAAGAATGTGGTCGTTTTAGGCTAAGCCTTTAAAATTTAACTGCAGATTTAGAACAGAAAAGTAGAAAAATATTAATAAATCACTATTGGGTGTAAAAAGGAAAACAGAAGATTATTCTGAACAAATTCATTGGATAAATATCTGGGACGAGAGGAGCTGTATCATCATATTTCTTCCCATTGCTCTCCTCTTCTGATCTCAGCAGTTTTGCTTTGCTCAAGAGAGATAATGTACTTCTTGATGGCCTTGGATAAGTCTAGCCCACTGCTTTTCTCTCTCCACTCTTCTCTCTCACGGGACAAGGGGTTTTGGGGGGGCAGTGGAATGGCTTCCCTGGTCTTTTTGACCAGGTTTGGTTTTTTTCATGCTGTCTGCTAATTGTAAATATCTGTATAATATTGTAAATATTGTATATTTTGTACATATTCATTGCATTCCATTGAAGAGTGTGGGTTTTGCTTGTAAATACAGCTTCATTTGCTTCTACCTGAATGCTGGGGGGAACCTTCAACCCACCACAAATTTCATCCTAACATCCGGCCTAAACCTCCCCTGGAGCAGTTTGAGACTGTGTCTTTTGGTTCTGTCACAGATTGTCTGGGAGAAGAGACCAACCCCCATCTGGCTACAAGCTCCCTTGAGGTAGTTGTAGACAGCAATAAGGTCTCCTCTGAGCCTTCTCTTCTCCAGCCTATGCAACCCCAGCTCTCTCAGCCTCTCCTCACAGGGCTTGTGTTCCAAACCCCTCACCAGCTTCTCTGCTGGTTGCCCTTCTCTGGACATGTTCCAGCAACTCGACGTCTTTCCTAAACTGAGGGGCCCAGAACTGGACATAGGACTCAAGGTGTGGCCTAACCAGTGCTGAGTCCAGGGGCAGAATGACTTTCCTGCTCCTGCTGGCCACACTATTTCTGATGCAGGCCAGGATGCCATTGGCCTTCTTGGCCACCTGGGCACACTGCTGGCTCATGTTCAGCCTACTATCAACCAGTACCCCCAGGTCCCTTTCTGCCTGGCTGCTCTGACCCCAGCCTGTAGCACTGCATGGGGTTGTTGTGGCCAATGTGTAGAACCTGGTACTTAGATGTGTTAATCTCATGCCCTTGGACTCTGCCCATCTGTCCAGCCTGCCAAGGTCCCTCTGCAGAGCTCTTCTACCCTCTAACAGATCAACAGCTGCCCCCAGCTTGGTGTTATCTGCAGATTTACTGATGATAGACTCAATCCCCTTGTCCAGATCATCAATAAAGATATTTCTGATTGCTGGTGCAGGACTCAGTTGGTGACAAGAAATGTACCTTTAACTGCTTCAGGAGGGATGATGGGAGAGATGGAGACTACCAGGAGGAAAGGAAGCCAATGTTTTCTTTGCTTTTCCAACATTATCACCAAGACCTTCAAAGTAGAAGGGGATACAAGAGGAGAAAGAGAAGAATTTGTTGGAGATGACAGGAAGTGCACTGAGGACATGGCCAGAATGCAGAATGGATAGTCTGCAGCATCTAAATTCTTGCCAAGTAGTGTAACAAATACCACTTTAACATCTTCATTTGCTGCCACTTCTGTCATCTTTTTTTGCTTACCTTCTCAAACATGAAAAGAATACATTTTCTCTTTTATCATTGCCTGCCTGGTTTTGCTCCCTGGTATTTGACGACATCAGTTTATCTGGTGTGAATGTAACTCCACAGCAATTTGGAATTCTATTCTTCTCAAAGAAGCTAAAGCAAAGTGGGGCTCTTTCCTGCAGACATCAGTGCACATAGTCAAAATCCTTCAAACGGTTAAATGTGCTTAGAATAAGGTTCTGGATTTGTGCTTTAATGGTAATACTCAATTGAAAAGCAAGGTTAATTTGTCCCTGTAGCTAGAAAGCACTAAAATGCTTACTTAACAGGCTTAAATTGTTTACTTTGGAACAATTAAATGTCTGGGTATAAGTTGTTTGTGCTGTATGACCTGGAAAATTATTTGATTTTAAATTATTTGTGTTCATGTTACTTCATAGGCATTTCAAGTTTGCATAATGTGCTTATTTTAAAAATGTTTTGCTTTTGGCTTGTCTTTTTTTGAATAGAAGCTTCAGTGAAAACATCTCTTCTGTTTTCATTGCTTGAGAGGGGGTGGTTGAGTGTGACTTCCGTCATGTATGAGCTAGCTCACATCTATACAATTCATGCTTCTAAAATATTTTTTCTTGCTTTCTGGTTGGACAATTAACTTGAATAAACTCCAAATATTCATACGTATTAAAATAGATTCCTCTCTTCTAAAGAAAAGGCCAACTTTTTATTTTGAATGAAAATCCCATTTCCCATACTGAGACCAAGTTACAGCCTGAATTGGCTGACCAGGACTCTGGGAAGAGCACCTGATGCTCTGATTTTCCATTGAGAAGGTTTCCTAAGCCTTCAGAAAGACAAAACTTTGACATAATTATGCTGGTGCTACAGAAAACCTTGCCTGAAAAGTTTAACTGATTGATGGGTAGTTCAGAAATCCCATATGCCTGTTGGGTGTTGTGATGGGGAAATGAGACTGTGGATGAGCTTTCTTGTCAGGTACTTGCACCTTTAGCTGACAGTGGTGGTTTAACTAGTTGTGACCATAAGGTTTGGGTGAGTGACACCTGGGAGGTGGCCATCTCAGTCTCTGCAGGGTTCTTAGTCCAGACAGATACAGGACAAAAAAAAAGGTTTTGGAGCTTGCAGGGAGAAAGCTCCCTGCTATCTGTGCAGAAGGGCAGTTTTAGGCTTCTCAGTTCCTCTTCACCAGATCTAAATTGACTTCCATGTGACTGCCTGTGTATCTTTTAACTGGATTACCTGGAAATAGCAGCATGCTACTTGGAGAAGCAAGTTGTTTCTCATAAGATTTTGTCAGTTTATGAGTGTAGAATGATTTTTTTTTTCTGGGTAGCAGAGCATTGTCTGTACACATGAAATCATAATGTGATGAAATACATAGCTAATGTGCTTATGTATACAAGAATGGGTCATACATGTATTCTTGTTCTGAGTCTGACCTTTTCATTATCTGTATTTTTTCCACTATCTGATACTGTGTCTGCCTCTCTTAAAATGGCTGAGGGTTATGTAATGTGGCTAACCCCTGTGATCTTCAGTTAGTTTCATGGGCATGTAACTGGTGATGAACATTGGAGGAACAGCTAATGAGCAAGGCAGTTCTGTGGCGAAGCCAAGTCACTGCATGATCTATAATCTCTGTTTTTCCACCCACTTTTTGTTTTACTCTCCTGGGTAATCTTTTTATCAAACAAAGCTTGTATCACCCAAGCAGTTCAAATGCTAAAGGTAATTGGGCTGTGAAGTCTGAACTGTGTTGCTCTTAGTAGCAACTTTTTACTTTCTGAGACGTTCTGTGGCTTTGACGGTGACAACAGCACTTGGTCACCTGAAAGAGAATATCACAGTATCATAGTATATTAGAAGTTGGAAGGGACCCTAAGGTCATTGGGTCCAACTCCCCTGCCAAAGCAGGATCACTTAGGGTAGTCTGCACAGGAATGCAACCATGTGGTTCTTAAAAGCCTCCAGAGAAGGAAACTGCAAAACCTCCGTGGGTTCCAGTGCTCTGTCACCCTCACTGTAAAGATGTTTCTCCTCATGTTGGGGGGGAATATTCTGTGTTCAACTTTAAACATGTTGTTTCTTGTCTTATTACTGTGCACCACTGAAAAGAACTTGGCCCCATCCACTTGACACCCACCTCTCAGATATTTATATGCATTGATGAGATCCCCTCTCAGTCTTCTCAACACTAAACAGCCCCAGGGATCTCACTCTCTACTCATAGGGCAGATACGCAAGTCCCCTAATCATCCTCATGGCTCTCTGATTCTCTCTAGCAGTTCTCTCTCTTTCTTGAACTGGGGAGCCCAAAACTGAATGCAGCATTCCAGGTGTGGTCTCACCAGGGCAGAGTAGAGGGGAAAAAGAACTTCCCTAGACCTGCTGGACACATGGTTCTTGATGCACCCCAGGATCCCATTGGCTCTCTTGGCCACAAGGGCACATTGTTGTCCCATAGAGAACTTGCTGTCCACTAGTGCTCCAAGGTCTTTCTCCATGGAGCTGCTTTCCAGCAGGGCACCTCTTAACCTGTACTGGGGTATGTTGTTTTTCCTTGCCAGGTGCAAGACCCTGAACATATGGAACATAATACTGTGATGCACCAGCTCAAGTGTTCATCTCTAATCTTGAAATTGCAGTGCAGCTAGATAAAGATTAATCTAGGGCTTTTTCCTTGGTTAGTTCATTTTTTCAGACCAAAGAAGACAATGAGAACAGACCAAATAACACTGCAAAAAATTTACATTGATGTTCTGTGCACTATAGGTCATGGAATTTGTTCTAGCAGTTCTCCACAACATCCAAGAAATATGTTGTATTCTGCTATCAGGCACCATGGAGCCCTCATTGACAAGGATGTTTTCAAAATAGGCTGCATTGCATGTGACATTTCAGCAACAGTCACCAAGGGTTGCATCTTCTAAATATAGCAAGACCACAGCAGGTAAAGCTTTTAATGACACCCAAGGCAATAAAAGGCTGTTTGATAACTCCCAGCATGGAGACAACGGGAGCTTGAGATCTGTTGGATAAGGGGAAGAGTAAAAGACATATCAAAAACTGTGAAACTTTTCTTTGATCTCTTTGTGGCTTTTCTGTGACTTGTGGCTCTTCAGGGTGTGATTGCTGATGTCACAAATGTGTTGGACAACGTTGTTCAGTTTAGTACCTCTGTTCTAGGTGTCATTTTCAGGGTAATTGTCATAAGGATTGGCCACAGCTGACTGTGAGGCAAGAGGAGGGCAAAGAAAAGTTCAGCTCTGCTTACCTGCTTTATGAATGATAGCTAAAGCTTAGTCACCAAGAACAGTAGCATCACTGTGCTTCTGTGTAAATCTCTGTGGGACTGGAGAAGTAATTCTGTACTTTCCCCAAGCACTTTCCCCAAGGAATTTTTTTGTAGCACTGAGCCAAATTAATTTTTAAATAGGGGATTAAGCTCTCCAGGGAAGCCATAGATATGTCCATAGCTGAGCTGCAGTGGGTTATATATTCCCAATTGCCTTATTATAGGAATTCAGTAAAGAAAACAGGAGGCTGTTCTCCCCAGTAAAATTACTAGCAACTGTTTTCTCTCAGTCTGGCTGATACTGCACGTTTTACTCTTGAATATCTAAATAATGTTTGGCTGCATCTAAGTTCATGAAAGTTTAATACCTTGGTGGTTGAAACTGGCTACTTTTGGGTTTTGAATCTTTGCTAGGGCAGACATTCTCAGTGTCTCTTGATAATTGCTTCTAAGGTTGAGAGACAAGAAATGAATCTTTCTTATCTTGGGAGAGCAGGAAATAAACAGACACTGAATAATTTATGTTGGAAAGCAGCTCCAGAAGTCATCTGGTCTGTCCTCTGCTCAAAGAAGAGCTAACTTCAAGTTAGATGAGGTTGTTAAGGCAAATATTAAGAATTGGGGATACCGTGTCCAGGCCTGCTGTACTTCTTCAATGCTTAACTGTTGTGAGGAAGTTGGTTTTTCTTGATGTCCAAGTGAACAAGTGTTTTTCTGAAGGACTATTTGCTAACCAGTTGGTCTCCAGCTGTGCTACTGAAAGGGGTTGTCAGTCCTGGGTCCATCTTGCCTTTGAACTTCTTAAGATTCCTGTCATCCAGCTTCTCTGCTGTGCTGAAGTTTCTCTGACCAACAACTTTCCCCTCCAGAGCATTAATCTATTCCTCCTACTTGTCTTCACCTGCAAACTTGCTGAGGGTGTTCCCTATGACAATGTCACTGATACAGATGTTAAACAGAATTGGCTTGTAATCAGATGTGAATTAGACTTTGAACCTTCAGCCACAACCTTTTGAGCCTGATGGTCCAGGCAGTTTTTCACATATCTTACAGGGCACTTGTCCAGTTGATATCTTCCCAGACTCAAGCATATTAAGGGAGGCTGTTGAAAGCCTTGCTGAAGTAAAAGGAAAATTTTGGTTTTGTCAAAGCCAGTCATTGCACCTAGAAGGCAATTAGGTTGGTCAATCAAGGTTTATTCTTGCTAAATCCATGAGTGGTGGGTTGAAGTTTCCCATTACAGTATCACAGTGTCACAGTATCACTTAGGTTGGAAAGGACCTCGGGGATCATCGAGTCCAACCTATCAACACAGATCCCATGCCTAGACCATGGCACCAAGTGCCACGTCCAATCTCCCTTGAACGCCTCCAGGGTCGATGACTCAACCACCTCCCTGGGCAACCCGTTCCAATGCCGAATGACTCGCTTGGTGAAGAACTTCCTCCTCACCTCGAGTCTGAACCTCCCCTGGCGCAGCTTGAGACTGTGTCCCCTTGTTCTGGTGCTGGCTGCCTGGGAGAAGAGGCCAACCCTCTCCTGGCTACAACCCCCCTTCAGGTAGTTGTAGAGGGCAATGAGGTCACCCCTGAGCCTCCTCTTCACATTAACTAAGCACGACTGACTCAACTGGAAGCAAATGGAGATGTATTTACAAGCAAAAACTACACTGTACAATGGAATGCAACAAATATATAAAAAATATACAATATTTACAATATTATACAGATATTTACAATTAGAAAACAACAGAGAAAACCCCCTGTATCCCCTTTGGGTTCCCCATAGGGCAGGAATGCTACTCCACTGCTCCCCCTCGCCCCCGCAACTGCCTCTCCCCCCCCATCTTGTAACAGAATAGAAGAGAAGTTGAGGATAAGGAATGTTAGCTTCAAGAAGCAGTGTTAGTGTTCTTATATTTTCTCAAGGCCAGCCTAGCAGAAAAGGCAGACCAGAGATGAAGAAGCGGAATGGGAATGGAAGTGAAATGTGAAGAACTGTTAGGGTACATCTGCATCCATCCCACACATGTTGTGTAAGGAATTTGTTTAGAATAGTCTTTTGCTTTCCTTTTAACAACCAATAGTGAATTATTTCTATTTCCCCACTTTTCTGCTCAAAATCTGCAGCTAATTTTAAAGGCATAGCCTAAAACTGCCACACCATGGTAGCTGTTCCTAGTAATCTTTTCACTGTTCACATGGTGGAGGTGGTTTCCATGAAGACTTGCTCTGTAGTCTTCCCTGTTGTGGTGGGGTGGAAGTTTAAGGCAAAAAAGCCTCTTCCCTCCCCCCCTGTAAGTAAAGGGAAAGAAAAATTGAAGGGAAAAAGAAAAAAAAAACTCACAAGCTGAATTAGCAGAGCATTGGAGCTATATATTTACAAAGCAATGAAGGATATGCAGGGGAATATATACAAATTTACAATATGTACAATATATACAAAGATATACAATAGAGTAGCACAGAAATGAGAGTTCCCCCCTCTGCTGAGGGGGGTTTCCCACCTCCGCTCTCCCCTCTTTCCCCCTTTCCCCAGAGTGGGATAGAAAGAGAAAGAAAAGAGAGAAGAAAAAAAATAAAAATGTTAGAAGCAGTTTGTGTTAATTGGAAGGGAGTTAATAACCGGCCTTTATCAGGTCTTCAAGGCCGAAGCCTTGGCAGAAAGCCCAGCACAGAGAGAGCTGCTGCACGAAGAAGAGGCGGAAGCAAGACTGAAGATAAAGTTCCAGAGAGCCCAGGATACTTTCTCCTGCACTCCCAGTTCAGAAGGTGCTTCCTCCCACTTCACCAATGAAATTAGTTTAGATTATTCTTTCCGTTTACCAACTTCCGTCCACCATATTCCCTTTCTTAAGGGGGCAACGTCAACCGGTCACAATCCACCCCTTCTAAACAATTTCATTGGCTGTTCATACTGTCCATCCAATCCACAACGACATTTACAGTTCGTGAGTAAAGTTCATAGTCCATTCCGGCTATGCTCAGATGTAGATGATTCAAAAGTCCAAGAAAATCAGAAAATGAGAAAAATGGAAAACAGTTCATTTCTTTGCCGACAAAGCGAAGAAAAAGGGAAACAGGGATTCTCAGGGTCTCTTAGTTGATTCAGGGCTCTCAGGGATCTCAGGGTTCGTGCACCGTAGATTCCTCGTTGATTCTTCTTTTGGGCGCGATGTAGCTGTACAGCAGTTTGAGATTAACCTCTTTCAGCTAAAGTCAAATTTCTTTGTGGAATACACAGAATTTCACCATTCTCTTGCATTACCCAATAAGTGTGACCCGGACCTTCAGCTGAAACCACCTCTCGGACAGGTTTAGCCTCTCCTGAGGGTGAAAATACCCAAACAGTTTTACCTAATAGAACCTTTTCTCTAACAACAGGAACTCTATCACCTTCTACTTTCCGTAGCAAATCTGAATGTGCAGGTCCAGCTCGGTTCACTGAACCTCTACTATTTACCAGCCAGGTTGCTTGTGCTAAATGTTTTTCCCAGTTTTTCAAAGATCCACCTCCCATGGCTTTAAGAGTGGTCTTCAACAAACCGTTGTAGCGTTCAATCTTCCCTGAAGCTGGTGCATAGTAGGGAATGTGGAATATCCACTCAATACCGTGCTCTTTTGCCCAGCTCTTTACAAGGTTGTTCTTGAAATGAGTTCCGTTGTCTGACTCAATCCTCTCTGGAGTTCCGTGTCTCCACAGGATCTGTCTCTCCAGACCGAGAATGGTGTTGCGTGCAGTTGCATGTGGAACTGGCTAAGTTTCCAACCATCCAGTGTTTGCCTCTACCGTAGTAAGCACGTATTGCTTACCAGAACGAGAACGTGGTAGAGTGATGTAGTCAATCTGCCAAGCTTCACCATACTTGTACTTGGACCATCTGTCACCATACCACAAGGGCTTAAGTCGTTTTACCTGCTCAATAGCAGCACAAATGTCACAGTCATGGATGACTTGCGTGATAGCATCCATGGAAATGTCTATGGATCTGTCACGAGCCCATTGGTATGTTGCATCTCTGCCTTGATGTCCTGACGAATGATGAGCCCACCGAGCTAAGAATATCTCACCTCGGTGTTTCCAGTCGAGATCAAGATTAGAGTCCATGTCTACTTGAGAAACTCTTGCAGCTAGATCTGCCTGATGGTTGTGTTGCTGTTCCTCAGTAGCTTTGCTCTTAGAAATGTGATCATTGATGTGTCTCACTTTCACTGGAATTCTCTCGATTCGATCAGCAATGACCTGCCACAGGTTGGCTGCCCAAATGGGTTTTCCTTTTCTCTGCCAACCACTCTTCTTTCAGTTCTTTAGCCAACCCCATAGAGCATTGGCTACCATCCATGAGTCGGTGTAGAGTTAAAGCTTTGGCCATCTCTCACGTTCAGCCACGTTGAGAGCTAGCTGGACAGCTTTTACCTCTGCGAACTGACTGGATTCTCCTTCTCCATCTTTTGCCTCTGCAACTCGGCGTGTTGGACTCCACACTGCAGACTTCCACCTTCACTTGTTTCCAACAAGACGACAGGAACCGTCTGTGAACAAAGCATATTACTTTTTCATCATCAGAAAGATCATTGTAAGGAGGAGCTTCCTCAGCACAAGTTACTTTCTCCTCTGGAGGTTTAGCACAGTTGATACCTTCAGGCCAACTTGAGATCACCTCCACTAGAGCAGGCCTTTCAAGATTTCCCATTCGAGCTCTCTGTGTTATCAGAGCCATCCACTTAGACCATGTGGAGTCTGTGGCATGATGTGGTGTGGAACCTTTGCCTTTGAACATCCAATTCAAAACTGGTAATCTGGGAGCTAGAAGAAGTTGTGATTCAGTTCCAATCACTTCAGAAGATGCTTTTACTCCTTCATAGGCAGCTAGAATTTCTTTCTCTGTTGGAGTATAATTAGCCTCTGAACCTCTGTAACCTCGACTCCAGAAACCAAGAGGTTGTCCACGTGTCTCACCTGGAGCTTTTTGCCACAAGCACCAGGTTGGACCATTGTCACTTGCAGCCGTGTACAGAATGTTCTTAATGTCTGGACCATCTCGGACAGGTCCCAGACCCATTGCTTGAACCACCTCTTGCTTCATCTGGTCAGAGGCTGCTTGTTGTTCAGGTCCCCAGTGGAAATGGTTTCTCTTTCGAGTCACATCATACAGAGGTTTCACAATCTGACTGTATCCAGGAATGTGCAGTCTCCAAAATCCCACTATCCCCAAGAAACGTAGGGTCTCTTGCTTGTTTGTGGGACTTGCCATGGTGGAGACTCTATTTACCACATCCACTGGAATGTGTCGGCGTCCATCCTGCCACCGCACTCCCAGAAACTGAATCTCTGTGGTAGGTCCTTTCACCTTGTCTCATTTGATGGCAAAACCTGCATTCAGAAGAATGTCAATGATTTTGTTACCTTTCTCGAAGACTTCCTCAGCAGTTTTACCCCAGACGATGATGTCATCGATGAACTGGATGTGTTCTGGAGCACCGCCTTTCTCCAGAGCATCATGGATCACTGCATGACAGATGCTTGAGCTGTGGATCCAGCCCATTGGCAGTCTGTTGAAAGTGTACTGGATTCCTCTCCAGGTGAAAGCAAACTGAGGCCTGCATTCCTCTGCTATGGGAATAGAGAAAAATGCATTAGCAATGTCTATGGTAGCATACCATTTGGCCTCTTTGGATTCCAGCTCATACTGTAGCTCCATCATGTCTGGTACTGCTGCACTCATAGGTGGTGTCACTTCATTCAGGGCTCGGTAGTCTACTGTCAGACGCCAGTCTCCATTCTGCTTCCGCACAGGCCACACTGGACTGTTGAAAGGTGAATGAGTTTTGCTGACGACTTTCTGACTCTCCAACTGACGAATCAGATTCTGAATGGGCAACAAAGAGTCACGGTTGGTTCTGTATTGTCTGTGATGCACAGTCTGAGAAGCAACCGGCAATTTAATGTCCTGTATCTTATGTTGTCCCACAACTGCAGATTCATCAGAAAGCTCAGGTCTGGCAGACAGCTTCAATTTTTGTCCATCAATTTCTATAGAAGCTACTCCAAAAGCCCATTTGTAACCTCTAGGGTCTTTGAAACGCCCTTCTCTCAGAAAATCAATTCCCAAAATACAAGGTGCGTCAGGTCCGGTCACAACTGTATGCTTCCTCCATTGTTTACCAGTTAAACTTATATTAACCTCTACCTTACTTAACTCTTGAGATCCACCAGTGACTCCCAGAATAGTTATAGACTCTGATCCCTGATAATTTGATGGTATTATGGTGCACTGAGCTCCTGTGTCAACCAAGGCCCTGTACTTCCGAAATTGTGAAGTGCCAGGCCACTGGATGTGCACATCCCAGTAGATTCTATTATCTCTGTTATCCCTCTCCTCCCCCTGGCGGGAGGCAGGGCACCCCTAGTTATGGGGAACATGCGCACATGTGCATTGCACATAGTTTGCAGGGTTATAACTTTGCATGTTATAGCTGGAGCCACTGTTGGAGCTACTAGGGTTGTTTTGGGGAACTGTGGAAGTAACAGCTACCCTTCTGGTATTGCTACCTTGGGTTCTGCCACTTTGCAATTCCCTCAGTCTCCTGAAAAGATTAGAAGTTGGTTGGCCATGCCAGCGGTTCATGTTCTCACCAAACTGATCACGCAGAGTTATCCAAATAGTTCTACGTGATTGCCTTGGTGGTCTGTTTTGGAATGCCCTGTTTTGGAATGCCCTGTTTTGGAATGACCTCCTTGGAGGACGTGTATTCCTCACAGATGAAACTTGTACCCACCTGGAGGAAGAATTGAAATTATCCTTCTGTGCCAATTGGTATATGGAATCTTTCAGATCCTTCATGCAATTCTCAATCTTTCCAGACAGAGTTTCAATGGCTGAAACCAAAGAACCACGTGTCATGCTATCCTCCAGTTGTCTCATTTGATCACTGAATTGGCCAACCGTAGGAGAAGCTCCACCATAACTTCTTGACACAATTCTGCTTGCCAGAATGTTTGCATAATTGGAAGGAGCAAGTTTGATTATCTTTTTAGCAAGGCCAATACCCACAGGAATGTCATCAGGATTCAGAGTTTCATGTTCACCATAGAGTAGCTCTCTAACAGCAAATTCTCTCAAGCGCTTAATTCCCTCATCTATGGTAGTCCAGGGTTTAGGATTCCATGGAAGATCATCTCGGGAAGGGTATCTCAGGGCAACCACCATTAAAAGGCGTATCCAGAGATTAACCTTACCGAGAGCCCTGCCTAGATGTCTATCTATTCCATTATCCCTCGAGAGAGTTCCTAACTGAGCTGCTGACTTGTCTCCAACTGTTAGAGCTGGAGCACCTGTATCATAACACCTACTAAGCCAAGCTAGAACTGGCTCCTTATCTGCCCTGGTGAAATCTTTACGGACATCACGCAATTCCTCACGTGGTGACGAACATTCTGAAATATCATCTTGCTCCTCGTCTCCCTGAATTCTTTGTCCATATAATCCTGCTGTCATTCTCCTAAGGATCTCTTTAAGCTGAGAACCACCTTTGCCAGCTGCTTTCCTAGCTTCATCTCCATCCTGCTTTGATCTCACTAGGTTAGCTAGATCTTTAAAACAAACCTTCTCTTCCTCCTGAGCAGGATCTCTTAGAGTAGAGGGCCCCAAACCAGGATAAGTTTCCAGCTCTTCTTCTCCATCTTTGGCCTTTCCACTTCTAGTCTTTAAAGTAGCCACCTTAACTGGAGCTGTGTTTGAATTTACAGCCACCTTAATGGAAGCTGACAGGTCCTGAGATAAATCAGCGGCTGGGGCAGTGACTTCCGGTCTCACCGAGGGAGTGGGTGGAAGTGACGTTGCTCCATTAATGGCCGACGGAGAAGAAGAAGGAGGAGAAGGAGTAGGAGAAGGAGTAGGCGCCATGTTGATACCAGCTGCCACCTTTGGCAGCTTGCTGTAGTCAGCAAAGTCATTTAGAGCTGCTTTACCAATTGACTTTTTAGCCTTCTTTTTAACTGACAGAGAATCTCCACCTTCCTCATCACTAGATGACTCTGGGACTGATCCAGAGCCACGGCGTTTTCTTTTTGATCTAGTTTTAGTAATAAAACAAGCTCTGGACACCTTTCTCTCTCGCCGCAAAGAATACAGAGAATACACATTAGTTATCACCAACAGCAGAATTATACACATGAAATAAATCACCTTTGGATCCCAGGCATCACTTAAAGTTACTCTCTCCTCAGGCGGAATCTTAAAACCCTTTATCTCAATTGGGAGAGTGGTGGAGGTAACACTCCTGTATCTCACTGACCATAATAAATTAATACATTTTCCATACCATAGTCTAACTCTATACATAACCCACATATAAATTGTCCGCACCAAATATTTACCCAGGTAATCCAAAATCAAACCCAAACAATATCTGTAAACCAGAGCCCCAAAAATTGAAAAGAATAATCGCTTCACAAACCACAAGACCTTCATGTTTGCTAATTCAGCTGGAAAACACTAAATCAATCAAGTAATAAATTAAACTAATTATCTGCCCCACATTGGGCGCCAATAAAAAAAAAAATGTGGTGGGGTGGAAGGGGTAAGGCCAAAAAGCCTCTTCCCTCCCCCCCTGTAAGTAAAGGGAAAGAAAAATTGAAGGGAAAAAGAAAAAAATCTCACAAGCTGAATTAGCAGAGCATTGGAGCTATATATTTACAAAGCAATGAAGGATATGCAGGGGAATATATACAAATTTACAATATGTATAATATATACAAAGATATACAATAGAGTAGCACAGAAATGAGAGTTCCCCCCTCTGCTGAGGGGGGTTTCCCACCTCCGCTCTCCCCTCTTTCCCCCTTTCCCCAGAGTGGGATAGAAAGAGAAAGAAAAGAGAGAAGAAAAAAAATAAAAATGTTAGAAGCAGTTTGTGTTAATTGGAAGGGAGTTAATAACCGGCCTTTATCAGGTCTTCAAGGCCGAAGCCTTGGCAGAAAGCCCAGCACAGAGAGAGCTGCTGCACGAAGAAGAGGCGAAAGCAAGACTGAAGATAAAGTTCCAGAGAGCCCAGGATACTTTCTCCTGCACTCCCAGTTCAGAAGGTGCTTCCTCCCACTTCACCAATGAAATTAGTTTAGATTATTCTTTCCGTTTACCAACTTCCGTCCACCATATTCCCTTTCTTAAGGGGGCAACGTCAACCGGTCACACCTGTGATTGAAGTTAATCTGACAGGCTGTTTCCTGGGTTGTTCTGCATTTATATTTTGAAGATGAGTGTAACTTTTGCTTTCTCTGGTCAGTATGATCTGTCAAAGATGAGAGAGGGCAGCCTTGCAGTTATCTTGGCCTGTGCCTTCTGCATGTTCAACTGAGTCCTGTCTTGTCTACTTATATCACAATATCACAGTGTCACAGTATAACTAAGGTTGGAAGAGACCTCGAGGATCATCAAGTCCAACCTATCAACACAGACCCCATGACTAGACTATGGCACCAAGTGCCACGTCCAGTCTCTTCCTGAACACCTCCAGGGATGGTGACTCCACCACCTCCCTGGTCAGCACATTCCAATGATGAACGACTCGCTTGGTGAAGAACTTTCTCCTCACCTCAAGTCTAAACCTCCCCTGGCGCAGCTTGAGACTGTGTCCCCTTGTTCTGGTGCTGGTTGCCTGGGAGAAGAGACCAACCCCTTCCCGGCTACAACCACCTTTCAGGTAGTTGTAGAGGGCAATGAGGTCACCCCTGAGCCTCCTCTTCTCCAGGCTAAACAATCCCAGCTCCCTCAGCCTCTCCTCATAGGGCTTGTGCTCAAGACCTCTCACCAGCCTTGTTGCCCTTCTCTGGACATGTTCAAGTGTTCTGATGTCCTTCTTAAACTGAGGGGCCCAGAACTGGACACAGGACTCAAGGTGTGGCCTAACCAGTGCTGAGTCCAGGGGCACAATGACTTCCCTGCTCCTGCTGGCCACACTATTCCTAATGCAGGCCAGGATGCCATTGGCCCTCTTGGCCACCTGGGCACACTGTTGACTCATATTCAGGCGGCTGTCGATCAGCACCCCCAAGTCCCTCTCTGTTTGGGAGCTCTCCAGCCATTCTGACCCCAGCCTGTAGCTCTGCATGGGGTTGCTGTGGCCAAAGTGCAGCACTCAGCACTTGGACTTGTTAAATGCCATTCCACTGGATTCTGCCCATCTGTCCAGTCGGTCGAGGTCCCTCTGCAGAGCCTTTCCACCCTCTAACTGACCAATATCTGCTCCTATATGTGTCTATATGTCTCTCTGTTGCTGTTCCCATCCCTTGCAGGTTTTCTGTCCCTTGCAGGAACTCCATCTAAGGTGTGACCTTCCTAATTCCCTGTATTCCTTCTCTGTTTCTCCATGGAGTCTGTCCCTGCTTATATCCTCAGTACACTACTTTTGAGCTCACTTAGGAGTAATGCATTTAGCCGAACTTGCCTCCACCTTGCCTTCTTGTTTTATTATACATTATATACTTTAGAGAGGTTGTCTTTCAAGTTCAACCATTTCTCCCGAGTTTCTTGGTATTTATGCTAATTCTCCCATGAGTTACCAGTTACCAATTTTCTGAATAAGCTAAGACTACTGCTCTGAAACCCAAGATCTTTGTTCTGCTATTTGCCTCTTTTGCTTTCCACAGTATTTTAAAATCTGTTTTCACCCCATTGTCACACTGGCTAAGGCTGGCATCAGCCCTTCGTGTCCCTAGCCACTTCTTCTGTAATTCATATCATGTCCATCAGTGTGCCTTCTCTGCTTCAAAGAGTGCCTTGCAGAAAGAGAGTCTTTGATGCTTTCTAGATTGCCTGTGCCCTGCTGTTCTGTTCTTCCAGCAAATGTCTCAAAATTCTTCATGAAACAAAACCTGTAATTCATAGAATCATAGAATGGTCCAGACCACAGGGGACCTCCAAAGGTCAGGTAGTCCAGCCTTCCTGCAGCCAGCAGGGACATCCTCAACTAGACCAGGCTGCCCAGGGTCTCCTCGAGCCTTACCTTGAATATCTCTAGGGAAGGGGCTTCAACCACCTCCCAGGGCAACCCCTTCCAGTGTTCCACCACCCTCATAGTAAAGAACTTGTTCCTAACATCTAATCTAAATCTGCTCTTCCCCAGACTAAAGCCATTACCCCTCATCCTATCACTGCAGGCCCCTGCAAACAGACTGCCCATCCTTCTTGTAGGCCCCCTTCAGGCACTATATGGCTGCTATTAGGTCTCCCCAGAGCCTCCTCTTCTCCAGGCTGAACAACCCCAGCTCCCTCAGCCTGTCCTTTCAGCAGGGGTGGTCGAACACCCTGATCATTCTCATGGCCCTCTTCTGGACCTGCTCCATCATGTCCATGTCCTTCCTATATTGAGGGCTCCAGACCTGCACGCAGTACTCCAGGTGAGGTCTCATCAGAGCAGAGTGACATAATCACTTCTCTGGGTCTGCTGGCAATTCATCTCTTGATTCAGCTCAGGATGGGATTTGCCTTCTGTGCTGCAAGCACACACTGTCTGCTCATGTCCAGCTTCTCATCCATCAGCACCCCAAGTCTTTTTCCTCAGGCTGCTTTCTGTCAACCCATCCCCCAGTCTGTATTGATAGTGAGGATTATTCTGGCCCAGGTGCAGAACCCTCCACTTGCTCTTATTGAACCTCATAAGGTTTACCTGGGCCCACCTCTCCAGCCTGTCCAGGTCCCTCTGTATGACATCTTGTATCTGTGGTGTATCGACAGCACCACTCAGCTTGGTGTTATCTGCAAACTTGCTGATGGTGCTCTCAATCTCACCGTCTAGATCGTTGATAAAAATACTAAACAGCACAAGGCCCAGTATGAACTCCTGCGGACATCACTTGTCACTGCTCTTCATCCAGACTTCAAGCCATTGAGCATTATCCTCTGGATGCAACCATCCAGCCAATTCCTTATCCACTGAACAGTCCACCCATCAAACCCATATCCCTCCAATTTGTCAAGCAGGATGTTGTGGGGGATAGTGTCAAAAGGCTTGCAGAAGGCCAGATAGATCATATCCATAGTGTCCTGAATCATCTCCCTGTCCTCCATGTGCCTCAGCATGTGAGGCTTCTTCGAGTTTAAAGTGGCTTTTTCCTCTTTCTTTTCTTGACTGGGCGATCTATAGCATATGCAGACCACGTTCACCACAAGGGTTTACTGCCTGTGATCCTGATACATGAATCTTCATTCTCAAGTCCATGGATCAATGATGTATTGTTGAAATAGTAGGAAAACAGTGTGCAATACTTTAAAAAGTATACTTTAAAAAGATGGTTAGTAAACTAGTAGGAAAATACTCCTCTTAAGTACATACAAAATACCAGCTTACTCCTGCTCCCTGTGTGACTTGGGACAGGTCATTTCCCCTCTCTTTACTTCCCCATGCCTCAGACTGTGAAGTCTCTGTGGTAGAGACTGTCAGCGTGTTCCTTGTCCTGCTATAATAGAGATAGTTGTTGTGCAAACATTACTACCTTCCAAAAACTGCATTCATCATTGTTCTGGTACTTCTGAAAGTACCTGACATTGTGTCTTCATGGGAGCTGAGATTTTGTGGTACAAACCTGCCAGTCCGCTTCCTAGTGGTGAAGTAGGACAGGATTATCACCATGCAGGAAAACAAAGCTGGAAGGAAGCATGAATGCTAAAAACAAGTGTGTGTTCATACAGGATTCTTTCATTACTAGGAACATAGTGATTTGTGGCATGACATGGAAATGATCATGCTCTAATCTGCTCTACCAAGTGTAAACATTTTTAATTTGCCTGAGTGACATGAGTAAGCCGGTTAGGACAGCAGGCCAGGATGTAGATGTGTGCATGATGAAAATAAAATATTTAAGCACTCTGTTGAAATGACTTGTTTATTTTCTCTGTTTTTCACTCCTGGTATAGTTAAAAGCTACCTACTTGACAAATAGTTCACCTTAGTTCTCCACTGTAAGAATTGTGCTACCTTACTCAATGACTTTAAGTACCTTTTTGGCATTGTGGTGCATATAGTTTCATAGTTTCATTCAGGGTTGGAAGGGACCACAAGGATCATCTAGTTCCAATCCCCCTGCCATGGGCAGGGACACCCCACACTAGATCAGGCTGGACAGAGCCTCATCCAGCCTGCTCTTAAACACCCCCAGGGACGGGGCCTCAACCACCTCCCTGGACAACCCATTCCAGGGTCTCACCACTCTCATGGGGAAGAACCTCCTCCTCACATCTAGCCTGAATCTCCCCACCTCCAGCTTCATTCCATTCCCCCTAGTCCTATCACTACCTGACATCCTGAGAAGTCCTTCCCCAGCCTTCCTGTAGGCCCCCTTCAGATCCTGGAAGGCCACAACTAGGTCACCTCGGAGCCTTCTCTTCTGCAGACTGAACAGCCCCAACTCCTTCAGTCTGCCCTCATAGGAGAGGTGCTCCAGCCCTCTGATCATCCTCGTGGCCCTTCTCCGGACACATTCCAGCACATCCACATCCCTCTTGTAATAGGGGCTCCAGAACTGGACACAGTACTCCAGATGGGGTCTCACCAGAGCTGAGTAGAGGGGGAGGATCACCTCCCTCGACCTGCTAGCCACACTTCTCCTGATGCAGCCCAGGATCTGATTGGCTTTGTGGGCTGCAAGTGCACATTGAGAGCTCATGTTGAGCTTTTTGTCCACCAGCACCCCCAAGTCTCTCTCCTCAGGGCTACTTTCCAGCCAGTCACTGCCCAGCCTGGATTTGTGCCTGGGGTTGCCTCGACCCAGATGCAGGACCCTGCACTTGCTCTTGTTGAACCTCATGAGATTGGCTTGTGCCCACCTCTCCAGCCTGTCAAGGTCCCTCTAGATGGCCTCCCTTCCCTCCAGCGTGTCTGCTGCACCACACAGCTTGGTGTCATCAGCAAACTTGCTGAGGGTGCACTCAATGCCACTGTCCATGTCACCCACAAAGATGTTGAAAAAGACAGGTCCCAGGACTGATCCGTGAGGGACTCCGCTTGTCTCTGGCCTCCACTGGGACATGGACCCGTTGACAGCCACTCTTTGGGTGCGGCCATCAAGCCAGTTCCTTATCCATCTAGTGGTCCACCCATCAAACCCATGTGTCACCAGTTTGGAGACCAGGATGCAGTGCAGGACAGTGTCGAAGGCTTTGCTCAGGTCCAGGTAAATGACATCAGTTGCTCTCCCCTCATCTATTAATTTTGTCACCTGCTCATAGAAGGTCACCAGGTTGGTCAGGCAGGATTTGCCCGTGGCAAAGCCATGCTGACTGTTCCCAATCACCTCTCCACTATTCTTTTGAGCGAGTAGTGACTCCAGGAGGATCTGCTCCATGATCTTTCCAGGCACAGAGGTGAGACTGACTGGCCTGTAGTTCCCTGGTTCCTCCTTCTTACCCTTTTTGAAGATGGGGGCAATGTTTCCCCTTTTCCAGTCTGTGGGGACTTCCCCAGACTGCCATGACTTTTGAAATATAATAGAGAGGGGTTTAGCAACCTCATCTGCCAGTTCTCTCAGTACCCGTGGATGTATCCCGTCGGGTCCCATGGACTTGAACACTTTCAGGTTCTTCAGATGATCACGAACCTGATCTGCACTTACAATGGGCAGTTCTTCCTCCCCGTCCCTGGTTTTGACTTCCATAACATCAGGAGTGTGGCTAGAGGCCCTTGCAGTGAAGACTGAGGTAAAGAAGTTATGAAGTACCTCAGCCTTTTCCTCATCACTTGTGACCATGTCACCATTTTCCTTTCTGAGGGGGCCCACACCTTCCCTAGTCTTCTTCTTCCCATTAATATACCTGTAGAAGTTCTTAGTGTTCCCTGTAATCTCCCTGGCTAGATTCAATTCAAACTCTGCTTTGGCTTTCCTAACCAGGACTCTTGCTGCTCGGGCAGCTTCCTTATATTCCCCCTGTTCTACCTGTCCTTCCCTCCACTTCCTGTAGAGTTTCCTTTTAAGTAATAGTGTGTCCAGTAGCTCCTTGCCCATCCAGGCAGGCCTCCTAGCATTCTTACCTGCTTTTCTCTTTGTTGGTATACAGAGCTCCTGGACACAGAGGAGGTGGTCCTTGAATCATGACCAGCTGTCCTGGGTCCCTCTTCCCTCCAGGGCTTTGTCCCATGACACTTTGGCTATCAGATCCCTGAAGCGATCAAAATCTGCACGCCTAAAGTCTAGGGTCGTAAGCTTGGAATACTTCCTCCTGATTGCCCTGAGGATGTTAAATTCATCTGCTTCATGGTCACTGCAGCCAAGGCCGTCTCTGAGCCTCACATTGCTTACCAGCCCTTCCCTCTTGGTGAGAACAAGGTCCAGCATAGCACCATTTCTTGTTGGTTCCTCTACCATTTGGAGGAGGAAGTTGTCTTCTATGCAGTCCAGGAACATCCTGGATTGCTGGTGCCTTGCTGTGTTGTCCCTCCAGCAGATGTCCGGGTGGTTGAAATCACCCATGAGGACCAGGGCTTGTGACCTGGAAGCCGCTTCTATTTGCCTATGGAGGGCCTCATCTGCTTGAATCTGCTGGTCAGGTGGCCTGTAGGAGACCCCCACAGTAATATCTCCTTCCCCTGTCCTGCCTTTAATTTTAACCCATACGCTCTCAACTAGCTCATCATCCCTCCCCAGTTGGAGCTCCACTGATTGCAACTGGCTATTGACATAGAGGGCAACACCTCCTCCTCTCCTTCCCTGCCTATCCTTCCTAAAAAGTTTATACCCATCTATCCCTACATTCCAGTCATGGGATTCATCCCACCAAGTTTCAGTAACAGCCACTATGTCGTGGCATCCCAGCAGCACAGTGGCCCTTAACTCATCCTGTTTGTTGCCCAAGCTGCGCGCATTCACATAGAAGCACTTCAGCTGGGCTGACCCTGTCCTCCTCTTGTGCCAAATCCCCTCGGTTTCCACAGAATGTCCTGGTGGATCATTCGTGGCTTACCTCAGGGCAGCAAGTGGAGAGCCCTTACCATCTCTCCTTCTCTCTACTGCTGGTGAGCTGCCCCTCTGTTTGTCACCAGCCAGCAGGAGACTATTAACCCCTTCCCCCTTCAAATCTAGTTTAAAGCCCTATCAATGAGCCCTGCCAATTCCTGCCCCAGGATTCTTATCCCCCTCTGGGACAAGTGTGTCCCATGAGTTGTTTTCAGCTCAGGTGCCTTGAAAACCAATCCATGATTGTGGAACCCAAAGCCCTGTCGATGGCACCAGCCCCTGAGCCATGAATTGATCTGTCGGCCCTTCCTCAGTGTGTCCTCATCCATTGCTGACGTTAGAGGGATGGCTGAGAACACGACTTGAGGCCCTGATCCCTTTAGCATTTGCCCTAAAGTTCTGAAGTCTTTTTTAATAGATTGTGAGCCTCTCATTGTGACATCGTCACTGCCCACCTGAAAGACCAGCAGTGGGTAGTAGTCTGAAGGACTCACGAGGTTGGGAATTCTATCTACAACGTCTTTTACTTGGGCACCAGGGAGGCAGCTGACCGCTCTATGAAATTGGTCTGGTGTGCCATAGTGGTCAAGTATAGCTATCTTGTCTGCAACTTCAGGTTGCCAATGGACATAGATCAGACAGTAAAGGACAAATGTGTTGATTAATATTGTTCTGAGCCTACAGCTACAACTTCGACCATGGCAGTCAGGTGAAGTCCCTGGAGACTAAAAGAAGAGAAACATTACACCAGTTTTTGAAAAAGGTGGAAGAGAGGACAGTGGAAATTACTGACCTGACAGCCTCAACTTTGTGTCTGGAAAGATCATGGAACAGATCCTCATTGGAATGGAATGGAATGGAATGGAATGGAATGGAATGGAATGGAATGGAATGGAATAGAATAGAATAGAATAGAATAGAATAGAATAGAATAGAATAGAATAGAATAGAATAGAATAGAATTAACTGGGTTGGAAAAGACCTTTGAGATCATCAAGTCCAACCTATCATCCAACACTATCTAATCAACTAAATCATGGCACCAAGTGCCTCATCCAGTCTCTTCCTAAATACGTCCAGTGATGGTGACTCCACCACCTCCCTGGGAAGTCCATTCCAATGGCCAATCACTCTTTCTATGAAGAACTTCTTCCTAACATCCAACCTAAACTTCCCCTGGTGCAGCTTGAGACTCTGTCCTCTGGTTCTGGTGCTGGCTGCCTGAGAGAAGAGACCAACCCCCATATGGCTGCAATCTCCCTTCAGGTAGTTGTAGACAGCAATAAGGTCTCCTCTGAGCCTCCTCTCTTCCAGGCTAAGCAATCCCAACTCCCTCAGTCTCTCCTCATAGGGCTTGTGCTCCAAACCCCTCACCAGCTTTGTTGCCCTTCTCTGGACACATTCCAGCAACTCAACATCTTTCCTAAACTGAGGGGCCCGAACTGGACACAGGACACAAGATGTGGCCTAACCAGTGCTGAGTCCAGGGGCACAATGACGTCCCTGCTCCTGCTGGCCACAATATTCCTAATGCAGACCAGGATGCCATTGGCCTTCTTGGCCACCTGGGCACAGTGCTGCCTCATATTCAGCCTACTATCAACCAGTACCCCCAGGTCCTTTCTGCCTGGCTGCTCTCCAACCACCCTGGCCCCAGCCTGTAGCACTGCATGGGGTTGTTGTGGCCAATGTGTAGAACCTGGCACTCATGCTGTTGGACTCTGCCCATCTGTCCAGCATTTCAAGGTCCTTCTGGAAAGCTCTTCTACCCTCTAACAGATCAACAGCTGCCCCCAGCTTGGTGTCATCTGCAAACTTACTGATGATGGACTCAATCCCCTTGTCCAGATCATCAATAAAGATATTGAACAGGATGGGCCCAGTACCAATCCCTGTGGCACACCACTAGTGACTGGCTGCCAGCTGGATGTGGCACCATTCACCACCACTCTCTGAGCCTGATCCTCCAACCAGTTCCCAACCCAGTGCGGAGTGCTGCTGACCAAGCCATGGGCTGACAGTTTGGCCCGGAGTTTGCTTTGGGGATTGTATGAAAGGCCTTGCTGAAGGCAAGGAGGAGAGGGGGGTGATTCAAGACAGCCATCATATCTTCACCAAGGGCAAATTCCTACCTGACTAACCTAGTGGCTTTCTACAGCATAGTGACTACATCAGTGGACAGGGGAACACCAACAGATGTCATCTACCTGGGCCTTTAAAAAAGCCTTTGACACAGTCCCCTGCAACATCTTTCTCTCTAAGATGGAGAGATTTGATAGGGATTTGATAGGTTGAATGTTCAGTGGATAAGGAATTTGTTAGATGATTGTATACAAAGGATAGGTATCAACAGCTTGATGTCCAGATGGAGATAGGTGACAAGTGGTGTGTCCCTCAAGGGTCTGTATTGGTACCAGTCCTGTTCAACATCTTCATCTATGATACAGACAGTGAAACTGAGTGTACCCTCAACAAGTTTGTTGATGATGTGGTTGCTAAGTCTGAAGGATGGGATGTCATCCAGAGGCACCTGGATAGGCTGTACAAGTGGGCTGAGTAGAATCCCATAATATTCAATAAAGCAAAGTACAAGCTATCCTCTATCAAGGTTAGGGAAATCCTGGATATCAATACAGGCTGGGGGATGATGAAATTGAGAATGGCCCTGTAGAAAAGGACTTGGGGGTACTGGTGGATGAGAAGATAGACATGAGCCAGCAAGACATGAACTAGCAATGCACACTTGCGCCCTAGAAGGCCAGTCCCTGCTCCTGGGCTGCATCAAAAGAAGCGTGGCCAGCTGGTCAAGAGAGATGATTCTGCCACTCTATTCTGTTATGGCAAGACCTCACTTGGAGTAGTGTGTCCAACTATGTGATCCCCAGCACAAGAGGGACATAGATGTGCTGGGGTGGGTCTAGTGGAGGGCCACACAGATGGTCACAGAATCACAAAATTAACCAAGTTGGAAAAGACCTTCTAGATCATCAAGTCCAACTTATCACCCAACACCATCTAATCAACTAAACCATGGCACTAAGCTCCTTACAGGGCTTGTGCTCCAGATCCCTCACCAGCCTTGTTGCCCTTCTCTGGACACGTTTGAGCAACTCAACATCTTTCTTAAACTGAGGGGCGCAGAACTGGACACAGTACTCAAAGTGTGGCCTAACCAGTGCAGAGTACAAGGGAAGAAGGACTTCCCTGCTCCTGCTGGCCACAATATTCCTAATGCAGGCCAGGATGCCATTGGCCTTCTTGGCCACCTGGGCACACTGCTAGCTTTTGTTCAGCTGGCTGTCGACCAGTACTGGATCTGAGGCCTTCCCTATGAAGACAGGCTGAAAGAATTGGGACTGTTCAGCTTGGAGAAAATGAGGCTCCAGAGAGATTTTCTAACTACATTTTAGTATCTGAAAGGGACCCACAGGAAGGCTGAGGCAGGACTGTTTGGAAGGGCATGTAGTGATAGGATGAAGGACAATGGCTTTAAAATAGAACAGGATAGATTTAGGTTGGACATAAGGAGGAAGTTCTTTGTAATGAACATGGTAAAATACTGGAACTGGTTGCCCAGGGATGTGGTTGAGGTCCCATCCCTGGGGATATTTAAGATCAGACTTGATGTGGCCTTGGGCAGCCTGATCTAGTTGGAGGTGTCCCTGCTGACTGCACGGGTGTTACACAACGTGACCTTTCAGGGTTCCTTTCAACCTGATGTAATCTGTGAACCTGTTTGTATGTATTCTCACATAAAATCTTACTGCAATAAAAGGGAATTGGACAAAGTGAGAGTTTGCAAGAATCTGCCCTTGCTAATACCAGTAGCTATGACCGTTCTAAGCAAGACTGAATTTACTTTGATTTCTAGATTACTGCAAATTACATTCAACACAACATTTAATGTTCTCATTGATTTTCCCTGTAATACTGTTGAAACACAAGTCACTGCTCTAATAATTTATTTTACTGTTAAAATTCTGTATGCAGATCTGGTCTCCTGGGATATCGACGTGTAACCATATACTCCATGCTCTAATCAGGTTCTGCAAGGAATATGCTATTGCTTCGACATTTAGCAGTAGAAAGCGTCATCAAAATGGGAAATTTATCTAAAGTAAAATGCAATTAAAAGAGACAAATGTGAAAAGCAAGGCATACAAAATTTTAAGAATTTTTGCAGATTAAACAAAGCTAAATCTAAGCCAGAGTCTGAGATGATGTCATGACTCCATTTATTGTTAAGAAGAAAATGTTATAGCTGTCATTTCAGTTACTAGGGTTTGTTCCACTTCAGTTAAAATAGCGTTGCCATCAGAAATGACTGACTTGCAGGATTTCATTGATATGATACTTACTTGACACAGCATGGATGCTTTGGAAAGCAGATTTGAAAAGCCCCTACAAAACCATAAGTAGCTGGGAAGACTTGTGCTCTGAACTAATTTTGGTGCTAGGATTTAGATCTCTGAGGGTCTAGGGCTACAGTCTGTTTCAGAAACACAAGTACTGCTGACCTTGAAGGAGTTTTGCAGCCACTGTGACCTAGACTGGAGAGCAGACATGCTTGCTGTGGTGATTCTGACCAGAAGCACCCCCTCTGGCAGGGACAGTGTGGCTCTGTTTGCATTAGTGTGGTATTTCTGCATAAAGTGCCAGATTTCAACACCAGGTAGTCAGAAAGCCGGTGGTAGATGGGGGTGATAAGCATATTCTACTGTCAGCGTCTCTCTCCATAAAACAAGTCCCTGACAAACCAATGTGTTTGCAGATGTCCTTAGTTCCACCAGGTATCTCCATGTGAGTGTCTAAATGCTGAGCAAAGCAAGTTGCTGATTTTTTGGTTTGTGATTGTTTGGGGATTTTTTAGAGGCATACCAAAGCATCTTCTGTATTTGCGCTCAACTTTGTTACGTTATGAAAAATGACAAATTCTGTACATGGGCATGTCAAGTATTGTGTCTCATTCTTGTCAAGAGCATGCAACAGAATTTCTGTTTTATCAGTGGAATGCGTTGTATCCTTGGCTCCTGTGAGGTGCTGGTGTGGGGTGCTGCTGCCAGATAACTGTTATCTGTTGAGAAAAGAGTCAGGAGGGAATTCCATTGGTGAATGTTGTTTGAGGTCAGAAGATCATGTTTACTAAGAAGGAATCATTATTGGGTTTTTAATATATGAATATAATATTGATTGTTTCTCTACATTGTCTTTTTAGGGTCTCATGACTCATTTAGCTTCTACATCGATGAAGCCTCTCCAGTTGGGCCTGAACAGCCAGAGACGGTGCAGAATTTTGTGTCTGTTTTTGGAACTGTGGCTAAAAAGCTGATGAGGAAGTGGTTAGCTACACAGACCATGAACTTCACCAGCCAGCTTGGGGCAGGTATACGGTATTTTGATCTCAGAATTTCCACCAAGCCCAGAGACCCAGACAACGAACTCTACTTTGCTCATGGTTTATTCAGTGCCAAAGTAAAGGAAGGTCTGGAAGAGATCAATGCATTTCTTGCTGACCACCCAAAAGAAGTGGTTTTCTTGGACTTCAATCATTTCTATGGGATGCAGAAATATCATCATGAAAAGCTTGTTCAAATGCTCAAAGATACATATGGCAACAAAATGTGTCCTGCTATATTTGCCCATGAAGTAAGTCTCCAGTACCTATGGGAAAAGGAACATCAAGTGTTGGTGTTCTACCATAGTCCAGTGGCTCTTGAGGTACCATTTCTTTGGCCAGGCCAGATGATGCCAGCCCCCTGGGCAAACACAACAGATCCAGAAAAGCTGATTCAATTCCTCCAGGCATCAATCACTGAAAGAAGAAAGAAGGGCTCTTTTTTCATCTCTCAAGTCGTGCTGACACCAAAGGCTAGTACGGTGGTGAAAGGGGTTGCTAGTGGTCTCAGAGAAACAATCACAGAAAGGTAAGTGTCTGGTTGAGTAAGTTGTACTGACTGTTCTGAACATGTGTGTTGGCAATACTGCTTTTCTAGTCTTCATTGAAACACCAGCAGTTGCGTTTCTTCCATGCTACTGTGAGTAATCCCAAAATATTTGAAAATAAACACATTGATGGAGAAACTTTTGTATCTTGAAAGAAAATCTTGTCACTACAGCCTTCTAAGATCTTAGAGGATTTGCTTACACTTTTTCTGAATGCAGGTGGGGGTTTTTTTGTTTTGGTTTTCAAATGTGATTTCTTACCGTGACCACTGAATACCTTGCATTGGATTTCTTTATTGGGTGTTGACAAATGCATCTGAATGATCGAGATAATTTTTCACTTATGCATTGGGCTTCAGGTACTGAGTAAATAATTGTTTCTACTTGGGCTCATCAGCAAAGCCTGATGCTACAGAATTTATATTTTTAACTACTTTTACACACCTTAACAATTCATGATTTTTCTTTATGCATACCATTATACATTATATTATGGATACTGGGATACCATTAGACTGAATTTGCCTCCTAACAGGCCTTTGTTTATCATATGGGAAAGAGTTAATTGTGAAGGTTCTGTACACTGACTATTGTGTTGACAGACCATGAGTTATGCTACAAAAAAGCTATCTGTGCAAGACATGCATTACTTGTACCATTCTGACTTTGAAAAATCGCATCCAGTTTTCAGCTTAAAGGTGTATATGTGTGACTGTGTTCTTGACAACTTGTTTGGAAACACAGAATGTAATGCCAAGACACAAGAGATAATTTTTTTTTTTGATCCTCCCCAAAAAATTGGACATGTTGAAGAGTGTAAATAATTTGTAGTGAAGGGCAGTGGCCTGCTAATGTTCTGCTCTCTGCATGGGTGTGCCTGTGCCAGGAAGGCCTACTGGGAACAGTGGCCCTTTTCACAAGGTGACAGTGCCTGTGATACTACAACCTGCAAAGAAACTGCTTAAAAGCCAAACAGGGAAAAAATTTACCTGCAATGGTAAAACAGTGACACAGAAGTTTTTGTAAGCAGTATACTATGACTCAGGAGTACTGTGCAACTGTACTTGCAGCTGTTGATATACCTTCTACATACATTTCTGTAGGCTCCATTGGAATCTGAAGAGAAGTTCTCTGTACTGAAGTACTAGCTTGATGATGGTTTTTATTTTCTGTTAAGTGCTCACCTTGTTATTTAAGGATTTGTTTTTTCTGAGTGTTCTTTAAGACATGAAGTAGACTCATGAAGACATGAGTAGACTCGAGTGGAGGAGAAAGTTCTTCACTAGCGAGTCGTTCATCATTGGAATGGGCTGCCCAGGGAGGTGGTTGAGTCACTGTCCCTGGAGGCGTTCAAGAGGGGATTGGACGTGGCACTTGGTGCCATGGTCTAGTCATGGGATCTGTGTTGATAGGTTGGACTTGATGATCCTCGAGGTCTCTTCCAACCTTAGTTATATTGTGATACTGTGATACAATGAATAAACTACCAGGTTCTGCTTAAAAATTGCTGCATCAATTAAATAGCCATTAAAGAACTTCTCTGGTTCATAATGTGCTTCATTGAAGCTGTTTGGAAAAATGAAATCTTCAGATAGATTCAGGTTTTGTTCATTTTAGCACTGAATTACTTGAGCCTTTGAACTCTTAGCATGCATTTCTCTACAGCAGATTTTGAATATAACTGGCTTGAAATGTCAGTAAATAGTTGGTCTGAAATACCTGAAAATATTTTTCCAAATTGCATCTGAGTTTCTTCACATGATCTGCTAGCTTGTATTCACATCTGCAACATGAATTTTTTTTTTCATTCTTTGCATAACTCCTTTAACCATTGCAGAAGAAAGGAACCTTTTAAATTCCCTCCAAAGCTAGTATTTAGTCTTCAAAGTTTGGCATCTCAGTTTTGGATTAATATGTGCATTTTTGTTACACAAATACACTGCAGAAAAACACAGAAAAACACAGGCATGGAACATGTTGATATGAAATATAAATGCATTTTATATTTAATATTTCAGGCAGTGTTATCTTCAGGTGCTGCCATTAACTTATTTACAAGGTATATTTACAGGTACTGATACTCGGTTGTGGGTAATATATTTCACGTACAAGGAATATGAACGTAATTCAAATGGTGTAGGCAAAAATCCAAGAATTCCCAATTCAAATTGGAAAGAGAGGTGCTGTGATTTGCAGTTTCCCACAAGAGCGAACTTTATAGCAAATTAGCTGGATTTACTCACAGCATTGGCTTTTCAAGGGAATACGTCCCAGGTGCAGTACAAGGAAAGTCGTTGCTGCTGGGGCTTCCCTGGGCAGCTTCTTGGGTCCTTTCTCTGAGTTGGGCTGCAGTAGCTCTCTCTAGGAACATGTCACTTGGTGAGTTTAGGCAGGATAGCTGATGTGTCAGGCCACCCAGTGTGTCTTGGGGGTTCCTTTGGTGCTCTTGCTGTGGCAGCTTCTAAGTGCTGGGAGAAGCTTGTCCCCTTGCAGCTCATGGCTCAGGTGCAGTGAAGTTTGCCAGCTAGGATCGGCTTTTCACCTGCAACTCTGGCAGCATCTTGGTAAGAATAAGACAAGTTGCCTACCATCTTGGCTGGTTTAAATAGTGTCCAAAACCAATTAATGTCCATTGGTAACATGATACCTTAACCTATAGAATAAGGCAAGTCCAAACATGACCAAAGGCACACATGGTTCACAGGTGTGTCACAAGGACCATAACAGGTGCTTTGCTAGAAAGCTGACTCGGGACCAGAACTCGGCACCAATGTCCTTGAGCTGAAAGGCACTCCATTATCTTGGCGACAATAACTGCGCACCTGAAGGATGGCCAAGGGATGAGGCCCAGCCAGCATGGATTTAGGAAGGGCAGGTCCTGCCTGACCAACCTGATCTCCTTCTATGATCAGGTGACCCACCTGTTGAATGTGGGTAAGGCTGTGGATGTAGTCTACCTGGGCTTCAGCAAGGCCTTTGACATCATCCCCCACAGCAAACTCCTGGCCAAGCAGTCAGCCCATGGCTTGGACAGCAGCACTCTGCTCTGGGTTAGGAACTGGCTGGAGGGCCGAGCCCAGAGAGTGGTGGTGAATGGTGCCACATCCAGCTGGCAGCCAGTCACCAGTGGTGTCCCCCAGGGATCAGTGCTGGGCCCCATCCTCTTCAATGTCTTTATTGATGATCTGGACAAGGGGATTGAGTCCATCATCAGTAAATCTGCAGATGACACCAAGCTGGGGGCAGGTGATGATCTGTTAGAGGGTAGAAGAGCTTTCCAGAAGGACCTTGAAAGGCTGGACAGATGGGCAGAACCCAAGGGCATGAGATTTAACACATCTAAGTGCTGGATTCTACACATTGGCCACAACAACCCCATGCTATGCTACAGGCTGGGATCAGAGTGGCTGGAGAGCGGCCAGGCAGAAAGGGACCTGGGTGTACTGGTTGACAGTAGGCTGAAGATGAGGCAGCAGTGTGCCCAGGTGGCCAAGAAGGCCCATGGCATCTGGGCCTGTATCAGGAACGGTGTGGCGAGCACGAGCAGGGAAGTCATTGTGCCCCTGGACTCAGCACTGGTTAGGCCACACCTTGAGTCCTGTGGCCAGTTCTGGGCCCCTTAGTTTAGGAAAGATGCTGAGTTGCTGGAATGTGTCCAGAGAAGGGCAACCAAGGTGGTGAGGGGTTTGGAGCACAAGCCCTATGAGGAGAGACTGAGGGAGCTGGGGTTGCTTAGCCTGGAGAAGAGGAGGTTCAGAGGAGACCTTATTGCTGTCTACGACTACCTGAAGGGTGGTTGTAGCCAGATGTGGGTTGGTCTCTTCTCCCAGGCAACCACCAATGTTAGGAAGAAGTTCTTCATAGAAAGAGTGATTGTCCATTGGAATGGGCTGCCTAGGGAGGTGGTGGAGTCACCATCAGTGGAGGTGTTTAAGAAGAGACTGGATGGGGCGCTTGGTGCCATAATTTAATTTATTAGATGGTGTTGGGTGATGGGTGTGACTTGATGATTTTAAAGGTCTTCTTCAGCCTTTTTAATTCATATTCTATTCTATTCTATTCTATTCTATTCTATTCTATTCTATTCTATTCTATTCTATTCTATTCTATTCTATTCTATTCTATTCTATTCCATTCCATTCCATTCCATTCCATTCCATTCCATTCCATTCCATTCCATTCCATTCCATTCCTGCACACTTAACCATCTGGACCCCAGGAAATGCCTAGGTTTGCAGATTCACAGGTAGTTAGCCCCTTTCCTGGTTTGGGGCATATTTGGGGCTTGTTCTTTGGGGCTTGTTCTTTGGGGCTTGTTCTTCAGGACACAGGCATTAATGTACATAGAAACTACTCTGGAAGTAAGTATCAAATATAGTGAGAACTGCTCCTCATTTGGTGATGATGCTGTTGCAGAACATAAATAGATAAGCAATTAAAGGATGCAGCACAATTGGTAGAATATACAGAATTATTTTCAATCTTGCTTCATTAATGTTTCAGTAACTAAAAGTATGTAATACATACTAAAGGACACAAGGAATATGTTCCTGCTGTGCTGTATTTGTTGCTTTGAACCACATCATTAATATTTGTAAAAACAAAAAAATTGTACTATCTTTTTCAGAATAAATGCACAGATCAAATCCTATTATTGCATCCATGATGCATACATCTTATACTGGTTTCTGCTTATTAATAAATGCTTAGCAAAGAGGTTTTCACTTAGGAAGCAGTGTCTTGGTTTTGGCAGCAGTTTTGTGACTATTCTCAGGTGGTGTTTTTCCCTCACATTGAATTTTGGAAGACATGACTACAAATCTGGAATAAGTTTGGATTTTTCAAATAATTCTTGTGTGGGTGTTTTCCCCCTTAATTAAATACTACATTTAAGAAATGTTCCTGTAAAACCTGTAGTTGTGTCTTCCTCCATCTGTACAGTGGCCATTTTCATAGTGACTTAATTCTGAAAACTGCGCCAAGTTTATAGTATCATAGCATCAGTCAGGGTTGGAAGGGAACACAAGGATCATCTACTTCCAACCCCCCCTGCCATGGGCAGGGACACCCCACACTAGATCAGGCTGGACAGAGACTCATCCAGCCTGGTCTTAAACACCTCCAGGGACAGGGCCTCGACCACCTCCCTGGACAACCCATTCCAGGGCTTCACCACTCTCATGGGGAAGAACCTCCTCCTCACATCTAGCCTGAATCTCCCCACCTCCAGCTTCATTCCATTCCCCCTAGTTCTATCACTACCTGACATCCTGAGAAGTCCTTCCCCAGCCTTCCTGTAGGCCCCCTTCAGATCCTGGAAGGCCACAATTAGGTCACCTGGGAGCCTTCTCTTCTGCAGACTGAACAGCCCCAACTCCTTCAGTCTGTCCTCATAGGAGAGGTGCTCCAGCCCTCTGATCATCCTCGTGGCCCTTCTCTGGACACGTTCCAGCACATCCATATCCCTCTTGTAATAGGGGCTCCGGAACTGGACGCAGGTGGGGTGGGATCTCCCCAGAGCTGAGTAGAGGGGGAGAATCACCTCGCTTGACCTGCTGGCCACACTTCTCTTGATGCAGCCCAGGATCTGATTGGCTTTGCGGGCTGCAAGTGCACATTGAGAGCTCATGTTGAGCTTTTCGTCCACCAGCACCCCCAAAGTCTCTTTCCTCTGTGCTGCTTTTCCAAGTTTATTTCCTTTTAGATACAATGAAACGTAACAGGTTTTGATCTCTGCAGCTGTTTACTGGTCATGAGGTTATTTTTGATTTGAGGAGCAGTGGCTACCTTACAGGGAGAACCTTGTCATCAGTCAGACCAGGAAAAATGCAAGCAGATGTGTCAGCAATCCATACTCCTTTCTGCTGCTTTGTGGTCATGGTGTGAAAGAGCACCATGAAATATTCCTCTATAGCTAAGATGATTGGTTTAATAGCTTTTCGTTGCAGCTGCTTGTGGTGGTTGAGGTCCACAAGTTGAAACTGAAGAACAGCAGTGTCCTAACAAAGTACATTTTGGAAGTGATGTTCACAGATTTGGAGAGTGGTCCAGGTTTGAAAGGACCATAAAGCTCATTTAGTTCCGGCCTCCCTGCCTCATACAACCTGGCCTTGAACATCTCAGAGAGGGGGACATCTACGACCTCCGTGGGCAACTTGTTCCAGTGCCTCACCATCATCACTGTAAAGATTTTCTTCCTAATATCCTTATATCTAAATTTACCCTTCTCAACCTTGGGGTTTGGAGCACAAGCCCTATGAGAAGAGGCCGAGGGAGCTGGGGTTGCTTAGCCTGGAGAAGAGGAGGCTCAAGGGTGACCTTATCGCTCTCTACAACTGCCTGAGGGGAGATTGTATCCAGGTGGGGGTTAGTCTCTTCTCCAAGGCAACCAGCACCAGAACAAGAGGACACAGTCTCAAGCTGCACCAGGGGAATTTTAGGCAGGATGTTTGGAAGAAGTTCTTCACAGGAAGAGTGATTTGCCATTGGAATGTGCTGCCCAGGGAGGTGGTGGAGTCACCATCACTGGAGGTGTTTAGGAAGAGACTAAATGAGGCCCTTGGTGCCATGGTTTAGTTTATTAGGTGGTGTTGGATGATGGGTTGGACTTGATCTTGAAGGTCTTTTCCAACCTGGATCGGTTTGGTTCTATTCTATTCTATTCTATTCTATTCTATTCTATTCTATTCTATTCTATTCTATTCTATTCTATTCTATTCTATTCTATTCTATTCTATTCTATTCTATTCTATTCTATTCTATTCTATTCTATTCTATTCTATTCTATTCTATTCTATTCACTGTACACCCTACACCACTGTACTCCCAGCTTTCTTGTAGGCTCCCTTCAGGTACTTGAAGGCTGCTATGAGGTCTCCCTGGAGCCCTGTTTTCTCCAGGCTGAGCAGCCTGAGCTCTTGCACCCTGTCTCCATAGGGAGGTGCTCCAGCCCTCTAATCATTTTCGTGGCTCTTCTCTGGTCCTGCTCCAGCAGCTCCATATTCTTCTTACACTGAGGCACCAGAACTGATAGTTTCATTCAGGGTTGGAAGGGACCACAAGGATCATCTAGTTCCAACCCCCCTGCCATGGGCAGGGAAACCCCACACTAGATCAGGCTGGACAGAGCCTCATCCAGCCTGCTCTTAAACACCCCCAGGGACGGGGCCTCAACCACCTCCCTGGACAACCCATTCCAGGGTCTCACCACTCTCATGGGGAAGAACCTCCTCCTCACATCCAGCCTGAATCTCCCCACCTCCAGCTTCATTCCATTCCCCCTAGTCCTATCACTACCTGACATCCTGAGAAGTCCTTCCCCAGCCTTCCTGTAGGCCCCCTTCAGATCCTGGAAGGCCACAATTAGGTCACCTCGGAGCCTTCTCTTCTGCAGACTGAACAGCCCCAACTCCTTCAGTCTGCCCTCATAGGAGAGGTGCTCCAGCCCTCTGATCATCCTCGTGGCCCTTCTCTGGACACGTTCCAGCACATCCACATCCCTCTTGTAATAGGGGCTCCAGAACTGGACACAGTACTCCAGGTGGGGTCTCACCAGGGCTGAGTAGAGGGGGAGGATCACCTCCCTTGACCTACTGGCCACACTTCTCCTGATGCAGCCCAGGATCTGATTGGCTTTGCGGGCTGCAAGTGCACATTGAGAGCTCATGTTGAGCTTTTTGTCCACCAGCACCCCCAAGTCTCTCTCCTCAGGGCTACTTTCCAGCCAGTCACTGCCCAGCCTGGATTTGTGCCTGGGGTTGCCTCGACCCAGATGCAGGACCCTGCACTTGCTCTTATTGAACCTCATAAGGTTGGCTTGTGCTCACCTCTCCAGCCTGTCAAGGTCCCTCTGGATGGCCTCCCTTCCCTCCAGCGTGTCTGCTGCACCACACAGCTTGGTGTCATCAGCAAACTTGCTGAGGGTGCACTCAATGCCACTGTCCATGGCACCCACAAAGATGTTGAACAAGACAGGTGCCAGGACTGATCCCTGAGGGACTCTGCTTGTCCCTGGCCCCCACTGGGACATGGACCCATTGACAGCCACTCTTTGGGTGCGGCCATCAAGCCAGTTCCTTATCCATCTAGTGGTCCACCCATCAAACCCATGTGTCACCAGTTTGGAGACCAGGATGCAGTGCAGGACAGTGTCGAAGGCTTTGCTCAGGTCCAGGTAAATGACATCAGTTGCTCGCCCCTCATCTATTAATTTTGTCACCTGCTCATAGAAGGCAACCAGGTTGGTCAGGCAGGATTTGCCCTTGGCAAAGCCATGCTGACTGTTCCCAATTACCTCTTCACTATTCTTCTGAGCGAGTAGTGACTCCAGGAGGATCTGCGCCATGATCTTTCCAGGCACAAAGGTGAGACTGACTGGCCTGTAATTCCCTGGTTCCTCCTTCTTACCCTTTTTGAAGATGGGGGCAATGTTTCCCCTTTTCCAGTCTGTGGGGACTTCCCCAGACTGCCATGACTTTTGAAATATAATAGAGAGGGGTTTAGCAACCTCATCTGCCAGTTCTCTCAGTACCCGTGGGTGTATCCCGTCGGGTCCCATGGACTTGAACACTTTCAGGTTCTTCAGATGATCACGAACCTGATCTGCACTTACAATGGGCAGTTCTTCCTCCCTGTCCCAGGCTTTGACTTCCATAACATCAGGAGTGTGGCTAGAGGCCCTTGCAGTGAAGACTGAGGTAAAGAAGTTATGAAGTACCTCAGCCTTTTCCTCATCACTTGTGACCATGTCACCATTTTCCTTTCTGAGGGGGCCCACACCTTCCCTAGTCTTCTTCTTCCCATTAATATACCTGTAGAAGTTCTTAGTGTTCCCTGTAATCTCCCTGGCTAGATTCAATTCAAACTCTGCTTTGGCTTTCCTAACCAGGACTCTTGCTGCTCGGGCAGCTTCCTTATATTCCCCCTGTTCTACCTGTCCTTCCCTCCACTTCCTGTAGAGTTTCCTTTTAAGTAATAGTGTGTCCAGTAGCTCCTTGCCCATCCAGGCAGGCCTCCTAGCATTCTTACCTGCTTTTCTCTTTGTTGGTACACAGAGCTCCTGGACACAGAGGAGGTGGTCCTTGAATCATGACCAGCTGTCCTGGGTCCCTCTTCCCTCCAGGGCTTTGTCCCACGACACTTTGGCTAGCAGATCCCTGAAGCGATCAAAATCTGATGTTATTTCTTAACCTGTTCCCCATAGCACGTAATACTGAATTTAGTAGAAGATGTACTAGGATGATTTTTTTACTGGTAATGCTTGCTCACAGACTTTGTTGTCATCACAGGTAATACTCTGTGGGACAATAATTTGAAAGGAAAAATTACTAAGTTATCAAGCTTTCTATCCTGCACAAATACAAGAGGGAAAAGCCATTTTTCATAAGCTCTTCCAAGGACAAGAGCTCAGTGTTAAAAATCTGTTTAGCTTTCGTCTGTGTTATTTGAATGAGAAGAGTCACTCACATGCACGTTTGTTGGATTTCATTAAAAAAAGACTAACAAAATGCTTTCAGGCTCAAAATTCTGTCATCTGCAGTTTAGATGCCGAGAAATACTTTTTGATTGGCAAACAGTACGTATCAAATGAATTGTGTTCCTTCTGCTTATTGGATTAACTTCATGCCTTTATTGCATCTGAAAGGCAGTTGTGAAACAATCTTTTAATGAGTATAGAACTGTTCTTCATATTAATCTAGTTTGTTTTCTGATTTGCTGTGAAAATACTGGTTTTATCTCTGACACTCTAGGCAATCATGATACTCTGTTGTCTCTGAGGTTGAATAATATAGAAGGAAAAAAGTAGATCTCTTTTAGAGGATGCAGAAATCCTGTGGTAATTTTAAAGCTTTTGAGAAGTAGAATATAACCATGTATCCAGACAACTGACACCTGATTTCCAAATTAATCTCTAAGGATAATGTTCCCTGTAGCTAACATGTGACTAAATCCTTGCCTACCATGCTAAAGCTTTACCCTTAGCAACCAAAGCAAATTAAAAACCAAAATCCTGCACATGAGAATGAACCCTTGAAGTGGAGACAAAGCAGCCACACCACTAACAAAAGCAATGGTAAGTAGGCCACAGAACCTGTCTGGAGAAAAACTGTATCTGGGTGCAGGGTCAGATTTATCTAGCAAATTGGTAGATATTATATGAAAAAATAATCTCTGAAGTTGCAAGAAATGGGACTTTTTGGTACAGTTAAAGAGGGTGCATTTCTTTTCCAAGTTGCTTCTCAGACAGATGAATTTTTGAGAGTTTCTTTCTTATGGAAGAGTGGGTTTTGGTGATATTTTGATCTGTTCTTGATATTGAGTGATGCCATTATGAAACTGTTTTGTTTGAAAATTAAAATCAACAACAGAAACAGCAACCGTGGCAACTATAATTTGCTACTGTCTGGGCATCCATCCTGCTTCTAACCTTGATGTCTTTCTCTGTTATGGGCTGCAGTAGAGCAGCTCTGATGACCTGCTTTGGGTTTAGTACTCAACACCACCACAGAAGCATAGATGGTGTGACAGCTCATTAACTGCTGAGAGGCAAGGGTAGACTTAGTACCTCACTGATGTGTAAGGTACAATCACAGAATAGCTTTGCTTGGAAGCGATCTCAGAGATCATCTACTCCAACCTCCCCTTTTAAAAAGTCCTTCTTAAGCCTTCCTGCAGATTTCCTTCAGGTATTGGAAGGCAGCTATAAGGTCTTGCCAGAGTCTTGTCTTCTCCAGGCTGAACAACCCCAACTCCTTCAGCCTATCCTTGCTGTGTTTGATTTTGCAGGAGACTGTCTTGTCTTGCCCCACTCCCCCCACCCCCCCTTTTTAATTTGGTTCTTCTTTGTTTCGTGTTTGTGGTGTTTTTTTTTGTGGTGGTGGGGGTTTTTTTTCATGTTTTTGTTTGGGTTTTTGCGGGGGGAGTGGAGGGTGGGGCGGGGGGTGTCGGTTTTGGACCTGAAAAGATAGAAACTATCATTCTGGTGCATTACTGGGAAATTCAAATGTACTCTGGGTGATCTTGCCAAATCCTTAGTATTTCTGCTCCTCATCAAGCTATCTTTAACTACTAGTCTTTTCACAGAAGAGGCATTCTCCATGTTTGTCCACAGAGTAGCAGAGGGACATCTTGGTTGTCATGTCAACAGGTTTGCACACTAAAATCCAAAATGGGCTGTGCATGTTCAGGCTGATTTTACTAGCAAGCATTTTAGTGTCATTTCATCATCTGAGCACTAGTCTGCATAGGGATTTTAGTACAGATTCCTTTGGGAATTGCTGGGTGGTTGTGTTTTATGTCTTTGGTCACGAATCTGAAACAGTATTCAAATGCGATAAAGCACACACCTTTAATAACTTTGTTAGGGGAAACTATCTATGTACATATCAGTGGCCTGTGGGATTTAGTTCAGAAAGGAAGTTATCATGAGACAACAATGTGCTCAGGTGGCCAAAAAGGCCAACAGCATCTTGGCCTGTATTGGGAATAGCTTGACCAGCAGGAGTAGGAAGGTGATCATTCCCCTGTACTTGACACAGGTGAGGCTGAATCTTGAGTACTGTGTTCAGTTTTAGGCACCACAGTATAAAAGAGACATTGACAGGCTGGATCATGTCCAGGAAAGGGCAGTAAAGCTGGTGAAGTCTTACATGGAAGAGCTCAGGGAGCTGGGATTGTTTAATCTGGAAAAGAGGAGGCTCTCTGAAACTACCTGAAAGGAGATTGTAGTTGGGTGGATGTTAGTCTCTTCTTCCTAGTACCAAGTGATAGAGCAAGAGTAAACAGCCTCAAGTTGCTCCAGGGAAGGTTTAGTTTGGATATTAGGAATTTTTTTTATTTACTGAAAAAGTGGTCAGGAATTAGAACAAGCTGCCCATAGAGGTGGTGGAATCACCATCCCTGGAGATGTTCAGAATGTGTAGCTGTGGCACTTTGGGGTATGGTTTAGTGGACATGGTAGTGGTGGGTTGACTTTTGGACTCGATGATCTCAGAGGCCTTTTCTGGCCTTAATGATTCTATAATTCCGTGGTAATCACCAGGTCTGTGGCCATCAGCACAACTGGCAGCTTAGCTTTGTGGTGTTGCCTTGCTTTTAACTTTTACCATGTTATGCACCACAACACCTGCTTGTGGTTACAGTATGTGCTGTGTTAAGATGTTTCTTGTGATCTAATCACAGACTGAGTACAGTCTGACCCTGCACATACGGAAAACAGCAAGTGCTTTTCATCACAAAGAGGAAATGTTCATTCCTTGAGCACCACTGCTGTAAGCTGTCACTAATGTCTACTTCTCTCAAAGACGTCATGCTTCAGTCTACACAGCTGCTTTAGTGAAACTGCAAATGGCTTATTAAGTTAATAAGATTTTCTTTGATCTTTCTGACATTAGATTACTAAGAACGCTGTACAGCTGATGCTAAAAAGTCCTGGCTGCAGGGGAAAAGCATTTGTGGGTGCTGAACCTGGGTCTCCCTAGCTGCTTTTACTTTATTGTGAAGGCAATGGCTCCTTACTGGGTTGGTTCCTTTTGTCTTCATTTATAAGGTACAAAATGAGCACAGAGATTTTCACACATGAGTGTTTCCATAGTTTTTTTCACAAGGTAACTTTCAAGCTGGTAATGGCTCACTGTAATATAAAGACATTTAATACAAACTCAAGGAAATATCAACCCAGCAGGTATGACAACATCCATTATCTATGTTGTATTAGCACTTGCATGCTGCAAGCTGTTCCCTTCCAGACTAAGTAGATCTATAGGCACAAGCTTGTAAGTTTCTAAGGAGAGAACTGAGTAGTTCTAGCATAATTAACTTGCAGTCACTATATGTTTAGGATTTTGAATTGTTAGTCTTATGTGACAGCTCTGTGGTCCTGGGGTGGTGGGATTTTGGATAGAAATTGTCCAAAATTCCTATCAGCTCTTAAAACTCTGTGGCATGTGCTGTATCATTCCTGTTTGATTTGGGCAATTCTCAGCATTCTACAGAGCCTTAAGAGAGTTGTCAGTTGTAATCTAGAAGGAAAGCATCCACAATTTCTGTAGAGAAGCCACCTGCATATCCCCAATTTCTGCAGTGGCTGTCTCTGCTTGGATGGTAGGATAAGAAAGCTTTAGCTACAGAAGGCCCCTGGGATTCATTGTCAGAAGGTACACCACGCCTGCATTTAATTTTCTTACATGCTTCCCTGTGCTTACAAACAGGTAGCCTTGGTGGACTGGCATGCAGGCTATAGCAAGAGTAGTGTTGCATGAAGCACACAGAGGAAGCAGTAAGGGATCTTGGCAATCTGCTGCCACATTTGTACAAAAGAAACTGCTGGAACAGAAGGAGTGGAAAAGGACTTAAAATTAGAAAGAACATCCAGACTAAAGGTCTTGATGATATACCATCTTCTGTATGAGGCAGAACATAGGTTATAAAAATGCCTGCATTTTTCCTCTATTAAAACAGAGGTGATAAACTTTATTAGCTAGGAATCCAGTAGTGTCTGTGGGATGCATTGCACTTCACAGAATCATAGAATGGTTTGGGTTGAAAGGAGCTTAAGAATCATCTAGTTCCAACCTCCCTGCCATGGGCAGGGACACCCTCCACTGGACCAGATTGCTCAAGGCCACATCCAACCTGACCCTGAACATCGCCATAGAGGGGGCATCCATGGCCTCCCTGGGCAACCTGTTCCAGTGCCTTACCATCCTTAGAATATCTTTCTAAGTTCTAATAAATAATTTATAAGAAAGAAAATTTAAGAAGAAAAAATGTAAGGAATAATTTCTTTGCAATATCCAGGCTAAATCTACCCTCCTAAAAATTCAGTACATTTCATATCATTCTACCACAGCAAGCCCTTGTAAAAAGCCCCCTCCCAGCTTTCTTGTAGGCATCCTTCAGATACTTCAAGACTGTTATAAGGTTTCCCCAGAACATTCTCTTCTCCAGGCTGAACAGCCCCGATGCTGGCAGCACTTCTTTGTTACAGAGCCACTGTAATTGTGAAAGATGCTGGGCTTGTACAATATAAAGCTTGTGGTCACAAGTGATGAGGAAAAGGCTGAGGTACTCAGTAACTTCTTTACCTCAGTCTTCACTGCAAGGGCCTCTAGCCACACTCCTGATGTTATGGAACACAATGGCAGGGACGGGGAAGAAGAACTGCCCATTGTAAGTGCAGATCAGGTTCGTGATCATCTGAAGAACCTGAAAGTGTTCAAGTCCATGGGACCCGATGGGATACACCCACGGGTACTGAGAGAACTGGCAGATGAGGTTGCTAAACCCCTCTCTATTATATTTCAAAAGTCATGGCAGTCTGGGGAAGTCCCCACAGACTGGAAAAGGGGAAACATTACCCCCATTTTCAAAAAGGGTAAGAAGGAGGAACCAGGGAACTACAGGCCAGTCAGTCTCACCTCTGTGCCTGGAAAGATCATGGCGCAGATCCTCCTGGAGTCACTACTCGCTCAGAAGAATAGTGAAGAGGTGATTGGGAACAGTCAGCATGGCTTCACCAAGGGCAAATCCTGCCTGACCAACCTGGTAGCCTTCTATGAACAGGTGACAACATTAATAGATGAGAGGCGAGCAACTGATGTTGTTTACCTGGACTTGAGCAAAGCCTTCGACACTGTCCCGCACCACATCCTGGTCTCCAAACTGGTGACACATGGGTTTGATGGGTGGACCACTAGATGGATAAGGAACTGGCTTGATGGCCGCACCCAAAGAGTGGCTGTCAATGGCTCCATGTCCCAGTGGAGGCCAGTGACAAGCGGAGTCCCTCAGGGATCAGTCCTGGCACCTGTCTTGTTCAACATCTTTGTGGGTACCATGGACAGTGGCATTGAGTGCACCCTCAGCAAGTTTGCTGATGACACCAAGCTGTGTGGTGCAGCAGACACAATCCAGGCACAAATCCAGGCTGGGCAGTGACTGGCTGGAAAGCAGCCCTGAGGAGAGAGACTTAGGGGGTGCTGGTGGATGAGAAGCTCAACATGAGCTCTCAGTGTGCACTTGCAGCCCGCAAAGCCCATCAGATCCTGGGCTGCATCAGAAATGTGGCCAGCAGGTCAAGGGAGGTGATTCTCCCCCTCTACTCAGCCCTGGTGAGACCCCACCTGGAGTACTGTGTCCAGTTGTGGAACCCCTATTACAAGAGGGATGTGGAGGTGCTGGAACATGTCCAGAGAAGGGCCAGGAGGATGATCAGAGGGCTGGAGCACCTCTCCTGTGAGGACAGACTGAAGGAATTGAGGCTGTTCAGTCTGCAGAAGAGAAGGCTCCGAGGTGACCTAATTGTGGCCTTCCAGGATCTGAAGGGGGCCTACAGGAAGGCTGGGGAGGGACTTCTCAGGATCTCAGGACTAGGGGGAATGGAATGAAGCTGGAGGTGGGGAGATTCGGGCTGGATGTGAGGAGGAGGTTCTTCCCCATGAGAGTGGTGAAGCCCTGGAATCTGTTGTCCAGGGAGGTGGTTGGGGCGCCATCCCTGGAGGTGTTTAAGACCAGGCTGGACGAGGCTCTGGCCAGCCTGATCTAGTGTTAGGTGTCCCTGCCCATGGCAGGCGGGTTGGAAGTAGATGATCCTTGTGTTCCCTTCCAACCCTGACTGATACTATGATACTATGATGATACTGTGATACTTGTTTTAATATCTTCTGTTCTTAAAGTTAGGAAATATTTAACCTCATTCTACTGATCTTTTCTCTACATCTTTACTCCTAGGGAAATGTTTCATAATTCTGTTTTCTTCCAGGATTGAGTTTTTGGAGGGAGGAACTAAGATACAAAGTTCATGTAGTCAGAGATTATAAGATTTTGTATAGTAATAACATTGCCTGTATTGTCCTAGACCATACAGGTGCTTCAACAGAAGGCAGCCTGTTACAGTGTAATGTCTGTATTTAGTTCAGACCCTAAGAAAAATAATAAAAGAAATGTCTTTAACACACTGAATGATCATACAGTGGAATTTGACCTTTGGGAAGATTTTAGTATTGTAGCTGCTGATCTGGGAGATTTTTGTAACTAAGCAACTGTCATCCAGAATGTATTACGTCACAAAATAGTATTAAACTATGAAGGAGACTGAGTGGTTTCAGTGGTGTAGGAGCTACAGTAATATGCACTTTCCCACTGAATTTTTGTTTTGTTTTGTTTTCTGAGCTACAGTACAAAGGAGAACCCAACAAGATTGCCCCTTCATTCTGCAGTGAGGACTCAAATCCTTGCTACCCTTCCTTCCTGTCTCAGCTGAGCCATTCATTGGCTGTGCAGGGCTTGTGACCACCTTTCACCATCTCTTCTCCCGCACACACTCTTTTTACTTAGTTTTTGCTTCCTCTAGGCTGTTGCAAGCAGTCAGCACAGCAGGGATGCTTCTACTTCAGCTACATGTGTGATGACGATTAGGATTTGGACACTAAAGATGAAATACTTAAGTCTGAAACCAGAGTGTGACTTTATGTTTGACAATGTAAGGAATCAGGAAATGATATGTTGAATGGAATGGAATGGAATGGAATGGAATGGAATGGAATGGAATGGAATGGAATGGAATGGAATGGAATGGAATAGAATAGAATAGAATAGAATAGAATAGAATAGAATAGAATAGAATAGAATAGAATAGAATAGAATAGAATAGAATAGAATAGAATAGAATTAACTAGGTTGGAAGAGACTTTTGAGATCATCAAGTCCACCTGTCATCCAACACTATCTAATCAACTAAACCATGGCAACAAGCACCCCATCCAGTCTCTTCCTAAACACCTTCAGTGATGGTGACTCCACCATCTCCCTGGGCAGCACATTCCAATGGCAAATGACTCTTTCTATGAAGAACTTCTTTGTAATATCCAGCCTAAACCTCCCTTGGCGCAGCTTGAGTCTGTGTCCTCTTGTTCTGGTTCTGGCTGCCTGAGAGAAGAGACCAACCCACACCTGGCTACAACTTCCCTTCAGGTACTTGTGGATGGCAATAAGGTCTCCTCTAAGCCTTCACTTCTCCAGGCTAAGCAACCCCAGCTCCCTCAGCCTCTCCTCACAGGGCTTGTGCTCCAAATTCCTCACCAGCTTTGTTGCCCTTCTCTGGACACGTTCCAGCAACTCAACATCTTTCCTAAACTGAGGGGCCCAGAACTGGCCACAGGACTCAAGGTCTGGCCTAACCAGTGCTGAGTCCAGGGGCACAATGACCTCCCTGCTCCTGCTGGCCGCACTATTCCTGATGCAGGCCCAGATGCCATGGGCCTTCTTGGCCACCTGGGCACACCGTTTCGTACCCAGAGATGCTGTTTCATGCTGTCACAGAATGCTAGGCAGCTGATCTTGAAGGTAATTCCTGGAGGGTCATCAGGTACTGTGTGCTGTCAAAGACCAGTCCATCTGTTAAGTATCCTTCTGCAAAAAGTAGGACAGTGCTCAGGTAAGAGGAGTAAAGTCACCTCTGTGCACTGGTCACTTCTGCAGTACTGGAAGGGAGAGCTGTGCTCTCACCCTGCTCTTACACCAGGCACATTAAATTCTTCTGAGCCTGTTGTTAATCTCAGCTCAAAGAGCACTTGCCTGATAATGATTTATCTCATCTAATGGCTTTTGCTGCTGGCTTCCTCTCTCTGTCAGACAGTGTTTCAGTGCTATTACTGTCTGGCTGTGCTAGAACAGAAGAGATGTAAATCCAACTGAATGGTTTTGTTTTGGTGGAAAGCTCCCTCCATTGATGTGCAGTCTGAGGAACATTTGTGGAAACAGTAATCGACATGGCGAAAATCTGGGGTGTTTTTCCTTCTAGCCTATTCCTTATAAGAGTATAGGAGAGCTGTTGTTTGAAAAATACTTTCCAGCTTAGGCAGGATTTTTGTTTATTCTCTAGTAACTGGAAATGATGCACTAGATGAACTGATCACAAAGCTCAGTGACTGCAGGTTCCTCTAGGTAACCTCTGAGGCTTTTGTCCTGCTTATAGCCAGCATTGACCATACTGACTGCAGCTCTTCTTGGGTACATTTCTTCCGAGATGCAAACTCACATCTGCTTTTTTGGGGGATATTTTTTTTTTAACAACTGGCAGGTATTTTTCTCCAGACCTATACTTGTGAACACTTGTCATCTCTTACATAACCTGTCCACTGATGCACATCATCCCTGTGCACTGGGTCTCACTGACAGAGGCTGTTCTGTCTAACAGATCTCCCCCTGAGTCAGCACTCAGTAAAGGTGCACAAGGACTCTCTGACTAGCACTTTAATGTAAAGCAGCAGCTCAGCTTTGAGGCCAGCCACCATCAGCATCTTGTGCGAGTGGTCTGTAGGAGAAAGGGGACAGCAGCAGCTGTAGGGTGAATGTGCAGCTCAGTTGCTGTCCCACAGAGAAGTGTGAGCTGCAGCAAAGACTCTCTCATGTCTCACTTTCAGTACATGACTGTGACAAGTCTGTGTTTTCTTGTTCTTAGGGAGCAGAGTAGTGTGGCACTACTGTGTCTTGGTGAAGGAGGATGGAGGGGGTAGATCTCCAGGCAAGGACTGGAGGAGCAAAGTCCATCCCACTGTCAGAGAATCACAGAATGATAGGGGTAGGGAGGGACCAACCCCTCTGCCAAAACAAGTTCACTTAGGGTAGGCCACACAGGAACTCATCCAGACAGGTCTTAAAGGTCTCCAGGGAAGGAGACTTCACAATGTGGGCAGGCTGTTCCAGTGCTCTGTCACCCCTACAGTAAAGCAGTTTTTCCTTCTATTGAGGCAGAACTTCCGGTGTTCAAGTTTGTATCCATTGCTCTCTGTCCTATCACTGGGCATCAGTGAAAAGAGACTGGCCCCATCATCTTGACCCCCATGCTTAAGGTGTTTGTAAACATTGTTCAGATCCCCTATCAGGCTTCTCTTCTGCCAGGCTGCACAGGTTCAGGATCCCCTGAGGAACATGAACATACATAAGGATATGGGACCTGATGATATACATGAATCAACCTGCCAACCTCCCATCTGTACTTGGGAAGATCATGGAACAGATCCTCCTAGAATCTGTCCTAAGGCACATGGAGGATTGGGAGTCAATTGGAATATAGTCAACCTGGTTTTACCAAGGGCAAGTCTTGCCTGACCAACCTATTCACATTCTCCAATGGAGGGATTACATCAGCGGACAAGGCAAGAGCTACAGATGTCATCTAACTGGACTTCTGTAAGGCCTTTGATATTATCCCCACAACATCCTGCTGTCTAAGCTGGATAGAGATGGATTTGATGGGTGGACTGTTTGGTGGATAAGGGCTGTAGCAATAGAGCAGGGGGTAATGGTTTTAAACTAAAAGAGGGTAGATTCAGACTAGATATGAGGAAGATATTTTTTATACTGAGGGTGGTTGAAACACTGGGCTAGGTGGGCCAGAGAGGTGGTAGATGCCCCAGGCCTGGAAGCATTCAAGGTTATCTTGGATGGAACTCTGAACAACCCAGTTGAAGATGTCCCCCCTGCTGATTACAGGCAAGTTGGACTAGATGATCTTTAAAGATCACTTCCCACCCAAAATATTCTATTACTTGTTTGTTATGATATATCTCAATAAATTGTCTATTCTGCCTTCACTCCAGGAGGATTTTAGTTTGTCACTGATATATCCTCTCCAGTCCCTTGTATATATTTTTATAAGCTATAAGATGCATTTTTCAGTCTACCTTTTCCCCAGTGGTCTGTGATGTGGTTTATTTAATTTGTGGCATAGCAACCCTACTTCATCAGTGTGGGATTCTCACTAAATAAAATATGAGATCAATTCAGAAGTTACTGGTATTGCTGGAAATATGAGACTTCTCACAATGTCTGCTTATTTTTAGCTCTGATTGGAACCAGTAAGAGCTCTCCAAATCATCAAAACGTATTTGGTTTTAAAGCTAATTTGAGATCACATCAGTGGTGTTTTTGTTAATATTTTATTTCCTGTTTTTTAAGAGTTTGGTCTACAGTTATTAGTTTTGTATGGGTGTGGCAGCAAATACATATTTGTGTAAATTGTTTTAACAACAATGGAAAAAAAACAAACATTTGGTCTTTTTGCAGCTTCTTATTGAAAACTGCAGGTACCTCTAAGCTGACTCTGTTACAGGAATGCATCTTCCAGTGTTTTTCTCCAGGGAGAAGTCTGTTTCAGCAAAATAGTTTATGTCAAAACATTTCAGCTTTGTACTTCTATTAATTGCATTTGTCTTCAGGTTTATGTTATGATTTTAATTGCAGTATTTAATGCTGTTTCTGTATTCACAGCTTTTCAATTTTGTATTCAGAAATAGGGCCTGTACTGAATTGATGGGAAAGGCCAACATTTTAATTTACTTTGTAATTCAAAACAAAGACATGTTTTGAAATGCTGACATTTGTTGCAGAACAACAGTTCTTGGTTTCAGAGCAGATCTATTTAATTAAAATAATAATAATTGATGAATACTACTGACCATACAAAATAGAAGTAGTATTATCCATAGTAATTCACTTGGTGTACATGGTAATAATCTCTTGCAGAGAGACATAGTTCTTCAGGGAGACGTGGTTGTCCAAGTAGTACTGTGGCACATCTCCAGGACTCTTACTTTTTTTGTAGTAAAAATAGGTCACAGCTTGGTTTTAATTTTTCTCTAAGTCCAACCTCATTATTTTAGCCAAAAGTGAACCCCAACTGCCCTCCTTAAAATTTAAAGTTGTTCAGATTCAAAGGGGACAACATGATGGTAGATGTGGTCTAGAGTTAGTGATGTGAGACTACACAACATAGAAGAATCTCACTCAGATTTATGGTTGAATTCTGCTGTCAGTCATGTTATGTTGCCATTGATTGTGTCATCTGGGTGTTTCAAGACTCTTGCCTATTAATTTGAGTTAAAAGAAAAGATCTTCATAGTATCATAGTATCAGTCAGGGTTGGAAGGGACCATAAGGATCATCTACTTCCAACCCCCCTGCCATGGACAGGGACGCCTCACCTAGATCAGGCTGCCCAGAGCCTCATCCAGCCTGGTCTTAAGCACCTCCAGGGATGGGACCTCAACCACCTCCCTGGACAACACATTCCAGGGCTTCACTACTATCATGGGGAAGAACCTCCTCCTCACATCCAGCCTGAATCTCCCCACCTCCAGCTTCATTCCATTCCCCCTAGTCCTATCACTACCTGACATCCTGAGAAGTCCTTCCCCAGCCTTCCTGTAGGCCCCCTTCAGATCCTGGAAGGCCACAATTAGGTCACCTCGGAGCCTTCTCTTCTGCAGACTGAACAGCCCCAAAGATGGCTATTAGCATTTGATTACAAAATCTGCTAGTAATGCATGTTAAAAAGGGTGGTTCAGAGATCATCAGAAATATCTACCAGAGTGAAACAAACAGGTTGCGGTGGATTCCTCTGCACAGTGCAGTAAGTAAACTGCAGTATTGTTACCGTAATGATAGGCCATTGTGAGATAGTTAAAGTGTATTAATCCTGCTTATCTTCATGTTATGTTCTGCTGTGTTCGTTATGGAGCTTGGAAGACAGTTTTTCGTCCAGTACTTAAATTGTCAGGATTCATCTTGAAACCTTCTTTGTGATTTCCAATAACACAGGGAAAGGTCTTTTCATAGAAGCTGTAAGAATTTAACACATTCCAGAAGAAGAGAGTGATCAATTGTCCTGAGCTTGGATAGGATAGGCTTAATTATTACAAGAAGTGGGGAGGGGCCACACCCAGGCTAGCTACCTGAGGCCTCCCAGTGGGGTGTTTGCACCTTATTGACATCTCTGCTCATATATAATGTGCAAGGTGGTCTGGGCCAGGGAGGCAGTTTTGTGAACAGGAGTTCAGGGCAAGCACTGTGCTTTTATCACTTGTTTTTTTTGTGCTACATAATTATTATTGTTAATCTCACCATTTCTTCTCTCTTCATGTTCTTCTGTTAGACTCTCCTTAACTCACTGGGTTTTGCCTTTTTCTTGCCATTGTCCTTCCCATCCCATGGGGAAGCAGAGGTATGGGGGGCAGGGGCAGGGCACTGAGTGACCAAGGCCATAAACCTCAGTTGCCATCTGGGCCTAAACCATGACATCTAATCTACACAGCAGAGTTACTGAAGCACTGGTGTGAGCATTACACACATTAAAGCAGACTTGTGAAAACAGTGCTTTAGAATGGAGAACAGCAAACAAGCCCCTTATCCCAAAAGGGCAGAGAAAGAGTCTCAGCCACAACATGCTTTCAGGAGAAAGCAAGACTTGCTTAACTTGAAAGAAAGTGATCATTGAAGATGCAGAGGTTAATCAATAGTAGGATAAATGCTGAGACAGTTTTGCCAAAATGGATGGTGTCAAACAATCTTCATCTCTTTTTGTAACTAAGTCTATGGAAATTTTACAGGTAAACTTTGTGATTTGAGTAATGCTGTTTTAAAGTGCTAAGTAGGATATTGTCAACAGAAATGGAATTTGGGAATCAGAAATGGAGCTGGGCATGATTGGAAGTACCAAGCTGAAGAGAAGGTAATGATAACATTCCTCAATGTATATGGTTCTCTTTAGTATTTCCATGAAAGACTTTGGATTCGGTTGTAGGAGACTGCTAGTGGAGGTTGCTGATAACAGAAAGTAAGAGACTATTATCATAACAGAAGATAACATAGGGGTAACATACAACAAGAACGGGATGCCTTTAGTATTTAGAAATGGAGCTGAAATTCAGTGGTATAAAGTGCACAGTCATAACAATGGGAGCATGTTCTAGTAAGGTAAGGAAGCCAGGAAAGACAGATGCTAGAGTGTCATCCATTGCTGGCTTAAGCTGAGCCCTCAGTGGAAAGCATCTGGGGAAAAGAGCAGAAACCTCTTGAAATGCACTAGGGCGTTTCCAGCATGTGCAGAGGGTGGTGGTATCACTACCCAAAGTGTAGGTAGGATATCCTTTTGGATACCCTGTGCAAGTCTGATCACTGGTGTTCTGGGGGAGAATGAAAATTGGAGCAGATTCAGAGGACTGCTAACTAGAATAATCAGAGGATGAATTGCTGGAGACATCAAGAGAGCTAGTCTTGTTTATTATAGCACCATGAAGCCTGAGAGACAGTGTGATTAATGTCTATAAATATCACAAGGGAATAAATACCACAGAGGGAAAAGAACAGTTTAGGCTAAAGGCCAGTGTTCTCACAAGAGCAGCAGTTACACACTGACTAAATAAATTTAGGCTGGAAGTGAGAGGAGGGCTCCCTGCCATCAGAATAGTAAAGATTTCCAACAATCATAGAGCTGGAAAAGCCGGAGTAAGAAAGCTGACTACTTTTAAGATGGGCTTTCTCAACTCTTGAACTTTTGAAAGACAAACGGATAATGGATATCACTTGCAGATTTCCTCCGAGGACCCCTTCAGTAGGAAAATGCCAAGGCTGCTAACCACCTTTTCAAAGGCAACTGTGCTCTATCTTATCTATGCCACTTACTTTGTCACTGGGATTGGAAAGACAGGACTTCATGGTGCAATGCTTGGAGCACAAGCCCTATGAGGAGACACTGAGGGAGCTGGGGTTGCTTAGCCTGGAGAAGAGGAGGCTCAAGGGAGACCTTATTGCTCTCTATAACTACCTGAAGGGAGGTTGTAGCCAGGTGGGGGCTCTTCTCCTGGGCAACCAGCACCAGAACAAGAGGACACAGTCTCAAGCTGCACCAGGGGAGGTTTAGGCTGGAGGTTAGGAAGAAGTTCTTCATAGGAAGAGTGATTGGCCATTGGAATGTGCTGCCTGGGGATGTGGTGGAGTCACCATCACTGGACATGTTTAGGAAGAGACTTGGTGGGGTTCTTGGTGCCATGTTTTAGTTTATTAGATGGTGTTGGATGATAGATTGGACTCGATGATCTCAAAGGTCTCTTCCAACCTGGTCTATTCTATGCTGTGCTATGTTATGCTATGCTATGCTATGTTATGCTATTCTCCTGCTAGGTGCTTGTGGGAGCACCAGGAGCAATCTGGTCTCAAGGCATGTGGGATGCCATTGCCAGGTATTGGGGAAGCAGGTGCTGTTGCAGTATTCATTAATGGTCCCACTGATTATTGAGGACTCAGAGAAGTCTTTACTCAGGGGACACATCCTCCTGCCATGAGACCACCTTGGCAGGAATGTAGCCTAGTAAGCATGTCTCTTGCAGCTGTAGCTAGAGCAAATATTTCCCACTGTGAAAGAGCATTGACTGTTCTCTAATATATCCTGAGTACTGTTTTTGGCGTAATTATACCTAGTATAATATAGGGTTTATCAGATGAATGCTTCGGACTAGTTAATACTGGATTGTGAGGAAAGCGAGTGTAAGGAACAAGAAATAGCTCAGGGAAGGTTGTTCCTGGTAAACGATGCACGGCAATGCCCAGGATGCTGTTTAGGAGGATATTGCCTCTGGGATCCATCTGAGTAACCAAGCTGGTTTAGCTGTGCAAGACCAGAGCTAGAAGCTAGAAAATACATAAAGGATAATAAGCAACATTGTCTCCCTCTCTGGTAAGATGAAGCAGTAGTGGCAGGGTAGTGGTTGTGTCACAAACCTAAACCCACATAACTTGTGGTCTGGGTGCTGGGCTAGAGTGCTGATGGCAAAACTATAGGTGGCAATGACTGCAGAGTAGTAAGAATCACAGAATCAAAGAATGTTTTGGTTTGAAAGTGACCTCTAAAAGTTATCCAGTCTGACCTCCCTGCAGCGAGCAGGGCTATCTCTAGCTAGATCAGATTGTTTGGAGCCCCAGCGAACCTGACCTTGATGGTTTCCAGGATGAAGCATCTACCACCAAACTGGGTGACTGGTGTTTCACCATCTTCATAGTAAAAAACTTCTTTCTTATTTAAATCTGCCCTCCTTTAGTTTAAATCATTACCCTTTTTTCCTGTCACTACAGGCCAAACTGAAAAATTTGTCCCCATCTGTAAATATTGAAAGTTCACAACATGGTCACAGGGGTCACAGGATGCCAGGGCCTGGAAGTGACCTCTGGAGATCATCAAGTCCAACCCCCGCTTCTTGGCCACAAGGGCACACTGCTGACCCACAGATAACTTGTTGTCCTCCAGCACTCCCAAGTCCTTCTCCACAGAGCTGCTCTCTAGTAGATCACCTCCTAACCTGCGCTGCTGCAATTTAGTATTCCTTCCCAGGTGCAGAACTCAGTGCTTATCCTTGTTGAATCTCATTAGGTTCCTCTGTGCCCAGCTCTCCAGTCTGTCCAAGTCTTGCTAAATGGCTGCACAGCCTTCAGGTGTATCAGCCAAGCCTCCTAGTTTGGTATCATCATCAAACTTGGCTAGCGGACACTCTGTCTGTCCCCTCATCAATGTCATTCATGAAGATGTTGAACAAGACTAGACCCAGCACTGATCCCTGAGGGACTCCACAAGTTACAGCTCTCCACCTGGACTTGGCACCATTGAGCACCACTTTTTGCGGTGCTCTATTGTGTAACCAGTTCCTAATCCATCTGTCTGGTCAGAAGCTATCCCACGCTTCCTGAGCTTACTCACAAAGATGTTACAGGAGACAGTGTCAAAAGCCTTACTAAGGTCAAGGTAGACTACATCCACTGGTCTCCCTGCATCTGCCCATTATGTTACATCATCAGAGAAGGCTATCACAGTATCACAGTATAACTAAGGTTGGAAGAGACCTCAAAGATCATTGAGTCCAACCTGTCACCACAGACCTCATGACTAGACCATGGCACCAAGTGCCACATCCAATCTCCTCTTGAACACCTCCAGGGACAGTGACTCCACCACCTCCCTGGGCAGCCCATTCCAATGACAGACGAATCTCTCGGTGAAGAACTTTCTCCTCACCTCGAGCCTAAACTTCCCCTGGCACAGCTTGAGACTCTGTCCCCTTGTTCTGGTTGTGGTTGCCTGGGAGAAGAGACCAACCACCTGGCTACAACCACCTTTCAGGTAGTTGTAGAGAGCAATGAGGTCACCCCTAACCCTCCTCCAGGCTAAACAATCCCAGCTCCCTCAGCCTCTCCTCATAGGGCTTGTGCTCAAGGCCTCTCACCAGCCTTGTTGCCCTTCTCTGGACACGTTCAAGTGTCTCAATGTCCTTCCTAAACTGAAGGTCCCAGAACTGGACACAGTACTCAAGGTGTGGCCTAACCAATGCAGAGTCCAGGGGCACAATGACTTCCCTGCTCCTGCTGGCCACACTATTCCTAATATAGGCCAGGATGCCATTGGCTTTCTTGGTCGCCTGGGCACACTGCTGGCTCATGTTTAGGTGGCTGTCAATCAGCACCCCCAGGTCCCTCTCTGTTTGGGAGCTCTCCAGCCACTCTGACCCCAGCCTGTAGCTCTGCATGGGGTTGTTGTGGCCAAAGTGCAGCACTCGGCACTTGGACTTGTTGAATGCCATCCTGTTGGACTCCGCCCATCTGTCCAGTCGGTTGAGGTCCCTCTGCAGAGCCCTTCCACCCTCTAACTGACCAACATCTGCTCCCAACTTGGTGTCATCTGCAAATTTGCTGATGACTGACTCAATCCCCTCATCCAGATCATCAATGAAGATGTTAAAGAAGATGGGGCCCAGCACTGATCCCTGGGGGACTCCACTACTGACTGGCCGCCAGCTGGATGTGGCACCATTCACCACCACTCTCTGGGCTTGGCCCTCCAGCCAGTTCCTAACCCAGCACAGAGTGCTGCTGTCCAAGCCACGAGCTGACAGCTTAGCCAGCAGTTTGCTGTGGGGGACGGTATCAAAGACCTTGCTGAAGCCCAGGTAGACCACATCCACGGGCCTCCCACATCCACCAGACGGGTCACCTGATCATAGAAAGAGATCAGGTTGGAGAGGCAGGACCTGCCCTTCCTAAATCCATGTTGGCTGGACCTGAGCCCTTGGCCATCCTTCAGGTGCGCAGTTATTGCCACCAGGATAATCTGCTCCATCATTTTCCCTGGCACTGAGGTCAGGCTGACTGGCCTGGAGTTTCCAGGTTCCTCCATCCAACCTTTCTTATGGATGGGGACCTCATTGGCCAGTTTCCAGTCACCTGGGACCTCTCCAGTGAGCCAGGACTGGAGGAAAATGATGGAGACCAGCTTGGCCAGCTCATCTGCCAGCTCTCTCAACACCCTAGGATGGATCCCATCTGGTCCCATGCACTTATGAGTGTCCAAGTGGCTCAGCAGGTCCCGAACTAATTCCTCATGGATTACGGGGGCACTACACTGCTCCCTGACCCCATCACCCAGCTCAGGAGGCCACTTGTCCTGAACTCCTCCTGCCTTGCTGTTAAAAATTGAGGCAAAGAAGGTGTTCAGGACCTCAGCCTTTTCCTCATCTTCAGTCACAGTGTTCCCTTCCAGGTTCAATAAAGAGTGGAGGTTCTTCTTGCCCCTCTTTTTAGTGTTAATATGTTTATAAAAATGCTTTTTATTATCTTTGACAGAGGTGGCCAGCTTCAGTTCCAACTGGGCCTTTGCCTCTCTAATTTTTTTCCTATATAATCTAACAACTTCCTTGAACATATCTCAATAAGCCTTCCCCTCCTTCCAAAGGTGATACAGCCTCTTTTTTCCCCTTAAATCCTCCAGGAGCTGCTTGGTCATCCAGGCTGGTCGCCTTCCCTTCCAGCTCATCTTTCGGCACGTGGGAACTGTGCCTTCAAGAGCTCCTATTTGAAGTAGGTCTAACCCTCCTGGACCCTCAGTTCTTGAGGGTTGATACCCAGGGAACTTTGCAAATAAGTTTCTTAAACTGGCTGAAGTTTGCCCTCCAGAAGTCCAAGGTGTAGGTTCTGTTGGTGCTCCTCCCTATCTCCCTGCATGTTGAAAACTTCACTATCTTGTGGTCACTGCACCCTAGGCAGCCTCCCCAGGTCATGTCTCCCACCATCCCTTCTCTATTGGAGAATAGCAGGTCAAGCAGAGCCTGACCCCTGGTAGGCTCACTTGACAGCTGCACCAGGAAGCTGTCCCCCATGAGCTCCAGGAATCTTCTGGACTGCCTTCTCTCTGCTGAATTAAGTTTCCAGCAGATATCTGGCAGGTTGAAGTTGCCCACAAGGACAAGATCTGATGATCTTGAGACAGCCTCAAATTGCTTATAGAATAATGCATCAGCCTCCTCATCCTGGTTCGGTGGTCTACAACAGACTCCGACCAGGATGTCAGATTTGTTAGGCTGCCCTCTGATTTTAACCCACAGACTCTCAATTCCCTTATCCTCCACCTCAAGCTCTGTGGCAGAGAGTGACTCCCTAATATACAGAGCCACCCCTCCTCCTCTTTTCCCTCACCTGTCTCTCCTAAAGAGCCTGTAACCTCCTAGTGCAGCACTCCAATCATGCGTGTTATCCCACCATGTTTCTGAGATGGTGACTATATCATAGTCACCCTGGTGGACCAGGGCTTCCAGCTTGTCTTATTGCCCATGCTGTGTGCATTGGTGTACATGCACTTCAGCTGGGCTCTCGACTTCTCAATTGACCCTAATTTGTGCCCCATTCTTTCCTCTTCAGAGGGACTGATTTCCTCACCCACCCCCTTCAGACCTAGTTTAAAGCCCTCTTAATGAGCCCTGCCAACTCTACTGCTAGGACTCTCTTACCCTTTCTGGATAATTGCATGCCATCAGGACCTAGATTTCCCTTTGGTAAATCCATGCTGACTACTCATGATAACCTTCTTTTCCAAGTGCCTAGAGATGACCTCCAGAAGGAGCTTGCTCCATCAATTTTCCAGGGATGGAGGTGAGGCTGACTGGTCTGTAGTTTCCTGGAAACATTCTTGCCCTTTTTGAAGACTGGAGTGACATTGGCTTTCCTCCAGTCCTCAGGCACCTCTCCTGTCTGCCAGGATTTTGCAAAAATGATGGAGAGTGGTGGAGCGACAACATCAAAATGCAGGTGCTTGTGTTGCATGAAATTAGTAATTTCACTTGTTAAGTACTCTAACTTTCTATATTTTGCAGTAGTGAAACGGAAGTAACAAGAATTAACATTTCTGTGTCTGTATTATTGAATAAGATGAATGTAAATGACCCAAGGAATGGTTTGGATGCTCTTCGAAATGTGAAGTGTGTGTCTATGGATGCACAAATTCCCTATTTCACTTCAAGAATCGGAAATGCATTTTTCTGCTCATCCAAAAACCGTTGTCCCTCAAGTGTATTAGAAATACATCCAGTATCCAGTGTCTCAATTACAGCACTGGTCAATTAAGAATTTTAGGTACAGGATCACAGGTCTCTCCAGATCCTTCTCTCCTCCAAGTTGAACAGCCATTAACACTCTTAACCGTTCTTTACAGAAGAGGTGCTCTGTCTCTCAGACCATTTTTATGACTTTAAGCATACTTGTTGCTGTGTGTCTATTTAATACACACCTTACAAGGGAAATTGTTAAAACTAGTTTTGCACATGAAGGATTGGTGGAGAAAGAGGTGGGGGAAATTAGGTCTACACAAAAAGGCATTTGCTAGTATAATCAAAGGAAACCACAGTGGGAAGCAGAAACAGCGATACTTCAGATAAAGAGAGGTGGAACAGTGAGGAAGTTTCATGCTAAACAGAAGTTTTCTGGAGAAACAGATTTGTTATCGCTGTTGATACTATTTGTGAAATTGAGTCAAACTTGATGACTAATTGTATTTGAGGAAAGCATGTAGATAAACATTTCATCTTGGTATTTTCTAACAATCTTTAGAAATATTGAAGTGTTTTGACAGTTTCAAAAGAAATTTGTTTTTACATGACAGCTAATGTAAAATTATGTAAATTTTAGAGATTAAAAAGATTTGCTGCATTAAACATTAATGTTAGTTTGTTTTTTTAATTAATTGAAAAACACTCTCTTCTTATATGATTTTTTCACCTACTCTCACATTTCCTGATTTGGTTCACTTATCATTCAAATCAGAGCTGTAATTATCCCATATTTCTCTTACTTGGATATGCAGCCTGAAGCTCTTAGTATATTTTCTGCTGAATCTTGCTTTCCACAGAACGGGAGTGATAAAGAGTTACTGTGTCTCTGTAACTTTTTTCAAAGGCAATTATTTTTGTTAAAATTTTCTATTTATCCTTTATTAAGTAGATTGCATCGTTGTGGTGTACTACTGCTGTTTCACAAGTGAAGCAGATTTCCGCCTTCTCTGAACAACTAGAAAGAGTTACATTTCTGCAAACTTTGTAAGACCTATCTCTTACCTGCAGCTTTCTCTGATGTGAGATGGTTATTTTCCTTGCAATTTCAACATTATATTCAATATACATTTTCTACAGGATGTCTGTCTGCATAACGTATTGTGGAATGTACTGAGCAAGGTACTATGGCAACATATGGCAACAGCTGTGTGCAGTTTTGTATACTTTGGTTGTCTATTCTCTTCCACTGTATACTGACTTTGTATCCTCACTAGATGGAACAAAAAAAACCCAACCAACCAACCAAACAAACAAAAAACAAGAACCAAATAGAACTGTTTAGAGATGTTTATCTCAAAGAAAATGGAAATTGCTTTGCTCTGTGTTCAGTAGCAAAGGATTCAAAAACAACTGAGATTTTCTTTAACTTTGAAGTATCTGCAGGAAGAAAACATTAATTTTCCAGGCTATGCTATTAGGGTAAGAAAACCCAAACCATCTTTTACCTATTTAATTAAGCAATTTAGATTTATCTTAGTATCTGTTTCAGTGGAAATTGTGCAATGGTGCTTGAAATTCCATTACAGCAGAGTGATAGTGCTGGCAGCCAGAAATTTCTTAAACTGCCTTCCTCCTAGCTGCTCTGCTTTCCTGGATAGTGACACATACCTTTTTAGTAACCTTTCCAGTTATTCAAGTGAGATTTTTTCTTTCAGAACCACTCTGTTAATTTCTGTGTGTTTCAAGGTTCTGGGCAGTGCTAACTGCTGGTAAAAGCCACTTGCTGTTGTTTCCTCTGGCAGACTCTGTTTCATTATTCTCCATGTTCCACTTTGGAATGTTTCACAGAATCACAGAATATAGCTGATTGGAAGAGACCTCAAAGATCACCCAGTCCAACCCTCTACCCAGCACTGAAGGGGCAACAATAAACCATGTCCACACACTGCTTGAACACCCTGAGTGCTCTCCACTGACTTGGATAGACCATTCCAATGTTTGATAACCCTTTCAGTGAAGAAATATTTTCCAATATCCAGCCTGAACCTTCCCTGATGCAGCTTGTAACCATTTCCTCTAGTTCTGTCACCATGCTCAAGAATGTGAGTTTTGTAATGAGGGGCTGAACTATCAGCAGCAAGTTAAACTGAAGAGTGGAGTAGATGGGCAGCTCCATACCAGGAGTCCCTACCAAGTTCCTCAGCAGGAGAGCTTTTTCAAAAGGTCCTGTGATGTAACTTTCAGAGAAAATGAAAGCTTGGCTGATTCTATTGGAGGAAACCTTGGCTGCAAATAGTGTAGTACTGGCTACAACATACACTTGTGACAAAGCAGTTCCTTCCCTGCTGTCAACTCTTACACCTAATTTGAATGGTTTGATACAGTGGTTCAAATGTAATGAGAATATGAATAAATGATAATTATTTTTTTAAGAACTAGAAGATGGGGAGAAAAAAGCCCCAAAGCTATAGCTATTCCCTTCATTGGTGACCACTGTTTTCTTGAATAAAGCAATGTTTTTGCTATTTCACAGGCAGTGGATTAAGTTCAATTTCTATTTCCATATGCAGTGGTTTGGCCCTATGTGGGGGCCAAATGCCCACCAAAGCTGTTCTATCACTCTTCTTCTTAGACGGACAGGGGAGAGGGGAAAATATAACTAAAGGCCAACAATAAGATATAAGCAATTTTAATAATGCAAAGCAAAAGCAAAGGCCATGTGTGGAAGCAAAAGCAACAGAGGCGTTATTCTCTACTTCCCATCATCAGGCGGTGGTTGGTGACTTCTGGGAAGCAGGGTTCTGCATGTAGCAGTTGCTCCGGAGGACAGATGCCATCAACAAAACATCCCCCCACTTCCTTCTTCCCCTTAGTTTATATGCCTGAGCTGGAATACGCCTTTGGCCAGTTTGGGTCAGCTGGCCCAGCTGCATCTCCTCCCAAGATCTTTCACACTCCTCAGTGTACTCTTGGGGTGGGGAAATGCTGGAAAAGCACATCCCTGGTGCTTACTTCAGTAGTAGCCAAAGCAATGGTGTGTTATCAGTACCCAGCTCCAGCACTGCAAAACAGAGCATTTCTTGAATAGTCAAATTTCTGTGTGGAACTCGGCCCAGGACTGGCTGCTTTAAGTGAGTAAACTATATAATGTTTAGTCACTTGTGTAAATGGGTGTTCAGACTTGTGTGGGTCACAAAAGTTTGAGAAGAATGGCATCTGTGCAGAGACATCTGTGCAGCCTTCCAATCTCTGTATTCCTCTCCAGTTTTATAGTTTAAGATTTGCACCACTATTACAAAAATATGAGATGTTTCTTCTTTTGTGTGTGTGACCTCCAAAGAGATGACTGATTATCAGTACTGGCAGGCCACTGTAAGGTCTCCCTGGAATAGTCTCTTCTCCAGGCTGAAAAACCCCAGACCTCTCAGTCTGTGCTGATAAGGAACGTGCTCTGGCCCTTGATCATCTTTGTGGCCCTTCTCTTGAGCACATTCAAGTCTTTCTTATGCTGAGGACCTTAGACCTAATACTGTACGCCAGGTAGGGTCTTGTGAGAGCATATGTGTAGCCATTCAAACCTTCAGCTCTGGGATTGCCCACTTCATTTCTCCACTACGCTGTCCAAGACAGTAGCCAACTAGAGTCACTTCATTAATGAGGTATTTTATACTGCAGGGTTGACTGAGCCTTTCCCAGATGCCTGCATTCTTAGCACTATTAGTTAGTATCCTAGGTCAAAATAGCTAAAATCAGCACAACAGTATGAAATAGGATATTGAACTTTATTCACCTCTAGAGCCATTGTTTGCTACTATTAAATATCCCATTGTTTTTTTGTACAAGCATAGAGGTGCTTCAGTATATTCAGCTGAAATATTCCATGAAGGAAAGACAGAAAAGGACCTTTTGAGCTTGTTTCTGCTTTCCCTTAAAAGTGAAACCCAGAAAGCCACAAACCGTTCAATAAGAGAACAAAGACATCTGGCCCCTGGTGACTGCAAAGTGCAGCATTATGATCAATTATGTTAAAATATTCATCTGACCCCAGTACAGTAGTCTGTATCATCTGATTAAATGCATTTTTAAACTGTATAAGGCAATTGGAGGTGACCGAATTCTAGATAAGCATTTCAGAAGAATAAATTCTTGGATATTAATGTAAATAGTTCTAGCATGACAGCTCATGTAATGTCCATTCAGAAATTCCCATTATTCAAGAATATTAATAACCAGATTTCACCCAGTGTTGCCCAAATTTTCTGATTCTTGTCAGTCTGATCAATTGGTAGTCCCAATTTTGTGGTCACGCTGCTGCTGCCTAGAGAGAATCTGATGGGTAAGGAAGTTCCTTTACAGTCCATTCATGCTGAGCTCACATAAATCTCTTTGCTTCAGTGCATTTGTTCCTTGGCTGTGCCAGTTCAGCAGTTTGGGAGGTCCTGTTATAAATAAAATCTAGTCAGTTAATTAATTAGTTAATTCTGTCCATGCTGGACAGAAAAGGCAAAAATGGCTGATTTTCTTTTCGTAATTCAGGCCATTTCCATTTGCTGTTTTTTTATTTAGTTCCTACAGGTCTATTTGTACAACTGAGAGAACAGTCAACTTTGATCATAGAGCAGAAACAAAAGAGCTGACATGTAAAAAAAGAGGACATGAAGCAGTTTTGCCACAGAATGATGTGCTGTAGAATGGTGCTTAAGATTCGTGTTCTGCAGGAAAGGTTATTTGATGGCAAACAATAAATCTTTAGAGGGAGCAGAGTGAGGACATGGTGAACAGCACACTTTAACACCATTATTTTTGGAATCTTCTATTTGTGGGCACCCCCGCTGAAGCTAATGAGGATGTATAAGTACATACGTAAAGAGAGAGATGTTCTGAATACCGAGGAAAGTTGTTACATCTCCACCATGGGGGGGGCTTCTGAGTAGTGATTATACTGAACATTTACCAGGGGCAGTTTGTATTATTGATCTTTATGTAGCTGACCCTGGCCAAGATGAACTGGATGAACTTTTCAGTATTCTTCCCAGTCGTAATTTGTATGATGCAGTGACACACAAGACATGCATTGCTTCCACTGGAGAGGTGAATTCTCAGCATCCTTGAAAAGCCAAACTCAGAAAGCCAAAGTCACAAAGGGAGAAGCTTCAAGTGTATAGGAATTTACATTTAGGCTGATGTGAGTACATCCCTCTGGAAGGAACTGCTGGTTTTTTGAACAGTAACACCTATGTGGAAAAGGCTGCAGGGAGGCAGGATGTGCGCTTTTCTGGAGAGGTTATAAAGCGCCACATATCACTTTGCCCTGAGTAAATTAACCTTCTTATGTTCTCACTGGTGTTACTGGTAATGGGCACTTAATGCTAGGTATTGTCCCACTCTGTGAATGAGACCAGTTTCTCATTCTGGGATAGCTTGTATTGGCTCTCTACACTCCAAAAGAGAACCTGTTCTCTGCCTTTAGTGATCAAAATCTCTTTAAACGGTGAACAACCCTTTTGCTTCATGTTTATGAAATTACTCTTTGTCCTTCTCTCCCTTGAAGGTGCTGCCTAGAGGAATGCCTGTTTTGCCATAGGCTGCCCTGTCTTCTGTCAAGTTCTCAGGCTTTGATGACTTAGGCATTAAAAAAACAAAACAAGACACAACAATCAATCAAACAAACAAAAAAAACCAAAGAACAACAAACCACCCCACTCTGGACTAAAAGAGCTTAAGAGCAACATTTTAAATGCTTTTTAATGCAATTAGCTAGGTCATATTTTCTATCTGAAAGCTTGCAGTGGGATGCAGTTTTGCTGCATGAAGTGAAGCTATTTGAATGTTTGTTTATTTTAAACAAAATGCAAAATAGTTGAATAGAACAGAATAGAATAGAACAAACCAGGTTGGAAGAGACCTTCAAGATCATCACGTCCAACCTATCACCCAACACCACCCAATCAACTAACCCATGTAACCAAGTACCCTGTCAAGTCTCCTCCAGAACACCTCCAGTGACAGCGACTCCACCACCTCCCCAGGCAGCCCATTCCAATGGGCAATCACTCTCTCCGTGTAAAACTTCCTCCTGACCTCCAGCCTGAACTTCCCCTGGCGCAGCCTGAGACTGTGTCCTCTTGTTCTGGTGCTGGCTGCCTGGGAGAAGAGACCAACCTCTGCCTGTTTACAACCCCCCTTCAGGTAGTTGTAGAGAGCAATAAGGTCACCCCTGAGTCTCCTCCCCTCCAGGCTAAGCAGCCCCAGCTCCCTCAGTCTCTCCTCATAGGGCTTGTGTTCCAAGCCCCTCACTAACTTCGTTGCCCTTCTCTGGACTCGTTCCAGCAAGTCAACATCCTTCCTAAACTGAGGGGCCCAGAAGTGGACACAGTACTCGAGGTGTGGCCTAACCAGTGCAGTGTACAGGGGCAGAATGACCTCCCTGCTCCTGCTGGCCACACTGTTCTTGATGCAGGCCAGGATGCCATTGGCCCTCTTGGCTGCCTGGGCACACTGCAGGCTCATGTTCATGCTACCATCAACCAGCACCCCCAGGTCCCTCTCTGCCTGGCTGCTCTCCAGCCACTCTGACCCCAGCCTGTATCTCTGCATGGGGTTGTTGTGGCCAATGTGCAGAACCCGGCACTTGGATGCATTAAATTTCATGCCGTTGGACTCTGCCCATCTGTCCAGCCTGTCGAGGTCTCTCTGCAAAGCCTCTCTACCCTCTAGCAGAGCAACTCCTGCCCCCAGCTTGGTGTCATCAGCAAATTTACTGATGATAGACTCAATGCCCTCATCCAGATCATCAACAAAGATGTTAAAGAGGATGGGCCCCAGCACTGATCCCTGGGGGACTCCACTACTGACTGGCCGCCAGCCGGATGTGACACCATTCACCACCACTCTCTGGGTTCGGCCATTCAGCCAGTTCCTAACCCAGCTCAGAGTGCTGCTGTCCAAGCCATGGGCTGATAGCTTGGCCAAGAGTTTGCTATGGGGGACGGTATCAAAGGCCTTGCTGAGGTCCAGGTAGACTACATCCACAGGCCTCCCCACATCCACCAGACGGGTCACCTGATCATAGAAGGAGATCAGGTTGGTCAGGCAGGACCTGCCCTTCCTAAATCCATGTTGGCTGAGCCTGATCCCTTGGCCATCCTCTAAGTGCTGTGTTAATGCACTCAGGATGACCTGTTCCATGATCTTGCCTGGCACTGAGGTCAGGCTGACAGGCCTGTAATTCCCTGGCTCATCCAACCGGCCCTTCTTATGGATGGGCACCACGTTGGCCAGCTTCCAGTCCTCTGGGACCTCGCCAGTGAGCCAGGACTGCTGAAAAATGATGGAGAGCGGCTTGGCCAGCTCCTCTGACAGCTCCCTCAGCACCCTAGGATGGATCCCATCTGGTCCCATGGACTTGTGGGGATCCAGGCGGCTGAGCAGATCACCAACTGCCCCATATTGGAACAGTGGAAAACTATGCTGCTCCCTGGCTCCTTCTGCCAGCTCAGGAGGCCAGCTGTCTAGAAGACATTCTGTCCTGCTAGTAAAAATTGAGGCAAAGAAGGTGTTAAGTATCTCTGCCTTTTCCTCATCCCTTATCACAACGTTCCCCTCCGTGTCCACCAAGGAGTGGAGGTTGTCTCTGCCCTTCCTCTTGCTATTAATGTATTTATAGAAGGACTTTTTGTTGTCCTTCACAGCAGAGGCCAGACTAAGCTCCAAATGCGCTTTTGCCTCCCTAATTTTCTTCCTGCAAGACCTAGCAACATCCTTAAATTTTTCACGGGTTGCCTCCCCTCTCTTCCAAAGGTGATACACCCTCTTTTTTTCCCTTAGTTCCATTAAAAGTTCTTTAACCATCCAGGCTGGCCATCTGCCCCGGCGGCTCATCTTCCGGCACATTGGCACAGCCTGTCCCTGAGCCTTCAACAGTTCTTCCTTGAAGTAGGACCAGCTCTCCTGGACCCCTTTGTTTTTAAGGGCTTTATCCCAGGGAACCCTCTGTATGAGTTCCTTGAGTAGCCTGAAGTCCGTCCTCCGGAAATCCAGGGTGGAGGTCTTCTTGCTACCCCTCTTAGCTTGACCAAATAATGAGAATTCAATTATCTCATGGTCACTGGCCCCTAAGCACCCCCTGACCACCACATCACCCACCAGCCCTTCCCTATTGGTGAAGAGGAGGTCAAGCATAGCCTTGCCCCTGGTAGGCTCTCGCAGCACCTGGGATAAGAAGCTGTCCTCCATGCATTCTAAGAACCTCCTAGATTGCCACTTCTCTGATATGTTAAGAACCCAGCAGATATCAGGCAAGTTGAAGTCACCCATGAGAACAAGGTCAGACGATCTTGAGACAGCCTTAAGCTGCCTATAGAATGACTCATCAACATCCTCCTCCTGGTTGGGTGGTCTATAACAGACTCCAACCAGGATGTCAGCCCTGTTGGCCTTCCCTCTAATTCTTACCCACAGGCACTCAATCCAATCATCCCTAATCTCCGTCTCAATGGCATCTAGTACCTCCCTGACGTACAGGGCCACCCCTCCACCCCTTCTTCCTTGCCTGCCTCTCCTGAAGAGCCTGTAGCCATCAATTGCAGCGCTCCAGTCATGTGAGTCATCCCACCACGTCTCTGTGATGGCAACTACATCATAACTTTCCTGCTGCAGCAAGGCTTCCAGCTCCTCTTGTTTGTTGCCCATGCTTCGTGCATTAGTGTACATGCACTTCAGCCGGGCTGCTGGTTTCACCTCTGGCTCTGGCTTATCACCCCAGACCCCATCCTGGGGGACTGGTTTCAACCCCTTCCCCTTCGAAACTAGTTTAAAGCCCTATCTATGAGACCTGCCAATTCCCTCCCCAGAATCTTTTTCCCTTTGAGGGATAGGCCATTCTTGTACACTCTGATCTTACCCCTCCTCTGGGACAGATGTGCTCCATCTGTTGCCAGCTGGCCTGGTGCAGCAGAAAGTTTTTCAAGATCAAAAAACCCAAAATTCTTTTCCCTGCACCAGCCTCTAAGCCACTTGTTGACTTCAGCTGCTGACCTGTTCCTTATGGTATTCCCTCCTGCAACTAAGGGTATAGATGAAAAGATTATTTGTGCCCCTGATCCCTCAACCAGATCTCCCAGGGCCCTGAAGTCATCTTTGATAGCCCTGGGAGTTCTGGTTGCAGCATCATCATTCCCTAACTGCATAACTATCAAGGGATAATAGTCAGAGGGCTGCACCATACCAGGCAGTCTTCTGAAGTCTGCTTGTGAACTAGAAGTCTGCTTGTGAAGTCTGCTTGAGATCTTGGCTAGTTTGGAGGTGTTTATTTTTAATAAAAAGGCCTTGAAAATGCAATAGCCTTGGAAAAGGAGTTGTGTGTGTTTTGTAGTTTAGGGCAGTGTTTTTCAGCTGGGTTCTTTAGTACATCAGCAAATGGTTTCTGATAGTAGTGATATACTTTAATAAAATATCTATCAAAACTGAAACAATATTTTACTTAGTTGTAAATTAAAATCACTGTAGCAATGCCATATGAGAAAGTACATGCCTTCTCAATAGAAAAAGAAAGACTGGAAATGGTGATGCAGGGTATGTTTGCATGGATGGTCTAACTGACTTGGTGAGGTACCTCCTAGAGAAAAGCTTTGGTCTCAGAGGAAATATAGCCACATTAAATATCTCTGCATGGCACTGTGTTATCAGTGTAAGTGTGTCTCTACTGCCCAGATCTCCTCCCCTTTACTCCCTCTTGTGAAGACTTTCTGGCAGGTTCAACAGGCTCTGTGGGAGACTGCTGGGCAACACGGGTGGTAGAGTGCATCTAGTCTCTGGTGCTGAGGTGCAGTAGCTGGGGCCTTCCCCCAGAGTCCCTCCACATTCCAGTAACATCACTATCAACCTCCTGCTCTCTTGCCTTCCTGAGCATGTGGTACTGCAGTTTGGTACCTCCTAGTTCACATTCAGTGCAAATTATTACCTTTATCAATTATATGGATGAGCGGATTGAATGCACACTGTAGGTTTGCAGACACTAGCAAGCTGGACAGGAACATTGATCTGCTAAAGGGTAGGAAAGCTTTACAGAGGGACCTGGACAAGCTGGATTGATAGGCCGAGGCAAATTGTTAGAGGTTCAACAAGGCCAAGTTCTTGGGTCCAGCACTTCGGTCACAGCAGCTCAATGCAATGCTACAGGCTTGGAAAAGAGTGGCTGGAAAACTGCCAAGCAAAAAAGGACCTGGAGTATGGGTGGACAGCCAGCTCAATATGAGCCAGCAGGGTGCTCAGGTGGTCAAGAAAGCCAACAGCATATTGACTTGTATCAGGAACAGTATGGCCAGCAGGACTAGAGAGGTGATCATCCCCCTATCATCCCCCTGTACTCGGCACTGGTGAGAGTGCCTTGAGTACTGTGTTTAGCTTTGGGCCCCTCACCACAAGAAAGACACTGAGGTGCTGGAGCATGTGCACAGAAGGGCAGTGAAGCTGGTGAAAGGTCTAAGAGAACAAATCCTGTGAGAAGCAGCTGAAGGAACTAGGGTTAATTAATCTGGAAGGGGAGACTGTGGGAGCAGACCTTATTGATCTCTACAAGGTCATAGTGTCATAGTGAGGTGCGAGTTGGTCTCTTCTCCCAAGTAGTAAGTGACAGGACAAGAGGAAATGGCCTCAACTTGCACCAGGGGAAGGTTAGGTTGGACATTAGGAAACATTTTTTTCCCTGAGTTGTCAAGCACTGATACAGGCTGCCCAAGGGAGTGACGGAATCATTATCCCTGGAGGTATTTAAAAGATGTGTAGACATGGTGCTTGGGGACATGGTTTAATAGCCAACTTGGTAGTGTCAGATTAATGGTTGGATTCAATGGTCTTAAAGGTCTTTTCTAGCTGAAATCCCTCCTCTCCTTCTGAATGTGGAAAAAGGTGTTGACTTCAGATGCTGATTTGTGGGCCAGCACTCCACTGGCCTGGAAGCATTGGATGTGGTTGATGAAGCACCATTAAAATTAAAACCATGCCCCAGGTGGAGACTCCTCTCTTTCTCTGCATTGGTTTTGCTGATGAGCACACCTTCTCCTTGGTCCTAGACTAAGGCATGCAGCCCCATTCTGAGTGTGGCCTTTGCAACCCTTAGAGATTAAAAAGAATCCCTCTGAAGAACTGAAATTGTGTCCGCAAAGGCTGGGCTTCACAGCTGATGGATGCACACAACTTTAGTAAGTTTAAGGGCTCACAGTATTCTGCAACTGTCAGTTTTTCCAGATGCCTGGATTTTAATTTGTAGCATATCAACATGGGAATTTTCATCTCTTATGCCCCTCAAAACATTTCCTCATGGTGCTGACACTTCACAACACATCCCTGAGGTCAGTAGGACTCCTGACCAGCTTTTACTGCATCACTTACAGTGCAGGCAAGGGAACTTGAGGGTGACTTCAAGAGAGCTAAAGCCTGTCCTACATGCAGTTTCAGTAGTGGCATTGCTGTAATTTTGCCCAGTAAAGTAAGTTTTTATTAGGAAAACTCATTATACTTATCCAGTGAAGCTCTGGATGTAATTACAATATGACAGCACCTCTGTAATCGTGGGATAACAGCAGAGGGTACTGACCTTGAGTGAGTATCTGCAAGTGTGGCCTGTACTTACGTGGCTGGCCTGTCCTCAGACCTTGCAGGGCTGGAATCTGAACCGTTGATGCCAGAGCTTCAGTGGACCCTTCAACACAGACATCAACTGCCTCAATAAGAGGGTCAGGCCCTGCCTAACACAGAGGCAGTGGCACTGTCAGTGTTTACAATCTGGGAGGCTTGCATATGCTCACACACAGAATCATTTCTTGCTAACGTAGCAAGAATATCTGTAAAGACCACGATGCTGGGTTTCTGTGAGTACAGGCACGTAGGTGGCTGCCACCACAGCATGGTTTGTGTTTCTCTGACTAAAACCCTCAATGAGAACAATTACTTGTTTGAAGCATGCAGAGACTGGAAATTACAAGGAAGGGGGAACAAGGTTTATGCTGCTATCACAAAGACACCCTGAGGAATGTTAAAGCAGACTTATTTTAGTAATTACTATGAGCATGTGAGATATTTGTACTGAAACTGAAGAATCTGTGATTTCTTGCAGTCACTGATGTAATCACTTTCAGTATGGCACTGTGGGAGAAAGATGATCTGTATAGGGTTTTTTCTATCATAAACAGTTGCGTGGCCTAGATCAGATTCTTAAGGTCAGTGGAATCTTTTGTTCAGGTTTGGATTTGTTGTTTGTTTTGTTTTCCACAAGAATGTGTTCTTTGGCTTTGCTACACAAATAAGCTTTATGTGGGATAATCTGACTCAGCCTTTGACTTATCTTTGAATGTTGTGTAGTCTTCTGAAGAAAAGATTTCTGTGATTTTATCTAACAATTTGCTTATGTGTCCTTGTGTGAAGTATCAGTAAAATATGAATAACCCGTTTAACTAATCTCTTGCATGTGAAGATATAGTAGAGTTTTCAGCTGCTCTTAGCTGCATTTTATCACCTTGGTGGTCCATGCTGTTCTGCTGAGCTCTCTCCTGATTCTGGTTGCTCATGATCTTTTCAAACATTCTAGTCATCGCTGGAGATGTAACACCTGACCTGTACCTGTTACAGTTCCAAGGAGCACAACTTTTCAAGATTAATAAGCTTAAATTTAAAGATGCTGCCTGGATTCTTCCCTAGCAGAGTGCTTATGTTCATTTTATGAGCTGATGTGCATACACATATGCTTCAGTCATATTGAATCAATTAGTGAAACAAAACATGCTTCTGGTCTTAAATGTGGATCTTATGGTGGATTTAAGTACATTTTATTCTGAAACAAAACCTTAGTGTTGTGCATTCTTCTGTAAAATCATAGATGGGGCTAATTATAAGTGCTTGGGTGTTTTTCTCTACTACATTGTTTTTAAAAATGACTGATTCCGCTGGTTACTGACAAGTAAAACCTATGTAATGGTTGTTTTCTGTAGACTGTGTTCCTAAAGGTTATAGGAGCAGATATAGGTTCAGCAATTTCAGCTTGATTTAAATTTCTGTCAGACCAGCATTTTACATGTACTGTGCCTCTTTGAAGGAGGATGTACAATGTGCTTGCTAAGGTGAAATCACAAATTTATAGATTTTAGGACAGAGTAAAACCATAGTGCTCATCTAAACTGACTGCAACCCTGTGCAGTTCATTTTATTTAACTGAGCAGCTTGAGGTTGACCAGCAGTGTATTTTTGGAATGACATCGAAGCTTGATTGGAAGACTCCCAAGTGTTGCAGAATTTGTCGCAGTTGTTACTTTGTTCAAACAGCCAATTACCTTTTCTCTGAAAACTCTGCGGTTTTTTGTTTGTTTGTTTGTTTGTTTGTTTGTTTGAACTCTGTTACTTTCTGACTTCTGGAAACTGGATGTTGCTGCTTGACTTTTTCAGCATGACTGGAGGGCCCTTTATTTTCCCACAGAGAAAAAAATTCTTTACACACACAGAACAAGTAAGGCAGACAATTTTTGCACCCCAGTATTCCCATGCTAATCTTCTGCCATAATAAAGATATCACAGAAAAGAGTCTGTATAACTGTTGTACTTTTTATATTGATTACTAACCACTGCTTTATGATTAAATATATTTAATGGCTAGGATATTAAAACTGAAAAAATAAAAGGCATTCAGTATACGCTTTACACATACTGTAGGAATCATTGTCCTCCAAAATAATTTTTTCAGTATTTCCTTGAACATTTCAACCACACTTTGCAAATTACTTCAGTTCTGTGGGTTTGTTTGGTGTTTTTTGTTGTTTGTTTGTGGGTGGTTTTGTAAACAATTCCATGGAATCATATGGCCAGATGAAATCAAAAAGGTATCTGGTCCATGCCTTTGACCCTAGGCAAGATCAATAATTGCTGTGAGTATGTATGATCCTTCTTTCATTCTTTTCTAGTGAGAAGTTTAAAAGCAATCAACATATTATTTCCATAGAAGGTTGAAATCATAAAAAGAAAGGTGTTCAAAAATCTTGAAGAGTAACCTGTGCCCTTTCTTACATGGTTTCCTTAGAAACCAAATAAGTTCCATGGGAGTCATTGTTAGTAAATTGTATTTCAATGTATTTGTGTTGCTGCTTTAAAAGTAATTATTTTTCCTGTTTTCTCCTTAGGGCTCTTCCCGCAATGATGCAGTGGGTCCGAACTCAGAAACCAGGAGAAAGTGGTGTGAATATTATCACTGCAGATTTTGTAGAACTTGGTGACTTTATCAGCACAGTCATAAAGCTCAACTACATCCTGGATGAAGGTGAAGATGACACTACTTGATAGTATTATGTGTGTCATTGCATTATTTAGAATTGGGGAGGAAAAAAAAGATAAAAAAAAGATTGCATTTTAAATTAATTATCTTGTAAAACACCAATTTTCCTATAACACACAGAAGTGTTTAGGGCTTTAGTGGGTGGATGTAGGGAAAATGTTTTAATCAATTATGATAATTTTTTTACATTTGTGTTTCATGTGAAGAGCGAAACTAAATGTGTTTACAGTGTTTGATTAAAGGCCATTTACTTGTTTTCCATGAGGTACCAAATGTGATTCATATTTCTTCTATGGTTCTGAACAGTGCCAAGAAATTTGCTGCTTTTGGACAGTGGGATATATATTGCCCTCTGCCTGCCCACACACAGCAGAATTCCTGATGGTGTGAGCGTTACATGGGGAAACTGAAAGCAGTGTATCTGGCCTGAAAATTTGGTGCCACTACACTTCATCCTTTATGTACTTTAACTGACGGTGTTTTATCAGTGAGCTACAGGTTTAAATGCCTTTGTGAAGTAAATCAAAATCATGTCTCCACTAACACATACATAACCAGTGGACAGTAAACATGGTGTTTATGTAGCTTGCACAGAGCAATCCTGCTTGCTTTTCATTCTCAAAGTGAGTTTTTCTGATGTCTCTGCAGGTCAGGCAGACACTGGCCTAACTCTGTACTAGGAGCTGTCAGTGCATATTTTCTCTCATTCTAGCAGGCGCAAAGTTTGGCCAGTTTAGAGCGCCATATCCTCACAGGATTAATCTTACAGAAGACCTTGGTCCAATGTCAACTTAATTTAATAGGTACCTTTCCTGAGTTTAGCATGGATTGGGCACAACAATCACTAAATTGTGTGTACTGTAAGGTGGGCAGGATTTTGTCCCGTAGTGGAAACCATCTTTCTGCAGGACTAAAACTGCATTTATGAAAAACAGGTGCAGCCTAAACATCTCTTTAAGGCAGCTACGAACACAGTACTTCTCTGATGATTTCAATGAAAATCAGTACCAGTTTCATCAGTGAAAAATTGCTGTATTCGAGTGTAGTAGTTGATTTATTGGCTAATAACAATATTTTTTAGTCCCTCTGTTTGTGGGATATAATACTGCGTAACACAAGGTTGGAAGTATGCTTAATGGTATTGTTCTAGCAGCAGAATTGCTGGTCATTGTACTTTTAATGGAACATACATAAAACTCAAATATATGGAAGGCAGTGATTTATAAAATGGGAGCACTGCCACTGTATGACACCTAACTGGATACAATACAGTCACTCATATCTTCTGGACACTCAATGCACAGGGACACAACTTCAAAAGGCAAAACATTTCATTTGTGCAAAACAACAAATGCTACAATGTCTTACAAGGAAAATGCTCTTTGAAATATCACAGGGCTTTAGGGGATAAGACTTAAAGTCAAGTTTCTGTTGATATTACTGGAACTTTTGTTTGAGTGAGAAAAGCTGATGGCATCATATGGTCCACTGCTGTTTTCTGTCAGGTGATAAGGACTACCATCTACCATCAAAGTTTAGAGAAATTAGAATGTTCTTCTCAAACAGGTGGGTTATGGGAGGGTTATAGGGGTTTTGTTGATTTCTTTGGTTGGTTGGTTGGTTGGTTGGGTTTTTTATTTGATTGGGGGGTTTGTGTGTGTGGTTTTTTCTTTTAGTTGAGGAAGAATAAAATGAACACTTGCTGCTATTTTGTAGTGGGAGGGTGCCTTGGAAAAAGTGTGTGTGTGTGTAGTATGAAGAAACATGTAAATGTATGTATAATATAATGACTCATTTAAATGTATGCATATGACACAAAGACATTCATGCATGCTTTCATGATGATATTCAGGTTTCTATACAGGAGTTTGATAAATTTGGTTGGAAAAAACTCTGTGGCTGTTAAGAAGTTATGATGCCTCCTTCAGTAGTATTTTTTTCTGTTAGGACTGTTAGGTTGGGACTGTAAGACTCATCCCCACTGAAATCTGTGATCTAAACCAGTTAGGATTTTTACAGAGTTAAAACTTTACCTGAACTGCCACAAAATATTACCACAAAACTCTACCAAGAGTCACAACCCATCTTTGCACTGAACAAGATGTAGGATTCTAGTGCTTTCACCCACCACTAAGCAAGATATAGAGTGGTTGTTGCATTTTGTTTCCAGTTTCTACAGGTTCTCCAAGCAAAATTCGTTAACAGACACAAAATGCAACATGAACATGTTGGGCTTTCAACCTGTTCTGTGTGGGTCCAGCACACAGAAGTACAAAAATGTTGGAATATTTTTTGATTACATGGTGTGAAACGATCTTGTAATTTTTCCATTTAGCGGATTTTGATTCCTTTCAGGCCCTTCCTGTCATTCCATAGGTACTGTCAGGAGAGTTAACCTGTCCTTTTAAGCTGTCCTTGCATCTAATTGAAATTCTCTTGAATCTGAGAGCATCAATAACACCAGGTTCCTCCTGGGACCCTCTGCTCAAATACATAACACACATGCCAAGCTTCTTGCTTTACATAGAGGTGTATTCAAAGCAAATGTTTTGCTGTGTAAGAAAAGTGCGTGTGGTGTGTGTGCCTGCATATAATAATAAATACAGAACTATTGAGCTTGTTAGCATTGTTATGAGATGTTTGCTTAGCATCAGTTCTATTCTAATTGTCACTTGGGTGCTGGAAAATAAAAGCAAAGCAAAAAAAAAAAACAAACAACAAAAAACAAAACCAAATCCTCTGACAAGTGGGATAATAGACAAATCATATAGTTTCTCCGTTAATGGGGGTAAAATTCTTAGTAAAAATGTTAAATTTTGGTCAGAAAAAATACGGTCTTGTTCAGCTGTCAATCTCCTTTCTGTTGGAGAAGCACAACACTTTGTGTTAGGGATCGGTAAACAAACTTGCCTTAATTACTGAAAAAAAGGAAGTGTATATGGGGACATACTATCCATGCTTTCACCTGTGAGGCCCCAAACTAAATCCTAATAGGGATGTTCTCCCTGTCAGTATTGTTTGGGAGATCTTGTCAGAAAAGAACAAGCCTGAAGGGACTATGCAGCATAACTGGACCATTTAAGAACTGTTTTTCCACCTACATGCAGCCAAAACTCTATTTGATTTCAAACAGAAACATGCTTTGTGGGCTTGGGTGGCGTGAGTTGTTCTGACCTGATTGTTTTGGGAGGTTTCTACACACATATTATGAGGAATCTGAATGGGAAATTCCATGACTGTAGTTAGCCCATCAGAGGAAAAATACCAATCTACACTATTGATCTTCATAAGTAATGTGTTTGCTGAAACTGTCATGTCATTCTCCACCAAAACGTTTTTTCTTATTCCTGTGCTTGTTTTCTCCCTATGTTCATGGTATACACATCAAGTAGTTTTATTCCCTGATGCTGTCACATGATTATTTGAGCCTTTCTTTCCAGTCATACTAAAAAAATTGCAACCGCACTGCACAGTATGTGCAGAGTCTGAGCTGATGTAAACCTCCCTGGCTCTATTTTTCAGTGTACACAAACTCAGTTGTCTTTGTTTGGTACTGATCCATCCTGCAGTGATTTGCACCAAATAGCAGCTAGGCCCAGGGTCTGATCCCTGCCATTTGTGGAGAAGGGTAGGGTCAGAATCAGATTGCAGGACCTTAGTTTTAAAATCAATGTGTTATGTGGGGATTTTTTTGTTGTTGTTTTTAGCTACTGGTTACTTTACTGGTTTTGCAGATCCTGTTATTTCAAGACATTCTTTTAAACATACATGTGTGTGAATATACTTCAGTGTGCGTGCACTTAATGTGCATGAGAGGAAATCTATGATGCTGTATGCTGGCCTTAGTCTTTCTGTCACACTGATACGCATAGAATTTCTACTAAGTTCAGTAGTAGTTATTAAACCTTAACCCTGGGATAAGAGAGAGCAGATGATAGTCACTGTGTAGTAAGTATGCACTGTGTTGCAAAGCAAATTTAAATTTCTGGAGCTTAACTCCACAATACAAAAAAAAAAAAAAAAAAAAAAAAAAAAGGTGTGGAGTGCCCTGAAAACACCATTCCAGTGCTGTTTATCTTTAATATTGTATATGGAGCACTAGGTATTAACAACTGAGTAGGCTCTTTGGGGATATCAACAGTTCAGGTAACACCATTTTAAACTTGTAAACTTCTTTTCAGTGAGGTAAAAGCTAATAGTGTATATGATATATTTGCCATATCTCAGTGGTTAGCTTCTGTGTTACATGCAGTCAGCGTTATTCTGAATTGTGTATGTTTACTCATGATGAGGTTAAAATATGCTGTATAGTATGTGCAATGTATTGATTACCAGTACGTTGGAGTTCTGTGATATTAATTCTTACTGTGCTGCTGTTTTGTAAGTGTATGTGTGTATGGGAGTACAATATCTGAGGATGTAATCCTAAAGGAAAAGGGCAGTTATGTAACCTGCCTTACATAGTCACATAATATCATTTAAAGCCTGTAATTATCAGTTTGATTTTAAACATTGCTGAGGATTATCCATAGGACTGGCTGACTCACTTTGCAGCATGAGGAGTTTGTTGGAGTAGTTGAAGTTACTTGGAGCTCACATACATATTGGTAAATAACAAATAATGTGCTGAATAGAATCAGCTACCTTGATTATAGAAGATGGCAAAGACATGGTTTCTAGTGTGATACAGATCAAATCACTTCTGTGCACACACAGCTACTGCTCATGCCAGTGGGAATTTTGATCATAGTATCATAGTATCATGTAATGATACTATGATACTATGATAATGATCATGTAATTGAATGATGTAAAATTCATCATCTGGGACACAATTGTGATATGAGGGTGTTGACACCCTGGCTTTGGGAAAGTGCCTGGATGCTATGCAATATTGCTTATGTCCTGTGGTGGAATGTATCTGTGAATTCATAAGAAGAGCTTCAAAATCTGCTCCAGTCTAGGCTGTTAAAAATCCTTATCTAAAAGTGATAAATGTCAGAGGCTGAATAGCTTGGCCTGGCCTGCCCATGTACAGCACTCTGCTTTCAGGATCTGTGGCAGCTTTAATTAAAAAAGGTGTAGTAATTTCCCAGTGAGTGGCTGGACCTAGGGCTCTACTTTGAAATCTCTACATTATTCACAGGTATGACCCACTCTACCATTCCCACAGCCAGGTCTTTTTTTTCCTTCATAGTTTCTGTCTGAGATGCCTTTGCCTGAAGATACTGAACACAGCGAGGATACATGTCTTGTTAGTCAAAGAGGAATAGGTAGAGCTTGCCTACCATTTGGTACATTTTGTGTGAGGTCAGCTTCAGTAAAACTCACTTGAACAGTGACTGGAGAAGGGCAGAAGTCTGATTCCAGACCCTCTTTGGTTTTCCTTATGTAGTTAAAATGCACCATCTTCCCATTCTTCTTCTTTGCCTCTGCTGACTGCTTCTTACCTCAGCTTCCTCATACATGTCCCTATAATTGCCAGCTATGGGCAATACTGTTCAAAGTGAGTGTCAACAGGTTTGCCATCCTCAGCACACTATAGCAACCCAGGTTCTTATAAGAAGTTAAGTACAGGGTGAAAAAATTGCAGTGTTCCGTATCGGATGTCCTGGGGTGGTTTATCTCCACACTCCAATGAAGTACACGTCCTCTTAGGTCAGCTACACATCCCTTGGAGAACTCAGTTATAAGTGTTCTTTCGCCAAATTAAGAACAGAATGAATGATATACCACTAATCTCCTAAGAGGGAGGTACACTTAAACTTCTTCCTATGCAGTGAGATGACCTGTACTAGTCTCTTCCCTGAGCTCTGGGTCCTACAAAAGTCCATTTGATAGGGAGAGAATCCTTGAGTAACCAAAATCAGTTTTGCTGTGAAGCTGGAATCCTTAAAGCAGAGTCCTGGGTTTATGTGCAATTATTATTACTGAAAATACATATATGTGTTTAAAAATAGGAAGAAAATCTGGGCTTGCCAGGACTGTTGTTAAATTTTGCCTCAGTCATCAGTAGCTTTAGAATTCTGCTGGTGATGATTGGGATGTTATTGCCACACTGTTCAGAGTCTCTGTACAGAAGCCTTATTATTCCCAATGAGCTTTAATGCATTTGAATTACTTTCCTCTGCTTTGCTGGGAGGACAGTTGCATTACGCTAAGGACATGGAGCTCTGTGTGTTGTGCCCACAAAGTTTCACAAAGCTGCACCTTCTCTTTTTAGGATCTCTTCAGTGGTACTTTAATAAATGTTGTGTAAAAAATGCCTACAGTTCTCTATAACAAATGTGAATTTTTATGACAAGAATATGTATTTAATGTAAAAAAAAAAAAAAAGTAATATAAAATCCAGTTTCTTTGTATTCAGTGAAACATCTAATAAAGCTCTCATACCTGTATTCTTGGTCCATAGCTTTATTGCTGCATTCAAGAATTTGCCTGTAGGAGGCTTCTAAAACACAGCTTTGCAGTGTGGGGTGAAGTCAGATGCTAGGGTGTGCTAGGGGCATACATAAACTGCCCCATGAGGGCATTGCAGTGGGAGTACCATTTCCACCTGGTTATTCTGCAATCTTTGAATGCCACAGGGTGCTGTGATGTGTTTGTGTTGCCAGAGGCTGCCTCTCCTCATGACAGAGCTTTCCAGCCAAATTTACCTCAAGCACCAGAGCATATGACTCAGCACTGTAGCCTGCATGAGCCCATGCTGCTGCTCTTGCCATTGCCTTCTTGTAAGAAGGACAGATGTGGAAAGCAGAGATGAGACTTTTCAAATGTTTGTTTGTTCTATTGCTCCCCTGGGCCCTCTTAGCATTGCAGCCTACACTTTTACATTGGCATGATGAGAAATACCCAACATTGATGAAGACTCAGTTTGCGTACAGGTCCTGTTGGAGCAGACAAGCCACTGCCATAAGCCTCGCTCCAGGACAAGTCAGCCAGCAGGTGAGTTCCCTCCTTCATCTCCCTGGTGTCTCCTGTGGGGCTCAAGGTCCTATCCCTTAAACCAAGATGCAAGCAAGTCACCACCAAGAGCGTTCTGCACACAGGAGCACAACAAATAAAGCTGGAATTTGCAGCATCCTGTGAATGAAAAGTGTGGCATGTTAGAAATTGAGGGCTTTCTACACTGGAACAGCTTGGAGGTTAAGTTTGTATTACTTTGTCTTCCTAGTGAGGCCAGAAATGTTTCCCACAACAGACCTCTTTTGCTTGCCTCTATGCTGAGTTACAGGGAAACCCAGCCCAAGGGCTCTGCTTCCTCACTTTTCATACCCTCTCAGTTGGCCCAGCTTGATGTCAAGGAGCCAGATGCAGTCTTCCAGAGTTGCAGAAGATGCCATGGAAAACGAGGAACAACAAGGAGGCTCTCTGGCAGTGCCTCCCTGCAGAATCCCATTAATTCAATTTGCCTGATGATTAAAATGTTTCCTGTCCACTTTCTAGGCCACAGGTTCTGTCTTACTAACAGGAGTGTGTGGGTTTTTTGTTGGTTCCCCCCCCCCCCCCAAAAAAAAACTCCAGCGAAAGAATCAGCCAGTTATATCGGGCTGTTGAAATAGCTACTTTATTCCAAATACGGGTTGCCTCTGTCCTAATTGTTAATATAGTAGTCTCATGATATGAGGCAGGGAGTTAGTAAATGGTTCTGATTCCAGAAAGTAAGTTTACATTAAATCAGTAAATTTGAGATGATGGAGGGGAGTGGGATTACTCTTTTATGTTTTCAGTTTGATAAGAGAGTCAATTGAAATGCATCTATTCTCTCAGAACGTCAATTTTAAATAGGTTTTATGGAAATAAGCATCTTATGGGCATAGGCAGAGTGTTGGTGATAAATAGGACTTCCACATTTTTGGCCCACTTTCTTGCTCCTTAGTCCTCTAGCTGTAGTTTCTGGCATTATTCATTTCTTTTGCTTTTTCTCCCAGCACCTTTGAAATTTCTGAGGAAGAAGTAACTGCATTGTAACTGTATTGACTGAAATTAAAATACCTTGAATAGCTGGTCTTGATTTGGTTTAAGTTTTAGAATACGGAATAAAATACAGTATAGAATACAGAATTAACCAGGTTGGAAAACGCCTTCAAGATCATTGAGTCCAACCTATCATCCAACACCATCTAATCAACTAAACCATAGGATAGGACAGGACAGGACAGGACAGGACAGGACAGGACAGGATAGGATAGGATAGGATAGGATAGACCAGGTTGGAAGAGACCTTCAAGATCATCGCGTCCAACCTATCAACTAATCCAACCCACCTATAAGGGACACTGCTGCTCACTGCAGACTTGAACCCACAACCCTGAGATTAAGGGTCCCATGCTCTACCAATAGCAATAACTGCCGGAATGGTACTATGCATCCCATCCAGTCTCTTCCCAAACACCTCCAGTGATGGTGACTCCACCACCTCCCCAGGCAGCCCATTCCAATGGCAAATCACTCTTTCTGAGAAGAATTTCTTCCTAACATCCGGCCTAAATCTCCCCTGACGCAGTTTGAGATGGTGTCCTCTTGTTCTGGTGCTGGTTGCCTGGGAGAAGGGACCAACCCCCTCCCTAGCTACAACCTCCCCACAGGTAGTTGTAGACAGCAATAAGGTCTCCTCTGAGCCTCCTCTTCTCCAGGCTAAGCAGTCTCAGCTGTCTCAGCATCTCCTCACAGGGCTTGTGCTCCAAACCCCTCATCAGCTTTGTTGCCCTTCTCTGGACACGTTCCAGCAACTCAACATCTTTCCTAAACTGAGGGGCCCAGAACTGGCCACAGGACTCAAGGTGTGGCCTAACCAGTGCTGAGTCCAGGGGCACAATGACCTCCCTGCTCCTGCTGACCATACCATTCCTGATGCAGACCAGGATGCCCTTTGCCTTCTTGGTCACCTGGGGACACTGCTGGCTCATGTTCAGAATCCAGCACTTAGATGTGTTAAATCTCATGCCATTGGACTCTGCCCATCTGTCCAGTCTGTCAAGGTCCCTCTGCAGAGCTATCCTACCCTCCAACAGATGAACATCTGCCCCCAGCATGGTGTCATCTGCAAACTTACTGATGATGGACTCAATGCCTTTATCCAGATCATCAGTAAAGATATTGAACAGGATGGGACCCTGGGGGAAACCACTAGTGACTGGTTGCCAGCTGGATGTGGCCCCATTCACCACCACTCTCTGATCCCAGCCCTCCTGCCAGTTCCTAACCCAGTGCAGAGTGCTGCTGTCCAAGACACAGGCTAACAGCTTGGCCAGGAGTTTGCTTTGGGGGATTGTATCAAAGGCCTTGCTGAAGCCCAGGTAGACTACATCCACAGCCTTGCCCACATCCACCAGGTGTGTCACCTGATGACAGAAGGAGATCAGGTTGGTCAGGCAGGACCTGCCCTTCAGGCTGGGCCTGATCCCTTGGCCATCTTGTAGGTGCTGTGTGATTGCACTCCAGATGACCTGTTCCATAATCTTGCCTGGCACTGAGGTCAGGCTGAAAAGTCTGTAATTCCCTGGTTCCTCCTTCCAGTCCTTTTTGTGGATGGGCATCATGTTGGACAGCTTCCAGTCATCTGGGACCTCTCCAGTGTGCCAAGACTGTTGAAAAATGATGGAGAGCGTCTTAGCCAGCTCATCTGCCAGCTCTCTCAGCACCCTAGGATGGATCCCATCTGGTCCCATAGATTTGTGGGGATCCAAGTGGCTAAGCAGGCCTCTAACTACTTCCTCCTGGATCACAGGGAAACTATACTGCTCCCTGACTTCACAGCAGTGGCCAGTCTAAGCTCTAAATGGGCTTTTGCCTCTCTAATTTTCTTCCTACATGACCGAGCAACATCTTTAAACATTCCATGGGTAACCTCTCCTTCCTTCCAAAGATGATACACCCTCTTTTTTCCCCTTAATTCATTCAGAAGTTCATTGCCCATCCAGGCTGGCCATCTGCCCCAGCAGCTCATCTTCTGGCACATTGGCACAGCCTGTTCCTGTCCCTTCGAGAGTTCTTTCTTGAAGTAGGTCCAACCCTCCTGGACCCCTTTGTTTTTAAGGGCTGTTTCCCAAGGTACCTTCTGAGTTAATTCCTTGAGTAACCTGAAATCCACCCTCTGGAAGTCCAGAGTGGAGGTTTTGTTGCTGCCCCTCTTAGCTTGATTGCATATTGGAAACTCAATTATTTCATGGTCAGTGGACCCCAGACAGCCTCCAACCACCACATCTCCCACCAACCCTTGTCTGCTTGTAAAAAGAAGGTCAAGCAAAACCTTAGCCCTGGTAGGCTCATACAGCAGCTGGGATAAGCTGTCCTCCGTACATTCTAAGAACCTTCTAGACTGCCTCCTCTCTGCTGTGTTAAGTTCCCAGCAGATAGCAGGCAGGTTAAAGTCGCCCATAAGAACAAGGTCTGGTGATCTTGATACAGCCTCTAGCTACCTATAAAATAATTCATCAACTTCTTCCTCCTGGTTGGGTGGTGTCTGTTAATGGAGCATGTCAGCCTTGTTGGCTTTCCCTCTAATTTTCACCCACAGGCACTCAACTAATCATCCTTAATCTCTAGTTCCATGGCATCTAGAGCCTCCCTGATGTACAAGGCCACCCCTCCACCCCTTCTTCCTTGCCTGTCTTTCCTGAAGAGCCTGTAGCCATAGATTACAGTGCTCCAGTGCAGTGAGTCATCCCACCACCTTTCTGTGATGGCAACTCCATCATAACTTTCCTGCTGTACCAAGGCTTCCAGCTCCTCTTGTTTGTTACCCATGCTTTGTGCATTAGTGTACATGTACTTCAGCTGGGCTGCTGGTTTCATCCCTCACTCCACCTTACCACCCTTGGACTCCTGTCAGGGAGGACTGGTTTCAGCTCCTTCCCCCTTCAAATCTACTTTAAAGCTCTGCCAATGAGTCCTGCCAACTCCCTTCACAGAACCCTTTTCCCTCTGTGGGATAGGCTATTCTCATGTGCCAGGATCTTTCTCCCACACTGGGACAGATGTATTCCATCTGTTGCTAGCTGACCTGGCACGGTGGAAAGTTCCCCAAGATCAAAAACCCCAAAATTCTTTTGGTGGCACCATCCTCTGAGCCACTTGTTAATTACAGCTGCTGTCCTGTTCTTTCAGTATTCCTTTCTGCAACTAAGAGTACTGATAAAAAAAAAAATTACTTGTAAAATTACTTTTTCAAGCACAACATAGCAGTTTAGGTAATTAATATTAGTCTTTATCTGGTCATAGATTTGTGGTTTAAAGGCACCTTACAGATAACCATTAAGAGCTGATTTAGGAGCTAAGTGAAATAGCACACTAGATCTGGTACATCTTTGCTGAACAGGAGGTCAATCTATACACATGGGTAAAACAGTATTTGCTTAAATATACATTTGTGTATAGAATCACAGTATCAGTCAGGGTTAGAAGGGACCACAAGGATCATCTAGTTCCAACCCCCCTGCCATGGGCAGGGACACCTCACACTAGGTCAGGCTGGCCAGAGCCTCATCCAGCCTGGTCTTAAACACCTCCAGGAATGGGGCCTCAATCATCTCCCTGGACAACGCATGCCAGGACTTCACCACTCTCATGGTGAAGAACTTCCTCCTCACATCCAGCCTGAATCTCCCTACCTCCAGCTTCATTCCATTCTCCCTAGTCCTATCACTACCTGAGATCCTGAGAAGTCCCTCCCCAGCCTTCCTGTAGGCCCCCTTCAGATACTGGAAGGCCACAATTAGGTCACCTTGGAGCCTTCTCTTCTGCAGACTGAACAGCCCCAACTCCTTCAGTCTGTCCTCATAGGAGAGTTGCTCCAGCCCTCTGATCATCTTCCTGGCCCTTCTCTGGACATGCTTCAGCACGTCCAGATCCCTCTTGTAATAGGGGCTCCAGAACTGGACACAGTACTCCAGGTGGGGTCTTACCAGAGCTGCGTAGAGGGGGAGGATCACCTCCCTTGACCTACTGGCCACACTTCTCCTGATGCAGCCCAGGATCTGATTGGCTTTGCGGGCTGCAAGTGCACATTGAGAGCTCATGTTGAGCTTTTTGTCCACCAGCACCCCCAAGTCTCTCTCCTCAGGGCTACTTTCCAGCCAGTCACTGCCCAGCCTGGATTTGTGCCTGGGATTGCCTCGACCCAGATGCAGGACCCTGCACTTGCTCTTATTGAACTTCATGAGGTTGGCTTGTGCCCACCTCTCCAGCCTGTCAAGGTCCCTCTGGATGGCCTCCCTTCCCTCCAGCGTGTCTGCTGCACCACACAGCTTGGTGTCATCAGCAAACTTGCTGAGGGTGCACTCAATGCCACTGTCCATGTCACCCACAAAGATGTTGAACAAGACAGGTCCCAGGATTGACCCCTGAGGGACTCCGCTTGTCCCTGGCCTCCACTGGGACATGGAGCCATTGACAGCCACTCTTTGGGTGCGGCCATCAAGCCAGTTCCTTATCCATCTAGTGGTCCACCCATCAAACCCATGTGTCACCAGTTTGGAGACCAGGATGTGGTGCGGGACAGTGTCGAAGGCTTTGCTCAGGTCCAGGTAAATGACATCAGTTGCTCGCCTCTCATCTATTAATTTTGTCACCTGTTCATAGAAGGCAACCAGGTTGGTCAGGCAGGATTTGCCCGTGGCAAAGCCATGCTGACTGTTCCCAATCACATCTTTACTACCAGTTCTCTCAGTACCCATGGGTGTATCCCGTCGGGTCGCATGGACTTGAACACTTTCAGGTTCTTCATGTTGTTTCTTAATCTTTTGTGAGGAAACAGTGAAAGGTATGTCTTACAAAATGATTTTGGACTTTTTTTTAATCTGCCTCCTGAAGATGATTAAAGCAAGTAACATATAAAATTAAAATTGTGGCCTATGGAAAAGAAAGAAAAAAGTGTAGATCACAGTATCACAGTATAACTAAGTTTGGAAGAGACCTCAAAGATCATTGAGTCCAACCTGTCACCACAGACCTCATGACTAGACCATGGCACCAAGTGCCATGTCAAATCCTTTCTTGAACACCCCCAGGGACGGTGACTCAACCACCTCCCTGGGCAGCCCATTCCAATGATGAACGACTTGCTCGGTGAAGAACTTTCTCCTCACCTCGAGCTTAAACCTCCCCTGGTGCAGGTTGAGACTGTGTCCCCTTGTTCTCGTGCTGGTTGCTAGAGAGAAGAGACCAACCCCTTCCTGGCTACAACCACCTTTCAGGTAGTTGTAGAGAGCAATGAGGTCACCCTTGAGCCTCCTCTTCTCCAGGCTAAACAATCCCAGCTCCCTCAGCCTCTCCTCATAGGGCTTGTGCTCAAGGCCTCTCACCAGCCTCATTGCCCTTCTCTTGACATGTTCAAGTGTCTCGATGTCCTTCTTAAACTGAGGGGTCCAGAACTGGACACAGGACTCAAGGTGTGGCCTAACCAATGCAGAGTCCAGGGGCACAATGACTTCCCTGCTCCTGCTGGCCACACTATTCCTAATACAGGCCAGGATGCCTTTGGCCCTCTTGGCCACCTGGGCACATTGCTGGCTCATATTCAGGCGGCTGTCAATCAGCACACCCAAGTCCCTCTCTGTTTGGGAACTCTCCAGCCACTCTGACCCCAGCCTGTAGCTCTGCATGGGGTTGACGTGGCCAAAGTGCAGCACTCGGCACTTGGACTTGTTGAATGCCATCCCGTTGGACTCTGCCCATCTGTCCAGTCAGTCGAGGTCCCTCTGCAGAGCCCTTCCACCCTCTAACTGACCAACATCTGCTCCCAACTTGGTGTCATCTGCAAATTTGCTGATGACTGACTCAATCTCCTCATCCAGATCATCAATGAAGATATTAAAGAGCACAGGGCCCAGAACTGATCCCTCGGGGACACCACTAGTGACTGGCTGCCAGCTGGATGTGGCACCATTCACCACCACACTCTGGATTCGGCCCTCCAGCCAGTTCCTAACCCAGCACAGAGTGCTGCTGTCCAAGCCACGAGCTGACAGCTTAGCCAGCAGTTTGCTGTGGGGGACGGTGTCAAAGGCCTTGCTGAAGTCCAGGTAGACTACATCCACAGGCCTCCCCATGTGCACCAGACGGGTCACCTGATCATAGAAGGAGATCAGGTTGGAGAGGCAGGACCTGCCCTTCCTAAATCCATGTTGGCTGGACCTGAGCCCTTGGCCATCCTTCAGGTGCGCAGTTATTGCCACCAGGATAATCTGCTCCATCATTTTCCCTGGCACTGAGGTCAGGCTGACTGGCCTGGAGTTTCCAGGTTCCTCCATCCAACCTTTCTTATGGATGGGGACCACATTGGCCAGTTTCCAGTCACCTGGGACCTCACTGGTGAGCCAGGACTGGAGGAAAATGTTGGAGAGCGGCTTGGCCAGCTTATCTGCCAGCTCTCTCAACACCCTAGGATGGATCCCATCTGGTCCCATGGACTCATGAGTGTCCAAGTGGCTCAGCAGGTCCCGAACTGATTCCTCATGGATTTCTGGGGCATTACACTGCTCCCTGACCCCATCACCCAGTTCAGGAGTCTACTTGTCCTGAACTCCTCCTGCCTTGCTGTTAAAAATTGAGGCAAAGAAGGTGTTCAGGACCTCAGCCTTTTCCTCATCTTCAGTTATAGTGTTCCCTTCCAGGTTCAATAAAGAGTGGAGGTTCTTCTTGCCCCTCTTTTTAGTATTAATATGTTTATAAAAATGTTTTTTATTATATTTGACAGAGGTGGCCAGCTTCAGTTCCAGCTGGGCCTTTGCCTCTCTAATTTTTTTCCTACATAATCTAACAACTTCCTTGAACATACCTCGAGAAGCCTTCCCCTCCTTCCAAAGGTGATGCAGCCTCTTTTTTCCCCTTAAATCCTCCAAGAGCTGCTTGGTCATCCAGGCCAGTCGCCTTCCCCCACGGTTCTTCTTTTGGCATGTGGGAACTGCCAGTTCCTGTGCCTTCAAGATGTATCTAAGTACTCTGCATCCCCAAGAAAATCTATATCAACAGACTTCAATTACCCCTAAAATATATAGAAATTCATTTACTAAATGAAATTTAGTAAATTTTGAACTAGAGTTAAGGATTTGAGCAGGATTATTTTTTTCTAACTATCAAATTATGAAATACATATATATAGATGTAGCTATATCAAATTATTATTGTCACTGTTTTAGGGCAAAAAAAATCCCCCAAAATGCACATGTACTTGCTCATACATGAAAAGAAAAATCTTCCAGGCTTTTAAGCCAATTTGTTTCAGCTTTGCAAAAAGCTAATTATTGAATTAAACTAAAGAGAGAAAAACTTACTGATTACTGCTACAGAGATCCCACATGCCAAGGAAGTCAATAGCTTTAAGAAAGTTTATTACTTAGTGCTTATAGCTGGGGACCTCACACATTTTACCTTTTCACATTTGTCCATTTTTCAGTGTGAGCAAAGCAAATGTAAACTTTAATTTGGATCATGATCAATCAACAAAGCTTTCACTCCTTCTTTGAAATGGAGGAAGTGATATCAATCTTCACACAGTTATAAATAGCTATCAAACATGCCAAGAAATTAGGGCAGCTGGAATAAAATCTTCAACTCTTGGGAGAGAAGGAGAATGTAACTTGTGCTGCTGGGAAAGAGAGCAGTGGAGGTGGCACAAACTGCCGAAAGACCTGATTGACTGGAAGGAACCCAAAACAGGCTGAATTTCACAGGCTGACTCTGAATAGGATCTCCTAGGAGGCCATGGAGTGGAAAAGGAAATGTATTTTCAGAACAGTCAGTGAGAAAGTGGGAAAATACAACAGGGAGGCTTTGCTCAGCACTGAGGGTAATTACTGCCTCAGGAGGCATCACATGGGAAGGAACTGGGTTTACTGATTCATATAATACAACAGTGAACCTCCAGGTGCTTTGTTTCTGTGGGAGACACAGCTGTCAATACCATGTCTGGATGATCACACAAATTCAGCCCAACCAGTATGGCCTGAGTGATGTTTCTGAGCTCCTTCACCTCTGAGTAAGTGTAGTCAAGCTAGATGGAGCCATATAAATAAATTAAAAAATGCATTAAGACTGAACAATGACCTATGGGCAGACAGGAGTTCACAGGGCTTCAGGAGAGCCATTACTCCCTCACATCATTCAAAGGAAGAGAGCTTTAAAAAAAATTCCTGTGCTTGATTTACATGATGCATGGAGGTGCTCACTCATTAATGCTATGTGATCTATCCAGATATATTCACAGGTGAGGAAGCATCGTCCTCATTTGCAAAACTATTGTCTGACCACATCATGCCCACTCCCTGAGCAGCTGTCACATTACTGACACCCACAAAAAAAAAAAACTTAAAGCTTGTACAGTTTTCGAAGAAGTATTGGAGAGCTTGAACTGGTGTCATGTTGGTTGGTATGCTGGTGTCATGTCCCACATGAGCCATGAGGTAGGAGGGAAAAGGGAAGGCTCAGATTCAGTGATTTGGGTCAAAATACAGAGACTTACACCATAGTACCACACAAACCTAAACTCAGTTGTTAACTGCTTGTCTAAAGTTACATGTGTGTATATATATGATCTAAGAAAAAGGAGGGAAAGAGAGATTAAGTAAAGATCTAGATCACCACCCAGGGTTCCAGTGGCATCTTTCCTGGGCCATTCCTTGGTCTTTTAGTCTTGGCTGTACACCTGTCAGTGTGTTTAAGTCCTTTTTATTCCCTACCAAAATGGGTGCTGCTTCGTGCCTTCATGATGTATCCCCTAATTTGCATGGGAAACACTGGGTAGTGATGCCTATCAGTGTGTACAGGCATCGAAGTGAAAGGGCAGCATTAACAGTTTCCACCAATTGAGTTAGGGGTCACAGAAACCCTGCATTTTATTTCCTTTTGCACAGCATGCAGTGAACTTCTTTATCTCAGTGAAACATACACAGGCTTGGCAAGGAGCAAGGCCATCCATCTTCCCTGATGTGTTCCAAACCCTTCCATGCAGGCATATTCTGTTCCTTTTCTTAACCACAAAGCATGTGCTTGTCCTAGTGTCCTAACTGAAAGGCTACTGCCTCACACAATGATTGGAGATTGGCAAATCTGGCATCCCTGTACAAGAAAGTATGAAAAGAAGACCCAGAGAACTGCAGACTTGTCAGTCTGAACTCCATGCCAGGGAAAGTCATGGAGGCTGCCATATTGAGTATCATTATGCAGCATGTAGAGGACAACCAGGTGATCAGACCCAGTCAGCATAGGTTCACAAAGGGCAGGTCCTGCATGATGAACCTGATCTCTGTCTATGACAAGGAGACCCACTTAGTGGATGAGGGAAAGGCTGTGGGTATTGATATCTGGACTTTAGTAACACAAACAACACTGTCTCCCACAGCATCCTCCTGGAGAAACTGGCTGCTGGGTGGCTAGGCCCAAAGAGTGGTGGTGAATGAAGTTTAATCCAGTTGGCAGCTCGTCACTAGTGGTATTCCCCAGGGCTCAGTTTTGGGGCAAGTCTTATTTAATATCTTTATCAATGATCTAGATGAGGAAAAGGACTGCACCCTCAGTAAACTGGCTAGAGTGCTGACCTACTTGAGGGTAGGAAGGTTCTGCAGATGGATTTGGATAGGCTGGATTTGTGAGCTGAGAACAGCTGTATGAGGTTCAATGAGGCCAAGTGCTTGGTCCTGTATTTGGGTCACACCAACCCCAAACAAATCTACAGGATTGAGGCAGAAAGGCTGGAAAGCTGCCTGTCAGAAAAGGACCTGCAGGTGCTGGTTGGCAGCCAGCTGAACATGAGCCAGCAATGTGCTCAGGTGGTCAAGAAGGCCAACAGCATCCTGGCCTACATCAACAATAGTGTGAGCAGCAGGAGTGATCGTGCCACTGTTGTTGCCATTGGTGAGGCAGCACCTCAAATACTGTGTTCAGTTTTGGGACCCTTGTTACAAAAAACAACATGGAGCTGCTGGGTTGGATCTAGAGAAGGGCAGTGAAGCTGGTAAAGGATCTAGAGAATAAGTTTTAAAAGGAACAGCTGTGTGAACTGGATTGTTAAGTCTGGAGAAGTGGAGGCTCAGGGGAGACCTTATTGTTCTCTTCAATTACCCAAAAGGAGGTTGTAGTGAAGTGGGACACATTGATGTGTCCCTAGTATTGGGGGATAGAGTGAGAGTAAACAGCCTCAAGTTGCTCCAGGGTAGATTTAGGTTGGGTATTACCACATGGATGAGGCAGCCAGAATACAGTACAAAAGCCTATTGTTAGCCAATTGTCTAAGTCCTCAGGCTTTGTTTTTCTGATAATTCAGGGAAAATTCTTTAAAAAAGGCAAACCCCATCTCTCATCTTGCATTGAAATGCAGGAGAATGGTGTATTTTGTTGCTAAGTGATACTTGAACAAATAATTTATTCCTGAGCTTCCAAGCCCCACCTGCCCCAGTGTACGTCAATCTTGTAGACAAGGTGCTGCAGGTGAGAACACTGATGCCAGCCAGTGTCCAGTGCTTTCATCTTTCTCTAGTGGTCCAATTGACCAGAGTCATCAAGGGTCTTGCAAAAGGTTTCTGGGGATTGGTTTCTTGATAACAATTCACCATTTATTTCTCTGCAGTAATGGCAATATTTGCCCATGTTCATTAAAACACTTGGCCCAAAAGCTGAGCAAACTCCTCTTTTTGCTGTATCATCTATCTGCTATCCCATAAAGCTTACCACTGCTTTTCCTCTAACTACATCACTAAAAAATAGAGATCATGAGAAGTTGCTGGAAAAAAAGTGTACTGGGTGTACTTCTAAATGCTCAAGCCTTGCAGCTCATACAGTGTCACTGCAAGCTCCCAAAATGGATAATGTATTTTAATAATCTCATTGGCATTGTCTTGTTTTAAGAATAAGTATCTAGTTTTATATTTGAACTGAAATTAAATTCAGTGAACAAAGACTGTGACTATCTGCAGCCTCTTCTCTGGGCTATTAAGAAACGTGTATTTCTCATCTCTCTACCGTTCAATCCTCTAGTTACTGTCAGCATCAGCACTGAAATAAATTGTAAATTATGGAGGAAATTAAATTAATTTGACTTGGTGGTCAAAAAAAGCAAAGCACAGCGCAGGGATCATGAGAAAAGAAATAGAAAAGAAAAAACAAACAAACAACAACAAAAACCCCAACAACCAAGAAAACCCCAGAGAACATTAAATATATATTATATTAAGTAGCATCTGCATCTCGAATGCTGCAGTTTGCTTAGCCAATCTTAAGGTGTATGTGACAGATAAGTGAAAAAAAAAACCTCAGAGAAAGGTGGCAAGAATTATCAAAGTTGTGGCTAACTTCCACCTCAGGACACTTCAGATGGGAGAAGAGGCTGGTACAGAAAGGTTATGATGGCTGTGAAACCATAAGTGGCACAGAAAAGATGGACTGAACCTGGTAGCCCACAAGCAGGAGTTGATTCAATATCAGTTGATTCTTGCTGCAAGAGTATTCAGGACAAACAAAAAGAGAAGGTTACCAAATACCGTCCTCTTTAACATCTTCATTGATGATCTGGATGACACCAGATGACACCAATTTAGGAGAAGATGTTGGTCAGTTAGAGAGTAGAAAGGCTCTGCAGAGGGACCTCGACTGACTGGACAGATGGGCAAAATCCAATGGGATGGCATTCAACAAGTCCAAGTGCCGAGTGCTGCACTTTGGCCACGGCAACTCCATGCAGAGCTACAGGCTGGGGTCAGAATGGCTGGAGAGCTCCCAAACAGAGAGGGACCTGGGGGTGCTGATTGACAGCCACCAGAATATGAGCCAGCAATGTGCCCAGGTGGCCAAGAAGGCCAATGGCATCTTGGCCTGCATTAGGAATAGTGTGGCCAGCAGGAGCAGAGAAGTCATTGGGCCCCTGTACTCCACACTGGTTAGGCCACACCTTGAGTCCTGTGTCCAGTTCTGGGCCCCTCAGTTTAAGAAGGACATTGAGACACTTGAACGTGTCCAGAGAAGGGCAACAAGGCTGGTGAGAGGCCTTGAGCACAAGCCCTATGAGGAGAGGCTGAGGGAGCTGGGATTGTTTAGCCTGGAGAAGAGGAGGCTCAAGGGTGACTTCATTGCCCTCTACAACTACCTGAAAGGTGGTTGTAGCCAGGAAGGGGTTGGTCTCTTCTCTCTAGCAACCAGCACGAGAACAAGGGGACACAGTCTCAACCTGCACCAGGGGAAGTTTAGACTTGAGGTGAGGAGAAAGTTCTTCACCGAGTTGTTCATCATTGGAATGGGCTGCCCAGGGAGGTGGTTGAGTCACTGTCCCTGGAGGTGTTCAGAGGAGATTGGACGTGGCACTTGGTGCCATGGTCTAGTCATGAGGTCTGTGTTGACAGGTTGGACTCGATGATCTTTGAGGTCTCTTCCAACCTTAGTTATACTATGATTCTATGATACACAGACAGTGGATGCATCTCCAGGAGTTCCTAAGCTGCGAATAGCTGTGTGCTGGGTTTCACAGGACTTCACAGGATGTTAGGAGTTGGAAGGGACCTCTGGAGATTGTAGTCCAACCCCCTGCCAGAGCAGGACCATAGAATCTAGCATAGTCCACACAAGAACACATCCACATAGGTTTTCAAATTCTTCAGAGAAGAGGACTCCACAACCTCTCTGGGGAGCCTGTTCCAGTGCTCCATGGCCCTTAGAGTAAAGAAGTTTTCCTCATGTTGCAGTGGAACTTCCTGTGATGTAGTTTACATCCTTTGCCCCTTGTCCTATCAAAGGACACAGGTGAGAAGAGGGTGTCCCTTCCTTCTTGACACTCAGCCCTCACATATTTATATACATTTATTAGATCCCCTCTCAGTCTTCTTCTCTCCAGACTAAAAAGCCCCAGGTCTCTCAGCTTTTCCTCATAGGGCACATGCTTCAGTCCCTTAATCATCCTTGCAGCTCTCCATTGGACTCTCTCAAGTAGATCCCTATCCGTCTTGCACTGGGGCACTCAGAACTGGATGCAGTACTCTAGGTGGGGCCTCACCAGGCAGAGTGGGGGGGTAGGAGAATTTCCCTATATCTGGTGGACACACTCTTCTTAATGCACCCCAGGATACCAGGAGGCCACGAGGGCACGTTGCTGACCTATGGATAATTTGTTGTCTCCACCAGGACTCCCAGGTCCTTCTCCACAGGGCTGCTCTCTAGCAGCTCACCTCCTAACCTGTACTGGTGCAGCTTATTATTCCTTCCCAGGTGCAGGGCTCTGGGTGGGTGCTTAGGAGCTGTTGTTTCGTAACAGAAATTATTACGTTTTATAGTAAATGAAGTGTAATCTTTCAAACAAATCAAAATCCAGTAGCACTTTTCTAGTGATGAGTAGGAAGAAAGTTAATTCATATTACATAGAATCATAGAATTGTTAAGGTTGGAAGGATCACCTAGTTCCAATCCCCCTGCCACGGGCAAGGACACCTCACACTAGATCAGGTTGCTCAGAGCCACATCCAGCCTGTTTCTGGGCAACATGGATGTTGAAGGTAAACTGCCTGGATAGGTCACCTTTGAGCACCCCACAGATTAGTTATCACAGAGTCACAGAAAAATTCAGGTTCATCTATTTCTAAATGTAATCATTCCTAACACCCGCAGGTAGACAGGGTTATCTGCTGACAACAGTATCATGCAGGAAAAAGATACATGCCTTCATTCCCCTATTTGATGTACTGATTTTTGTAAGATGCTCTGGCTGTTCACCCAAACCACACTTGTGCAGTAGTATTTTTGCAGACCAATGGTTTACATGTATTGTTTATAGCAGGGTGGAGAGCTAGGAGCACTTTAGTAGCTGTAGTCACAGCTTGTCACAGGGCCTAGTATCCAACTGACCTGCATGCCTTGTTTCCAGTCCAGTCCAACAGGCTGTTGTGTCTTCATACTTTGTGTTCAATGAAACCAAGACCACAGTAGCCTTTTCCAGATGAAAAGCCAGCTTCTAGATTGAATGCTTTGGGATGATTAACTATGTGGTTATACAAACATGTGATCATACACACAGTTAATGTACTTGTACAAAATAGCAGTGCTCCAATTAATCAAACCTTTTAGAGACAAGTTTGTCATCTACTTGAATTACTGCAGTCCTAAAGTTCTGCTAGAGTCAGATCAGATGCTTTTTCATAATGAGAGGATTATCACTCCATACATTTTTTTGTGCAGACAATCAACTCTGCCAGAAAATCAAGCAATATGTGTTCTCCTTACCATAATAGGTAAATGTGCAAGCCAAACTGGGCTGAACCTTTTTGTACATGTGCACAGTCAGTCTGTGTGCAACAGGGAATGGAGGGGGAACTTTTTTCAAAAACATGCTTGCAGAATCTAGCAACACCACCATAAGCACTGACTACATAGTCCAAACACTAGGATAGTAGTTTGCATGTAGTAAAATCAAAGTCGAAACTGAGGGAATGGTTGGGGAAATGAGCTGACTCCCCTTTGAAATGTGGGCAAATCTGGTGTATCTCAAGGCTAGTCAAAATTAATGGGGGCTCATGTTACACATTGTCAGCTAGTGCTGGAAGTACACTTGTTTTCATAGTGAGGACTAAGGCTTCTTGCATTCACAGTGGAAGAGGCACATGGACCACCCATCCAGCCATAACACAGTACTTAAGATACAAGGAATTTTAGCTTTGCATTCTGCTGGAACAATTTATTAAGAGCTGGTGCCCTGGGCTACCCCACTTTCAGGTCAGTGTCACCCTTCTTTTTCATTCCCTCCCAGCCTAAAAATGTGCTTGTGAAACCTAAATATACTGAAATTTGATATGATTTGTAGGATCTGTGTTGCATCAATCTGTGATAATTCCTTTCACAAGGTTGCTTAAGGACCAAATCAAATGAAAATGGTCTATTGGAAAATAATGAATGTGCAGTGCAGGCACCTGCAGGGACAATATTCCTTAGAGCCACCAACCAAATATTCAGAGTTAAATCACAATGAATGTTTTACAGGAGCTTAGCAACCTATAAAATCCTACATTAAGAAACCAAACGCATGTAATGTGTGATACACTTGTTTTGTCCTGAGGTGCACCACTATTGCTCTGCAAGTGCTCAGTGTATTATTTCCAGTGCCAACCACTGATAAGAATGGCATTACTTGTTTTGCAAGTCTCTCCTGCTTGATTCAGTAGTGTTGTGTTCTTAAAATTACATTGTCCTGAATTATAAAACACAGTAATTCTTAATACAACACTGATGCATACAGTCCAGTCTATGTTAGCCTTGGACTTAGCCCTGAATCCTAAGACAGTAAATGGCAGTGCTTGCCCTTACAAGGGTGATGATGCAGCTGCAAATCACTCATCTGAATGCAGATAACAAGGTTCTGCTGAAGCTTAATTAATAAAGGACTTGAAAACTATCAGTTATTTCTCATGGTTGTAAATTCTCAAGTGAATAGTGCAATTAGGCTTCAAGTGATATTTGAAAACTTTTACTTTAATAGCACCTATTCAATGTGCTCACCTCTTTCATAAGAAAACTGAAGCTGAGTTAATATGCTGATAACAACATTATTTCTTTTAAGTATCCTTTTCAAAACCAACTAATATTCCTTTGTGGGCTTCACCATACAGAACATGGTCTTCTTTTCTATCACATTCTTCTCTAAACTTCCAGGTCTTCTCACTGCGCTAATGGTGACTGATTAAAAGTAAGGCTAATGTGGCTTACCTTAAAATAAGATGGTGTCTGAAAGAGGAGTTGATGAAGTTATGCTGATGCTATCTCCCTTAACATAAGAGTATATTGAAATAACTGGTTCCAGAAGAATCTTATCAAGGAGGAAAGGTCAAACCAAAACACTGGGGATGCATCCTTGAAGATTGACCTCATTAGGTACAGTCAGCAAGGTCCTCCAGACTGGTGTCTTGATATTGAACCTCATTATAATATCGTTATAATATGACAACCCACACCTCCTAGATGGGGAAGCCCCCTACCCAAATAGTTCAAATAGGCCCCTTCCCATCTGAGTATGCACAGTGAATTTAAGGGTAGCTGTATCTTTAAGAGGAAGCAAGAGGGATAACAACCAATGTCTATCGAGCAGATGTTGACATGAGGCATAGCTAGTACATTTTATTGTATAAATATCCATAACAAATTTCAACCAGCATGCTAGCTTTGTAAAATTATCACTTAGTAGCCCTCTCTGTATAGACCTGGAATAAAACAAGTATCTTTACTCTGTGTGTCAACTGACTTTTGCACAATGGGTGAAAAATCCAGATTTGGGACAAAACTAATACCTCCTCTGCATAGCCATCTATTATGCTCATTGAATTTCTCTGGCATTTCATCTCACCTGACTTGCTTTTCATATTATTCTTTAAATGAGAAAAACTCCAAACACTCTGATTACAAAATAATCTCAAAGTGAAGAGTCCTTTCCCGTTCTTCCCAATGCTCTGCTTATGACCTTGCTTTTAAGGTTGACGTTTTCTAATTTTTGTCTGAAGACATAATCTGCTTATTCCTAGAGATGAAGCTGACCATGGTGGTAGCATTGTCATTGCAACGTGCTGTTTCTACACAGCTTAAAAATTTCAGGTCACTGACTATTTTCTTCCTGCTTCAGAGCAGAATTAACACTACAGTATCAGCTGGACATTAATGACTTAAATTGCCTTTAATGAAACAGACGGCATTTTGCATTATCTTCTTGGCTGGGGTGAATAGCAGGAAAAAAAAGAAGTCAAGTCTCTTATATATGTTGTTTAATTTTTCTTGCAGGTTCCCTTGGGCTAAATTACTGCAGTGACACAGTCAGTGTTCTTCACAAGGCCCACTGTCATTAGCAGTCCCAAAAAAAGGTCACCTTTTTGAGTATCTTTACAGGGCAAAAGTGGTGCTACCCAACTGTTCATGAACATGCTTTTGGTTTGGCAGCTGCAACATGCTGATGCTGCACTAAGTGTTCAGCCCATTCCAGGTTCTTTCACCAAGACTGATTTCAAATTTCAAAATGGAAATCATATACTCAAAACTGTAATCTTGGAGTATCCTTTTCATAGTCATCAGAAAGTCTACGCGCCCCTTTGGTTAGTTATGAAGCAGGAAGCATACAGTGGCATTCTGGAGCAGCCTGTGGAGGAGAAACCATAACCACAGCAGCCTAGATTACTGCTAAATCTCTATGATAACAGGGTGACTGAGTGGATGTAGGGATGGATGGATGGATGGATGGATGGATGGATGGATGGATGGATGGATGGATGGGTGGATGGGTGGATGGAGACAACAAGACCAGTGGAGGACAGTGGCATCAGGTCATTGCCATACTGTCAACTGGATAAGCAAAGTCAAGTGTCAAGTGGGAACATATAAAGAAGGTGAGAACTAAGTACTGGGAACAGGAGGATTCAGTAGAGAAACTGTGAGTGGGAAAACAGGCTTCAAAATGCCTGAAGATAGAAATGTTGGGGCTTAAGTATGGTGCATTAATTGTAAGACCTCCTTCCCATGGAGTTAAATCCCAGAGGGCAGTGTGGGTTTGAATCTTTACCATCTTCCTCCATCAGCAGCTTCCTTGCATTCTGCATCCTTATGGCTCACAAGTGCAGAACAACTCCACATGGTACATTCCCCCACTCTGGACAGTGCTGTCCTCTCCCTACAGCATGGATTCATGCAGCTGGCAGAGGGCAGAGAGGGGACACTAGGCTGCATTAGGCTGTGCTGCAGTGCCTGTAGATTTAGAGGTGAACAAATCTTTCTCTTCTTTTTTTTTTAGTAGGTGAATAAATCCCTGAGTCTAAAAATAGGTGAAAAAAAAGGGCAAGAAAAGTAGGCGACTCTCTACAATGCATAGAAAAGAAGGCATGGATCTAGGCGCTGTAATTTCCAATTCTTAAACTTGTGTTTGTTTATACAGGCTACACTTCCCTCTGCTACCCTATCTTGAATTTCATTAATATACTTATTTTGAGGGCAACAGAAGAGAGGCCTTAGGCTGAGATTATCAGGAACAGTTGTGATAGTCAGACACTCACTGCTGGTCTCAAGAGCTTGTTTTTCATTTATAAAAGCCACTGGAAAGCCAAGATCTCAGATATTTGTAGAAGGTAGCGTAGAGAATTTGAAGTTCTTTTATTTGCCTCCTGCTTGCAAAGAAGGAGGACCCTGGCAGAGTCCTCAGTTGATTGTTGGTAAAAAACAAAAAGAAAAAAAAAATAAACTAAGAGTTGTGTGACAGGTAGACTTATAACAACAAAATCACTATGACAACAAAATCACTATGACCTATTGAATACACCTCCTGAGTGCTTCAAAATGAGTAAATACAGATACAGCTAAAATACGTAAACTCAGAAATTACTCACTGAGGACTTAACTGACACCTTGGGCAGGGGAAGAGGAACAGCCTCTAACTGCATGGACATCCACAGCAGGGAGAGAGGAAAGAAACAGTTTTCTGTCTTTATCAGTCTGTATGAGTTTCCAGCCATGTCTATAACAGACTGCCTACGAGTGTAAGTAGATCTTGCAGACATAATGGAGATCTGGCTTTCTTTTCCTGGACATGCATGGATTTATAGTGTAACTCAGGAGATTAAGGCTGCCAGATGTGGTCAAGCTGGGAGCTGGATCTGCCCAGGATTCTCACCATACCCTGTGGAGGAGCTCAGTGGGAAGGGTAGGAAGAGGGATGTCTGGCAGGATGACTGCCTGAGCCATATGACATAGCATACCATTTTGCTCCCTGCATCATACAGCTGTCATGCATGCAATGATCCTTGGGCAGACACACACATTACATTTGCAAAGGCAGCTGTGCTCTGCATGCAGGTCACATGCAGGTAAATGCAGGAGGCAAGTTTGGCATGCAACTCTCCTTCAGACACAAAGCATAAGGCATGAGAATTAGACCCACAGCTGAAAACATATCCATTAGTATGTAAAGGAGTTTCAGCATCATCTAAGTCCCCTGTGTTTTGTCTTGTTATAAATGGATCATGAATAAAACATTCTGACTCACTGAGGAGAACATAGCTCCCACAATTGCAGGTGAACCATGTAAAGATGGCATAGCAACACCACCAACTCTATCTCAACTGTAGGACATGGGGAGTGACAGAGAAACTGTCATGTCAGTTCCATTATCAGAGCTGTGTCAGCAGCACATCTTCCTGCCATGGAGGTATGTGCGCATCTGTAATGCATCAGTAAGCTGCGCCAGGGGAGCTTTAGGCTGGATGTTAGGAAGAAATTCTTCACAGGAAGAGTGATTTGCCATTGGAATGGGCTGCCCAGGGAGGTGGTGGAGTCACCATCACTGGAAGTGTTTAAGAAGAGACTGGATGAGGCACTTGGTGCCATGGTTTAGTTGATAAGATGGTGTTGGGTGACAGGTTGGACTCAATGATCTTGATGGTCTTTTCCAACCTGGTTAATTCTATTCTATTCTATTCTATTCTATTCTATTCTATTCTATTCTATTCTATTCTATTCTATTCTATTCTATTCTATTCTATTCTGTCCTGTCCTGTCCTGTCCTGTCCTGTCCTATCCTATCCTATCCTATCCTATTCATGCAAGCAGTATCAGCCCAAGTGTGGTGCAGTTGAGTCTAGTGAAGGTCTCTTCCTGTCATAAATAAGATTACATTCATTTCACTTGTGGAATATGTTATTCCTCAGAGTAATGAATTTCCTCTGTGCCTTTGAGCATATAAACGTGGTTTCCATTAGGTTTCTACTAAAAAAAAAAAAAACAAAAAACAAAAAAAAAAAAACACCAAAAACAAATAAAGGAAAAGGGCAGAGTAAAATTAATAACCAGAATTTTAACACCATAAATGCAGGTGTGTTTTCATTGGCTAACCATGGAAGGAAGGAAGCAAAAAGCTTCTTCACTGAAGACTGCAGATTGCAGAAGATAAAGCAAATGCCACAGACCTGGATTGTCTTCTCAGGGAACAATGGTAGTTGGACATTCTGACTATTCACAGATTCATTTCTCAGGAGGGAAAATGGACTCTCAACTCAAACGTAGACAGACAAACAGCCTCAGACTTTGTGCTTAATGTGTAATGTGCATGATAGTAAGGGTTTTAAAGCTTATACTAGGATTAGCAGCACAGCTAAGAGCTTGAAAATTGGTTTGTTTTTTTGTTGTTATTGTTTTGGTTTTGTTTGTTGGGTTGGGTTGGGGTTTTTTTGTCCTTCACCAGAGGTGTCTCTCATTTGCAGTATAAAGAACAGCAGCATTTGCAAATAGACTCATGACATTTTCATGTCCCATGTGTTCTGGGCCCCTCAGTTTAGGAAAGATGCTGAGTTGCTGGAATGTGTCCAGAGAAGGGCAACAAAGCTGGTGAGGGGTTTGGAGCGCAAGCCCTATGAGGAGAGGCTGAGGGAGCTGGGGTTGCTTAGCCTGGAGAAGAGGAGGCTAAGGGGAGACCATAGTGCTCTACAACCACCAGAAGGGAGGTTGTAGCCAGGTGGGGGTTGATCTCTTCTCCCAGGCAACTACCAACAGAACAAGAGGACACAGTCTCAAGCTGTGCCAGGGGAAGCTTAGGCTGGATGTTAGGAAGAAATTCTTCCCAGAAAGAGAGATTGGCCATTGGAATGGACTACCCAGGTAGGTGGTGGAGTCTCCATCACTGGAGGTGTTTAAGAAGAGACTGGATGAGGCACTTGGTGCTATTGTTTAGTTGATTAGATGATGTTGGAAGATAGGTTGGACTCGGTGATCTCAAAGATCTTTTCCAACATGGTTAATTCTGTAATTAGGTAAGTCTACAACCACAGCTCCTCGTTCTGTACTTGGGATGCTGGACTGGGAGTTTAAGTTCATACCAAAACTTGGGTGGAGTGCTGAGAGCATGCCATTCTAATGCAAATCCTCCAAGGACTTGGATTTCACCAGTAAGTTTTGTCCAGCGTTGCTTCAGCTCAGAATGCATATATGCATATATTTATGTTTACAGAACTGTAAGAGCGGACATACTTTGAGACAAAATTCCTTTCAGGATTTGTGGAAATCTGTGGTAGATTACAACAGTCATCATGCCCACAGCAAAGATGTTACTATCCACCAGGAACTGTGCTGTAACCTACATTCTCTAAAGCCTCTCTGTAAAGGTTCAAGCTGTGCCAGGGAGGTTTAGGCTAGATGTTAGGAAGAAGTTCTTCCCAGAAAGAGTGATTGCCCATTGGAATGGGCTGCCTGGGGAGGTGGTGGAGTCACCATCACTGGAGGTGTTTGGGAAGAGACTGGATGGGGTGCATGGTGCCATGGTTTAGTTGATTAGATGATGTTGGGTGATAGGTTGGACTCTATGACCTCAAAGGTCTTTTCCAATCTGGTTAATTCTATTCTAACGCATCTATTCTGATTCTAATGGGACACCAATAACAGAAGATAGAGATGGTGTTTGGTCCCAGGGAAGGGAAAGCAAAGCAGCATTTCTGGATTTGTCCTTTTTCTGGGAATAATTTGTATTGAGTTTCCTATACGAAGAAAAACCTGCTGCTCGCTCCTCTGCTTCTGCTGTGGATGACCTGTAAAACAAGCACACAAATACACATACACACATCTGTCATTCCAGCTGTGGCTCTAATTATAAACATCTAACCACATACTTGTTCAAGTTACCTTCTAAATCTGTCTTGATTGGTAGTGTGTCATTTTTCTTGGAAGCAGCGTGTTTCAGGTCACAGAGTGTAATTAAAGGCAATTAATGCAATTACTCACAACTGTGATACTGACAATGCTCCAGATGCCATTACTGCACTGTGCTTCCTGCTGTTGGCTCTCCCGGGCTGTGCCTTTATGTTCTCTTAGTCTGGTCATTGTGGTTAAACTAGGGGGCTGGAAATGGGAGAAAAGTACAGTTTATTGTTCCTAACTCCCCTGACACTGAAGATTTCAAATGTGCTAAGCAGACATCAAACTCATTTGTCTATTATCTTTTCTATTCACTGACTGAAGAAGAGTAAAAAGATTGCCATGGAAAATTATTATAGTTGAAATGTTATAAAGCATATATATATATATTTTTTTTTTTTTTTTGCTGCAGTCAGTTCTACAATTAAACACATACTAAATATGTCAGTTTCCACTAATTAATTTTATAGTTGTGGAATAACAATTCAAAGGGATTATAACTTTAGGCACTAAACCCTAGAAGACCTCAATTAGCTTTAAACTTCAAACTTTCTGTTTGGAATCCAGACGTGCCTTTCCCTTTTGTTTCAGTCCACGCCAAGTAATTTACAGTTCAAGAAGGGCTAATGGAGCTATAAAGAAAGCACAGATGCCTGTCACATTTCCTTTGTTGGGCTGTGATATGAAAATAGCCACTACTTCCAGAGGAGGCCCAGTGCATAATTACACAAATGCCTCAAGACTCCTGTTTATCTACAGAACAGGTACAGCATAAATCATCTTCTGCCACAAGCAGGGCTGTCTTAACCAGCTGAAACCTACCTGAGTTCACTTTCTGTCCATTGGGTTTATTTTTGTAAAGTGAGCATTGACCTACTGGGATTGTTAAATTTAAGTCTCTAAAGAAGGATTGATAACTCTAAGATAGGTTTAAAAATATGTTTTGGGTAGACAGTGGCGTATCTTTGGATCACCTTGTGAACCTGCAGTCACTCCAAGCACTTTAAAGTTCAACATTTCCCACTTCCACCAGCATGAAACAAAATGCCAGCTGAACTGAATGTTTGTTACTGAGTTTATTAGCACCAGGTCATGGCTGCCTCATGCTTTTTCTGAAATGCAGGTCCTGCTGCAGCTGTTGATTCAAGGGCTGCTGCTGCTGCAAGGATGGGGGCATGAGTGGCCTAGGCAAGCCAAAATCACAGTATCACAGTATCACTTAAGTTGGAAAGGACCTCGGGGATCATCGAGTCCAACCTATAAACACAGATCCCATGCCTAGACCATGGCACCAAGTGCCACGTCCAATCTCCCCTTGAACGCCTCCAGGGTCGATGACTCAACCACCTCCCTGGGCAACCCGTTCCAATGCCGAATGACTCGCTCGGTGAAGAACTTCCTCCTCACCTCGAGTCTGAACCTCCCCCTGGCACAGCTTGAGACTGTGTCCCCTCGTTCTGGTGCTGGTTGCCTGGGAGAAGAGGCCACCCCCCTCCTGGCTACAACCACCTTTCAGGTAGTTGTAGAGGGCAATGAGGTCACCCCTGAGCCTCCTCTTCTCCAGGCTAAACAATCCAAGCTCCCTCAGCCTCTCCTCATAGGGCTTGTGTTCAAGGCCTCTCACCAGCCTTGTTGCCCTTCTCTGGACACGCTCAAGTGTTTTGATGTCCTTCTTAAACTGAGGGGTCCAGAACTGGACACAGGACTCAAGGTACGGCCTAACCAAAGCAGAGTACAGGGGCACTATGACCTCCCTGCTCCTGCTGGCCACACTATTCCTAATGCAGGCCAGGATGCCATTGGCCCTCCTGGCCACCTGGGCACACTGCTGGCTCATATTCAGGTGGCTGTCAATCAGCACCCCCAGCTCTGTTTGGGAGCTCTCCAGCCACTCCAACCCCAGCCTATAGCTCTGCATGGGATTGCCGTAGCCGAAGTGCAACACTCGGCACTTGGACTTGTTGAATGACATCCCATTGGACTCTGCCCATCTGTCCAGTCGGTCGAGGTCCCTCTGCAGAGCCTTTCTACCCTCTAACTGACTAGCATCTGCCCCTAACTTTGTGTCATCTGCAAACTTGCTGATGACTGACTCTACTCCTTCATCCAGATCATCAATGAATATGTTGAAGAGGACAGGGCCCAGCACTGATCCCTGGGGGACACCACTGGTGACTGGCTGCCAGCTGGATGTGGCACCGTTCACTACCACTCTCTGGGCCCGGCCCTCCAGCCAGTTCCTAACCCAGCACAGAGTGTAATGGTCCAATCCACGAGCTGACAGCTTAGCCAGCAGTTTGCTGTGGGGGACAGTGTCAAAGGCCTTGCTGAAGTCTAGGTAGACCACATCCACAGGCCTCCCCATGTGCACCAGACGGGTCACCTGATCATAGAAAGAGATCAGGTTGGAGAGGCAGGATCTGCCCTTCCTGAATCCATGTTGGCTGGACCTGAGCCCTTGGCCATCCTTCAGGTGCACAGTTATTGCTGCCAGGATAATTTGCTCCATCACTTTCCCTGGCACTGAGGTCAGGCTGACCGGCCTGGAGTTTCCAGGTTCCTCCATCCGACCCTTCTTATGGATGGGGATCACATTGGCCAGTTTCCAGTCATATGGGACCTCACTGGTGAGCCAGGACTGGAGGAAAATGATGGAGAGTGGCCTAGCTAGCACATCTGCCAACTCTCTCAGCACCCTAGGATGGATCCCATCCGGTCCCATGGACTTGTGAATATCCAAGTGGCCCAGCAGGTCCTGAACTAACTCCTTATGGATTTCCGGGGCATTACACTGCTCCCCGACCCCATCGCCCAACTCCGGAGGCCACTCGTCCTGAACTCCTGCCTTACTGTTAAAAATTGAGGCAAACAAGGTGTTCAGGACCTCAGCTTTCTCCTCATCCTCAGTCACCGTGTTCCCCTCCAGATCCACTAGGGAGTGCAGGTTCTTCCTGCCCCTCTTCTTATTGTTAATATATTTATAAAAATGCTTTTTATTGTCTTTGACAGAGGTGGCCAGCTTCAGTTCCAGCTGGGCCTTAGCCTCCCTAATTTTATTCCTACATAATCTAACAGCTTCCTTGAACATACCTCGAGAGTATGCTTCATCTGAAAAGCTTCACCTGAGCTCATTTCACTGATCTCACAGGTAGAGATGCAGGAGACAGTGATCCATGTTCTTGGAAAGATGCAGCAAGATTCATCCACTACATGCTTTGGAGAAGGTGAACTTGGCAAATGCCAGCAGCTTCATGGCAAGCAGGTGAGTTAGTGCATATAGGGGAATTTCAGAACATGCATCTAAATGAGTAGAGGTAAGATAGCACGCATGTGCACCTTGAAGTTCACTTCCCAGTTATCTGAAGTTGAGTTTTCTGCCTCTGGAATCTTGCAGGGCAAACAGTTCTGTCAGATACATGTGGGCTCTGTGCAAAGCTCACACTGATCTTCAGCTTTTTAGCAGGCAGCACTGCCCTGCAATTAAAGGTCAAAAAAGCTACTTTGTGTGTGTATGCCAACCAGCTAGGGGAAAAGCTTTCCAGAATAACGGTTTTCATGAGCCTTGTTGCTAAGCATCTGCACTTCAGCTGAGGAGAACCATGGTTTGACTTTTAGGTCTGCTCAGAAATATCAGTGATCGAAGCATGGCAGAGTTGCAGCAGACACCTGAGGATCCTTCACATCTCAGGGCCCTTTTCATGTGCTCTTGTCCCCCCCAAATTTCAGCAATGCTTGGAAGGCATTTTGGAGAGACAGCCTTTAGGTGGGTAGTGCGACTGTAAAGGAAGGTCAAAAGCTGGGTCTCTGAGTTATGATATTTAGGATCATTGTTCTGACACTAAAGGGGCAGCAGTGTCTTCCTGCATAAGGCATTATTTCTCTACTGCATTGTACAGCCTATACAATGCCCAGCAATCCTGAAGAGTTTCACCCTCTGTGTGGTTTCTCTATCCAGCTCTATGAAGCATGTCAAGCATAATTCAAGTATTTATCTACTGTTCTTCAATTCTCTCTGAGCTGCCCCACTTCTGTGTCCATCTCCATTGCCCTTGAATATACAGTGCCCAGGTGGACTGAGTGTGGTGAAGAGGTTATTAAATTTATGAATGATATATGAATTATGATAATATTATTTTTATTAATTATCAAATTATTAATAACTGATAAATCACCAACTTATATACATGTTATAGTGCACGTTCATGAAATAGATTCCACAAGTGGCTTAGTATTATGATTATAACTTAATTGAACTAATTACAGACTATCTCTATATTTATATAATGAAGGGTGCAGTTCTGCCGCGTGGCCACTAGATGGCAACTCATCGGGACGTGGGCGGCTTCTGGCTATACACAGCAATATTACAATCTTTCTATTTTTCAGCGCTTACTCTGCTAGACGCGCATACTTTGAACTGAGTGCTAATAGATGGAAAGCACATGGAAGGTATTCAAATCCCTTCAGACAACAGGGATCGGTCCTGGTCGAGGTCGGTCCGTGGGATCAGCCCTCTAAAGTCGGCTCGCACAGCAGGGCGGGACGACGGTGGCCGGTAGATGGGCTCGAACGACAGGCAGCAGGCAAAGCTACGGGGGTCAGCCCAACCACGACGGTTCTCGGGGCTGATGCAAACAGCCTCGGGGAGAGAATGCGGCTGCGTTAGGCGGTGGATTCTCATTTACTGATCTTAAAGGAGCAACGGGACTCTCATAGTGGTCCCGGGTTCAGTGCAGTATAGGCATGAACAATGCTTTAGTCTTCCCTGAGGTTCACAGGGCTCAGAGCGGCACTCGGTGGCTCCTCTCCCGCTAAGGCGGGGCTAGGCAATAAATGGACTCGGTATTGATCAAGTCCCTTCTCCCCGGTAACTGGGCAGATCTCACCCGTGGGGGTTGGTCCAGTCCTCCGGTGGCACGGTGGGCTCTCCCGGTCGGTACTGGCTGTGGCGACGCTGAGCTCCTCAGAAACAGCAAAGGTCCTCCCTCTGGGCTTCTCACCATGCACAGGCTTTCAGTATGCGTGCAGGTATGACAGAAGCTAACAACAATAAGCTCAATGGCAAAGACTGCAGCTCGAGGGTTACTCTCTTGAGCAAGCACAGAGACAAAGTGAACGAGGGGGCAACTTGTTTACCAACTGGGGTGATACTTATAGATTCCTCGAGGCTGAGCTTGACCAATGGGCACTCTCATAAACAACTGGCTTCAGCCTATAGAAAGCGTGAAGCTAGAATTATGCCCATACTTGGTGTCAGCACGAGCGCTGCATGCGCTGGGTGCGTGCAAGCCTGGCTAATGTCTTCCTGGCTTTTGTCTTCCTCCAGGAGGAGGGGGAACTTGCCCACATGCTGGGACAAGATTCAGTATCTGGGCATAATGTGCCTTTACCACACTGAGTCCCCCTGTAGGGGTCAGCATCTCTGGCTCCCCCAGAAGCACCATGGCCCAACATCCATTTTCTGTACATGGTCAGAAATGTCACCTGAAATGCCATTGCAATGTAGAAGTGAACAGGAGTTTTCCTACTGAATCAGTTGTACCTTCACTTTAGAGCACATTCGCTGCAGTGATATGACTATTGGGAAGAACAAGATATGAAATAACATGCACAGGGGAAAGGAAAAGAGCCTTAATCCAGCTGGAAATGGGCTACCGTAGCAGACTAGATGAATGCAGTTTAGTTTCCATACAATAACCATAAGGGGTTTTTTAAGAGTGCTCTGTGTGTCATCATCCACCACGTAGTGTTTACGGAGTTATCCATTTTGCTTCTGGTGAGAGCTACAGCGTGTGCATATTTGATTGGAGAATTCCTTGCAGTCAAGTCTCCAGTCATGGAGGAGAACATCTATGAGTGGTGGCTGTAGGCCAGTCTCCAGACAAACCTCTTCTGTTTTGTAGCACTTGGTGCATGACATGCAAGAGCTGCTTTCCAAATGGATAGCACTGCCACGAGTGCACATCCTGTTTGCTGGGGGAAATAAAGAGTAGGAGGACCTGCAACTGGGGTGGCTCTGGAATCACTGAATAGTGAGTGCTACTTACATCTCCTAGTGACAGAAGCAGGAGACAAAATGTGACATTTTACATCAATGATTAGTTTATTAAATACTTTGGTCTGTATCCACAAAGCCATTTAGGAATCAAGGTTGTACTGACTTGAGCCTTGCTTTCATTTTAACATCCTGAGGCTCCGTTGTGACCCCACAGAACCTGGCTGATGGGATGGACAGCTAAAAGTGGGATGACAGCTACAGCTCCACCTGCCTCTGAGTAACAGGAAAACATCACCAGGAACCTGTCATCCTGATTTCTCCTAAGACAAAAACAAGATATTTTTTTCCTCTTGGCTCTAAAATGTACTTCAGATTCAACCTTTCTTGTGGAGAAAGAATCCTTGGATGCCTGGTATTTGCAGCCTTCTTTTCCACACACACACACACCCCCTTAATATGGTGCTAAGGTTACCAATCATACAGAAACTCAGAAAAAAATATCCATGACTTGCAGAGATGAATCAGCAGAGCTCTTGTTTGGTATCAATTTACAGACCTGGCCTAGTGATAAAAAAATAAAAAAAATTAAAATGAAAATCTCTTGACCCCTGAGTCATCTACTTTCTCAGTGGGCAGACTTCAAAAATTGTAATTTAAAGTATTTATTGTGTCATTGTTAAATATGTTCTGTATTTTAGATTTGTAGTTTGATTTCAATACATAAAACCTCTAAGAAAACTGTTGGTGCTCTCTAGTGGTGAAGTTTGCTTGCAAAAAAAAAACAAACTAAAAGAATTTTACTAACGATTGTGCAACTTCATGTCTTAATTGTTTTAAATTTAAGCCCTTCAAACAGCCTATTTGGGGATATAAAGTGAATCTCACGTTTGAGTGGGAGTGCAAGACTGTGCTTTCATACAGCACAGGACCTGTAGAATGTGAAAAAAAGCGCACTGCGGCACAGAAAATATTTTCTCCTTCATAGGCTTTGCTCATTTCTGTCCTTAACATTAATGTGCTACATAACCTTTCTAAATAAGACAAGATAAGCCACTCCTTTTCATTTCTTTTTCTGTATCAGACAGAAAGGCAGGTACTAACTCAGTCAGGAAGACTAACAGTATACACACATGCAGGGGCATAGAGAATATTTTTGTTCTCTCACCCATCCCTAGAGCCTGTTTCCAGCAGGAGGTGATGCAGTTCCCAGTAGGGTGGTGATTCCCTATGCTGGGGTCTGTGGCTGTCTTCCTATAAATGTTGAAAATGGACTTTGATGAATGCCAAACTGGCATCAACCCATGCCTCTCATGGGCTGGACTTCACTAACCTGAGAAATATCTAAGAGAGGATGAAAACCCACAGCTGTGAGTTTACTTTTCCCTGCAAAATAGCTGTATGCATCCAAGTGACACAGCTCCCTACTCCATAGAGACCCGAGCATAACTGTGTTGTCTCTGAGCAACAGCACTTAAACCAAAAAATAGTTTCTTTTGCCCTCATACACTTCCGGATGCTGTACAGAAAATAATATGAGCTGAACAAGTCTTGCAAGCTGGATTTGCATTAATAAATCCTCATTTTGTCAATCTCCTCCAGCATGAAATCCTGAAGGATTCTGGGGTTTATGTCTACATGGGAAAATGAAAGAAGAAAAGGAGAAGCTGGTGCAATCTATATATTCAGATCAGATATCTTTTAAATACAGGTATGTAATACATCTATTCGAACCTTTAAATTACACCACTTTGTAACGCTCAAGCCCATCGCAATAGTGTCAGCTCAGGTTTGCTTATGTGAAAGTTTGCTGAGGCTGTATTGCAGGAAAGGTAGTACCACAGCATTGCGTATGCTTCTGCCGCAGGGAAACTGCCACTAATCCCAATCCAGTAAAGAACAAGGCTGACTGCAATGGTTTAGATTCTGCTGAAAAAGAGAAATTGTCCTAAGACTTTTGAAGGCTCTGAAAAAAACAGAACAGTAAGAGGACTGTCTCTGTTTGTGTAGAAGCAGTGAGTCTGACCAGGGAACTGGGGTACTGGAATGTGACCAATAGTTGGGAATGCAACCAGTTTCCTTCACCTGTTCCTTCTGGTATGGTTTCTAGGTGCCAGTTTAATCAAACAAGGTGATTATCTGATGCTTTGATTGATAATTATCAAACATTTTTGAGAGTAAATACTGTTGCTTATCAGGGATCCTTACTGGCTCACATAGTTCCTTTTGAAGATTTTTCTATCAGGCAGGATCTTATCTTCCTACCTTTCGAATTTTTAGCCCCATGTTATCTCTTTTGAGAGGTTGATACCTATCTTCAAAGTGGCTGGAAGCAAATCAAAATCAGTTTGTGAAACTTGTAAACAAAACTCCCAGTTTCAGAGATTCACCTTATGTATGTCCTTTATTAAACCTTCCCTCCTCATGCAAGAAAGCCCAGCATAGCACCTACACATGCAAAATGCATTTCTGGTGGCCAGGAACATAGACTTTTCCCCAGGTACTTTCTCTGACTTGGGTCAGCTTTGGAGAATTGGTTCTCTGGGAGTTTCCAAAGCCCATAGGCAAGCAATGCGCACACTGACTCCCTCAGAACAGATGGGGAATAGTTGCCCTACTAAATACCAAGGAAATCACCTGTGGCACAAGCCATTATCTCCTGAATTCTGGGTGTGCTCACAAGATGGTACCAAGTGCTCAGCTATGAGGTAGAAATTCCTCACAGCTCAGTTGTCTCTCCTGTTCGTTAGTGCTATCACTCACTTAATGTAGAACAACTACACAAAGATCCACTTTACATCATGACTTGCTTGGTGATGTTTCAGGGATTCTCAGTTTCATAGAATCGTAGAATCAATAAGATTGGAAAAGACCTCAAAGATCATCAAGTCCAATCTGTCACCCAAGACCTCATGACTACTAAACCAAGTGCCACATACAATCCCCTCTTCAACACCTCCAGGGACGGTGACTCCACCACCCCCCTGGGCAGCCCATTCCAATGGCTAACTACTCAATTTCCATCCTTATTTGCTGCCTCAGACCTCAGCATCCATCTCTCACTCCGGTGATCCAGTGCCTATGGATACCAAGAGAGGGCTAATTTGCTCAATAATTTAAACAGTGACTGGAAATAATTAAGGAGGTAACTGTAAACAAGATGACCACCAACAGATAATCAGAGTAGGACAAAATGGTAGTGTCAGCTCACGTAGAATGACAGCTGTGGTGCAGCCATGCACTGTGACAGAAAAAAAAATTGCAAGGCAATAGAAAAATATGTACATATTTTTCAAGTGAAAAATTCTACATTTTTTCTTCAGGGTGATGGTAAAGGAAGAACACCTCTTGTTAAAAAGGTCAGTCATCATAAACACAAGTTTTTATATTTAAAACAAAGTAGAGGGAAATTGGTATTTTCTGTCAAAATTGTTGAAAAGTTGATTTCTCTTTAAGTTTTGACAAACATTTCAACTGATCTCTTAGAAACATAATGTTTTGCTGGTCACTAATGATGCCATTTCATTAGTACTTGTGGACTGTTAACCAGGAAACAAAACTGTTAAATGAATGACTCATTTCATAAGCTTTAGATGCAAATTCCTCAATATATAAGCAGCTTGAATAGCAGCTACTTAACGATAGCTTTTAATTATTCTCAAAAATGTGATAAGCTAAGGCCATGTTTATTTGGCTAATGCAAGGCATGGTCAATCATCCCAGCTTCATGCATCTTCCTGCAGCTATGTACCTAAATCACTAGCTAGCACCAGGTGCTTTCTGACCTCCTTCTCCATAAATATTGCAGTGGTGTGTCTGCTACAGGCTCCTTGCTGTGTTTCAGATCATATAGTGGAGGACATGTGACCTTTCTCAGACAGACCAACTCAGACTCTCAGATGCTGCTTCCTCCTTCCTTGATGGCTGGTTTGGCAAGTGGGATGACTTTCCATCCACTCTGCACAGGGAGATGAGGTTGCTGAGTACAGACCAAATGCCTGTCTGCAGTGTTGGCTCCCTGCCTTCCCATTCACTGGCAAAGGGTGTTACAACATGGCAACTGGGATTTAGTTTCCATAGAATTTTGGATTTCCACTGTGTGGTAGATAAAAAATCACAGCCTGCTGATGGACAGAGAAAATAAGACATTTTATGGTTCACTTTTCTTATTGCCATAGGATATGCCGAAGTAGCTCAGTACTGAAGCCACAGACTGGCTTCCATGCTTCCGAGTGACTTCATTTTTATTTCTTTCACTATCCCTTCACAAGGGGAGGAGGAATGGGGGCTGGTGATAAAAGTTTAAAAAGGAGGAAATACACTTCACTGAATTACTGAATTAAATGCAAAGTATACTTTCTTCCCAGTTCAATTTGATATTAAATTTTAATCTGCTATGTAGGGTTTAAAGATTTATTGTGTATTTTGTTTTCAGGAAGAGTTTCACAGGAGGAAAAAAAAACAAACACCAAAACCAAACAAAAAACCCTCCACTTGTCCAGTGAATAGTATCAGTTTATGTTCTTAAATGTCCAGATTTTGTTGGAGAGCAGACAGCTGAAGTCATGTCTGCAAGATCTGTGGGATGTAATGAGTGCAGTTGAGTAAACTCTTTCTATTCATCATCCAAAGAACTGGAAGTAGGTCCACAGCTGTGAATTTTATGGGACAGAATTAATGCTTTTTTCTCCAGTCTCTGTACCTTAGGGGATCTGAAAAATTCCATGGGATGTCACTTAAACTGAAGAGCTGTTTGTCTTCTTCTTTGCTTACCTCCCAGAAAATGTGGTGTTCACTGCCTTCCCTCTGCTCTTTCCTCTTTACAGTTCTACAGCTTCTCCCTTGAGAAGAGCTTTGGAGTGAGAATATAGACTGCTCCCAGGGAGGTGTTAGAGGTTGACTTGGAAGAATAATATGTCTGAGCAGTAGAAATTAGATATAGGATGAAATAGATGAGGCATGACCTTGTGAAACACAGCTAGGAAAGTTGCAATATCAGACAGAATACTCATTGAAATTCTTTGCTCCCTTTGAGATAATATTTCCCCACTGTTTGAAAATTATCTTCTATAAACATATTTCAGCAAATCTGAAGGGATATTATGATTGTTTTTCTGGGTAAGTATTTCTTGTAGGAATAATTAAATTGAAGGCATGGATATGTGCATAGATACTAAGTCATTGCGTTGTAAAATGGTGTGTGCTTGTACACTGAGCTGCTCCTAGTCTGATTCCAGTGACTGCGCTTTGGTCTTATTTGCTCTTATATTGCTCTGGAGCTTGAGGCCAGGGACTTGGTAAGGCGCAACATCATATGGGCGTGAGATCCTGCAGGACTGCAGTCCACAGGAAGAGCATCTTTTGGTGCTGATGTTTTTCCATGTGAAATTATGTTCTAGAAGGCATCCTTGTTCTCATGAGCAATCACTTGACATATTGTTAACTAAATTTCTACTAAGTACTTGCATCTCTAAGCAGGCTTGTTTGATTTCTCATACTTTTAAAAGGCCTCAGCAAGTTTGCTGATGATGTAAAACTGGGGTGGTAGCTGACACCCCATCAGGCTGTGCAGCCATCCAGCGAGATCTGGACAGCCTGGAGAACTGGATGCAGGCAAACCACAGGAAGTATAATGAGGACAAGTGCAGGGTCCTGTGTCTGGGGAGGAATAACAGCAGGCACCAGTACAGGTTAGGGGCTGCCCTGCTGGAAAGCAGCTCTACAGAGAAAGACTTTGGAGTGCTGGTGGATAGCAAGTTCTCCATGGGACAACAATGTGCCCTTGTGGCCAAGAGAGCCAATGGTGTCCTGGAGTGCATCAAGAACAGTGTGTCCATCAGGTCTGGGGAGGCTCTTGTCCCTCTCTACTCTGCTCCGGTGTGACCACACCTGGAAGACTGCATCCAGTTTTGGGCTCCCCAGTTCAAGAAAGACAGATAACTGCTGGAGAGAATCCAATGGGGAGCCACAAGGATGGTTAGGGGTCTTGAGCATCTCTCCTATGAAGAGAGACTGAGATCCCTGGGGCTATTTAGTCTTGGGAAGAGAAGACTGAGAGGAGATCTCATCAATGAGTATAAATATCTGAGGGGTGGGTGTCAAGTGGATGGGGCCAAGCTCTTTTTGGCGGTGCACAGTAATAAGACAAGGAACAATGGATTCAAGCTTGAATATAGAAGATTTCACCTCAACATGAGGAGAAACTTCTTTACAGTGAGGGTGATGGAGCACAGGAACAGGCTGCCCAGGAAGGTTGTGGAGTCTCCTTCTCTGGAGATTTTCAAAACCCACATGGATGCATTCCTGTACAGACTACCTTAAGTGATCCTGCTTTCTCAGGGGTTTGGACCCTATGATCTCTTGAGATCCCTTCCAACCTCTAATATGCTATGATACTGTGATATTGTGATTATTTTTGCTTTGCACATCAATACCCATGTTGCAGGGCAGAGATTCTTAGAGGCTCTTGTCTGCTGGCTACACTTCTCAAGGGTCTCTGTGTCCCTGGAGCTCACCACAGAAGGGAAAAAAAATTTTAAAAAAAAATCATATGAAAGCTTCAAATGCATTTGGATTCTTGTTCTGAGAGGCCCCCTTTTTACAGAAAGAGTGCAGAAGCAGACAGGTATTTTGCCCTGTCCTGGACACTGTCACGTGTTTTCCTAGTGAAAGAAAAAAATAGTTATAAGCATGTGCCATCTTACTCGATTCTTACTCTTCTACTTTCAAATTGCTCTGTCAGGCAGCGCGAGAATACCTGTGGTGCACTGAGCCATTATGGCTTCATACATAGCTGGTTTAATCCCTCTCAGCTCCTGTAAAAGGAGATGTACCTCCACAGTTCTCCAGAACACGTCTTTCCAGGGGTGCTGACGGACCATCCATTTTGATCTGGCCATATCTGGCACCAGACCAGATCTGCTTTCATTAATAGATAACCAAATCAAACAAAGCCTGAAACCTTTCACATAAGAGACTACAGCAAACCAAACCAAGTTCACACAAATCTGTAAGGCTGACTTTGCAGCTAAGCGTCCTACAGTAAGTTAATAAGGAAGATTTCTTTTTGTTTGCTTTAAAGAACACAGATTACAAGGTAATATGGGGAAGAGTTTTATGGTGGTTTGCTTTTGATGAAATACTGAATTAATCTCTCATGTACCTATATATCACCTTACTGTTTGTATGTTTCTGATCTATTGAATGGAGTTTTGTTCAAAGACAAGAACATAAAGAGTTCATTTATGTACAGTACAGTGAAGGAATGAGGAAAGCAATTGTTCTGTAGGACTTTATCTCTTTTCTAAGCCAGGTCTGTTGGTGAAAGGAGACACAAACTCAGGTAAGGAAAACGATGTAATACGCTCTCTCTTGGTTCATTGTCACAACTGCTGATTTATCTCTCTTTGTTTTGTGAATTCGTTTTATTATTATTTTGAGTTTGATTATACTTAAATTTCTCTGAAAAGCTCATTAATTGATTAACTGTTGTGTGGAAAGTACTCTAACTTCCCACCAAACAGCTGCGTGGAGAGTTACTGCCTTTCTTTACTAAAGAACAAAGCAACAGTTTGAATTACCACTGTTTATTTTTCTAAACAAGGCACAAAAAATCATAACAGCACATGTGGTTGAAAATATAAATTAGAAAAGAGGTGCAGATTTTAGTTCAGATTTTAAAAAATAGATAGAATCTTATGGAGTAGTATTTTAAAATACATATTTTGCTTTTCAAACTTCCCATTGGGTTTTGAGGTTTCTTTGAGGAAAAACAAAATTATAATGTCTACTCTAACAGCCCATCAAATTTAGGATTGTTTCAATTTCTTGATGGGTGGAAAAAATCTTTTGCTTTTTTCAATGAATAGATAGTTTTTCTGGAAAATGTTTTTTTTCAAGTTTACTAAGCATTACAATTTTCTGATGATTGCCTATAACCTTCTGCCTAATCAAATAAAGTTGGGTCACTAGTAGGAGAAATGCAGCTGGCTGATCTGTCTTCAGGTAGTCTTTGAACAGTGATGATTTGCAGTACATACAAGCTATTCAAAACTTGAAACAATAAAAAGCTGAAGGAAATATTCACAGCAGCAAAACACTCATGCAAAGAGGATTTATAGCCATGTGAAAATTAATTGGTTACAGGGTAATATATGGGGCTGCTTGTTCTTAAGTTCCTTCTTATTGTTTTACGTGAACTAGAGGAAGGGATGTCTCATGCTTTTAGTCTTCCTAGAAAATATTTTTAAGAATACTTCTAAGAAATGAAGAGCAACAACAGGTCTTTATTTGTCATTCATAAATATTTATAAGCAACTTCTTAAACACAAACAATATGCAGTACTCCCACTATGTGGCAAAAAAAGCCATTGTGACTTCTCACCCTGAAATGTTAACTGAATTATTGGTAAGTGTGCATCATGCACTATTACCCCTTTCCAGATACGTAGCTCAGCAATTTTGTATTATGTAGTGAATTTGTAGAATGTGCATAAGAAAAAATGTCTCTCTCAGTATATACACAACTGTAAGTGATAGTTTCTTGAGCTTTTTTACCTGTCCATGTGCTGTAGATGGACACCTTCGCTATGGACAAGACCATATTAATGCACCTAATCCTTGTATGCCTGGCAACTGGGAGCACCCAGGGGTGCTACTGTGAGCATTACCCATGGGGGTCATGGTCTGCCTGTTCTGCAACCTGCAATTATGGCACACAAACCAGGCACAGGTAGGGCCAAATGATCTCACTACTTCTATGTTTCTGTTCATTCCCTAAGAAAATGCTGCTTCTGAGGTGGGGCACTTGTGTCTGAAAGTTCAGTGTCCATAATATAGAGAAACAAATTGTCATATCCAACTGTTTATCAGATGAATAGATTATATTTTAATCGAACATTTTGAAATTACAAATGTAACTATGTGGAGCATCACAGTGTCTCCAAATGAAGCTATATCTGCCAACACATTTAGCGAGGAGGGAAAGGCCTGGTCCTATGACAGCCTTGTCAGCAGTGTTTATTGAGCACTGCGTGCGTGCAGGACAGGTGCTCAGTGTCCCACTCCAGGAGATCTGCTGAGTGCAGAGAAATGCTGCAGCAGGGGTGATCTCCAGCATGGCAAGCCTACAGAAAGTTCCTCCCTGCATAATTAATTTTAAGACCACATAAAAATTCAATAAGTATTCAGCATTACCAAATTAGATGTAATTAACTGGTATACTCTAAAGTTGTAAGAAATACCCTCTTTTTAACCTGGCTCCCTCCAGTAGCTACTCTCTGGGAAATTGAAGTGACGTGGATCAAAAATAATTGCTCTGTAAACTTAAGACATTTTGATTCGTCTTTTAATCAGCATTCTACACCTACTTACTATCTCTATTTTTTTTTTTCCCTTGGACTCAAATAATTTCCTTTATTCGCCTTCATCCGCAGTTAAAATGCATCTCTGATCTGTCTGTGATTCCTCTCTATGATAACTTGTTAAATTTTTGTAGGCAGATAAGAATGGATGAATATTATAGCCAAAATTTCTGCAACCAGCTGTGCACAAAGCAGGAATCTCGTGCATGTAACCAGCAAACATGTCCTATCCACTGTCGGCTTGGGGACTTTGGCCCTTGGTCAGAATGTGATCCATGCATTAATAAACAAGTAGGTAGAAATTTTACTACATGGGTTAAAAGCAATAAATCATGCTTAAGAGAGCTTTTTGTTTCAGACATTTAACTTCACGGTAGTTTATCTGTAAAATAGCAGTTTAAGTTAACATAGGAAATTAGTTACGAATTACAACAGTAGAAGATAGAGACAAGAAGTTAAAACAAGCAGATCAAAACAGAAAGGTGATTTAGTAGAGTAAATCCACTTATGAGAACTTGCTTCTCAAGTTCTGTAATCACAATGATGATTATTCTACATAAAGGATAAATGAAGCTGTAGAGTTTGCATGTCTGTTTAAGCAGGAGACAGTCTTTAGATTATCCATAGCATTCTGTATGTTCTGGGCAAGAAAAATAGAAGCAAATACTCTGTTAAAAAGAGTTAACCATCCATCAAATCCCAACCACAACTGGCTGGAAGTATTCAGGCTATATCTTTAATTGGGTAGTTGGGATCAATTTGAGATTGCTGTAAGAATCAAAGCATTATCTTCCCAACTTTTATAGGCTAAATCAAAATGAGGTGGACGTGCTTAACCTCTGTGGGAAAAAGCCCCAGGATGATGCATTTCCCTCTTGATCTTGTATCTCTTGGCTGATGTTAGACATCAAGGTCAGACAGCAGAAAGGGAAGAGGTGAAAAGTCAGGTTCAAGTAGACTTGGCTTAAAGATGCCAAGTCCTGGTAAATGTGAGGTTGAAGGAGGCAGGGGGGAGCAGGGTGTAGATTGTTTGTAGCAGTTATGCTGCTGGTGGATCTGAGCTTTGAGGCTGACCATGATAGCAGCTCTGAGTATCTGTGCAGACAGCTTACAGCTCTCTGAATGCCCTGCTCTGCTTCTGACATCCATGTCTGAAATAGATCTTGAAAAATGAGTAAATTATTATGTCTCTATAAACATACATAACTTTTGATACCTGTGCAGGAGAAGGAGGACATGAAGAATCTGTTCTAGGTATGAGATGTAAATCATCCTGTGATGTTCCCTTTCTGCAAGTGTGGCGCACGGTATGAGAGCAGAGCAGGGAGAAACTGTGAGAGAGTATGAGCTAAGCAAAAAAGCTTTAAGAGCTGAAAGGGGATATTGCTCTCAGTTGAATTGATGTATTTTGGTAATCAGTATCTCCTTAAATGGGCGAGTTTCTTTCTTACATATCTTTATATAGTTGTGTTGTTCATTTTTATTAACTTATATATTGATGAAGCATACTTGCTTCATCAATATATAAGTTAATAAAAATAATAATTTTCCCCTCCAAGTTATAAAGATCCTTTCTTGAGGCTTGTATAAATGTAAACAACCACCAGAATAAGGATTAATGACTTCCAAGGCAAGTGTGAAGACTAGTGTAATCAAGTTCCCAGTGAGGAGGCGGGATGAAGAAGTGGAAGCTCACAAAAATGACATAGTGAGTATTATGGATCCCAAATAGTACACAAGGAAGCACTATTTTGAACTCAAAATCTTTCACATGGTCTGGTGTTGCTCCTCACACTCTCACTTCATAACTACTCAGTTACTAACTTTTACTACACATCATTCTGCATTATTTTACTCTAGGGCGTGTCTCTAGAGAGTGAAGTAACAGAAGTCTGCAAGCAAATATGCTTTTCCAAATAGGGAAAATCCACAGAGGAGGAACTGTTCAGTCAGTTGCATGCCAACACATCTAATCAGCAGTCCCTTGAAGTAGAGTGGAGAACATCTGAAGTAGTTTGTCTAGCAGCCTCCAGCTTTGTTGTTCTTGATGGAGAGTACTGAATAGGAGAACGAAAACCCACCAAGCTCCAGACTTTGTTCCCAGTTCCTCTTTAGTAACAGAAACTTTCAAGAAAACCACTTTTATCCTCCCCAGTCACCCTGTGCTTATCAGACAAGAGGCCTCATGTGTTGGGAGGCAAGCCAACTGTTTTGGGAGTGGGGATATGTACTACTGTCAAGGTATTTCTATTTTAATAGGGAAGATAAAGAAAATGAAAAATCTCTGTAAACCTCTTCACCCACCATTTCCTATCATATCTTTAAAAGTCAAGATACAGGGATTGAACTTTATTCCCGCAGTGATATAGCCCAGGTTGTGGAGTGCTCAACTATATATGCTCCTTCAGAGCTATTGAGACCCTTGGATTGCTATTTCCTACCTGCCTTATGTGGGATAAAGGTGCGGTAGGAATTAAGGACAAAAATAACCAATTATTTCTTTCAGGATTCTGCTGTTTATAAAGATTGGGCAGGACAGAGGCATGTGGCTCTGCCTCAGGGAGCACCTAGCTACAAAAACTGTTTACATAAACAACACTTCTTTTGTTTCCTATGCCTGTCAGTTTCGTGTCCGGACACTCCTGCAACCATCCCAGTTTGGGGGTCAGACCTGTACTGAGCCACTGGTGGATTCCCGCCCATGCTTCCCAACTAAGACCTGCAACATAGTGGACATTGATTGCAAGAATAAATTCAAATGCAGAAGTGGTAATGCAAATCTTCTCTGAATAACTACTGCATTACTAGATAGCTGAAAGACTAGACATTGACATTAAAAAAAAAAAAAAAACACACCCAAAAAAACACCCAAAAGGTCCAAATAATGCAGTTCTTGTGTATTGCAAGCACAAATTCCAGGGGGAGAAGCATGAAGTAAAGACTGACTGCAAGATCATAGGATCACAGGATGTTTGGAGTTGGAAGAGAGCTCCAGACAGGCTATGGGGATCCTGTTCCAGTGCTCTATGACCCTCACAGAACTAGATGTAGTACTCTAGATGAGGTCTCACCAGGGCGGAGTAGAGGGGGAGGAGAACCTCCCTCAATCAGCTGGACACACTCATCTTAATGTACCCCAGGATCCCATTGGCCCTCTTGTCCACAAGGGCACATTGCTGTCCCAGGGATAACTTGTTGTCCACCAGCACTCCCAGGTCTTTCTCCACATTGCTGCTCTCCAGCAGATCACCTCCTAACCTGTACTGCTGCAGTTTAGTATTCCTTCCTATGTGCAGGATTCTGCACTTATTCTTGTTGAACCTCATTAGGTTCCTCCACGGCCAGCTCTCCAGTCTGTCCAAGTCTTGCTGAATGGCTGCACAGCCTTCAGGTGTCTCAGCCAAGCCTCCCAGTTTGGTATTGTCAGCAAACTTGCTAAGCAGATATTTTGTCTGTCTCCTCATCAATGTCATTGCTGAAGATGTTGAACAGGACTGGACCCAGCACTGATCTCTGGGGGACTCCACTAGTTACAGCTCTCCAGCTGGACTTGGTGCCACTGACTACCACTCTTTGCACTCTATTGTGTAACCAGTTCCTAATCCATCTCACTGTCTGTTCTTCTATCCCACACTTCCTGAGCTTGCTCACAAGGATGTTATGGGAGACAGCATCAAAAGTCTTGCTGAGGTCAAGGTAGACTACATCCACTTGTCTCCCTGCATCTACCCATTCTGTTGCACCATCACAGAAGGCTATCAGATTAGTCAAGCATTATTTCCCCTTGGTAAATCCATGCTGACTGCTCCTGATCATCATCTTCTCTTCCAAGTGCCTAGAGATGACCTCCAGGATGAGCTACTCCATCATTTTTCCACAGATGGATGTGAGGCTGACTGGTCTGTAGTTTCCTGGAGCCTCTTTCTTGCCCTTTTTGAAGACTGGAGTGACATTGGCTTTCCTCCAGTCCTCAGACACCTCACCTGTCTGCCAGGATTTTTCAAAAATGATGGGGAGTGGTAGAGCGACGTCAACCAACTCTCTCCCCATGGACTCAATGAATGTTCAGTTTACGTAACTGATCCCTAACACAGTCTTTCTTGGCTAGTGGAGAGTCTTCCCTCCTCCAGTATTCTTCTTCATTCTGGGTCTGGAATTCATGGGGGGAGTTCAGTCTTAGGAGTAAAGACTGAAGCAAAGAAAGCATTCAGCAACTCTGCCTTCTCTGCATCCTCAGTAGCCAGGTCTGCCTCCTCATTCAGCAGTGGGTCCACACCTCTATTCTTCCTTTTCCTACGGACATATTTGAAGAAGCCCTTCTTGTTCTCTTTTACTTCCTTTGCCAGTTTTAGTTCTAAGAAGACTTTGGCCTTTGTTGCCTTCCTACATGCCCTAGCAACTACTCTATAGTTCTCCCAAGTGACAGGTCCCTTACATGAACTGTAAGTTTCTTTCTTCCATGAGATTTCCTTCAGAAGCTCTTTGCTCATCCATGCAAGTCTCCTAGGTCATCTACCCTATTTTTTACTCAGGTGAACATACATATCTTGGGATTAGAGGAGGTGGCGTTTAAAAATTGACTGACTTTCTTGGGCTCCTTTACCCCCAGAGTCTTAGCCCATGGGATTCCTGCAAGTGTATCTCCGAGGATTATAAAGTCTGCCCTCTGGAAGTCCAGGGCTGTAATCTTACTGTCCTGCTTTTACCCTGTATAATACTAAACTTCACCATGTCATGATTACTGTCATCAAGGCTTTTCCTGACCTTAACGTCCCCAAGCAGTCCTTCTCTATTAGTTAATACAAGGTTCAGCAGTGTGTTTCTCCTAGTTGGCTCCTCCACTGCCTGCATCAAGAAGTTATCATTGACACATTGCAAGAGCCTTTTGGACTGGCTGTTCCTGGCTGTGTGGGTTTGCCTGCACATGTCAGGGTGACTGAAGTCACCCAAGAATACCAAGGAGTCTGTAGTAGAGGCTGCCTCCAGTTGACGGTAGAAGGCTTTATCAGCATCTTCTGGTGGTCTATAATAGACCACCACAACAATTTCACCTATGTTTCCACATCCCTTAATTCTTACCCACAAGCTTTCCACCTGTTCTACCTCCCTCTGCAGGTAGAACCCAACATATCCACATTCCACCTCTACCTTGCCTTGTTGATCTTTCCTGAAGAGTACATAGCCATCCATGACAGCACTCCAGTTGTGGGAGCTCTCCCACCATGTTTCATTGATTCCAATTATATCACAGTCATGAAACCTAACACAGATCTCCAACTATTGCTGGTTATTCCCCATACTCTGTGCATTGGTATATAAGCATTTGAGAGAGAGAGACTTAATTCATTATTTTTCACTCCTGCTGTCTGACCACGCCCAGCCACCTCCATGGCCACCAACCTACCAGTGAGCCCTGCATGTGCTGATGTTTCCTTGTTGGCTGTTACTATGACATGAGCCTCTGGCTCATTTCTGTGGTACTTAGACTGTGTTGCCGGGTCCCCAGCATGCTTAAGGCCCTTAATAGTTCCCCACCCCTCCCACCCTGGTGTGTTGTCCCTCAGCCTATCACATGATGGCCTGGTAATATCATTAACCCCCTTCTTTTTCTCATCTGCATGATCCCCAGGTTCTTCTGTGAGTTCTAACTCCTCAAAAGCTCTTGCATCTCCCTCATCACATGGCTCATTTTGCTGTAGGTCCCCTGAAGTACCAGTGGAGCTGGCACACCACCTCTCGAGCATTCCAGGCTTGTTCCCACTGAGCCTGTTTTTGCCCCTTCTTCCCTTTGAATCTAGTTTAAGGCTTGATTAATGAGCCCAGCCAACCCCTGTGATGCAAAACTGGTCTCCCATTGTGGGAGATGCACCACATCTGCTGCCAGCAGACCTGGCACCATGTGCCCCATAATCATAAAACAAAAAGTCCTGTTCGAGGCACCAGGCTCAAAGCCAGGAATTGATCTGGTGAGTCTTTCTCAGTCTTTCTGGGTTGGTCCCTGCAACTGGGAGAATAGAAGAGAACACTACCTGTGCTCCTCCTTTGACCAGTTGACCCAAGGCCCTGTAGTCTCTTTTGATAGACCTCAGCTTCCTTTTTTCAAGGTCGTCATTACCTAGCTGGAAGGTCAATAATGGGTAATAATCTGTGGGCTGTATCAGGCTAGGAAGCCTTCTTCCCACATCCTTAACCCAGGCCCTAGGGAGACAGCAGACTTCCCTTTGAAGTGGGTCAGGTCTGCATATTGGACCTTCTGTTCCCATCAGAAGGGAGTCTTTTTTTTTTTTTTTTTTTTTTTTTTGGTCGAAGATATTTGTATGCTAGGCTTGGTCTTCTTTAATCTTGGGAACACTTCCAAGACAGATGATTCATCATTCTCATTGTCTGGCTGCACTTGCAGGACACTATACCTCTTCTGCAAGGGCACCTGGGGGGCTGGGGGAATTACTGAAGCAACACTCCCGCCATGCTGGGCAAGAACCTGTTGCCACTCCCCCCTCTTGTGGGGGAGGTGGGATGTGGGCAAAGGAGGAGTTTGTTTTCTGCCTTGACCACTAACTTGCCTCCACTCCCTCAATTTCCTTGGGTGGGATTAAGGATTTCCTTTGTATTAGTAGTAATTTATTAGTAGTGGTTTCTTCTCTAACTAAAAGTGCAGCCTCTAGCCTGGGATGTCAATATCATTACTATAGCTAGACAACTGTATTTCTTTGCACAAATTTTGCATGTACAAACATATCTGTAGAGTTTTTCTGAACATGAACTGATACAATTATTATTAAATTTGTGGGTATTTATTGTTTGCTTTAATTTAAACATATCTCATAAGACTCAAAATAACTTTACCCACATATCCTTTTGCTAGACCTTAAATTAAGCCTTTGCAGCTTTAAAACAAAGCAAAACTGTCAGAACTGAAACAACTGTTTCTTATTGGAATAATCTAGGAATTATATTGCCTCATTGTTAATTCCTAGGGCAAGTTCACACCTTTACTAGGGGAAAAGACAGACTGCCCTTTTCTGCATTCAGACGTCACAAATAATTGCTTCAAATTTCTTGCTGCTGCTGTTTCTCTCATGCAGGTCGCTGCATTGCAAAAAAATTGGAATGTAATGGAGAAAATGATTGTGGGGATAACTCTGATGAAAGAAATTGTGGCAGGATAAAGACTGTGTGTAACAGAAAATATGAGGTCATCCCAGGTGTGCAGTTAATTGGCAGTGGGTAAGCCAACTTTGCTTATTTTTCATTGACTTGAGATTGTTGTCTCATTAATTTACATAAATAAGATAATTCCCAATTACCATGTGAGATTGTCCTCTTACGAAAAAAATCTCCCAAATCCAACCTAAGAAGAAATTATAAAAATGCATGCAACCCATCAGGCTGGGACTTTGCCACTGTATCTGCCAGTCATGCTCTGCACTGATGGTGCACTAGGTGAAGAGCTGTCGGGAAATACTGCTGCCTGAGTGAGCCCTCCCGCCTCAGAGCAACCAGAGCATCAAGTACTGGTAACTTCCATCTCAGTTCTGTCAAGTTGCTTGGAAATTTTGAGCATATACCTCTATGGCTGTTTTTTAGTCTGTGATACATTTCACGCAATACCAACCATCATGTCATTCATTATATTGATTAAAGAAGCATAAAACCTAACCATGGAATACCTGGCCCAGGCAGTCTTGCATTTTTAATTGAATTTTGAACTCAGCCCACTCTGATAACTCATAGTAGAAAGGGAGAGCTGCTTGTTCATTTTCCTTGGACATTTTTGCATGTTCTCTGATTGAGAGTAGGGGATCTTCCTAATATTTACAAATATCAAAGGGGTGGGTGTCAGGAAGATGGGGACAGACTCTTCTTAGTGGTCCTCAGTAACATGACAAGAGTTAATAGGCATAAACTTGAAAACAGGAAGTCCATCTAAATGTAAGAAAGAACTTCTTTACTTTGAAATTGGCAGAGCACAGGAACAGGCTGCCCAGAGAGGTGGTGGAGTCTCCATCTCTGGAGACTTTAAAGACCTGCCTGGATGTATTCCTATGTGATCTGCTTGAGGCGATCCTGCACTGGTAGGGAGGTTAGACTTGATCTTCAGAAGTCCCTTCAACCCGCTGCCATTCTGTGGTTCTGCGATTGTCTCATGCTGATATTGTGATTATCTGAAGGACAGATAATGCCAATTATGATGGAAGGTAAGATACAGGATTGCTAATGCAGTATTTGCCAGGTGAATTCATTGTAAATAAAAAGTTCTTGTAGAGGAAATTCTCTCAGAGCAGTAACATAATGCAGATGCTCACACTGTTTCATTCAAATGAGCAAAATCTTCAGTGCAGCTATATACTATTAACAGTTTCAAGTCTATGTCTTTCTGGGATTGGTTATTATAAATATTTTTATTATATTATATTATTGTTATTATTATATTATATTATAGTTATTGTAAATATTATTGTTGTTAGATTTAACATTGTGGCGGGAGAAAGCAGAGGGGAAGTTCTTGGCAACTCATTCAATGGAGGACAATGTGCAACAGTGAAGCGCAATGAAACAAGGAAATCATACCGTGTTCCTGCAAACCTGGAGGCTGTCAGCTTTCAGGTATTCTCAAGCAGCAACTCCTTGCTGAAAAGCTGTTGCCACAGTCACAGTACAAGTTCTGTGCTCAAGTCCTAGGCTGTAATGTGTGTTTTAGAACAAGATTTCAGGTGATGTGTAGAAATGTGCTATGCTGAGCACTCAGGTGTCTCTACTCATGCCTTTCAGAATTGTTTTTACTCACTACATCATAGAAAGCACTGGGTTGGATGGACCTCTAGAAGTGAAGTCATCTTGTCCAACCCCCTTGCGGTTAGCAGGGGCATCTCAAATGAAATCAGGCTGCTAAGAGCCCCATCACATCCTGGCTTTGTATGCCTCCACCACCTCCCTGGGCAACCTCTTCCAGTGTTTCACCATGCTCATGGAAAAAAACTTTGTAGTAAAGAACTTCTCCCTAAATCTACCCTTCTCTGGTTCATTGCCCATGGTCCTGCTGCTACTTGCCTTTGTAATCAGTCCCTCCCAGCTTTTTTGTGAGACCCCTGCAGGTACTGTAAGGCTGCTCTGGGCTTCTCTCCTGATTCCACATGGCTGTGTCTATGTCTTTGTTCTGACTTGGTACCAAAGATCTTATTCCTAACCCTGACATAATCTGGCTGGAGGCTCATTCAAGTCCAAAACTCATTTCAGATTCACTGCTTTAGGGCACAGCTCCTCTCTGAGCCATTTCAACCCCTCAATCCTACCTGTTTGCTGCTCAGACCCTCCAAAGAACAGTAAAGAGAGGAGAAAGACCCTGAGTCTGAGGCCGGAGAACAAGAAAACACACAGACTGGGAAGGAGACTTGAAAAACAGGCCTGTGACAAAATGATCCTAGCTTGTATCTTTTTAAAAATCTGTCAATCAATTATTTTTTTCAGACCTTTTAAGGCGCTCATGGTTTAATGGCTATGGTGGTGTTAGTTGATAGTTGGACTCCATGACCTTAGAGGTTTCTTCCAACTGAAACTATTCTGCGATTTTTATCCCCCAGGGTTTTAGCAGCCCCATAAATTAAGCAGATCTAGAGAAGGGGAAAAAACCCAGCATCTTTCAAACACCCACAGGGATTTACCTGAGACTGAGAGAGTCATTCGCCATTGGAATGAGCTGCCCAGGGAGGTGGTGGAGTCCCCATCCCTGGAGATGTTCAAGAGGGGATTGGACGTGGCACTTGGTGCCATGGTTTAGTCATGGGGGTCCGTGGTGACAGGTTGGACTTGATGATCTTTGAGGTCTCTTCCAACCTTGGTGATTCTGTGATTCTGTCTGGGATTCTGTGATCTGAGAAATGAGTAATTTCTGAACTGATGATGAAGTTGTCTTGGTGCTTTGTACAACAGCACCACTGAGGTTTACCAAATTCAGCAGGCCAGTTTGCTCCCAGTTATTTTCCACCTACCCTTAGTTCATCATGCAGTATGAGTGCTAACATTGCAAGTAGAGTCTCAGATTCCTTTCTAGAAACTTGCAAATTATTCCTAGGCTTTGGAACACAGAGGTGGGGAATTTTAGAAGAATCCATTATGTGCTGTAGTGATTTAACCCCAACTGGCAAACATGCACCACACAGCTGCTTGCTCATTCACCCCACAGTGGCATGGGGGAGGGAACTGGAAGGGTAAGAAAAACTTGTGAGTTGAGATAAAGGCAATATAATAAGTAAAACAGAAGATACATCCATAAATTAAGCAAGATAAGGAGTTAATTCTCTACTTCCCATCGGCCAGCAGATGTTCAGTCATCATGCATAATGACTATTTTGGAAGAAAAAAGGCCATCATTCCCAATGCCCCCACTTCCTTCTTCTTCTCCTCAATTATATACATTGGGGATGATGTCATATGGAATAGAATATCTTTTTGGTCAGTTGGAGTCAGCAGTTTTGTCCGTGTCCCAGCTTCTTGTGCTCTCCCAGCTTTCTCCCTGATGGGGTGAGAAGCAGAAAAATATTTGACACCATGTAAGCACTGCTCAGAAGTAACTAAAATATCCCTGACTTGTTAACATGGTTTTAAGTACAATTCCAAAATACAGCCCCATATTAGCTACTATGAAAATAATTAACTCTATCCCAGCAGATGTTTTTTTTTTTTTCTTGTATAAATGCTTTATTGGTAAGTCTGCTTTTCATCTTGTATTCATTCCTCCTATTCAGCTTCATCAGCTACTCTTTCACTTTTTAGCTTACTACTATGACTCAAATAATCTCACATGTTTCTTCCATAAATAAATAAATAAACAAACAAATAAATAGAATCAATAATTCATTGCTTGATAGATTTATGTTTTGGATTATTGTTTGGGTAAATGTGGTTTGTTTTACTGAATTTCCAGGTAATAGATGAGGAGGATGATGTAGCATCAGATTTCTACAACGATTTAACTCCCCTGAGTGATAGTGCTCATGGAAGTAGTTCATCTAATCGTGCTGGTCAAAGATCCTCTGGTATCCCATTTTTATTCTCAAGAAAGACGAAGGTTAAAGTCACATCATCTTCCTCCTTCAGGAAGGCCATTGAAGCTTCATATGAAAAGGTAATTGTATGCTGCCTCCAGTTTCTTCCTTTCACTCTACTTCACAGAATCACAGAATCAGCCAGGTTGGAAGAGACCTCCAAGATCATCAAGTCCAATAATCAATTAGACCATGACATTAAGTGCCTCAACCAACCTTTTCTTAAATACCTCCAGGGACATTGACCCTACCACCTCCCTGGGCAGCCCATTCTAATGGCTAATCACTCTTTCTGGGAAGAACTTTTTTCTAAGATCAAGCCTAAACTTGCCCCTACAAAGCTTGAGACTGTGTCCTCTTATTCTGTTGCTGGTTGCTGAGGAGAAGAGACCAACCCCCACCTGGCTACAACCTCCCTTCAGTTAGTTGTAGAGAGCAATAAGGTCTCCTCTGAGCCTCCTCTTCTCCAGGATAAACACCCCCAGCTCCCTCAGCCTCTCCTCACAGGATTTGTGCTCCAGACCCCTCACCAGCTTTGTTGCCCTTCACTGGACAGGTTCAAGCAACTCAACATCTTTCTTGAACATCATCAACATCTTTCTTCTGTCTGCTTATTTCTGAATTCAGCAGTCAAATGTTTCTTTCCTTATCAAGGCATTGGCATTATGGTTAAAAAATCTGTAAACACTAGAATTACATGGTAAAAAGTTCCTCTTCTGATACTTCTGATATCATGGTTGTAACATACCTTCCATAATAACTAAAACTGTTTTTTCTGGGTTTAGTATAGAAAACACTTTTTAAAAAGCATGGGTTTGACATAGATGTTGGATTATCAAATTGTGTAAACCACTCGTTTCCCTAGCCTAGTTATAGATTACGAAAGCAGAATACCATGTAGCAACAGTAGCATATTATTCTAGAAAGGAATTAAGTGCATTTAAGAGTGTTATACCTATACATGTACTGTGAATTACTCTGCATTAGTTTTTTTTAATTTGGTAACTAGGTTGCATTTTAAAGTCTCACGGATGCTCAAATGCACTTGGTTTTAGAGATGATCTCGTAAATTGCATAAAAGCATAAAATTCTACACCTTTAATGTGGATGAATACTGTGATAGAAGATTATGTACTTATGTAGTTTAATTGCAGTAAAGGATGAGCTATGGGCTGCATTTCTGCATGGAAGAGGCTATAGGACTGACTGAAACCAAGGCCTGTCGAAACCCAGAAGATACAATACAATCAAAATTAAACGTCTACAAAAAATAGCAGTCTTGAATTAAGATTTCCTGTGCTGGAAGTTTGTAGACCTTGCATTTGGATCCTGATTTCTCCTTCTTATCTTACCAGGCTGAGGTAGGGTGGGGGCAGTTGTGTGAGCAACCACATGGGGCTCAGCTTTACCTTGGCTTAAACCCACACCTTACATTATTTTCCAATGCGCAAATGAGAACACTGAAATTAGCAGTACTGTGCAGACCAGAGAGCTGAGGTCCAGCTTGCACATTGTGTAGCTCTGTCCTGAGTGTGAGAACTCCCTGTTTACATGCATCCTTGTGTCTATTCCAAGAGACCTTGGAGGCAGAAGTGGAAAATAGCCAAGCTACCAGCAGCAAAACTGAGCAGAATGCATGTATAAATCCATAACAAATTGTTTCATAATTAATCCTTCCTATCTACCAGTTGATCATTTGTTCCAATTTCTTGCTCTTTCTTGCCTTTCCTTTTTGCTCTTGATCTCTTTGTTTCAGTCTTGTGCCATCAGTCACTTTATAAGTCTTACAAATCCCTTCTTTTAGTTCCTTCCTATATAGTTAAATGCTCACACAAACACCCTCTAGCAGTGGGGGAGGGGGGGGAGGGGGGGGCAGGGTAGAAATTAGCCATTTTTCTAAATGTAAGACCTAGTTCCTTTCTTGTTTTTCTCTCATATTTACAACGTGACACTTGGACTCAATGAGACCTTTATCCCTCTACTTTAGTTAAGTTTTAGCAGACTGACTGATTGTGAAACTTCATAAAACTTCATTCAAAATACTCACTAACCAGAGTAATCGAAAACCACCCATGTATGATTATAAGCTGAAGCCTTTCCCCTGAAACTTCTGGTTGTCTCATCAATTTCTGATGTATTTGTTATGGCAAACTGTTACCCTTTTTGGTTTTGTTTGGTAGATGCTCAGGGAGTCCTAATTCTTGTTGGAATACTTTATATTCCCACAATGTAAATGACAATGCATTGTCCTCAAGAATCTCACAGTTCTTGGAAAATCCAAGGCTAATTTTTTTCATGGTTAACGTAGCATGGCACACAGGATTAATTAGTTCTTGCAATGTATTTCAGGACGTAATGTTTGCTCATCTACTTTCTGCAATTAACTACCCATGAAGCTGCTAAGACGCCCTTTTTCTTATTTCTAGAATTCCAACTTTATTAGAGTCCATAAAGTAATTTCTGTTGCAAACTTCACCATGAAACAGTCAGATCTGCAGCTCTCAGATGCCTTTCTAAAAGCACTTAACCACCTGCCCTTGGAGTACAACTATGCTTCATACAGCAGAATATTTGATGACTTTGGCACTCACTACTATACCTCTGGGAAGATGGGTGGTTCCTATGACATTCTTTACCAGTACAACTCTGAGGAACTGAAGAACTCAGGTATCTTTAATGAGAAAATATAATCATCTGTTTACCACCTTTTCTTATCATAGTTTTCAGATCTTATACCACAAAGTCCTTCAAAAGCAAAGAAGTCCTTTAGGCTTGTGACCCAATTAGTAGTGGGTGAGGACCAGGGATACCTGCAATAGCTCACCTCCATGTGAAAACCCTGGGGTGTGGTGGTTACACGATTATGGTGATGAAGCTGCTGTCCTGTGGTATTTCTAGGCCTGACAGTGGATGAGTCAATGGAGTGTGTCCGAACAGAAACAAAAAGGCGTGTGCTCTTCTGGAAGAAAAAGAAAGTCAGTACCAGATGTACTACAAACAGGATGACTGTGAAACACGAAGGTGACCACGATGAGAACAGGGCCCATGGCCTGTTACTTGATTTGAGGCATACTATTCCCCTCAGCTAGGTGCCCCAGGTGACTTGCCAGATGTGTTAAACTGCAGATGCTCTCACATCACTGTTAGAGTAGCCAGTGTTTCAGTGTTTGTCTCTGAAGCAAACACTGGAATATTCCTATTGCTTTCAAAAGAAATTACAATGTATTAGCACTCTGCTCTGGAGAACCATCATTGGGAATTTGCTGGCACTGGCTCTTCCAGTAACTCATGGATATGACAAACCTTCCCTATGACCCTTGATTCAGGGCCAGAAATGCTGAACTAGGAAATGGGCACAACTAGAAACATGGGATTCTGACAGAGTCCCTGATCCTCTTTCAGATCTGCTCAGGGTTCCTTGAGAGAGTTAGGCAGCAATAACATACTCTCTTTACTTATTCTCCCATCTCCCTCATGCCAAGTAGACATCTACATCCATGAGTTCCCTGGCAATGCCAGAAGTGTAACTCAGGAACTGCAGAAATCTGGTGCATTTTCTGCAAGAATGGCAAGAGTCATATTCTGCATCACTAAAACCAGGGAATTCATCACCTGCACCATGCTATTTTCATTTTACAATCAGTTTCTGTGTTTAGAACTCGCACTAAGGATCCTGCCTTGAAGGAGGAGTCTGCTGTATCTCCTGCATTTTCCAGGAGTGTCTTATTAAAACCCCTTTCAGGTTCCATTTTGGAGTCAGCCGAAAGGTCAGTCTCCCTGGTAAAAGGTGGAAGGTCAGAGTATGCGGCAGCTCTGGCCTGGGAGAAAAAGGGGGCTTTTCCAGGACACACTGTCTACACAAACTGGCTGGAGTCAACAAAGGACAATCCTGTGGTGATTGACTTTGAGGTAAGAGAAGAATAAGAAAAATAAAGCACTCAGAAGTGAACAGCTCTTTGGAGAGTTCTGCAGCAGTTCTGTTTTTCAAATGGGGATGATGCTCTGTGATAGGAGTACTTAAACTTATGGGCATAACATAAACTTACAAATTATTTGTTAGAACTATGTCTTGTGCATGTCAGTTTATAAACAATGCCAGGCTTGCATCGTCCATGGACAGTACGAGTAAGAGGTAGGAATGCAAATTAATTAATCCAGCAGCAGCAGGAGATCATGAATGGGGAGCAGTTACTTTGCAGAAAAGCAGCATGTGGTGCTAGGAGCACTCTTTTCCCAGCTCTCTTTCCTTTGTCAGGCATATATCATAAGGTATGGCACCTAGATAAACAGAAACAAAGCATCAGTCCCTTGGCACCTCTGTCCTGCTATTTTAATGAATTTTGCCAGCATTGTTGTGAGTGCACTGAGCTGCCTTCCTCCCCGGCTGGCACAGCAACCACTTTGCAGCAGCAGAACAGTCTGCCTGAGCAGAGCATGTGGTCATCGCTCATTGCAGCTGCAGAGCTCCTGAAGCAGTGTAGAGATGTCTCACATGGCAGGGACTGAATGTAAGCAAACCCAACTATGTATATGGTGTCCTGAAATTTCAGATATGGTATCTCACTTTATTGAGTTTTCCACTGGCTCACAGAGCCCTAAATTAAGGAAAATAAAAACTGTACAAACAGGATAATAGAGATATACAGAACTGTCACAGTCCTTTAAAGAATCCATAGCTTCCAACATGTCTGACTCCTGTGCAGTACATCTGCATGCGTAAAGGCTCTGGTGACTTTAAAGTCCTGTATGGATTGAGATTCAGCAGGACTGTGCTGTGTCTAGGTAACTGCTTACTGAATGGCTGTCTACCAGGTGTCGCCCATTATGGATCTGGTGAAGAATATTCCATGTGCTGTAACCAAACGTCGTAACCTGGGGAGAGCCCTGAGGGAATATGTGAGCAGGTTTGACCCTTGCCACTGTGCCCCATGCCCCAACAACGGCAGGCCTGTGCTTTCTGGGACAGAGTGCCTCTGCTTGTGCCAGGCTGGCACCTATGGCAAAAACTGCGAGATACGAGCTCCAGGTTACCAATCAGGTATTTGAGGTGATACTTTCAAAATGATCCTCCCAGTATGTGTTTGTCAAAGATGAATCTGACACAACCTTCTTGTACTAAATCCATAACATTTCTGACCACATAGTCATGGTCAGAACATGTGAGAATGAAGATAGGATTAAAAATAAAGAATCAAACTAAATAGGCACAGCTCAAAAGAAATTTTAAGATATGGTAAAAGATACCTTAGCTACATAATTAATGTAAGAGGAAGTGAGCTGTTCAGCAATAAGGGTGAAGCTGAGATCAAAAATAATTGATGTAAAAATTAAGAAATCCATTCCTTAGTTTTCCATATTGAATATTATGCTTAAGACTAAATGGCTAATGAAGATGAAAATTGTTGATTACAATGCAGAAGGAAAACACAGTTGTCTTAGGGAGAGGGAACATAATCATAATTCTTAAGAAATTAAAGGACAATTTAATGAAGACAATTTTGGGCTTTTTAAAATTAAATTTGTACTAGCATCATAACTAAGGGAAACAGAAAACACTTAACAGTGTTATATGTACTGTTACATATATTTGTATTTCAGAACCAAAAAACATCTCTTAGGCAGCTGTAACTCTCATTGTCTGATTCTGATAAAGATTTGGAAAGAAATAAACAATTGAAGATATGCTGCTAGAGGTGAATGTGGAAAGTATATTGCATGCAGCAAACAACAGCTGTGAAAAGAAAAGATTTTATATATGCTTTATGGTAGCACAGACAAAATATTCTAGGGCTTAAGAAAAGACAGAAAGTTTAGTTTACCTTGCATGGATGGAGATTTGGGGTTTAGACATGGTGTTAGAGCTTAAATTTATTTAAGAACTTATTAAATACTGATCTATTTAAAGGATTGTCAGCACTGTAAAAACTCAAACATCTATGTGTGCAATAGAAGCAGAAAAAAAAGCTGTTTCTGGGTTTGTATGTTACTTGCAATCAAAACTAGAAAGTAAGATTTATTGTAGGTCTTTGTGAAGCAGTTGTAATTTGGCTGACCATCGCTTAGGAAAACTTCAAATTCTAGATACCATCTACTCCCTTAACAGTAATAATTTTAAATAATCTGAAAATGGCTATTATGAATTTATCACCATCCCTCTAATATGTGACCTTCATAGACATGCATAGTACAGATCTACTTGAAGATGGAGTTTCTTTTATTTCTTGTAGTTGCTATAGATGGCCGCTGGGGTTGCTGGTCTGAATGGAGTCCGTGTGATGCTTCCTTCAAAACAAGAAGGACTCGGGAGTGTAATAACCCTTCCCCCATGAACGGTGGGAAACCCTGTGAAGGTGAACAGGAAGAAGTGGAGGGCTGTTATGTCTCTGTGTTCACAGACAGGTACAAAGATGGTAGATCAAAAGATTTCCATTGTCATGGGGCAGAATTAAGGAACCTTCTGAATGTCTTTGTGACTACCAAGGAGCAATAATCAGACAGGTCTCCGGTCTGAACTTCTGTGTGAAAGAGAAATGTCTGAAATTAATTTATTAATTGTCTATTCCTGATGAATTTCATACTAAGCTATGCCTGTAAATGTCTTTTGCTTCTGTCATGACTTCTTGTCCAAAGCCATGGAGAATTGATCTGCTTCTGTTCATGAGAGTTAAGAGTTTTCAATTTTTTTTAGTATCTTAGAAGCTTAGGTCTTAGAAAGAATTTCACTGAAACTACAAAGCTTTTATTATTCTTGCCTCTAACTTGTCTGATATATCAGTTTTGCATGGTTATAATTTAAAAACCCAATTCCAACTACAAGCTGTCTCTCTTGCTTCTTCAAGGGCAAATGTTTGTACAGATTCAGGTTTTTTGCTGGAACCAAGACATGAGCAGGATCATTTATCATTCCTGCTGGAATGACTACAGTTTCTGGAGTAAATTGGAGAGGGCTAAAAGCAATGGGCTCCACAGCCATCTCAGACACCACAACCATACAACTCCCATACAGGGACCAGCCTCCTTTAACCATTGCTAGGTGGCAATAAACAAGTTTTGACTATGCTGTCTTAAATACAAAGAAACCACATGGACAACTTAGAGACTCCTTTTCTTACTCTGTAAAAATATTTATTGAGTTACGTCAACAGAAATTGTAGCCCTACATCTATCAATTTTTAGTGGTTCCACAATCTCCCCTCATATCAACACCTGCAACTTTCGAACAAAAATGTTGAATACAGGCTTTTTACCATAGGGGACGGATAGCACACACAGCATTCCTAGCCAAGACTCCTGATACTCTGACGTTGTTATTTGGTGATGTTAAAGCTTAAGATACATCCTTACCAGCAAATTTTCATTTTTCAGTGGTGCTGCTTGTATAAATGATGATGAAGCCAGAAGAGAAGAGGATGTCTTGATTGATGAACCTGAGTATGGATGCTCCAGGCCTGATCCACCAGAAAATGGCTTTATCAGGGTGAGCAATTAAAACGAGCAATACAGAAGTGTAGTAGCTGCAGAGCGGGCAAGTTTCATAACTGCTTTGCTGTATGTGCCTGATACTCAGGCTAGCTACTGTGCTGCTGAGGATATTGCTATGCATGTAGCACTGCTGTGTGACTCCACCAAAGTCCGCCAGAAACTGAATCAAAGGCAAGGTAAAATCCATTTCAACCAATGGTCCTTGAATATTTTTTTTGTAACCATGGTATCAGTTAGCTGGACAAACATATAGGTGAGTGGATGACTCAAATTTCAGAGTATCAAAAACATGCATTCAGTGCAACCTATCACCAGGCTTTTATCATTGCTGATCTTGACAATATCCAGATATATTACTGTATATTTTTGAAGGGCTTTCTGTTTTTTTTTTTTTGTTTGTTTATTTATTTATTTATTTTGTTTTTTAGAATGAAAAGAGGCAATATGCTGTGGGGGAAGAAGCTGAAATTGTCTGTATGAGTGGTTATGTCCTCAGTGGCTATCAATTCCTTCAGTGTCTGCCAGATCAAACTTGGACACAGCAACATGTTGAATGTCAAAGTAAGAAAATTCTGTGATTCTGTGAAATAGCCATGGTTTAGTCATGAGGTCTGTGGTGACAGTTTGGACTTCATGATCTTTGAGGTCTCTTCCAACCTTGGCGATTCTGTGATTCTGTGAAAAAGACGTATAACGGATTTTAATACAGGCTTTAACAAAGAAATATCTATTGGCATCTGAAAAGATAGAATTTAAAGAAGATATTTCATGTAGAGATGGTAAAAACCTACCGAGTCACCACATCACTCCTCTTTCAATTCAAGATTGTTATTATTATGTGTTTTGTAAGGGTATTGTAATTTTCAAAGCTTTAGAAAACCCTCAGATGGATGCTGTGAGGGCCTTCTCCTGTCTAGTTTTAATACCTCTAACATCAGGACTCATCTTTTGTTTCCAGACTTATACAGGTATCTTTAAGGTGATGACAGTTACGCTGAAGAGAAGTGTTCCTAGAGGAATTTTTCTACAGTTTTTTATATTAGATGGATATGTGTCTCTGACCGCATCAATTTCTTGAAGTACTTACTATACAATTAAGAATCACAACTGACTTGGCTTTTCTAACAGGAAAGATTCCAGCAGTTTTCTTGAATGCACTGTGATTTCATTGATTCAATGTTTTTATTAAATTAAACCAAACCAAACCAAACCAAACCATTCACCTGGATATATTTAGGAGCTTTTGATTGCCATTCATTTTACTTGTTTTATTAATAGTTTAATATACAAAAGAAAATTAAAAATATGCTGTTAATGCCGTTTTTTGCTATTTTTAAACTGTAAAATCAACTTGTTCATACTAGCACACATTAAAAATACTAAGTATGTAGTTATTGAATATTGAAAAATATTTTTTAAGTCTATTGCAGTGCACTGAAAATTTTTAGACTTGTGTTAAATATCACAGTATCACCAAGGTTGGAAGAGACCTCAAAGATCATTGAGTCCAACCTGTCACCACAGACCTCATGACTAGACCATGGCACCAAGTGCCACGTCCAATCTCCTCTTGAACACCTCCAGGGATGGTGACTCCACCACCTCCCTGGGCAGCCCATTCCAATGATGAATGACTCTCTCAGTGAACAACTTTCTCCTCACCTCAAGCCTAAACTTCCCCTGGTGCAGCTTGAGACCATGTCCTCTTGTTCTGGTGCTGGTTGCTAGAGAGAAGAGACCAACCTCTTCCTGGCTACAACCACCTTTCAGGTAGTTGCAGAGAGCAATGAGGTCTCTCCTGAGCCTCCTCTTCTCCAGGCTAAACAATCCCAGCTCCCTCAGCCTCTCCTCATAGGGCTTGTGCTCAAGGCCTCTCACCGGCCTTGTTGCCCTTCTCTGGACACAGAGTATTAGTTTTGAAGGTCACTCAAATGTTCAGTATTACACAGTGTCTTTATGACTCTTCAGATGAAGCAGCTTGACTTGATGATAATACCCACACACAATAAAAACAAGAACTATACTTCATTCTTGTTTGTTACAGCTTCAGTGTGCCTCAGGCTGCCAACATCCAACAGTGTTACAATTTCCCCATTCAAGCAACAGTACGACATTGGTGAAAAGGTCGAGCTGAGCTGCGAAGCTGGGTTTATAGTGTCTGGTCAAACACAGTATACCTGTGGGAAAGACCTGTCCTGGATGCCTCCTATTTTGAGAACTATTACATGTGAAAAAGGTTAGTATGCCTGTAGATACTTCACTGTTTCTATACTGCCAGTATTAACAACACAGTCTATTTTAGCTGGCTAGAACTAGGAGGCAGATGACTGATCTTAAGACATGTTAGCAACTGTTCATTGATTTTGTGGTTACCTTGCGCCTACCACAGTGACATATAATTTCAGCCCCTAAATTCTGCATTATGCTCAGAACTTTTGGGTGCAATGTACTGCACATTTTTATTATGTAATTGAGATACTGAAACTGTTTTCTTGAAAACAAAACAAATTTTACCTATGTTAACAAGGCTTTATGAAAACAAAGTAGGAGAATGTGTTCCATTGACACTTCAGCTTCTGTTCTTGTACTGGATTTTCCAGCATTTTTTTTTTTTTCAAAGACTGGTGCCTTCTAGTGGCACAGCTTTTGAAGAGAAAAATCTGACATAAACAGAACTAAATCCATGTTAAGTTTTACAGCAGGAGCCTAAGCTATTTCTTTTTGCTGTGTTGCTAGTTACAATAACACTAGCTCTTCTGTTGCAGATGTGCAAACTCAAATCAGAGGTGTTTGCAATCCTGGACAAAAACAGGTCGGATCTCACTGCGTTTGCATGTCTCCAGAAGAAGATTGTGGGTAAGTTACATACTTTAATCACATTAGGGAAAAAAAAAAATAAAAATATTAGGTCAGAATTTCTCAAGACCAAGAGTGCGTTGTGACAAAAAGTTCAGAGTAGCAAATGACAACAGCAATTCCTTGCTACTCTCTGCTAAGACACTAGCCAGCTATGCCTCTGTATACAAATTAAAGCCCAGTTTATACCCTATGGAATAAATGAACAATTATATTGACCAAATGGCACACCATGGTGCATCCTTTTAATCTACATTACTATCTACTAAAGGAGATCACAACTCTTTTCTTTATTCTTTCAATTTCTGTATATTTTCTGTCATCGCTTTGCTAGGAGGTCATGCTCCTTGTGCTTGAGCTTCACTCTTTTCAGATGAACATGCTGCAAAGTGAACTGTTTCAATCTCTAGACCATATAAAAATGCTTAAGACTTGAATTTACTGTCTCTTTATGTAATAATTTGCACAGACCATCAAAACTTCAGGTCATACTGGAGAGGTTTTGTTGGATAAATGTATAATCCTGACTCACAAACATACACAAAGGGAGCTTCATCTCTTTGGGAAGTAACTAAGTACCACAAAACTATGCTGCCTGGAAATGTATGCATTGGTTGAGGACCAAGAGCAATATACAGAAAGAATCTACACACATCATGGCTAGGTTTGCCTGCTATTTGGCCCAAATTAACTTTACCTTAAAGGCAAACTTCCTCATACACAGCTGTAGAGCTGCATTGCTAGACAAGCTACCCGAGGACCTGCGGAAATTTCACATGCTTTGAGAAGGTTACAGCACCTCCTGTTTTCTTACATAATCACATGACCTTTGTCTTCCATCTGTTGGAGAGGACCAAAGCTTCCTCATCTTACAGCACTATGCTGTATTTGATCCGGGTTCTGCAGTAGCTGGGATAACCTTAGGTATTTAGACAGGTATTCAAGCAGGCCACAGCTTTGCTGTGTTTCACCCAATGTTGGTGGATGAATTTGTTCCATGGCCTGTTAAAATGATTTTTCTTTTTTCCCTTGGGGCAGCCACTACTCAGAAGACATCTGTGTGCTGCATGGTGTTTCTGGACAGATTGTGACCAAGCCTAGCTGTCAGTATTCAGCTGAAATGTGCCTTGGAGACCAGCCATTTCATTTCTTGCACACTGGCCCATGCCACGGTGATTCCAACCGAGACTGGGCTATTGAAAGGGCAAAGTTCTCTAAAAACAGCTTGAAGAAAACGCCCTGTGGCTATGACACCTGCTATGACTGGGAGGAGTGTCCAGGTACGACTTCTGAGCAGTGGGATTTATCCAGCCCTTATAGATCTAAAAATAAAATATTATTTCTTCGCTGCTCCAAGAATGGGATCTACAGGCATTGTGGTCCATCCAAAAAATTTACAGTGAGAGGAGTGTGGAAGAGTGGTAGGTCCTGCATTCCTGCCACAAAATGTTACACTTATAGGTGTGCCCTTTCCCTTAGGTACGTGTGGTGTGGTGTGTTGTTGCCACTTCCCATTTGTAAGGCAGAAAAGGAACTTGGAGTTCAAGGGAACTTTTTCAGGAGAATTAACATTTGATTCTTTAATCATAAAAAATGTAGTCAGCAAGTCACTGTGAGGCTACTATCACCACCAGTTTGTACTTCAGGAGTTAATTTGGGCTACACTCTCTATAGCATATAATTAAATTATGAAATTAAATCATTATACTACTTAAAAAGCAAGACTAGGGCCATCAGGCTTAATGGGATTTTAATGCTAGAAATTGCAAATACCCATATGTGAAAACTGTGTTTACTAAGAATTTTAATGAACTGGCTAAGCTGATGAAATCCCTAAGAGGATTATTTTATGAGCACTGTTGTGCAATTTGGCTATTTACTGTGTAACTTCCTGATAAGAGCAGTGGGTTTTCCTGTAAATGTCTGAGGTGCTGGCTGGCTCAGTACATATCAAATGCTTGCCAGGAAAGGCTGAGCAGCAGCCATGCTCATTCCTTCAGCTGCTTCCAGAGACAAATATGATTCTTATCACATGTTATTTACTTATGATAAATAAAGCAGCAGCATTGTGCAACAATTCTAAAACCCTCTTTTGAAGACATAAGATTTCTGCATCACAGAATTTGAAGTAGGTGGCTGTAAAATTATTGTATGAGATGTTGCTCCTTGTGGGGCTGAAGCAGAGGGCACGATTATTTGTGCCTCCTGAGGGACATGCTGTAGAGGAGCACCTTGGACTCCTGGAAAGATGGTCATACTTAAAAAAATTATTTGTCTTATTTTTCCCAGAGCCCCTAAGAAGCCTAGATCTGCTTCCACTGTGAATTGGTTACAGCTGGATCCTTTGCCAGCTCCTCCATACTTTTTCTCTCAGAAGCCTGCAAAGGAGTCCTGCTCTGAGGAAAAATGAGATAGAGAGGAGGAAAATACAAGAAATAAAATCAGCTTTCATTGTGGTGCCCAAGAGGTTTGAATTGGAATGTTCCCTCACTGTCTCCACAAAAATCCTCTTTCCCACCAGTGATGCACAAACATTTAAGAAATGAAAGTATTGGTTTTCCTAAAAATGAGTAGTTGGTATCAAAACAGACACAGAGGATGCTGCAGTACCACTAGAAAGCCCTATGAGGAGAGGCTGAGGGAGCTGGAGTTGCTTAGCCTAGAAAAGAGGAGGCTCAGGGGAGACCTTATTGCTGTCGACAACTTCCTCAAGGGAGGTTGTAGACAGGAGGGAGCTGGTCTCTTCTCCCGGGCAAACACCAACAGAACAAGAGGACACAGTCTCAAGCTGCACCAGGGGAGGTTTAGGCTGGAAGTTAAGAAGAAATTCTTCATACAAAGAGTGATTTGCCATTGGAATGGGCTGCCCAGGGAAGTGGTGGAGTCACCATCACTGGAGGTGTTTAGGAAGAGACTTGGTGGGGTGCTTGGTGCCATGGTTTATTTGATTAGATAGTGTTGGATGATAGGTTGGACTCAATGATATCAAAGGTCTTTTCCAACCTGGTTAATTCAATTCTATTCTATTCTATTCTATTCTATTCTATTCTATTCTATTCTATTCTATTCTATTCTACTCTACTCTACTCTACTCTACTCTACTCTACTCTACTCTACTCTATTCTCTTCTAAATGGAGAAGACCACACATTTTCCATATGTTTTAAAAAAGTGGAGGCAGAAACTTAGTTTCATGCCTAGAAAATTTCTGGGAAGGAGTATAAAGGGTCAGAATCTCATTACATGAGAAACGGGTAATGAAATAACCAGTGAAATTGAGCTTTACCACAAGCCTGAGGGAGCTTTAATGAAATAGGAGCTGATACAATATGGACCTTAAGATTCCCTTTCACAGCAACATTGTGTGCAAGGATCACTGGGAACAGAAAGTCAGCATTATAACTTTTTGTTCAGAAGAAAGGTCAGGGAAAGCCAGTGGATAAAAATAGTTAGTGACTTGATTTCTACTTTTATGTGGACCACTGATATAAAACCTGATATTTGAAGATGCCTTTGTCTCTGTTCCTAATTCTCTATCATCTAGTGTATGCACTATAGGCTTTTGTTACGTTATGAACCTCCAATAATGCTTTTCTTCATTGGAATTTGTAATGTTGTCAAACTATAGAATGTTTTCAGTCATAACATTTGCATCTAAAATTCCAACATGTTCATTTCCAGAGACACAGACCCGGTGTTATTGCCTGATGCCTTACCAGTGCCGCAAAGAAGAGAGCCGCTCTTACTGCGTTCAGATAGAGTCGACAGGGAGAAGGAGGACAGTCAGTCACTGTGTGCTGGCAGCCATGAAGTGTGCTGGTATCAGACTGGAGGTGCTGGAGCAGGAGAGCTGCCTGGCATAACCTGTCAGCTCTCCTGGCAGCCACCATGATCATTCTATCATGCACAGGCTGGGCCATCCTGGGAAAAACTTGGCTGGTAGATCAAAACCAAAGTATGAAAAAGGAAAAAGCCAGACAAAGCAGAAAAACAACCAACCAACCAACCAAAAAAACAAAAGAAAAACAAAGAACTAAAAGGAAAAGAAAAAACAAAACAAAACAAAAAAAAAACACCACTCCAAACAAAAATAGAGCGCACCACAGAGGTTTTTGGAAGGAGAGTGGCAGTGGAGCTTTTCTGGTCTAAAATTACCTCAGCTGTGAGACATAAGGACTGTTTTCACTGGTGGCGATTCTGCACACTGATGTTCAGAAGGAGGGATGGGAGTGTATGGGAACGGAGAGCATCACCTCTGGTCTCCCTTGGTACTGGATGAGACTTCTTCCCGAGGCCATTTGTTACTTTTTCCCTGTGCTTGTGAATGCTGTTCATGTCTCCCTATTCTATCATCCAGGCAGGCGGGCTTGGCACTGCATACTCCCTCTGTCACCTGAGAAGATCATGAAGGAGGCTACCTGCATAGTCACTCATAGTACAAATTCAGGATGCAACATAAAATACTGAAAGTATGCAATGGTTAAATGAAGTCTTCAAAATGCCATGGTTTTCCATCACAGTAACTGCAGTGCTTGCTTTCTTGGTTTGTTTGCTTGTTTTGAGCCTTAAACACTTTTTGGGAATTTTGATGGTAACACTTCAGGTGTATTAAGCACACATTTGCACTTAAGTATGAAAGCAAATGTTAACAAACAGCACATTGTGCAGGGTCCTACTGCAACACAAAGTTACTTCTACCTGAAAAGGTGCGTCACAAGCACATTCCTTACACATGCACCAGCACTAATCCTGAGATCAGATGCACAGGACATCTCAACCTTGCTCCTGAGCACTCCTATTCCAACATGGCTAGAAGACAATGATGAGGCTGCTTCTTATCTCATTACCAAGGCAAAGTTCATTCCCTTATAATAAATTCTTTTCCTGTCATTTTTCTGCCCCCAGACATTTTTACCCCTTCTTGTAGTTGGGCCTACTTGCCCTCTGTGCCAAATCACTCCTCAGTCACAAATCACAACTCCTGAGCAGTTAAATTTAGGTTTTTCCCCTTTGACACTCAGAATTTTACAAAACTGAGGATTAGAAACATGCTTTTCAAAAGGGGAAAGGTTAAAGTCGCTTTTTTTTTTTTTTTTTTTTTTCCTCACTAGCAGTCAGTGGAACAATAAAAATTAGGAGAAAGGCATGAGAAGTGTCCATTGGTGAATAGCTTGCTGTACAGCCTGATCTTTCACACCTTGTCAGGGGCTGGGAAGAGTCACTTGGAGTTGGGAGCAGGATAGATGCGAAATGGTTACTTTTCCTCCAAGGAGATACCAGACTCTTGTATTTGGGATGTTGCCAAGCTCCTTAAATCAGCAGTTAGTCTCAAGTGGAAGAATCTCAAGGAAAAGAAGTAATTAATCCTGTTGCTAAATTCCACAAAACATTATGTCTTCTTGCTTAAAATGTGTAGTAAAAATTATAATAAAGACATTGAGGTGGGTTTGCCTGTGTAGTTCTATAGCTCTTTCCTCCAACTGACATTTTATACTAATATGCTGGTGATGATCTAAAAAACGGCTGAAAATATTTTTTGTTCCCAGATAATTTTTTTTTTATTTTATTTTTTTTTTCAGTGTCCCTATTTCTTCTTGCTGGTTGCATTCTGTGGGGGAACAATGACTGTGTATGCCTTCTGCACTCTTAACAAGCAATGAAGAATTCTTTCTCCTGACCCTCTGACTAGCTTTTCATTACAGGACTCTAATTCCAGCATGACCATCTAGCAATGTTTCTGATAAGATAAACTTTTCCCCTGTCATTTGTCACTAGGATAAGCTGTCAGATTAAGTTGTTTCCTGGCAAACCAAGGGCAGCTGAGAGCTTCTTGGCTGCGCCCATTTCTCCAGCACTTTTGGTCTCAATAGTGGTTGTATGCAGTGTGAGTGCTCACATTACAACTTGTGTTGCTTGCTCTTGCTGATTGGCTTAATTCGTGTATTTTCTGCTTTACAGTTGAGCATTATGACACAGAATGCAGACATAATCTGCCACTCATTGTTGTGGTGATTCAGCCATAAACTGAATCCAGAGGAAGTCTTCAGCTTGCTGACATTAGTGGAAGTGCTGCTGTTGGCTTTAGTAGGGCCAGGACTGTACTCACAAGGACTGGGGCTTCTGCTGTGCTCTGTCACAGGAGTCCCCAACCCCCACATCAAAGACTGCAGATTTGTTATGTTTTCTGCAACATCTCTCTTTTTCTTGGGCAAGCTCTCCTTTTCTACTGTGAAAACTTAGGTAATGATAGAGTTTTCTTGTTCCCTGGTGGCCGGAATAACATCCTTCCTTTGTCATTTTAAGTTTCAAGTAATGCTTTTAGCTTAATGGATCTTTACTTTGGGTCATAAATTAGAGTTGGTGAAGACGAAGCAAGCCTGAATTGAATGTGTCAAGGTAACCAGGGTCACAGAGACCTAACCGATTCTCAAAGGACAGCTTTCTCAGTAGTGCATTTTCTTTAGTGCACAGGAAGATCTCATCTACTTGATAAGATCAGAGAGGAGGTATTGTCTAAAAAGACTATAATGAGCCTTCCTACTGACCCAAAGTTCCATACAATATGTCAGCATATCTATTTTTTCTCTAAGACAGGTATATGTGATGTGTATGTACCACAGTCAGACAGCTGAAGCACAGTCCAAAGCTGTACAATTAGCAGCTGCTATTGTGGGCTTCTGTATGAATAGTTATAGAAGTTGTAACCTAGAATGCAAAATTTGACCAATTCTAGAAGATAAATGAATGCACATACTGTCTGTTACAATGTTAAACCTGTGCAACTTCAGAAAAGGGCAGCCCAGAGTTTGCTTCAGAGGTCTGAAGATAAAGCGCATATACAGGTTTAAACATCAACTGCCAAACTTTTGCCAATGATCCACTGCTTAGTTATAGCAAAGACTATTTCCTGCTACAATGAGAGAAAACATCTTGTATTAAATATGAGTCTTTGTGTCCTTATTCCAGCTGCTATGTGAGAGGCATACATCTCTTTTTAAGAATTTGTGCAAACTACAACTGTGACTGTTAAACGCAAAGTTGTCAGATGCAGTAAGCACAACAGTGGGTGTAAGCACAACAGCAGATGTGTACCAGAGCTTTTGATAGTTCTACTTTCCCAGTAAATGATAAACCAGAGGCAATCTCAGCCAGTGTTTTCCCCCTGGCTTCCTACAGAGCTCACTGCTGTCCAACACTCAACCCACGCTTTAGGGAGTACAGCGAAACATCTGTAGCAGCAGCGTAGTTTGTGTCATGATAGATCCAGATCAGTGTGTTCAGTCTAAGGTGCATCATGTTTCACCTCAGTAAGAGATCCCTGAGTAACAGGTTTTTGCTAATTGTTTCAGAAAAGGGAGGTTTCAGCTATATCTGTAAAGAGATGACTCAACTCTGCTAGTGAAGTGTTATGGGCTAAAGATGCCACAAATAATATTGTTTATAAGTTAAAACTTAACTAGATTTAATAAACTTTCTGCTCAGAGGTGTCAATTTACTATAAGGGGTCTTTCAAGTGGCTCCAAAGGGTGTTCATGTGTGAGTAGGTGTGAAGATTTCTGACATGGAAGGGTCTGGGTAAGCTGATCTTCCTTCTTACTGGGAGTGAGATTTCCCTAAAGGTGCGTGTCTACATCCAAGCTAATAATCTTCGGATGTCCTTTTCATCAGTAGAGGAGAAGCACTGTCCTTTAGAGGACAAGATTGCTGTCATCTTAGGCAGACATCTAAAACCAGGCTGAGTGACTCATGCCCTAAAGGTGCCTGTCTTCCTCTGTTAATTGTGAAGAGAGCTGGAGATGATTAGGCCAAATAGAAATATTTATGTTATAGACCTATAAAATTGGATTATATTAATCCTACCATTTCTACTTTATATATGTATATATTTAAACTATATAATATATATGCCTGCTGCCCTGGGAGTCCCCAGGGAGCTCCCAGCCTCCACAACATCTGTGTAGGAAGGTAAATATGTGCACATTTATTTGGAAATCATAAACCTGTTGGCAAGTGCAAAATTTCAATGATTTTTTTTTTTTTAATTTATCATTAAAAGCACTCATTAGGGTCGTTCTCTGCCTACTGCTCTTTGCTGCTGAGAGCTAGCTAAAATAATAAAAACATTCTTCCCTTTTTACTAGACCACTCTGTGAGCATAATGTAAGTAGTACAGCTTATAGGAAAGTCTCATGTTTTTCCTTGATGGTATCTTACTTTTCAGACAAATGGGCTACAAAAGCTATGACACACAAGTGACTGAGGGTAAGAAGACTCCAAATGGGAATTTCAGGCTCCTGATGAACAAATAGGTCTTTTCGAACAAGTAGGTCTTTTCAAACACTGTCTTGCAGTCTTCAAGCCATGGTCAATGTGACCTGAATGTTAAAATCCACTGGAGGAGAAAATAAAGCTGATTATCTGCAGCTTCCTCAGCTCACTAGTTATTTACTTGTATCTCAGGAAGGCTTTCTGTCACAACATGGCAAAGAAGATCATTCATAGCTTCAGATCACCAGTCTGAAGAGAGAGCAGCAATTAACAGCAGAGAAGAAATTAGAAGATGTGGTCCTGGAAATCAGCTTGGCCAAAGACAATGGAAACTTATGTCAGAATTAACTGTGACTGGTAGAAAACACCAGATTTTTTTTTCCTAATTTCCACAATTAATGGTTATGGTGCACATGTAATCAGTGAAGCAGCATATAGTGCAGCCACTCTGTGGGGTGCAAGCCTGAGTAAAGCCCTCACTGCACTGAAGTCCATCTGTGCTCCTCCCAGGAGCTGTGATGATTGCTGCCTGCCACCATCAGTTTTCTTCCAGAGGAGCTCAAGAGTTGCCACCTCCTGCTCTTCCAAGGCAGTTGTGGCTAATTACCTTTTTTGAACACTGTAGATCCCAATATATCTGAATGACTGTGTCTGGAGAGTGTTGGTAAGAGTATGCAGAGAAGTTTGGTGTTTCCATTCCCTGTATTACCACATGGGCTAAATCCAACCAGAAGACCTGAAATTGCTCTTCTAAAATAAACCACTACAGAGCACATGGTCTCAAGCTGTGCATGGGGAGCTTTAGGCTGGATGTTAGAAGAAGTTCTTCACAGAAAGAGTGATTTGCCATTGGAATGGGCTGCCCAGGGAGGTGGTGGAGTTGCCATCACTGGAAGTGTTTAAGAAGAGACAGGATGAGGCACTTGGTGCCATGGATTAATTTATTAGATGGTGTTGGTTGATAGGTTGGACTTGATGATCTCAAGGGTCTTTTCCAACCCAGTTAATTCTACGCTATGCTATGCTATGCTATGCTATGCTATGCTATGCTATGCTATGCTATGCTATGCTATTATTCTATTCTATTCTATTCTATTATTCTATTCTATTCTATTCTGTTCTGTTCTGTTCCGTTCCGTTCCGTTCCATTCCATTCCATTCCATTCCATTCCATTCCATTCCATTCCATTCCATTCCATTCCATAGAACTGTATTTCCAGCCAAGGGGTAATATATTTCAAAATGGATACTGCTAGGTTGCATCACAGAAAACTGGTGGGTTTGGTTTACCAGGGCCATACACCAAGAAAAGTATCTATGCAAATAAATGTATGCAAGGTCTGAAATAGGAGCAGGGACAAAAACCCCACAACACACACTGCTCAGGCTGTTGGATTCAACCGACATACTTCAGATTTCAGGAGACCGAAGCAAACTGCCTTTTTATCAAGTTTGGGTGTGAAGGATTTTTTCTGCTTCATTTTAATTTTTTCTGTTTGTTGAAAAGGATATAATACTTCCTTTAATTGTAAATTACATGTACATATTAGTCAAAATATTAATAACCTTTATTAATATGAAAATTGCCAAAATGTATCAAAAGGTTTGATGTACGATTAGAATATATTTACAATGGGAATGTGCAGTATTTGGGCAACTATAACAATTTAACAATTTTATGCAAACTGAGAGGAATATAACAGAAAGAGAATAATACCCTGGGAGCAAAATTACACTTGACCACAGTGGGGGAAGAATCAACAAGAGCACTTATGCCAAAGAGGCAATGAATTAATTACTCACAGCTGGTTGTACCCAGGTAGAGAGTGCTGCTGCTTTGCATTACAGGCTTTGGGGCACTCTCATGCACCAGGCATGGCAGGCTGCCAGCAGGAATGCCGCGTGGTTGTCGACGGCTAGTCCGACTTCAGCAGACAGCAGGCTGTTAATGACACTATCATGTCAGGCGATTGTTTTGTCCTGGGTGAATTGAGGCACGGCAAAATCCTGGTCACAAGGGGAAGCAGGCCTGGCTCTGACTCCTAAGCTTGTGGCTCCTCTGGTAGCTTGTGGTGTGCGTGCTTGTAGCTTTGTCCCAGGTGCTGGACCAGGCAATTCAAGGCTATGCAACTCGAGGCAGTTTCATGCCAGACAAGGTCCAAGCAGGTTCAAGCATTCAAGGCTAAGCAAGGCACAGGCAACTAGAAATCAGCCTGTATATAAATCTTGCCCGAGACTGATTGGACCAATAGGGCATGAAACTAGCACATAGTTACCCAGTGGGAAGGGGTTCTGTCAGGCTGTGGCCAGAACACATGCCCTTACCATAGATACAGTATTATTTACCAGACATGCATGCCTCTGTCCCCTTCATTCCTTTTCCTGTGTTACCCTGGCTTTCTGCAGGAAGGAGGAGGAAGAGGGGAACCATGTCTAGACACCTTGTTGTCCCTCTGGGTTTGTGCTGGAGCCTTTTGGCCCTTCCATGACACTGTTTTGATAGTGACAGCTCTAGAGATATCTGTGTCCTTGTCAAAGCTGCAGAATGGAAGAGAAGCCACATTGCTAGCATTTGGCTGAAAATCTCCAGATAGCCATAAATTCCTCTTCCTGTGTCATAGTCCTTGTAATTATGACATTGACATGAAGTAGGCTATTGAAAAAAAAAAGGAAGACAGACTCCAGTAAAGATTTGAAGGAAAGAGCCCTGCAGATATAACACCTGCTACCACTGTGAAATGCATTAGGTATAGCTTTTGACTACCTTCATTTAGGTCTCACATTTTAAAAGCTAAATTTAATGGTCAGTCCTTGGATTCATGAACATTCTGTGACTGTCTGTTACAAAGATTTGCACTGCTTATAGTGACTTGCTGGTTTCATTTTCAGGGGTTTGAAAGACAGAGATAAGACTGGCAAGCAACTGGTTCCTTTATGAAACCATTTTTGGGAGCTACTGTTATTAACAGCAATCATCCAAGAAATAAAAACAATAAATGGGACATTATAGATGGACCTCAGCAATGGTTTAATTCTTTGGAATTATTTGAGAACTGTTACTTCACAAAGCAGTTGCATTTAAGATTTCATTGCCTGTATAAGTTCACAATATTTTTCAAGTGGAGCATTTTAAGTCCTATGTCCCCAAATGCAGCAAGGTGGGTCACTGTAACACTGCTGTTTATACCCTCTGTTAAGCAGACTGTTTGAGTCTATGCTGCTTAAACCAAAGAAGCTTCAGAGCAGGGCCCATGGTTATCCTTCCTGTTGAATTACTTAATGTAATTTTGTTCCCTGATAGCTAGTCCTCCCCCAGAGAGCATTTGGGCCCAATTCAACCACTCTTGTGGGCCAACGCCTGTTTCCAGCAAGACAACTGTTCCTGTGTCAGGGATTAGTTGGTTGGATGTGAACTGACCTACATCCCTTTGCCTCTGTGACTGTAAAATGAGGCCTCTCCAATTTTATTTACTGTTATAGCCACTGGTTCTTTGCTCTTTCCCAGTAATACTTAGAGTTAATTTACTTTATTCACATGTCTGTCCATATCTGTTTTGAAACTCTCTAGCATACACTAGGGACAGACAACAGTATAAAGGGCCAGGACCAGGAAAGCATTCCAGTTTTTGAAGAATAAAGGTGACAGTAGAGCCTCTAAATGGGGCTGAGATAATTTAAGAAACTAAGATCTTTTTCAGTATTGGCTGAAAACTCAAGCAATACTCTATATGTTCCTTCAAGTTCTCAGAAGTTAACTGTCTGACAATAGTAGGTATCAGATACAAGATGATTTATGATATCCATGTCATATACTTCATTTAGTTCACTAGGAAATAATTTATTTTAAAGTGATTCTGGAATCCCAGTTTATTTTCTCAAAGTGAATGAATACATGGTTGTTTAGTTTGTGAAATTTGAGAGCTGTGTGTCAACATTTGTTGTGCAATGCTTTTATTTACTGTGTAACAGGGTGAGAACAGCAGTGAGTTTTCCTGTAAATATGAAATTTTTCTTGGCAGACACAATGTGCAGAGCCCTGCCAAGAAAAAGATGGGAAGCAACTGCAATCCTTATTGGCTTGATGAATAGGCTTTTGTGTATCTGTCACACATGGGAAAACACATATAACTGGCAGATGAGGTTGCTAAACCCCTCTCTATTATATTTCAAAAGTCATGGCAGTCTGGGGAAGTCCCCACAGACTGGAAAAGGGGAAACATTGCCCCCATTTTCAACAAGGGTAAGAAGGAGGAACCAGGGAACTACAGGCCAGTCAGTCTCACCTCTGTGCCTGGAAAGATCATGGAGCAGATCCTCCTGGAGGCACTACTGGCTCAAAAGAATAGTGAAGAGGTGATTTGGAACAGTCAGCATGGCTTCACCAAGGGCAAATCCTGCCTGACCAAACTGGTGGCCTTCTATGAACAGGTGACAACATTAATAGATGAGGGGCAAGCAACTGATGTCATTTACCTGGACCTGAGCAAAGCCTTCAACACTGTCCCGCACCACATCCTGGTCTCCAGACTGGTGACACATGGGTTTGATGGGTGGACCACTAGATGGATAAGGAACTGGCTTGATGGCCGCACCCAAAGAGTGGCTGTCAATGGCTCCATGTCCCAGTGGAGGCCAGTGACAAGCGGAGTCCCTCAGGGATCAGTCCTGGGACCTGTCTTGTTCAACATCTTTGGGGGTGACATGGACAGTGGCATTGAGTGCACCCTCAGCAAGTTTGCTGATGACACCAAGCTGTGTGGTGCAGCAGACATGCTGGAGGGAAGAGAGGCCATCCAGAGGGACCTTGACAGGCTGGAGAGGTGGGCACAAGCCAACCTCATGAGGTTCAATAAGAGCAAGTGCAGGGTCCTGCATCTGGGTCGAGGCAATCCCAGGCACAAATCCAGGCTGGGCAGTGACTGGCTGGAATGCAGCCCAGGGGAGAGGGACTTGGGGGTGCTGGTGGACAAAAAGCTCAACATGAGCTCTCAATGTGCACTTGCAGCCCAGAAAGCCAATCAGATCCTGGGCTGCATCAGGAGAAGTATGGCCAGCAGGTCAAGGGAGGCGATTTTCCCCCTCTACTCAGCCCTGGTGAGACCCCACCTGGAGTACTGCGTCCAGTTCTGGAGCCCCTATTACAAGAGGGATATGGAGGTGCTGGAGCATGTCCAGAGAAGGGGCACGAGGATGATCAGAGGGCTGGAGCACCTCTCCTATGAGGACAGACTGAGGGAGTTGGGGCTGTTCAGTCTGCAGAAGAGAAGGCTCCGAGGTGACCTCATTGTGGCCTTCCAGGATCTGAAGGGGGCCTACAAGAAGGCTGGGGAGGGACTTCTGAGGATCTCAGGTAGTGATAGGACTAGGGGGAAAGGAATGAAGCTGGAGGTGGGGAGATTCAGGCTGGATGTGAGGAGGAGGTTCTTCACCATGAGAATGGTGAAACCCTGGAATGTGTTGTCCAGGGAGGTGGTTGGAGTGCCGTCCCTGGAGGTGTTTAAGAGCAGGCTGGATGAGGCTCTGGCCAGCCTGATCTAGTGTGACGTGTCCCTGCCCATGGCAGGGGGGTTGGAAGTAGATGATCCTTGTGGTTCCTTCCAATCCTGACTGATACTATGATACTATGATAATTTGTAGAGGGACTGAAAATCTTTTAGCACTGACCAGCACAACCACATGACATCGTTGATGATATAGCCATGTATACAGCAATCCTTGTTTAGGCTGCAGCTAGCCTGCACATGTGAGCATGCACACAGAGAGGTCAGAGATTTAATCATTATTGTTCTTGTAGGTTAAAACAACATCTGTGTCAAAGAAGCAGGGGAATAAGTAAAATTTCCACCCTGGATTTTAAGAGGGCTAAACTTACCCTCTCAAAAATCTACTTAGAAGTGTCCAGTGGGCTAGGGTTCTAGAAGGAAGGGGGGCACAAGAGAGATGCTTAATATTCAAGCATTGCCTCCTCCAAGTTCAATAGAAATGTATTCCCTTTGAGGGGGGGGGGGCAGGGAAATCAAGTTAGGGAGGCAGGAGACCTGCATGAATAATCAGAGAGCTCTTGAAAAGACTCAAAAAGAAAAAGATGGTTTACAGTAAATGGAAAAACAGTCTGGTAAGACTGATTGGGAGGATTACAGATATATTGCCAGAGAATGCAGAGATGCAACAAGAAAGGTCAAGGCTCTCTTGGAAAAGCTCAGGAAATGTGGCATAGAAGATTGGTCCGTGAGGTGAACTGCAAACCTGCTCGACAACAGAGTTCAGAGGGCTGTCATCAGCGGCACAGAGTCAGCTTGAAGGCCTACAGCCAGTGGTGTTCTCCAGGGATCAGTACTAGGTCCAGTTTTGCTCAATATCTTTATCAATGTCCTGGATGAGAGGCTTGAGAGTACCCTCAGCAAGTTCTCCATGGAACAACAATATGCCCTTGTGGCCAAGAGAGCCAAAGGTATCTTGGGGTGCGTGAGGAAAAGTGCGTCTGACAGGTCTAGGAAAGTTCTTCTCCCCTTCTACTCTGCTCTGGTGTGACCACACCTGGAATATTGTGTCTAGTTTTGGGTTCTTCAATTCAAGAGAGACAGGAACCTGCTGGAGAGAGTCCAACAGAGAGCCACAAGGATAATTAGGGGACTTGAGCATTTCCTTTATGAAGAGAGACTAAGATCCCTGGAGCTGTTTAGTCTTGAGAAGAGAAGACTGAGAGGGGATCTCATCAATGTGTATTAATATCTGAGGGGTGGGTGTCATGTGGAAGGGGAAATCTCTTTTCAGTAGTGCACAGTAATAAGACAAGGAGCAACAGTTACAAACTTGAACATAGAAGGTTTCACCTCAACATGAGGAGAAACTTCTTTACCATGAGGGTGACAGAACACTGGAACAGACTGCCCAGGGAAGTTGTGGAGTCTCTTTCTCTGGAGACTTTCAAAACCTACCTGGATGCATTCCTGTGCAGACTACCCTAAGTGATCCTGCTTTGACATGGGTTGTGGACTCAATGATCTCTGGAGGTCCCTTCCAACCTCTTAATATTTTGTGATTCTATGATTCTGTGATACGCACTCAGTCCTCAACAGATGCAGTTGGCAGTACTGGCTCTCACTCTGCATTTATGTCACCCCTTCTCAGCCTAAAAGCTGTCTGAACTCTCCAAAGCACCGCGCTATGCTTGAGTTAATCTATTCTGGTCTCCCCAGGATTTATTAGTTCAGCCACTGTATTACCCTAGTGCAGCTATATGGTTCCCAGATTGGTTTATTTTATGTCTAGACAGTTTATAATTTAAAGAGTGGAGGGAGTAGAGAGGCATAGCCTAAGGCCATCTTTGGAACTTACAGGGATTTGACCTCCCTGGAAACACATTTTATTGGTGACCCTCTACAAAATCTGATAGAGGAAATAATGTAGAGAGGGAAAAAAAAGGAAGAAAGAATAAACCTCCAACTATCCTCTAGATATTGTCCTGAAATTTTTCCACTGAGAGTCACAACACATCTTGCTTCAGCCAGTGTTCCAAGGAATAGAAGCAGTATGATTGCATCTTGGTGGGAGGAAAGACAATATCTAGTATTTGAGTGTTTAAAAGAATGATATGTACAGAAAAAAAGAGGTCAGTCCTGTTCTCAGGGAAATCAGCATGCATATGCCCTGAGAGATGATCCAAATAAATTAATTCTCATTCAAGAAGTGCCAGCCTTGGCATCTTTGTCTATCTGAGGAGTATTTGCAGTAGCCTTTGCTGCTGCATGTATTGGGACAAATGTCACAAGTAGAATACATAGGGCACTTACACTGCTCTCCCAATCATATGTGTTTGCTGGGTGCCCATAAGACCTTATAGTGCTGAACAAATTCAGTTATTGTCACACATTGTGTAATTATGCAGGAGGTGAACACTAAAATCTCTATAAAAGTCCCTGTGTAATTGCTTCAACAGTACAATATAAATCCACAGTCCTGATATACCAAAAGCTAGTGAACTATCCTGGTTAAATTATCATTCTGCTCCAAATCACTATTTGCAGCATTTTGTAACTGGTTCCCTCTTATCAAATTTTATTATGCATATTCCCATTTCATACAGTTCTTAGAAGTTTGATTATAAGAAAAATCTGTTTAGGGAAGTGCTAAAGTGAGTTGATAATTTGCTCTTGCCTGCTGTGGCACAAGACTCTGCCCATTAGCCCCTGACTACAAAACTGATAACAGCCTAAGGAACATTTGCAGGAGAGCAAGAATAGAATAGAATAGAATCGAATAGAATAGTTTCATAGTTTCATAGTTTCATAGTTTCATAGTTTCATTCAGGGTTGGAAGGGACCACAAGGATCATCTAGTTCCAACCCCCCTGCCATGGGCAGGGAAACCCCACACTAGATCAGGCTGGACAGAGCCTCATCCAGCCTGGTCTTAAACACCCCCAGGGACGGGGTCTCAACCACCTCCCTGGACAACACATTCCAGGGTCTCACCACTCTCATGGTGAAGAACCTCCTCCTCACATCCAGCCTGAATCTCCCCACCTCCAGCTTCATTCCATTCCCCCTAGTCCTATCACTACCTGACATCCTCAGAAGTCCTTCCCCAGCCTTCCTGTAGGCCCCCTTCAGATCCTGGAAGGCCACAATGAGGTCACCTCGGAGCCTTCTCTTCTGCAGAGTGAACAGCCCCAACTCCCTCAGTCTGTCCTCATAGGAGAGGTTCTCCAGCCCTCTGATCATCCTCCTGGCCCTTCTCTGGACACGTTCCAGCACCTCCACATCCCTCTTGTAATAGGGGCTCCAGAACTGGACACAGTACTCCAGGTGGGGTCTCACCAGGGCTGAGTAGAGGGGGAGGATCACTTCCCTCGACCTGCTAGCCACACTTCTCCTGATGCAGCCCAGGATCTGATTGGCTTTGCGGGCTGCAAGTGCACATTGAGAGCTCATGTTGAGCTTTTTGTCCACCAGCACCCCCAAGTCTCTCTCCTCAGGGCTGCATTCCAGCCAGTCACTGCCCAGCCTGGATTTGTGCCTGGGATTGCCTCGACCCAGATGCAGGACCCTGCACTTGCTCTTATTGAACTTCATGAGGTTGGCTTGTGCCCACCTCTCCAGTCTGTCAAGGTCCCTTTGGATGGCCTCCCTTCCCTCCAGCGTGTCTGCTGCACCACACAGCTTGGTGTCATCAGCAAACTTGCTGAGGGTGCACTCAATGCCACTGTCCATGTCACCCCCAAAGATGTTGAACAAGACAGGTCCCAGGACTGATCCCTGAGGGACTCCGCTTGTCACTGGCCTCCACTGGGACATGGAGCCATTGACAGCCACTCTTTGGGTGCGGCCATCAAGCCAGTTCCTTATCCATCTAGTGGTCCACCCATCAAACCCATGTGTCACCAGTCTGGAGACCAGGATGTGGTGCGGGACAGTGTTGAAGGCTTTGCTCAGGTCCAGGTAAATGACATCAGTTGCTCGCCCCTCATCTATTAATTTTGTCACCTGCTCATAGAAGGCCACCAGGTTGGTCAGGCAGGATTTGCCCTTGACAAAGCCATGCTGACTGTTCCCAATTACCTCTTCACTATTCTTTTGAGCGAGTAGTGACTCCAGGAGGATATGCTCCATGATCTTTCCAGGCACAGAGGTGAGACTGACTGGCCTGTAGTTCCCTGGTTCCTCCTTCTTACCCTTTTTGAAGATGGGGGCAATGTTTCCCCTTTTCCAGTCTGTGGGGACTTCACCAGATTGCCAATAGAAGTTAATCAGGTTGGAAAAGACCTTCAAGATCATCAGCCTATCACCCAACACCATCTAATCAACTAAACCATGGCACCAAGGGCCTCGTCCAGTCTCTTCTTAAACACCAGTGATGGTGACTCCATCACCTCGCTGGGTAGCCCATTCCACAGGTAAAATCACTCTCTCTGCGAAGAACATCTTCCTTATATCCAGCCCTCACCTCCCCTAGCACAACTTGAGACTGTGTCCCCTCGTTCTGGTGCTGGTTGCCTGGGAGAAGAGACCAACCCCCACCTGGCTACAACCTCCCCTCAGGGAGCTGAAGACGTCAATAAGGTCTCCGTTGAGCCTCCTCTTCTCCAGGCTAATCAACCCCAGCTCCCTCAGCCTCTCCTCATAGGACTTGCGCTCCAAATCCCTCTAACAGATCAACACTTGTCCCCATCTTGGTGTCATCTGCCAATTTACTGGTGACTGACTCAATCCCCTCATCCAGATCATCAATAAAGATATTGAACAGGATGGGGCCCAACACTGATCCCTGGGGGGATACCACTAGTGACTGTCTCCCAGCTGAATGTGACACCATTCACCACCACTCTCTGGCCTTGGCCCTCCAGCCAGTTCCTAACCCAGCACAGAGTGCTGCTGTCCAAGCCACGGGCTGACAGCTTGGTCAGGAGTTTGCTGTGGGGGGTGGTATCAAAGGCTGAGCTCTGAATAGTTGTCATGTCTCCTGGAATTGGCTAGAAAATTTGGGGTGCCAACACCCTCCCCTGCTAGTGAGAGACAAGTTTCTGGTTTGGGGTTTTCTGTTTGTTTGTTTTGGTGTGGGGTTTGTTTTTTTTTTTGGTTTGGCTGTTTGTGGGGGTTTTTGGTGGTGGTGGTTTGTTTTTTTTTTCAGTAGAGAGAGAAATCAGTTTATATTCTAGTGCCTCCTGTCATAGGCAGTAATGGCTCTGCTGCCACCTACAGCAGTGGCTCATCACAGTGCACAGTGTGGCAGAGTCACAGTGTGGTGGAAATGAAGCTGATCTGTAATAACATTATGAATACTGAGATGCAATAGCTTAAAGTACCAACAAGACCAGGACAGGAGTCTATGGCTTAAGCTTCTATTGGGGGTGGAGAGAGAATGAACAAAGTGACACAACAGCTCCCAGGTTGAAAGCAATTGGCAAAATCATTAGGTATAAAGATCTGTCCCCAGAGAAATTGCAAGTGTGTTTCATCAGGTTATGAACTCGCAAGCAAGAACACAGAGGAAGATAAGCCTAGAAGAGAAGCTTTCTTATTAAGACATTAACAGAATAAGATAAAAAAAGGGACTTCTCACAGGATCACAGGATGTTAGAGGTTGGAAGGGACCACTGGAGATCTTCAAGTCCACCCTCCATGCCAGAGCTGGACCTAGCGTAGGCTGCACAGGAATGCAACTAGACGAGTCTTGAAAGTCCCAGAGAAGGAGACTCCACAACCCCTCTGCAGAGCTTATTCCAGTGCTTTGTGATCCTTACAGTGAAAAATGTCTTCCTCCTGTTGAGGTGGAACTTCCCGTGCGGTAGTTTACATCTGTTGTCCCTTGTCCTATCACAGGGCACAAGAGAGAAGAGGCTGCCCCTTCCTTGTATCCATCTAGCCCTCATATGTTTATATGTATTTATTAGATCCCCTCTCAGCCTTCTCCTCTCGAGACTAAAAAGCCCCAGGTCTCTCAGCCTTTCCTCATAAAGCACATGCTCCAGTCCCTTAATCATTCTGGTAGCTCTCCACTGGACTTTCTCTAGCAGATCCTTCTCCATCTTGAACTGGGAGAGCCCAGAACTAGCTCTTGTACTCTAGGTGAGGTCTCACTAGGGGAGAGTGTGAAGAGAATCTGCCTTGATCTGCTGGACACACTCTTCTTAATGTACCCCAGGATCCCATTGGCCCTGTTGGCCACAAGGGCACATTGCTGTCCCAGGGATAACTTCTTGTCCACCAGCACTCCCAGGTCCTTCACCACAGGGCTGCTTGCTAGGAGAGCACTTTCTAAACTGTACTGCTGCAGTTTAGTATTCCTTCCTATGTGCAGTACTTATCCTTGTTGAACCTCATTAGGTTCCTCCATGGCCAGCTCTCCAGTCTGTCCAAGTCTTGCTGAATGGCTGCACAGCCTTCAGGTGTCTCAGCCAAGCCTCCCAGTTTGGTATTGTCAGCAAACTTGCTAAGCAGATATTTTGTCTGTCTCCTCATCAATGTCATTGCTGAAGATGTTGAACAGGACTGGACCCAGCACTGGTCTCTGGGGGACTCCACTAGTTACAGCTTTCCAGCTGGACTTGGTGCCATTGACCACCACTCCTCGTGCTCTATTGTGTAACCAGTTCCTAATTCATCTCACTGTCTACACTCTATCCCACACTTCCTGAACTTACTCACAAGGATATTGTGGGAGACAGTGTCAAAAGCCTTACCAAGGTCAAGGTAGACTACATCCATTGGTCTTCCTGCATCTACCCATTCAGTTACAACAGCAGAGAAGGCTATCAGATTAGTAGAGCATGATTTCCCCTTGGTAAATCCATGCTGACTGTTCCTGATCATCATCTTCCATGAGACACTCCATCAGTTTTCCACAGATGGATGTGAGGCTGACTGGTCTGTAGTTTTCTGGAACCTCTTTCTTGCCTTTTCTGAAGACTGGAGTGACATTGGCTTTCCTCCAGTCCTCAGGCACCTCTCCTGTCTGCCAGGATTTTGTTAAAAATTATAGAGAGTGATGGAGCAATGACATGAACCAACTCTCTCAACATTCCTGGGTGCATTTCATGAGGCCTCATGGACTTGTGAATATTGAATTTGTATAACTGTTACCTAAATCAGTCTTAATTGACTAGTGGAGAGTCTTCTCTATCAGTGGTGGGGAATAATTGACCTTGTAAACTTTATTTTCACCAGCTTTTCAGTGTGCCCAAGTTACATTTTCTTCAAAACATTTTTGGTTTAGTTATCGATGTTTTGCTTTAGACAGAGCACTAAACACGAGATTTGTTGTCACCTAGGCGGTTGCCCCTCAGGGCTGCAGATCATCAAGTGCAAAATAAACGCCTCCTACACCATGTGTCTCACTCTCAGAGATGAAGATTTCCTATTAGAGTTGAGATTAAAAAGCCATGGGAAGCATTCCATGAATATACAGTCTCCCGTGAAAAAAAAAAGATTCACAAATGATGGCTCAAACAATTAGTGCTACCATTATTAGTTTAACAACAGCAGGTTGATAGACATTACCAGCTTGCTTTCAGTTAGTTTCCAGGTGCACACTCATCCCAAATCCTTTCCAGGCAGGCAGGCTACCACCTGGGTGGAAGACGCAGTGTGACAGTGTCTGTCACTGTTCAGGTGTTAATTTGCTGCTCCAGTATTAGGAAAAAGTATATCCAAAGAACTTTATTCTTTCTGAAGTTTCTGCCAGCTACTTGTCTTTTGCTTAACCTGGGGCTACTGCTCTCCACCAGTGTCACTGTATCTTTCCCATCTTTGTTTCTGGGACATAATTTTCCTTTTCCAGCTTGCCGTTTTTCATAAAGGGAGTCCATCTCTGGGCTATTTGATCAGGAGTCTATCTATCTGTTTTGTCCCTTCAACAGTATTTGGATGTGCTGTTGACAACATATAACAGAAGGTTAGATGTTCCAAAGGTACTAATTCTTCAGTATCTTGTATGAAAATAGGCATCTGAGTAGGGGAAGATCTCTCTGGTATCTTCACCAAGATAAAGGATGCAGTGCAGACTTGTTCTTATTAATCACAGTACCTATTAAAAAAAATCTATTTCACAGCAAATTAGATCTTGTTAGTGCTGATGCTCAAGGGACCACAGTTTTGTAAAGAAGCAACCAAGGCTGGATTTCACTTCCTATGTTGGCACAGTTTACCAACTAGTGTTAACTATGAGGAATTTTTTCAGCATTACTATTTCATGAAGGTCTCTCTACTCTTTCCTTGTAGATGCTGCTCTGCATCAGGCAAGCCTTTTTACTGAGCTGTTTTTCATGATATCTTCCCAGACACCGGCCTCAAGTGATCCCACGAGTCTGGGTCATCACTCCAGATAACAAGTATACCATACTTTGACCTGAGTTAAATCTAGTCTGCCACAGCATCACTCCATTTCCCAGTTGGTTTGTGTGTCTTAGCAGCTGCTTATTATTTTTTAGCTAAATGTTATTTGCAAAAATTTACCATCTTGCTCTGAGTTTTCTCCTTCATTCTTTCTCCTTTGTCTTCATACAATGTGTAACTCTACACATCTCTTACAGGATCTCATCTCACTGGTAATAGGGGCATGTACTTACAATGCTGCATGAATTCTATGATGCTTGCTCTTGGGGTATGTATACACTGCAGCTCTCATTGGATGTGGCATCATAGACTGGGAAGTCTGTAAACAACGCAGAGTGATGCTCTCAGTAGCTTAGAAGAGCTCAGTTCCCATAAAAGCTCATAATCTGTCATGGAAGTTTTCTGCAGATCCTGATTTCTTCTTTTCACCTACCCAAAGCTCAAGCCATCTAACATCAAATTCCTTCCAAGTATCCTGACTCATGATGATGGGAAAAATGCTCACCCAAAAGAAGCATGCAGTCATTCAGTTCAGATAAAACAAAGAGGTTTCCTAATCTCTGCCAGGTAAGTTAATTATTCCATTGAATCATTCTGTCATTCATCTCATCTGATGCCAATTCATCTACCTTTGCTTTCTTACCAGGAAAAATGCATTTCCTTGTTAGTTTGGCATGATGAAGAGGTGGATCACAGTGACTGGGGATGCTTCTGTACTGGAAGGGCTAAAGTGTAGCCAGCAGATAAGCACACCACAGGGGTGAATGAATGATTGGACAAATTGCGGTCCCAACCACTGGTCACGTAAAAACCTGTTTTTCCTTCATTAAGTAGTTACATGGGTTTAAAGAAAACTTCTAACTACTCACCCTACTTTTCAGGATGGAGGATGGAATTGAGGCACTTTCTGACTTGATCAAACACAAGACTGCAAACAATTACATGGCAAAAGTAAGGCAAGGAAAGGACTACAGTGTTGGTGCAAAGGAGAGCAGACTTTTGCTGGACACCTGTAGGCAAGTGACTAGGAGAGAAAGGATCTATGAGATGTCCATAGAGCTGTCTGGGCTGAGATGTAGGAGGGGAAAAAGATGGAGTGGATAATTAGAAAGAAAGAGGATCCCTGTAATGATTTAACTGGGTCAGATAAACAAAGAGATGTCAGGGACTGGATGAAACATTTGAAATGCAGTCTTCATTAATATATTGTTTGTCCTATCTCAGACTAATTTATTTTATGGATGGGGAGATCTGTTCCTGATGATGTATCAAGACAATTATCAGGCAACATTATTTGTTTTTCTAACTGTTTCTTAAGGAGGAATTCTCAGTATTTTGAGTCCCTGCACTGGTTTCATATGTTTCACTGGGTTTGAGGAAATGAATCACCAAGCCACTTAGTATCTCTGTTCTGTCAGGAAATTTCCAGCTGATTTTGTCTTTCCTCCAGCAGCTATGGAAGCTACTGCTACTCAGTGGGCTCATGGTCCACATGTTGTGCCAGCTGCCCTATGAAAAAGGCTAGAAATCATGGAGAAGAGAATTGGGAGTAACCAAGGGGGGAAAAATGGCTGTTCTCCAAACATGCTACTCCTGAGCAAATAATACAGATCAAATACTGATTAAATTAATTTGGCTTCCATTCTGTTTGTTTTCTTCTATAAGCAATTTAAGAAAATTTACAGTTTGCTCAAAACCCCAAAAAGTGCCACTAAGTTCCAGACAACATAAAGGAGAGCTTTCCAGTTAATCCAGCAGTAGCCTTCCCCTACAATATAGCTGCCTTCAGGAGAGGGAATCTCCAGGGGAAAGCACACTGCTTGTGTACCAGCTTAATCCTCACTGCCGGCACCACAGAACACAAAGCTTTTCCATCTGAGGGCAGGATTTATATAAGGAAGTTACAGGTACAAACATGACAATTAAGACAGATGTTTTCTCTGGTAGGTATTTATTGATAACAAAAATTAAAATCTGTTGTTAAAAAGCACACAGGCTTCCTGTCGATAGCACAGCACTTACTTGATCACCCAGTTGTTATCCAGCCCTTGTTTGCATCTGAGAATAATTAGAAGAGATCAGACTGTCAGGTTGAATACCTGAACAGACTTGCAAGGTACACCATACGTGAGCAAAGGTACCACTATTTCAATACACTAGACAGAATGTTCAGCTGTGTAAGGAAAGAGTGCAAGAGACTTCTTTTGTTGGAGAATAGCCTTAGAAGGTTGTTCAAAAGTATCTCCAGGGGGACTGCATATGGAAGGTCTCCATTTCTGTGAAGATACACTTTCCCTAACAGCTGCCTTTGTGACAGTCTTTCTGGGGTGTAAGGCCTCTATGCGCAATGGTCTGTAATCAGACTAGTCTTGGCCCAAACAAATGCATGTGACAAATGCAACCAAATTATCTGCACATGCAAATGTAGCTCTCAATGACAGATAAAACAACTTAAAATGGTGATTTTTCTTGAAATTGTTCTGTGTACAAGAAGATACAAGCATACAGGCCTTCTCATTACATAAAGATGGTTTTACTATTAATGCACATAATTTTGACCTTTAAGAGTTGCAGGCTCAACAACAGGTTCAATGCAGCGCATATTTTCCCTCAAGTAAATAATACATAAAAGGTAGAAGCTACTTTATCAAAAGAGAAGAATCATACCTTAATTCTGTCAAGCCTATTTTGGTCTATTTTTTTCCAATCTAAATCTACTTGGTGTGTACATATGATTGTGTGGCTTTAACAAAGATGTGTTTACAATGTCAGACACAGTAATCCATCATTAGAAATGCTGTGTTGGTATTTGCATTTCAGCAATATTTTTAAATTCTAATGGAAATGTAAAGTAGACTTGCCAGTGCTAAGTTCAGGGCCTAAGCAAGAGTCTTGTCAGGAGTGGTGGAGGCAGCTCTGCCTAAAGAAGAGCCTTGGGCCCTGATTAAGTGCAGACAAGAGCCAATGCACACAGTGCCATCAGCAGCAGACTTCACAGCAGAACTTATATTTGGTAGTTCCAGATTTGAAGTATGTTGTGCCCAAGAGTTGACATATTTTGACATATCCCATGGCAATAAGCAAAATGAACTGTAACGTATCTTATTTGCTCTGTATGTCACAGGGCCTAATACTGACAAGGGTGACAGTCTCCCCCTGGCATTTGAGCTGCCCTGCTTCACACTCAGTCATGGTCTGGTGGGCAGCTGAGCCGCTCACTTCAGCACAGATCTGGATGCCTTCCTCCTTGCATGGCCTGTGTTCATCACAAACACAGGTGTTGGATTGCTCTAAGGAAAAGCACAGAGGCAAAACACTCAGGATGGTATCCACATCAACAAAACCCAGACTATTACATTTCCAGCAAAACTGTACAACTGAGACAAATTTTCTGGAGGGCACTCAGTATGCAAACATAAACCTGTTAGAGGGGGTCCAGAGGAGAGCCACAAAAATTAGAGGAATGGAACATCTTCCTTATGAGCAAAGGCTGAGAGTTGGTGTTGTTCACCATAGAGAAGAGCAGGCTCTGGGGAGACATGATTGTGGGGAGACTTTTCAATATCAAAGACGTTTATAAGAAAGAGCTGATATTCAGGTTCAGCAGGAAAACTGGAAGTGGAAACAAGTGGCGCACTGCTGCACCTTCGGAGCAGTGGCTGATTGTGCTTGTGGGAAAAGCTTGTTCAAAGTGCCTGTGATACTGAACTCATTGAACTGGTTGGTGTGTGTACTGCTCCAGAGTCCAGGTAACACATAAAATGAGAGATCTATTCCTTGGACAGTGACAAACTAATCATGAAAACACTTATAACTGGTATCTTTCTTTATAAACAGGTAGTTTTGCTTCATTCAAAGGATCTACTCCTAAATATGAATAGTTGTATCAGTGACAAGAGCTAAATAATTACATAAGAAGAAAATCCTATGTGAGATCTATTTTTCATAACTATGTTTTAGTGTTGTACCTTTGTTTTTTTTCCCCTCTGTCTGTCTCTGGTGAAGCTCCAGACAGTTTTGATTATCAATTTTCATTTGGGTTTGGGGTTTTTTTGCCTTTTTTCCCCCCTTTTTTCTTTTTTTTGGTGTCTATCCAACCTTGTTAGACAAACCAGATTAATTCCTATCAAATAATCTTCTTTATTTTAAAAATATTGTAATAACCGTGCCTTTATCTGGGACACTTGTAAAAACCTAATTTACTTCTTTATCTTTCCACTTCTTCCCTTCCATTAAATTCAATGAAGTGTAGGACAATCAGGGAAATGAGACCAGGGAATTTGAAAACTTCCACTGCAGACAGACTGCAAAAGACAGGAATTATATCTCTGACTGAAGAGACATTCGCCTTTGATCAAAACAGGAGAAAGTGGGCATAGGCAGTGAAGCAAATCCAGAAGTGGTGTTCCTAGACAGTACAGAACAAAACATGCAATTCCTTTCCACAAGACACTCCTGGGGGTGCTGCTGGGCAAATTTCAGGAAAAGATTAGTTACTCCTCAGGACCATAAGGACACCCACAATTACCATGTTAAGGAATTTAAAACAGGTGGGTACTGTAAAAAGAGTTGGGCAAGGGTTTCACCCAAAACTTCCAGAGAGCCAACATGGTAATTCACTTCACAGTGACTAAGGAATAAGGTTTTCCTGTAGATAGTACATTTTATTACAATATCCTGCAGGGTTTTCTTTGCCATGCTTGGAGCTCCCTCCCATATCTGGACACCAAACACTGGGCTGATGGTTTGAACCAGCCTAGCAGGTGCTTCTGAGAGGGTCTGGAGATGCCATGCCAGGACAGAGTTATAGCTAATGTGCAACTAATATCATATGAACAATATTGCTTACAATTGTGAAGACTTTCTTACCATCGCATTTTTCCCAAGAACGGCATGACCCACACGGTATTTCAGCTGCCTCAGGTGTTTTGCAGTTTTCTCCAGTAGTAAGAGAGTATTTTCTGCCCATACACTCCAAGGCATGCATCTTGCAAACAGTTAAAGGTGTGTTTCGTTTAGTTCTTTGATCTGTAGCACAGACATCCAGGGAAGGACTGAAAACAAATACAAGAATCAAGTTATTTAAATGTTTTTATCTTGGTATTTCAAAAAAAGAGCTAAGGGAGTCCAGTTCCAATTTAGGGTCCAGTTCCAATTTTCCTGTTCATTGAAGTACATCTTCAGACTGCAGCAAGGGAGCTCAAGACATAGATGTATGAATAATTCAGTCTTTCCTTTTCCACAGGATGCTGCCCCTTAGCAGAACCAGGCCCACCAGGCCTCATACCCTCTGCAGGATGTGGGTATTACAGGGTATTTGCCATTAAGGTCCATAGCAGTGAGAGCAAGACTTTAGTTAAGAAGAGTTCAAATCTCAGTTATTCTTTAATATATTACACATGTGCACAGAAAACATTTCCTATATATATAATGATACATACACGCAGGCACGTGTATTAAACTATTTTGTTTCTTAATTATAAGACATTAGAATGTACTTAAAAACCTTTCCTCTGTTGCTTTGTAACAGCCTCAGCTTTTACTAAACAAAATGTTATGATCCAATGTCAGAGACCAATGATATTTCTGGAAATATGTGTGCATCTCCACAGAAATGTTATGAAAAATCCGCTCTACTTATCCAGTGAATTTCCTTGTTTATTTCTTGAAACTTGAATATTGTTCTACAACATAAAAATTAGCTTCTAAAAGTGTTGATGACATTCTTGGACAACAACACACAGTTTGCTTTGCAGACAGCTTCAGAAAGTCATCATTCATGTTTCATGGATTTACAGATTGCATTGGGTTGGAAGGGACCCTCAAAGGTCATCTTGTCCAACCCCCCTGCAGTGAGCAGGGACACCTCCAACTAGATCAGGCTGTCCAGGGCCACATTGAGTCTGAACTTGAGTGTCTCAAGCAGTCAGGCCTTCATTACATCTCTGGGCAACTTCTTCCAGTAATTCACTACTGTCATTGTAAGGAACTTCTTCCTAAAGTCCAGCCTAAATCTACCCTGCTCCTCATCCTGTTACTACATGCCTTTCTAAACAGTTCCTCCCCAGACTTCCTGTAGGTCTCCTTCAGATACTGAAATGCAGCTATAAGTATTCTCTTCTCCAAGCGGAACAACTCCAGCTCTCTCAGCCTGTCTTTGTAGGAGAGGTGCTCCAGCCCTCTTGTGTCTTCCTCCAGACCCACTCCAGCAGGTCCATGTCATTCTTGTGTTAGGGGCCCCAGAGCTGGACACAGCACTCTGGAGGAGGCCTCACCAGAACGGAGTGGCAGAATCACCTCTCTTTATCCACTGACTGTACTTCTTGTGATGCAGCTCGTGATGTGATTTGCCTTCTGGGCTGCAAGTGTACACTGCTGGTTCATGTCTAGCTTCTCACCCACCAGTACCCCCAAGACATTTCCAGCTTTTCATCCATCAGCACCTCCAAGTCCTTATCTGAAGGGCTGCTCTCAATCTCATCATTTCCCAGCCTGTATTGATATTGAGGATTGCCCTGACCCAGGTGGAGGACCATGTACTTTGTATTATTGAACCTCATAAGATTCATTTCAGCCTGTCCAGGTCCCTCTGGATGGCATCCTGTCCCTCAGCTGCACCACTCAGATTGGTATAATCAGCAAACTTGCTGAAGGTGCACTCCATCCTGCTGTCTATGTCACTGTTAAAAACATTAAACAGTACATGTCCCCATAAGGACCCCTGAAGGACACCACCTGTCACTGCTCTCCATCTAGACACAACCATCCAACCAATTTCTTAGGCCCTGAACAGTCCACCCATTAAATACATCTCTCTCCAGTTTAGAGAGAAGGACATTGTTTGGGACTGTGTCAAAGGCTTTACAGAAGTACAGGTGGATGACATCTGTTGGACTCTTGTCTGCCAATGTAGTCACTCCACTGGAGAAAGCCACTAGGTTGATGAGGCAGGACTTGCCCTTGCTGAAGCCATGTTGGATGTTGCACATATTTTTTCTGTCCTTCATGTGTGCTAATACAGTGTGGAAGTTCTAGGCTCTATTTCTAGGAGGATCTGTTCCATGATCTTCCCAGGCATGGCAGGGTGAGGCTGACAGGTTGGCAATTCCCTTTTTAAACAAGCACAACATTTCCCTTCTTCCAGTCTCTAGGGACTTCACCTGACTGCCATTGTGCCATTGTGCATTGACCTGTGTCCCATCACAGGACACCACTGAAAAGAGACCAGGCTCCTACCCCAAACACCCACCCTTCCAGACATCCATAAACATCAATAAGTTCCATTCTCAGACTCCATCTCCTTCAACCAAAGTACCCCAGCTCTCTCAGCCCTTCCTCACCAGACAGGTGTTCCAGTACCTTCATCATCCCCATAGCCTTCATTGGACACTCTCCAGTATATCCTCATCTCCCTAGAACTGGATGTGATCCCTTGAGAACCTCCCTTGAATTTGGGGTTGGAGGGTCTGAATTCATCACTGTCCTCTCCTTCCCATCTACCTCTTCTGAACCAAGGTTTGAGTTTGTGCACAAAGCAACCAAAACCATGGAGATAATTTGAACTGTGCTATAGAGAACATGTACAAATGAGTTCTTCAATTGTTTGAGTGGAAAATCAAATTCTCTTCCATGCTGTATGAAGTTTCTTTGGCAGAAAAAAACTCAAACAAATCCTCCCAGGACGATTATCTTGACTGTTTAACATTAAGTATGTTAAAAAAATCTCAACTCTGTTTCAAATACAGAAGAAAGGTGGATTTAGGTCTTGAGGTTTTAATTTGTTTTGTTTTCTGAGAGAACAAAGCACCTACACATTTCACAGAGATAACCCAGAAGCTGGAGAAAGCTCACCTGAAACTACAATAGGAGACCAGACAGACTTGAAAGCAGAGAGTCTGTGGAAGGAAGCTTAGAAATACACCATGAGGAAAACTTCAGCCACATGCTGCAGCTGGTGAGGAAACTGCATCAGAAATCATAGAATCATGGAATGGTTTGGGCTGGAAGAAACCATTAAAGGTCACCTAGTCCAACCTCCCTGCAGTCAACAGGGACATCACCAACTTGGCTGCTCAGAGTGCCATCCAACCCCACCTAGAATGTTGAACCTCATGAAGTTCTCCCACTTCTCAAGACTGGCCACGTCCCTATGGATTGACCCCATCTCTCCAGCATGTCAAACACATCACTCAGCTTGGTGTCATCCACAAACTTACTGAGGGTGCCTCCATCCCACTGGCCATGTCAGTGGGGAAGACAGGAACTAGCATTGGTGCCAGTAGGAATCCTGGAGGGACACTGCTCCAAACTGCTTTCCACTTGGACATGGAGCTGGACCTGGAATTCAGAGATTCCAACTTTTCTTTTAACTCTTAACCCAGTCTTCCCCTGTCAAAAGGTGGCAGAGCTGACAGAGCTGAGTCACAATACTGGAACCCCCACATTCCATCTCCCAGGAGACAAACTGAAGCAGCCAGACCTGCAGTCATTCAACTCCACTGACCATGTGTGAGAGACTAAATCTTGTCTCTCTTGATGTGAATCAACTAAGGTAAAATCACCTTTGCTCTTCACCAGACAACAGATGCCCAGGGAGGGGAAGGTGAAAAGACCCTCTGGCAATGCAATGGGCAGACTCTACTGGTACTGTCTGGAATGTGCACAGACAAGATCATCAGCTACCCCTGAAAGGGAGGATGGTGAAAAGGATACAAGGGATTCACCACCCGACATAATAAGCCCCTGATATGTATTGTGTGTATGGGCAGGTAAAAGGCAAAGAAGGAGGCAGAGCCCCTCCACTCTCCGCCAGACCCCTGTAAGCACAGAAGGAATGCACCGGAAGATTCCCTGGGGACAATACCCCGACACATACCCAAAAAAACCCTGTGACTAAAAGACCTGAGTGATGCCTGCTCAGAAGAGAAAAAACAAGGAGAGGAGAAGGCAGACAGAAGAAAAAACATCAACATGAACATCCAGCCTGGAAGCAGCCCAGGAATCCTCTCTTCACCACCAACAGCAAAGCCGTGCCCTATGTTTTGCCTGCTGTAAGAAGAAAACTGTAACTCCTGGAGAAGAGAAAAGATATCTTAGTGAAGTCACCACATGTTGAAGGCTGCTCAGAGAAGGACTTAGACTTTGGGATCTCTCCCCTCCCCTTCTCCTGGGCAGACACCACAAGCTAACAAGGATGCAGCAGCACCCTTCCACAGACCTAAATTGTCTTGGGACTAGGGGGTGGTGGGAGGGTAGTAACACAATGCCTTTACTGCTTGCACTCTCTCTCTCTCTCTCTCCATGTTTCCCCTCTCTGTTCTGTTCCATCCACTTTATTCTGTTAATCAATAGCCTTGCTATTGATATTTTGGCCTAGTTTGTGCCAGCAGGAGCAGGGAGGTCATTCTGCCCCTGTACACTGCACTGGTTAGGCCACACCTTGAGTCCTGTGTCCAGTTCTGGGCCCCTCAGTTTAGGAAGGATGTTGAGTTGCTGGAATGTGTCCAGAGAAGGGCAACAAAGCTGGTGAGGGGTTTGGAGCACAAGCCCTATGAGGAGAGGCTGAGGGAGCTGGGATTGCTTAGCACTGCCAGACATGGCCATGGTGCAGCCACTTTCTTGTCACCTGGGCCTCTGCATTGCCCCAGCTTCTGAAGCCACCCATCTTTCCCCAGAGCTTCTCTGCCAGAGGTAACGACTGAGCCTGACTCTAGCTGCCTAGAGATGCCCTTCAGCCAGATTCACAGCCCACCTCTAGAGCACCTCTGCCCACTCCTTCTCATTCCCCTTGAGCATCCTCCTGCTCCAGGTTGGCATGTGACTGCCACCCTCATCTCCCTTCATCCTGTGGCCTGTATCAGGAACAGTGTGGCCAGCAGGAGCAGGGAGGTCATTCTGCCCCTGGACTCAGCACTGGTTAGGCCACACCTCGAGTCCTGTGTCCAGTTCTGGGCCCCTCAGTTTAGGAAGGATGTTGACTTGCTGGAACGAGTCCAGAGCAGGGCAGTGAAGCTGGGGAGGGGTTTGGAACACAAGCCCTATGAGGAGAGGCTGAGGGAGCTGGGGTTGCTTAGCCTGGAGAAGAGGAGACTCAGGGGAGACCTTATTGCTCTCTACAACCACCTGAAGGGAGGTTGTAGCCAGGTGGATGTTGGTCTTCTCTCCCAGGCAGCCATCCCCAGAATGAGAGGACACAGTCTCAGGCTGCGCCAGGGAAGGTTTAGGTTGGATGTTAGGAATAAGTTCTATACAGAGATGGTGATTGCCCTTTGGAATGGGCTGCACAGAAAGGTGGTGGAGTCGCCATCATTGGAGGTGTTCAGGAGGAGACTTGATGGGGTGCTTGGTTGCATGGTTTAGCTGGAGTTGGATGGTAGGTTGGACGCAATCATCTCAAAGGTCTCTTGCAATCTGGTTTATTCTGTTCTATTCTATTCTATTCTATTCTATTCTATTCTATTCTATTCTATTCTATTCTATTCTATTCTATTCTATTCTATTCTATTCTATCCTATCCCTTTCTCTCAGGATCAGTCAGCTTCTGACAAAAGCCTGGGTAGCAGCCACAGCTGTTCCCTGCACCTTGGGCAGCCCCAGCCAGTAGGACATGCCTGGGACACCCAGCACCTCACCATTCATGTCCTCCTCAGCACCTCCAGCACCTGGAGCTCCCCTCTCTTCTCTCTCCCCACCACCATCTACAGCACCCCTGTGCCCCTGACACTTGGGGCATCTGGGCTCAACAACACCCAGTGACCACAGCTGGTGGCTCCCGGCCAATACCTGCACAGGAAAGGGGATTTACAGGCCCTTTCCCAATAGCCTGGGGACATCTCACTCATTTCAACTTCTCAGGTCTTGATATTTCTCTCAACACCAATGTTGAAATGCATAATGCGAGCTCAACACACCATGACATCTCCCTTGCTACCAATGCAGAAATGGACGATGCCACCTCAACATTCCTTGACATCTCCCTTCCCACTGATGTTGACATGGATGATTACAGCCTCCCAACTGCAGCCATCTACCCGGGCACTACTGGCACCAACTGCCAGCACAACATCAGCTGGCCTGCTCCATCCAAGGTCTCTGCTGAGGAATGTGTCCCCAGCACCTCCCACCAAACCATCAAGCCTTGACATCCATGGGAGTGTGCTGGGACAGCCCAGACACCAGCCTAAGGCAGTGTGGCCCAGCACAACAGCAGGATGGAGAAGTGTGACCACGATCAGCACAATGGTTCCTGGTCAGCACCTACCCACAGCCAGTACTGGGGCAGGAGGAAGGGATTAAGCAGGGAGGGGTGGTGGTATGTGTGCATGTGGAGGGTTGGAATATTGATGTAGGAACTTAAATTACCCTTTTCTTCTTCCTTTTCCCATTAAAATCCAGGATCCAGAACTTCTCTGGGCCTGGCACCAAGGAGCTGCTAAAGTATTGCTAAGCCCCACACCTGATACACCAAGCCCTAAGGGCAGCAAGCTATGCTCAGCCCTCAGTCACTTCCAGCACTGCAGCACTTGTGGAGGGTGACTCTCCTAGCCCATGTCCCCACAAGCAAGCAGCCCTATGGTGGCAAGACAGGAGAGATAGATCTAGGCAGGACTGACAGAGCTAGGCAGAACTCACAGGCATGGCCCCACAAAGAAAGCAGCATGGACCTGTGCAGCCCTGACTTCCAACCTCCCACCCTGTGGCTTCAGCAGGGCATTCCCCCTATTCCCAGCCACCCCACCATGGCCCCATTGCAGCTTCAGAGGTGGCTTCTCCAGATCAAAGAGACTGCCTGCCCTAATGGAAAGCTGGGAATGTTGTGCAAGGAGGGGAAGTATTCCTTAAAATGTCTTGAGAGTGCTTCAGTGTTTGCTATGGATGGGTCATCTGGAATAAAGCCAGTGCAAATAGACATGCTCATTTGCACAGAAAGGATGGCTAATCTGTACTCATAAAAGAAACTACTAATTTGCGTTAATTGCTGAGAAATTATGTTACAAGGCTAGGAGCATCACAGCAGTGTAGTAAAGCTTAGTATTGGAGGCAAGGAACAATCCTTGTGTAAAGTGAATCACAGAATCGACCAGGTTGGAAAAGACCTCCAAGATCATCCAGTCCAACTTATCACCCAGCCCCATCTAATCAACTAGACCATGGCATGAAGTGCCTCACCCAGTCTTTTCTTGAAGATCTCCAAGGATGGCAACTCCGCCACCTCCCTGGGCAGCCCATTCCACCAGCAAAATCACTCTCTCTGTGAATAACCTCTTCCTAATACCCAGCCTGCACCTTCCCTAGCACAACTTGAGATTGTGTCCCCTCATTCTGGTGCTGGCTGCCTGGGAGAAGAGACCAACCCCCACCTGGCTACAACCTCCCTTGAGGAAGTTGTTGACAGCAATAAGGTCTCCTCTGAGCCTCCTCTTCTCCAGGCTAAGCAACCCCAGCTCCCTCAGCCTCTCCTCACAGGGCTTGTGTTCCAAGCCCCTCACCAGCTTCACTGCCCTGCTCTGGACTCGTTCCAGCAAGTCAACATCCTTCCTAAACTGAGGGGCCCAGAACTGGACACAGGACTCAAAGTGTGGCCTAACCAGTGCTGAGTTCAGGGGCAGAATGACCTCCCTGCTCCTGCTGGCCACACTATTCCTGATACAGGCCAGGATGCCATTGGCCTTCTTGGCCACCTGGGCACACTGCTGGCTCATGTTCAGCCTATTATCTACCAGGACCTCCAGGTCCCTTTCTGCCTGGCTGCCCTACAGCCATTTCTCCCCAGCCTATAGGGCTGCATGGGGTTGTTGTGGCCAAAGTGTAGAACCCTTCACTTACCCTTGTTAAATCTCATCCCACTGGCCTCTGCCCACCCATATAGCCTGTCAAGGTCGCTCTGCAAGAAATGTAAGAAATTGAAGGCCTTTTACCAGAAGAAGAAGGCCTGGGTATGAGTTAGCTTTTACTAAAGAACATACTGTGAAAAATTGAAAATCAGATGTAAGTCTGCAAATATTTCTCCCTATCACCTACAATAGGAGGCAGGCAACTGGGTGAAATTAAAAAGTGAAAAATTCAGCATAATGGAAATTATTGAAACTTCTTAAAATTATATTTAATACTGTAACTTTTCATATGACACAGGCCAAGAATTCTTAGGAGAGACAGAGATGACATGCAAATAAATGCAGGCCAAAAAAAGGGAAAAGATGGTATTTAAAAATTATCAAATCTCATGTTTCACCATAGAGATAGTCTTTAGCTACTGGAGACTGAGGTTTCACCTGCATTAACACACTAACTGTACTCTGACCCCTTCCTTGCACTAGGGTCAATTCACACAGCATAGCTGGTGTCCATACTGTTAAACTCTCTGCCTCCAAAAGTTGAAGACTGCATCAGAGTGCCTGTTAGGAACTACCTCTGAGCCTAGTAACTCTGCTGTGCCTGGGAATTATCTGGGAGCTGGCTCTTGCCAAAGCTCTGCCAAGAGTTGCTTTAGCAGTTTAGCAGCTCTGGTGCCTAGGATTGTTCCCTGTCTCTAATTATTGAGGGGAGATGTAGCCTAAGGTACCACATCATGAGGGACAAATTACCCCTCACCAGTCCACTGTAGGGTTCTCATGATGTCCCTGGAAGTCTCAACTGTTAAGTCTCTCAGAATATGAAGAAGGATGGATCTGGAACCATGCTGTTCTTGAATTCCCACATGAACTCTTTATTCTAGCTCAGGTTGCTGCTAAAAGTCACTGCCATAGGAAAGCAAACCAAGTTACTTCTGCTCTCTAAGGAAGGACCATGATCTGCTTACACGCCTTACTCCTACAGCTTTCACAGGCTGGCAGATTAATCAGAGTTGGCAGTTGATGATTTATCCTTCTATTATTAGATGTGTTAGTTCAAGGCAGAGTGAAAAAATGGAATCAGGTAACAGCAATTACTGTTATCTATCTTTCTGCCATTTTGAACATAACTATAAAAAAAGACAGAAACAGGGAATTAATAGATTAATTATAACCTGAATGCCTATCTGAATGTGATTAACTACTAAGATTATTATGACTCTGCCAAGGCCTTCCCTTCCATTATGGCTCATAATGCCTCATCCTTCACTTAACTAACCTCTGATGAACTAGAGGAGGGGCTGTTGCCTCACTTTAATGAATATTGAGACAAAAACAGTAGGAACCAATTATTTAAAATATTCAGTGTTCAAGGACATCAATGGAGTCTTAGCAGAGTTGTTACAAATTTGGCTCTTATTTTTGCATACAAAACAAAGGCCACAGACCTAGGGAAGTGTCCAGCAGGTCTACAAAAAAAACCTGAACTAAGATCACCAATTTTAATTTTGAGTTCCTAGACATTCCAGACTGCTCAGCATCTGCTGTGGCATAATTATCTTGTGGATAATTCATATCCAGAGCTCACACCCACTGTGAGGACTTCATAGGAAACTTCATCCAGCCTGTGAAAAACCAGCTAAGGTGTTGGAAATCTGAGCTTTTTGGCACATCTGGTCATCAATGCCAGGTGGTCTCAGGTGTCGCCTTATTACTCTTCTGTTTTGCCTCTGTTACATCCATGTTTAGCAGAGAACTAACTTCCTTAAATTTCTTCTGCATTGCTTTTTTGCAGACTTTGGGCTTAGATACACGAGGGAAAAATAAACTCTGGTCTGGAAGTTATGATATCAGAAAGGTTGATGTGACTGGTCTGTGCAAACTGATGTGTAAATGGGAGATTAGATTATTGTGCCTCCTACAACCCTCCAGTCTCTTAGAAGGGAAAATAAATTTGCTTTATTTCACTAGATTACTGCTTTGATGGTTTATGTCAGAAGAACCTCGCTTCTAACTGTTCCTCAATTTTCTAAATTTTGAAAATATTATTTTATCTTTTTCCATGGATCAAGTAGAGCTGAAATTATCCCTCCACCTTTTGTCATCCAATCAAATTCCACCACTTCTAAAACCCACTGACAGCTCTGCCAAGGCAGGTAAGTGTTGAACAGGACATTGATTGAGCTGTAAAGCAAACAAAGTACAATACCTCCTTCTCATATGAGTAAAGCTTTCTCATCAGTCATGGACTAAACACTTAAGAAATTTAACTGATCTTGAAAAAGTCATTGCCAAATTCAGCCTGAACTTACCCACACTCGTAGGGCATTTTGCATACACATCGCAACTGATGAGCTTTCTCCCATGGTTGACATTTAGGCTCTGTCACTTCTGGTTTCACACTGGGCACTGAAGCAGAAGAACACAGACAGTGCTATTAAGGGTCAGGAAAACAAAGGCTGTTAAAGGTCTGCTCTGAAGTTATGCTATCAGCTGGCCTTAAAAGCCACTGAATTATACAATCATGACATAAAGTCACATCCTGCATGTTCAGTAAAATATCTACTGAGTAGAAGGAATCAACACTACTAAAAAGATACAATACACTTCACAAAGCTTCTGTTCAGTAATTTATCCACAGGTCATGACTCAGAAGACTCTGTCAAAGTTTAAACATTCATCGTTCTGCAGCAGCTGTTTTTTTCCACTGAACTTTTCCGGTGGTGCTGCATCATAGCAGTAACAGCTTTATCACTAGCTTTCAAAGTTACCCACTTAGCTACTGTCACTAGAAATGTTAAGGCTCCAAAGTCCTATGCAGAAGTGTGAACCCAAGTATCTTTATACAGTGATGGCACTGAAAACCACAAGTTTGACCAGTAGTCTTCGATCTGTACAAACTTTAAAAACAAAAGCAGTAGTAATTCTTGGGGAATTTTCATGATTGTCCATTGCTGTGGTTCAGGCTTAGCTGGCAGATGAGCTCCACTCAGCCTCTCATACAACTGCTCCCATACAGCCAGGAACAAGCTGTTTCTAAAGACAGAAGTATTCAAAACTAGTTGTAATTATTACTGGAATTTGAATACTTGATATAACAAAACCCAGTGAAAATCAGCCACTAGGCTAAGCCTAAGGAGTAATCTGCAAGAGTACTTTAGCGCAGGTACTTTAACACTTCAGAAGCAATGAGCTGTTTATGTAGTTACATTATTCCTGATGAAATCCTTGCACTTTCTGCACAAAAAAATAATACAATTGTTTTGGTTGGAAAAGATCTCTGAGATCACTGAGTCCAACTGTTGACCTAACACCACCATGGCCATTAAACCATGTCCCAGAGTGCCACATCTCCACATTTTTGGAACACCTCCAGGACTGTGTGAATCCACCACCTCACTGGGCAGCCTGTTCCAATACCTGGCCACTATTTCAATAAAGACATTTTTCCCAATATCCAATCTAAACCTGCACTGGCACAACTTGAGGCCATTTCCTCATTCTATCACTTTATACTAGAGAGAAGAGACTGACCCTCACCTCATTACAACCTCCACTGAGGTAGTTGTAGAGGGCAAGGAGGTCTCCCCTCAGCCTCCTCCAGACTAAACAATCATGGCTCCCTCAGCCACTCCTCAAAAGACTTGTTCTCCAGGCCCATCACCAGCTTCACTGCCCTTCTCTGGACATGTCCCAGAACCTCAATGTCCTTCTTGTAGTGAGGGGCCAAAAACTGAACACAGTATTCAAGGTGAGTGACAATTAGAGGGGGACAATCACTTCCCTACTGCTGTCCATGCCATTCCTATTACAGATCAGGATGCTGTTGGCCTTCTTGGCCACCTCATCACACTGCTGGCTCATGATCAGCTGCCTGTCAAACATCCCCACCAGGTCCTTTTCTGCCAGGCAGCTTTCCAGCCACTCTGCCCCAGGGATGTAGCATTGCATGGGGATGCTATGATTCATATGCAGGACCCTTGACCTTGTTAAACCTCATATAATTGACCTCAGCCTATCAATCCAGCTTGTTCAGACCCCTTTGCAGTGCCTTTCTACCCTCAATCAGATCAACACTCTCACCCAATTTGATGTGGTCTGCAAAATTACAAAAGGTGCACTCAATCCCCTCATCCAGATTACTAACAAAGATATTACAGAGAACTATCCCTAGTATAACCCTAAGGGAACACCACTTGTGACCAGTTGCCAAATGGATTTAACTCCATTCATCACCACTCTTTAGCCATCTAGCCAGTTTTTAACCCAGTGAAGTGTCCACACACCCAAGCCATGAGCAGCCAAGTTTCTCCAGGAGTATGCTATGGAAGACAGCATCAAAGTCCAGATAAACAACATTCACAGCCTTTCCCTCATCCCCTAAGATAGTGACCTTGTCACAGAAGGACATCAAGTTTGTCAAGCAGGATCCGCCTTTCATGAACCCGTGCTGACTGAGCCTGACCATCTGGCTGCTCTGCACATGATACATAATCACACTCAAGATGATCTGCTCCATGACTTGCTGTGGCACTGAGGTCAAACTCTTAGGTCTGTAGTTCTTGGGTCCTCTTTTCAGACGTTCTTGTGGATGAGAATGGTATTTGTCAATCTCCAGCCAGATGGGACTTTCCCAGCTAGCCAGGGCTGCTGGTGAATGACGGAAAGTGGCTTGGTGAGAATTTTTGCCAAATCCCTCAGTACCCTCAGGTATTTGCGATGTGGTCCCATAGGCTTACATATGTCTAAGTGGTGCAGCAGACCACTGACCATCTCCTCTTGGATTAAGGGGGCTTCATTCAGCTCCTCATCCCTATCTTCCAGTTCAAGGGGCCGGATATCTAGCAGACAACTGGTCTTACTATGGAAGACTGAGGCAAAGAAGGTATTGAGGCCGTCAGCCTTTTCCTCATCCTTCGTAGTATCATAGTATCAGTCAGGGTTGGAAGGGACCACAAGGATCATCTAGTTCCAACCCCCCTGCCATGGGCAGGGACACCCCACACCAGATCAGGCTGGACAGAGCCTCATCCAGCCTGCTCTTAAACACTCCCAGGGACGGCACTCCAACCACCTCCCTGGACAACACATTCCAGGGTTTCACCACTCTCATGGGGAAGAACTTCCTCCTCACATCCAGCCTGAATCTCCCCACCTCCAGCTTCATTCCTTTCCCCCTAGTCCTATCACTACCTGACATCCTGAGAAATCCTTCCCCAGCCTTCCTGTAGACTCCCTTCAGATACTGGAAGGCCACAATGAGGTCACCTCGGAGCCTTCTCTTCTGCAGACTGAACAGCCCCAACTCCTTCAGTCTGTCCTCATAGGAGAGGTGCTCCAGCCCTCTGATCATCCTCCTGGCCCTTCTCTGGACATGTTCCAGCACATCCATATCCCTCTTGTAATAGGGGCTCCAGAACTGGACACAGTACTCCAGGTGGGGTCTTACCAGAGCTGAGTAGAGGGGGAGGATCACCTCCCTTGACCTGTTGGCCACACTTCTCCTGATGCAGCCCAGGATCTGATTGGCTTTGCGGGCTGCAAGTGCACATTGAGAGCTCATGTTGAGCTTCTCATCCACCAGCACCCCCAAGTCTCTCTCCTCAGGGATGCATTCCAGCCAGACACTGCCCAGCCTGGATTTGTGCCTGGGATTGCCTCGACCCAGATGCAGGACCCTGCACTTGCTCTTGTTGAACTTCATGAGGTTGGCTTGTGTCCACCTCTCCAGCCTGTCAAGGTCCCTCTGGATGGCCTCCCTTCCCTCCAGCATGTCTGCTGCACCACACAGCTTGGTGTCATCAGCAAACTTGCTGAGGGTGCACTCAATGCCACTGTCCATGGCACCCCCAAAGATGTTGAACAAGACAGGTCCCAGGACTGATCCCTGAGGGACTCCGCTTGTCACTGGCCTCCACTGGGACATGGAGCCATTGACAGCCACTCTTTGGGTGCGGCCATCAAGCCAGTTCCTTATCCATCTAGTGGTCCACCCATCAAACCCATGTGTCACCAGTTTGGAGACCAGGATGTGGCGCGGGACAGTGTCGAAGGCTTTGCTCAGGTCCAGGTAAATGACATGAGTTGCTCGCCCCTCATCTATTAATGTTGTCACCTGCTCATAGAAGGCCACCAGGTTGGTCAGGCAGGATTTGCCCTTGGCAAAGCCATGCTGACTGTTCCAAATCACCTCTTCACTATTCTTTTGAGCCAGTAGTGACTCCAGGAGGATCTGCTCCATGATCTTTCCAGGCACAGAGGTGAGACTGACTGGCCTGTAGTTCCCTGGTTCCTCCTTCTTACCCTTTTTGAAGATGGGGGCAATGTTTCCCCTTTTCCAGTCTGTGGGGACTTCCCCAGACTGCCATGACTTTTGAAATATAATAGAGAGGGGTTTAGCAACCTCATCTGCCAGTTCTCTCAGTACCCGTGGGTGTATCCCATCAGGTCCCATGGACTTGAACACTTTCAGGTTCTTCAGGTGATCACGAACCTGATCTGCACTTACAATGGGCAGTTCTTCCTCCCCGTCCCTGGCTTTGACTTCCATAACATCAGGAGTGTGGCTAGAGGCCCTTGCAGTGAAGACTGAGGTAAAGAAGTTATGAAGTACCTCAGCCTTTTCCTCATCACTTGTGACCATGTCACCAGTTTCCTTTCTGAGGGGGCCACACCTTCCCTAGTCTTCTTCTTCCCATTAATATACCTGTAGAAGTTCTTAGTGTTCCCTTTAATCTCCCTAGCTAGATTCAATTCAAACTCTGCTTTGCCTTTCCTAACCAGGACTCTTGATGCTCAGGCAGCTTCCTTATATTCCCCCTGTTCTACCTGTCCTTCTCTCCACTTCCTGTAGAGTTTCCTTTTAAGTAATAGTGTGTCCAGTAGCTCCTTGCTCATCCAGGCAGGCCTCCTAGCATTCTTTCCTGTTTTTCTCTTTGTTGGTATACAGAGCTCCTGGACAGAGAGGAGGTGGTCCTTGACCAGCTGTCCTGGGTCCCTCTTCCCTCCAGGGCTTTGTCCCACGACACTTTGGCTATCAGATCTCTGAAGCGATCAAAATCTGCACGCCTAAAATCTAGGGCTGTAAGCTTGGAATACTTCCTCCTGATTGCCCGGAGGATATTAAATTCAACTGCTTCATGGTCACTGTAGCCAAGGCCGTCTCTGAGCCTCACATTGCTTACCAGCTCTTCCCTGTTGGTGAGAACAAGGTCCAGCATAGCACCTTTTCTTGTTGGTTCCTCTACCATTTGGAGGAGGAAGTTGTCTTCTATGCAAGTCCAGGAACATCCTGGATTGCTGGTGCCTTGCTGTGTTGTCCCTCCAGCAGATGTCAGGGTGGTTGAAATCACCCTCTGCATCCAACAAAGGACATAATTTCTCCATAGTCCTCCTTTTGTTGTTAACATATTTGTAGAAGCATCTCCTGTTCTCTTTAACAGCTGAAGCCAAATTAATTTCCATTTGGGTTTTGGCCCTTCTAATTTTCTTCCTTCATAGCCTCATGAAAACATTATAGTCCTCCTGAGCAGCCTTCCCCTTCTTCCAGTGACCTTATACTCTATTTTCCCCCTTAAGCTACAACCAAATGTCTCTGTTCAGCTAGGCCACTCTGCCCCTCTGAGTCACGCATGTGGATATGATGCAGCAGGCAACTTAACACTGGAAATCTCACAGGACTGTTGCCTTTTGAAGTCTAAACCTGACAATCACCTGCTTCTTTCCTCAGGGCAGGCAACCTCAGGCAACAGGTAGCTGTTAAGAAGAAGATAGACACTAAATGTAGGAATCATGCCTAGTCTTCCACAGCAGTGACTGCTTTCCCCAAGCAACAAGAGTCTCCCCAGGGATATGAGAACAGATCTCTGGTGAGGATGTAACTAGCCTGACGCAGTATGCTGCTTGGATATCTGTATGTCACTGACCATTATAGTAGGAGTGCACAAGAGAAAGCTTTGTTTGCCTTCCACAACTAGAAAAGATAACTTAGACAGAGCTGTTGTATGCTATAGCCCATTTACTTCTTTGCCAGTGCCTGCCAGTGTCAACCCAGAGCTTAAACAGCTGTTACCAAGAAACTAAACCAGTATCTCCCCCATATTTCCAGTTCCTGGAGATTTAGTCCATATCAGCTATGTGATTTCCAGATAAACAAAAAGCATCATCCAGCCCTGTTCTCTGCCATGAGAGGCTATGGTGCACTGAACAGCTTTCAGATAGATAAGTCATATCTCTAAGGTGAAGCTCACATGGTGATGGTGTTACAGAACATGAGTAGAAAGCGAAGTATACTTCGGTGGCAGAATAGGCAGTTTATATCCCTGGTAATCTCAAAATATTGTTAGTGACAATACTTGATAACAACAGGGGAGTGGGAAGCAAAAAGCCATAAGGAAACCTCATAAGAAATGTCTTAAGGCACCTTGTTTGAACAACCCACAGAAAACACATGTTCATGTTTTATTTGCTTCTTGCTAGTGCTATGTTTGGCTTCTCTGTCACTGTATCAGCTATAGTTCTGCACAATCCATAATCTGTCCAGGAAAGAATCTGCAATGACTTACCTAGTCTTTTGCACTGAATAGACTTCACGTCTGGAGACCACTTGAGACTGGGCTCACACAAAACAGAGTGTGGCCCTTCTAAGTGCATACCGTGTGGACAAGATAGAGTTATTCTCTCACCAATCTCATACACAGGTTTCCATGGCTCTCCTTGCAACCCTCCCTCCAGGACGGGCAGGAGACAAGCAGTTTCTAAGGATTGAAGCATTCAAGATAGCTGTTGTGAATAAGTGGATTTCAGAAAGCAGTTACGTATTTTACCTTCTCCTAAATTCCTCACAAAGGGAATGGTATGATTTGCTTATTTTCCATAGTAAACTATCAATCATATTAGCACAGGATATTAACTCATCACATGAGCAAAACATGCAAAACTAACGACAGAGTGACAATAATCTTCTACTACTTGCAGGTCCAGCCCTAGCTTGAAGAAGGCTTCTCTATTCTTGGGACCTATGCTGTTGAGAGGTCATTCTAGAGAGAACATTCTAGTAGAGACAGGTCATACATACAGGACCCTGGGAGACCATGTACTGAGACACAAAAAGATGAAACTTAAACAGTGTGAACTAGCATTTTTGGGCAATGAGTCCTGGCTGGAAGGATGAAAGGATGGTGTTCAACTGCAGTCTGAAAATTCCCTAATCTGTATGATCATATTGAAAGTTGACTCACAAATGAACTGTGCAGAGAAAAAAAAGAAACCCTAACAACTACTGAATAGATTAGAAGAAAAGAGTGAAATGGGGTGACCATCCAATGTGTAAAGTGATCCTTGGAGTTGACAAGGCAGTTATCTGATCATTTTGTGTTGCTGAATCTTTTCCTCAGCTGGCTGTAGATACAGACTTATTCCCATGGTTCCTAGCACAGGACTTAAGTTTATGTCTACAGGAAGTAATTCCTGGATAGGAATTTAGTGTCCTTCATTTTCAGCGTTTCTTAAAACCAGGTTTCATGGTCATGTTTCTATTTCAGTACAGCAGTATCTGGACTCAAAACAGAAGTAATTTTAGTCCTGATTACCAAGAAACTAGTAAATGCAGATGTGTATTTTTCTCCTGTTGTTGTTGTAAAGCAGATGTGCAGAAATCGAATTAGGAATGGAGTTGTATTTCAAAATGAGAATTAGACATACCCTGACAATATATGTCTCCAACTTGCCACTGTAAATTACTGCCACACTTAGCAACAGGATCACCAACAAGAGAATATCCATGTCTGCAAGCATAAACAATGCTTTTCCCAACAGGGTATGAGTTTTCAGCATTCTGAAAGAAAGGAACAGGTGAAATTTTTGATATAGAATCTAAGAATGACCATCAGCATTGAAGTCCCTTTGATTCTGTGATACAGTAGCTGCAGACACTGTATTAAAGCTACTCTGCAATGAACTGTTCAGTGTCTGGAATACTGAGAATAATTCAGGTTTTCAACAGTCACTAAGTGTGATCAAAGTGGAGGTGATGCTGCAAGTATTTTGGCTATTTTAATTTAACAAAAGGAGAGCTAGAGTTGGAGGTACCTTGTGATGGAGTCTGGCAGTGGTAGATCAGTGATGGAATAGTGCTCTCCTGCCAGTGTATAAACTGACTACAAATATACCTGCTATCAAACAGAGGGGGAATGTAAGCTCTTGAACAGCCTTGCAGGGGACCAGTGGAGTGTATGGCTTTGGTAACTCTTAAGACAGCGTGTTAACAAGTACATAAATGTTATTTTGATTTGGTTGATTTGAAGACAGAATTATTTTCTGATCTTATATCCTTCTATCTATTTACTGAGCAAAAAGATTCTAGAGAGCTTCATAACATGGAAAAGGCACAATCCACTCCTCCAAGGGAGGAATTTAGTCTTGCTTGTTAAAGAGGCCCAAGTTACAGTCTGACAAATAACTTGTGACATCATAGTTTCACCAGGGAACAAGAAAGTATGATTCTATGATTTAAACTGCAAAGTTGAGTTACAGGATGCAGAGGGAAGAATCCTAAGATAAGTTAGTAATTTTGCTATGGACTTGCTGGAGAACCGTGGACAATTTACTTTCTGTGTGGGTTTTTTGGTGTTGGGTTTTTTTTTGTTTTTTTGTAAACTTCTATCTAATTTTCTGTGCTTTAAGACCTAATTAGTGTGGTTTCCTGTGCTTTAATATGTAACTCATGTGGCCTATAAAATGTTGAATTTATGTATAGGGTAAAGCATAAGTAGATTATTTTTCTCTCTAAGTACCATGGTCCAGAAAAGCAAATATTTTCTTCTGGGTTTGGGGGTGGAGCTTTTTGGGTTTTTTTTTAATCTTAGTAAGAACAGGTTAGAATAGAATAAAACCAGGTTGGAAGAGACCTTCAAGGTCATCATGTCCAACCTATCATCCAACACCACCTAATCAACTAAACCATGCAACCAAGAACCCTATCAAGTCTCCTCCTGAACACCTCCAGGGATGGTGACTCCACCATCCCCGGGTAGCACATTCCAATGGGCAATCACTCTCTCTGTGTAGAATTTCCTCCTAACTTCCCCTGGCGCAGCTTGAGACTGTGTCCTCTTGTTCTGGTGCTGGTTGCCTAGGAGAAGAGACCAACCTTTGCCTGTCTACAATCTCCCTTAAGGTAGTTACAGACAGCAATAAGGTCACCCCTGAGTCTCCTTCTCTCCAGGCTAAGCAGCCCCAGGTCCCTCAGTCTCTCCTCATAGGGCTAATGTCATATAACTTCAGTCTGGGAAAAATGTTCAATGATCTGCTATATAATATCTCTGATACTAAGCTTCCCAAGATAAATAAAAATTTGTAAGTGAATACCTGTATTAACTGTAATAGAAACACTTGAACTAAGGACAGGACACATAACAGAGCAATACAAATAACTTACTTGAACCAATCCATTTTCCAAGAGAGGAGGAGGTGAACAGAATTCTGTAGGAGTTATGGATGCACCAAAACAGTGTGGTTCCATCAAGCTATGAAGCAAAGTACGATTTAGTTTGAATTCAGCCTCACTTTCTTTCAAAATCCTACACTTCTCTAGGAAGAACATTTTCAAGACTATTACATGTCTCCATTTACATCACAATTAAACTTAAATCAGACAGTGATAGGCTTTCTGAGGAAGTGCTAAATAGAATGGTGTTTAATGGCTTTTAGCCCATTTTCTACTCTTGTATCAGATTCACAGCCTCTGAATTCCATTTTGTTTCAACTTAAATATGAAAACTCAGTAAGTGACCTTCTCCCTGAATTCATAGCTTATGTGCTTTTCTGAAATGAATTTTTTTAATCTTCCTGTAGTTGTGCTCCATATGTTTGTTTTTAATTGCTTACCGAATATATTGTAAGTCTTCATCTTCACACAGTTTACTTTCATGCTGCTCTCCTATGCAGGCCTTCCCACCACCACTTGGGAAGGGGTTGTTGCAGGTGCGCCTCCTTGATTTCCTTCCCCCTGAACAAGGACTCCAGGAAGACCAGCAGCTCCAGTGTCCATCAACAACACCTATGCAACATTTGGGAATATTTCATGATAAGCCACCCTGCTTCTGCAGGGTGGTTTAAAGGCACAGGCTGTTCCAAGCTAGATACAATTCAAACTGTGCCCTTACCAAGAATTCCAGACAGCAATGAGTTCATCTTTCACCTTTCCCAGACTTGCCTTATACACATGTATAATTCCACAGAGTCCATATGTTATCAGACTTGGTTACCTAAAAGTAGCTACTGGTTACAACTAATTACAAAATTAGAAAGCAAAAATCTTTGACGTTGTTAATGCTCATCCATTTAGTATATACATATCTATTTATAGAAGGTTTCATTTTGAGTGGTTAGTATTGTCCACTGCACTTAACAAAAACAATAAAAAAACAGTTCCTTATAAAGAACATCTTTGGACACGTTAAGCACAGGATCAGGCCCAGCAAGAAGTCCCTCCTTGTGCTGTTGTTTCCAGCAATACCTTATCCAAGAAGCCAGTCATCCAGGCTGTGCAGTGGGATGAATAGACTCAAGAAGCACACGAGTGCCTTTTGCCACTTCTAAACTCTCAAGTTTAATGAGTACACTGACCTGGCTGTTCTTGCACAAGAGTTCCCAGCTCACAAGCTGTTCCAAAGGTGTAAGGTTTGCAGTAACACACGCACTGAGTTCCTTCCACAGCTGCTTCACCACCATTCTGGCAAGGCTGACATTTACAGGGATCGTTTTCAGCCATGTATTCCTCAATGGCTTGTTTTAGGTAATGCTTTTTGGCCAAGGAGCAGGGCACTTCCTTTACCAGTTCATATAATGGTGTTAGCTACACAAAATAGAAAAACATTTATATTAAACAGTTATAATTGGGATAGAAGAGTTTATAAATACATTTCATCATACAAGATAATTTCTGATATATGCTCCTGACAGATGATTTGATTTACCAGTTAGGAAGCTAAATTCTTATGTTATTGTTTAATATTAGCCTTTTCCTGAAAAGCCAGCTCTGCTTAACAGCATCCCTTAATGCTAGTGGCAGATTAGTTGTGTTAAAATATATTTGAGCAATGAGATTGGTTGAGATAAAAGCATAACATGGGTCATCGATGTACAGTAAGCCAAAGTCTCACCCAGCTATTCCCAGACTAAAAAGCTGTGAAACCCACTATGTTATTTCATTCATCAGTGATAGAAAACAATAAGAGAAAACATTTTGCATTTCTAATGTCTATTTTTATGGCATTCTGTGCTTTTGCATTTATGAAAACTTCCTGATATGAATCCTTTGGGTTTACAGCATTCTTCAGTATGTTGGCAGTTACCAAAAGGTACTTAGGCAAGGTAGCAGGGAATCCATACTGATGCCTAGCTTTGAAGTGTCCAGCTTCCAGAATTTCCAGTTATGTTAAATTTGATGCAGAGAGAAAGAGGAAGGATAAAAGGCACACAAACAAGCCACACAGAGCTGCCAATATACACTTTGGGAAACGAGTTATCTCAAACCAGGACTTTCTCCAGTGCTAGGGTGACCCTTTATTTTTAAGCAGAACTCCAATAAACTCATTGAAGCCTAGATTGTAGATATTGACCCGTCAAAGGATTCATGATGCAGCTGATTGTGTTAGTTTCAAAACATTTTCCTCCAATGAATTTTTTGTAAAGTAATCTAAAAACAAAATGATTGCAGACTACAGGCTGCTTAGTCACCAGCTACAGCTTAATTATTTCTCCCCTTGAAGTCTTCCCATCTGCTCGTCCCTGCTTCACAAAAATAGCCTTACCTTTTGTTTAATTACTCTGGGATAGTCAGTCACTGATCTGGCCCAGAAAGAGTATCTCTGGCTGTTCCCAGTAGGATTATTCAGCTCTAGGTAACTAAGGCCAGCAACAGCACCTGGGCTTCCTCCTTCTATGTAGGGATCTCCTTTAATCTTATTACCACTGCTTCCTGTAGATTCAGGATAAGAAATGCAGAAAATACCAGCATTACTATATTTACGTGGAAATAGAACCAATACATGCAGAAACTATGATAACAAGCAGTGGAAGGACTCCCAGTGCAGATTAACCACCCATGCCTGAATCAAGAGATCCCACATGGATAGTAAATGGTGTCTTGGCAGCCTGGACTTTGGGTGCCCAGAAAAGTACTACTTACTGGGAAAGCATTAGCAATGACTGATGAGTGTTTGAGAGCCTTTTTAATCAGGCTCTTGATGTCTGTGTTCAGCATATTACAGCAGAGTTCAGAAAAGCTATCTACATCAATTCCTCATTTTGTCAGCTTTTTACAAGGAGAGGAAAGATTGAGACATTGCAACTGTGCAAGTCACTGTTGAATGTGTACCTGAAGAAGTCTGTAGCAGTTCATCAAGTTTGGAGCACTTTACTTTCTTCTTTTTCACAATGAATGCATTCCAGCCTGATGTAGTGCACTGGTACATGTCTGTTATGCTCATACCTGCATATAATCAATCCATTAACAGTACTGTTCAGAGCAGTTCTGTTGCATTAATTTCTGACTTTCCCACTGACTTGAGATGCCATGAAGTATGATTTATGATTATGCCTAAATTAGAAGGCAACTAACTAGCACTAACGGTTGGAAGGTGCACACATGTCTAGAGCCTGTGGATTGGGGCTGGGAGATAGAAGGTGTATCTGGAAATAGTTTACTGTTTCTTCCACATCTCAATCAGCAGTCCTTGATTATGCAACATTGCTCCACACTGAGTAACATCCTATGTATCAGTCTGGCGTTTGCTCTGTCACTTATCCTGCTTTGTATCACAGAATCACAGAATGCCAGGGGATGGAAGGGACCTTGAGAGATCATCTAGTCCAGCCCCACTGCCAGAGTAGTATCACCTATATCAGATCACACAGGAACTCATCCAGGAGGACCTTGAATATCTCCAGAGAGGGAGACTCCATGACTGCCCTGGGCAGCCTGTTCCAGTGTTCTGCCACCCTCACAGTGAAGTAATTTGTCTTTATGTTTACATGGAACTTCCTATGCCTCAACTTCCACCCATTGCCCCTTGTACTGTCATATAGTTTTACCCAACCTTCATCTCCAAGTAACCTTTCAGCTTCAATGTTATTTGAGATTTGGAATGGCATTAGAATTCAAGTTTAGCCTGATGCCTGAACCAACTAGTAAATCTTTGCTATACAGAGCAATGAAGGTCACAGATGTGGACCTAGAACTAAGTGTTGTGGTTTGAGTGCTATTTCTAATCTTTTCTTATTTTGACTGCAAAGAGAACATGGTGAATAGTAGAAGTTGCTTACTTCATTCCATATATTAGCTTGGAGAACACACAAATACATTTGTTCATTTGCTTTGTTTCTCGTAACAAATACTCTAGTACTCTACCTTCTGCTTTCATTTTGTCAGTATCCATATAAAAAATAACTTTGTAATGCCCTCCTAGAGATCCAGATTGTAAGAAATGAGTCCCAAAGCGTTCAATAAGTCTTCGGTAGCTGTTGTAATTGTAGATGATGGGAAGGTTGGCCAGCTCCTTCCAGAATGGCTCCGCAAGAGTGAGAAACTCTGGGCGGTTGTTAATAAACTGAGCAACTTCCACACTGTTCTCAACAACCATCATCTGCTTACTCTAGGTGAAGAAAAAGAGGTCAGTCATGCTCCATTGTCACTATCAGGGTAGGTCCTACTAGCCAGATGACATGCACATTATTTCAGCTCCACGGCTTTACAGAGCTGTTAGATATGTCTAAGCAACTTAGAAAATGCAAAAATACCCTGAAATTAGGAAATAGCTTTTGGGCCTTTATTTATAATTGCTGAACAATCTTTCTCTTCCTTCTGTGAACCTGAAAGATATTGTAAGGAAGAATAAGAAAGGAAAATATCACTCTTCAAAGCTAATGGCATTTCCAACACCAGAAATCTGTCAGTAGCAAGTTAACAAGTCTTGTCTCAAAGCAAGTTAAGAGGCACAATAAAGATCTTTGCATTCTGTTTTGACCAGAAAGCCTTTCTCTGCAAGAGACAGCAGCCACATTGAGTATGCTGCTGAATTAAAAAATCCTTTATGCCTGTAAAATATTGTTCACTTCAGCCTCTCAAAGTTGCTTTTGTTATGCTGAGTCTCAAAATATATTGTTATTAATGTGGTAAAATGAGTTTGCCTTTTGTCAGGTTGGGGGCCACAAAATGTATACATTTGTTAGTTCACTTATTTTGCTGTAAGATAGAGGCCATATTTCAAAATTGAGAGTTAGTCTCAAATTATTAAACAAATTGTCCCTTTTCAGTAAATCAAAGGCATAAGCACTGAGACATGTTGATTGTTTAAGACACCAGATCCCTCCCTTAATGGAATTCTACTAAGGGAATTTCTACTATTTCTACTAAAATAAATTAACGTTAATCATAGAATTCTTTCTCCCTTTCTTTTCCTCCAAGATATTGACAGAATATATAGGGGGAAGAAAATAAAAAAAAAAAAAAAGACAGTAAATCATCAGAAGAAAATGGATAAGATTAATCAGTTAGAAGAAAGCAATGTTTTTATTCTTTCAGCATGGGGGAAAATAGCAAATAAATTACTAATAAAGAGGTAAAATGAAGAATGTAAAAATAGCAGCCAAGCTTTCTCAAATGCTGACCAAAGCAATGACCTCTTTGTAAAGGTTTTGTGGATTTTTTTCTGTGATGCTACTTTGTGCCAGAAATACCTGGATAAAATAAACATTTGCATCTCACTATAAAAGCACATGAAACAATTTAAGCAAAATACTATAAACTACAGTGACAACTTTTACATACCTTTTGACTTTGTTGCAGAATTTGATTCTGTGAATAACTGTGTCCATTGTTTGATTTTTCATACCTCTCTGTGTGTTTCATGTAAAACCAGCTACTGTTGAAAAACTCATAATTGAAATCATTCTGGATTTTAACCTAGAAGATGAAATACAGAATTGTGCAAAAAGTGCTTCGTCAAGGACATTAAAAATGCTAACTTATGGAGTAGAGCAAATCCTTCCTGATGCAAAAAATCCCATGTGTTTTTCAGGTTAAATATATTTCAGATCTCATGAAAAAGAAGTGAACACCACTGGAAAAACATTTTTATATATATAAATATGAATATACACTTATGTATTAAGTGTTTATGTTATGAAGTAAACCACATTAAGGATTTCTTGGCATGTTTGTGATAAATATTAAGCAAAATAATTCTCTGAGACAGTGACTTCAAACAAAACATAGCTGTGGAAGATCTCCACAAAGCACCCCATAGCCTTGCACACATAATATTTCTTAGGATGATCTAGGTCACTACTTATAAGTAGTGGCTTGACATTCAGTATAACTGTGAAAGAATCAGAATTCTCATTTAAGGAATTACCTTTTTTCTATTTCAAGTTAGTAAGTGACTGCAGAGAATGAACAGGTGTCATTGAGCTGCATTCAGAGAAACCCACCTGCCAAGAAAATCTGCAAGCTTTGCATCATTGTCATAGTCTTAATCATGAGTAAATATAAAGCTGTGCCTAATGGAAACATACCTGGAAAGTATAAGCGAGAATGCTTTCACTCAGCCTGTAGTATTCTCTGCTATCACCACTGAAGACCTTTCTGCATTGTCCTCCAAAGCTTTTTGTATGAATGACTCTTCCCCTAGTTTCATGAGTAATGGCATCAAAGCTATGAGAAGAAAAACATGAAAGATCGTGAAGAAGGAGAGGTAGCAAATTATTTTACAGGAATTCAAAATTACAGAGCCGTTATAACTGAAAGAGGTATCTGCAGATACAGATCATAAGTTGGCTTACCCAAGAAAAGGGGATATCACTGATGAACTAAACCTTCAGAACTGCAGTGTGCGTGGCATGTTCCAGCATGGAAAGCAAAATATTGCTCTTGATTTGACAACAAAAAGAACGTACCTCAATATATCTTAATATTACAATATGCATCACAATTGATTTTATTAATTTTTATTTTTCCAGCAATCCATGTAACCCAGAAACCACAGGGCATCCATTCCAAAATAGCTTTAGTATTTTACCTGAATTATATGGCACACCAAGTGATGCAGCTATGCTCAAGAAACATAAGGTAATTATTTTGCTAGGTTACAGATGGGATGTATACACAGAAATCCATACGGATCCACAGTACTAAATGCAACAGCAATGAACAAAAAGAACAAGCAGTTCTGCCTCGTATTTTCACTGCTGATGATAAAGTGTTATTTTTTGATATTTCATATCACAGAATGAGTTGGATTGGATGACCCCAAAGGTCATCTCATCTAACCCCCCTGCAGTAAGTAGGGACATCTCCAATTAAATCAAGTTGCTCAGTTTGACTTTGAATGTCTCCAGGAATGAGGCCTCCACACCACCTCTAGGAAACCTTTTCCAGTATTTCACCACTCTCATTGTAAAGAACTTCCTCCTTATGTGCAACATAAATCTATCCTGTTCTTGTTTAAAAACATTGCCCCTTACCCTATCTCTACAAGCTCTTCTAAACAGCCCTTCCCCAGCCTTCCTGCAGGTCCCTTTCAGATATTGAAATGCTGCTATGAGTTCTACATAGAGCCTTCTCTTCTCCAGGCTGAACATCCCTAATTCTTTCAGTCTGTCTTCTTAAGAGAGATGCTTCATCCCTCTGATCATCTTTGTGGCCCTCCTCTGCTCCAGCAGATCCACGTCTCTCTTGTAATGGGGTCCCCAGAGACTGACACAGGTAAAGTCTCACCAGAATGAAGAACAGTAGCAAAATCGCCTCTCTTGACTGCTGGCCACACTTCTTTTGTTGCAGCCTGGGGTGCAAGTGGCCTTCTGGGCTGCAAGTGCACATGGTTTCTCATCCACCAGTATGCCCAAGCCCTTTTCTGCAGGGCTGCTCTCAATCTCATTCCTAGCCTATATTAGTACCAACAATTGCACCGATCCAGGTACAGGACCTTGCACTTTGTATTGTTTAACCTCTACAAGCCATATGAGGAGAGGCTGAGGGAGCTGGGGTTGCTTAACCTGGAGAAGAGAAGGCTCAGGGGAGATGTTATTGCTCTCTACAACTACCTGAAGGGAAGTTGTAGCCATGTGGGGGATTGGTCTCTTCTCCCAGACAACCAGTGACAGAACAAGAGGACACAGTCTCAAGCTGTGCCAGGGGAGGTTTAGGTTGGATGGTAGGAAGAAGTTCTTCACAGAAAGAGTGATTGGCCATTGGAATGGGCTGCCCAGGGAGGTGGTGGAGTCATCATCACTGGAGGTGTTTAAAAAGAGACTGGATGAAGCACTTAGTGCCATGGTTTAGTTGATTAGATGGTGTTGGGTGATAGGTTGGAGTCAATGATCTCAAATGTCTTTTCCAAATGGGTTAATTATGTATTCTGTATGAGGATCTTCTACGAATGTTTCTTCAACTATCTTCAAAGATGTTCTCCAAAACAGCATGCGAAAGTATTATTCTGTGCTTGAGATCAAAAAGCCTGTACCTCCTGGCTGTACTAAGCCTTTGGTATGATGAATGCCATTGCACTGAATACTTTTGCAAATGGGACATTTTACCAGAGGCCCAGGAAGATTATTTGTACAGCCAGAGCTTGTAAATACAACAAAAATGGAAATGTGTTTGGCACTAATATTACTGAGCCTGTCACAGAGTATTACCCTTTTCCTGTAAGTTCTGCATTTGGAGGTGTTTTATCAATATCACATACAGTTGTCTTCTCATCACATCGATCTTCATCTGCACCATCTTCCTCACAATCCTGATCACCATTGCATACAAGAGATCTGCTAATGCACTGACCTAAATAAGAATGAAAATGCATGAGGAAAGGAGAAGTGTTTGTTTTTCCAAAAATAAATCACCTAAATTCAAATCAGAAGTCCCACTTATCTACTACATTAATTAGCTTGTGCACTCCCATGATGAACCATCTGTGCCCAGGAGGCCTTGTGAAACAACTGTAAATGTTGACATAAAGAAATAGTGTACAGTACACTTAAGGTAACCACAGTTTATGGTTGTGTTAACACAACTTATGATGTGTTAACACAACAACTGATTTCTACATTTTTTTTCCTCAGCTTTCCTCCTTTGACCCTCTCATTTGTGATTAACACTGACTACTTCCCTGGTAGCTCCAAAACCTGTTCAGATAAACTGGTGGAGGTTTTATGAAGGTCAAGGAAGTTACTTGGATACAAGACTGTTTTAGTGAATATTAGTTTCTGTGACCCAAGTGAATTCCAGTGTGGTTGGATATAGGCTAGAACAGCTTTGAATAATCATGTCTCAGGCTGCATTCCTTAATTATCTTCTCAAAAAGAAAAAATAAAGAAAAAAAAAAAAAAGGAAAAAAAAAAGTGTTCTGGGGCAAAGTAGTAACCCAGAATGACTTTAAGAGGCTACCAAGGCTACAGCACATTGTCTGCAAAGCTCTGCAATCCTCGAGATGAAATTAAGAAAATTTGTAGTTGAGGCTGGGAAAAAAGGAAGCATTCTCCTAAGTCGAATTTATCTGTAAGTGAAGGGCTCTGCGAAGCCACTGCCCATTTACTAAAGTTCAAAGGTAACAAAGATATCTTCTTAACTTTATGACTGGAGAATGGTGAAAAAGATAGTGGATGGTACCTGAGGAGCACCTGAACCGATCCCCACAGCCATCCCCTGTTGGGCATCCTCTTGTGGGGGTGCATGGTCTTGTTTCAAAGGCATCCCCAGAGCAGGGTGTTCCCCCATACTGGCCATAAGCTGCTACTGTCCGTCTCCGAATCTGAATGCAAATTAAGAGAGACCTTAGGAATCCAAATGCAAAGTAGGAATAGCTTACTATTGTCAAGTCAGTGCTACCACTCTACTACAGTAAGTAAATGAGACATTCATTGTTTCATTTTTTTTTTTTTTTTTTATCTGAGAACAACCACACTTGGTGTTATTACAATATGGTAACAAACTCTCAAGTTAATACAAAGTCAACTATTTTCTTTATAAGTTCTTTGGTCTGATGCATAAGCTTTGCTAGTTGGTTCAAAAATCTAATATATAATTGAAACTAAAATAAAGCTCCTGCCAGTTTTCAGTTTCATTTTACATTTTTAATAGGATCAATCATGCCCAATATGAATTTGCTGAAGTTCTTCAAAGTAAACAATGTTGTTAAGGAAGATGATAAAATCTAACATCAAATGGACTATTTTTTGCTTCTAAAAAGAATAAGTATTGCCTCATGACACAGCTTTAATTTTAATTAATCCCACCCTAATTGACACAACATCAAAGTAAATAAGAAGGAAAATCAAAAGCAAATGTAGTGCACATCAAGAGAATTGCCCTGTAAAAAATCATCAACTCGTTTTCTTTGAGGATAATACTTTGCCAGCAAGTTTTCTTTCCTTGAGATACAACTCCAGTAATGAAAAATCAGTACAAACTAGCACCAGCTGTAGGAGGAATAGCTCAGTTTACCAAGTTCAGCTGAGTTTTTGGAAACTATCACGAAAATAAAAAGTGCACAAATTATTTTACAACAGGAATATCATATCTTTGATGTAGAAAATATTTGGGACAGACTGGAGGATTTCCCTTCTGAGTTCAACTGAGTTCCTTTCTCATTGTTCAACCTTCTTCTTCTAGGGCTTTTTTGTGACACTTGCTTTGGAATCTTAAAGACAGAGTAGCTCCCAATTTACTGGGGAAAAGGTATATGCTTATGAACTCACGAGTACAGGAAAGGTGTGTCTGTCTCTACCTGGCTTTGAGTACAGCCATCGCATTCAGACCAAGGGCCAAAGGAATTCCAGCGGCAATGGACTGGAGGGGAAAGGCTGCTCCAGCAGTATTTTTTGCATTAAAAAAAGAAGAAGGGGGGGAGGGAGAGGAGTGGTGAAAGAAAGAGAGAAGAAAATCATCAGGGATGTCCACCTATAAGTATTTGTGCAAAACTTTTTAAACAGCAAAGCTGGTCTTCAATAACAATTAGAAGTATGATTAGACTTTCCCTAAAACCACTCGGATTTGCTTTTCCTGTGTAAGAATGAATACAAACTCAGGCTTTCTGGGCACTGAAAAGAAGAAACTAGGTACATTCACCTAGCCCGAGGATCAGCAAGGTCTTTTTGGAACCACAAGACAAGCTTCAAAGACCAGCTTCACATTACAAAGCAGGGAGAGGCCAGACCACATATGGAGATTGGCAGGGAGATGCCAGGGGCTATGTGCGCTATAGCGCACAGAAGAGCATCCTGTGGTAGCTCTCCAACAGCCAGTTTGCCTATGGGAGGTACTGAAGATGTTACCTGTCCCATGATCCAGGTTGACTTGAGGCAAGTTGTGTGTTTCACAGATGGCATTGCTGTGGTTCACACTGTCACTGTGTGCCCTTTTCCTGAAGGACAGCTGACTCCCCTTCACAGAGGTAAGGGACACCATAATACCTCACTCTTACCACCACCTATAGCAGTGGTAGTGCTGCCAATGAGAAGTGTCTCCCATCTCAGGAAATGTATCTGACAACCTCTTTAAGCTCTGCCCCATGTCACATGCCAGGTCTCTTTTAAAATATACATACCTAGTCTTCAACATACTCACCTGGAAAAAGTGGAAAAGAAGCCTGAAACTTCCAGCAGTAGAAAAATCCCCAGCACCTTAATAAAAAGAAGACCGAAAGCAAACTTACTTTGCTTTTCTGCACTTTCTATTAGCTCATGCAGCTGTTGTAACTTTCTACAATCTTTAAACTAGTCAGCTATGAAAGAGAGTGCCATACTCATTTTCATGAACTTTGTTGTACAAGCTGTCAGTCTTCAGTTTTCTTCTTTCTTGCAATAATGCCCAATTACATTTTTAGCTAAGTATGTCTCCATATAAATTCATATTTCATTGCACTTACCACATTCACTTCATCAGTACAAATTAATTAAACAATTGTCTTACCTTCATAGCAGATGAAATACTTCAATATCCAGCAATTACCAGGGAAAATGCACTTCTACTCAATTCAGCAGCAAAAGGAGTCAGTCAGTCTGTCTGCTACTTTATGTCTCTTCTCACTCTGCCTTCTCTTTCTCCAAAAAAGGATGAATATTGCCAAAGAATTTTAATCTTAATTCATCCAGTTCTCTCCAGGGACTCTGGGAGCTGCTCAGTGTTTTCAAGACATAAATCAAGGCTTTGTGACTGGCACAAGTTGTGAAGCGTGCTTACTGGAAGAATATTGTGCTTTTCCACATCTTTTCTCTCATTGTTTCTTCTGAACAAGATTTTTTAGAGATAATAGGCCAGTCCTGGTGTCACAAGTACTACACTGCAGCTGAGTTTCCAGTTTCCTTTGGAAGATCTAATCTACATATTGCTAAGAAATCATTTGGATACTAACCATCAGGTTCTACTTCTGCAGTCATGCTGATTTTTGTGTAGCAGTTCTTACACTGAAATCAGCCCAGGTATCTGAATGCAAATTTTGGCCAATTCTGGTATGGTCCTACCTGTTAAAGACTTCCCAACATAGAAGCATCATAGAATCAATAAGGTTGGAAAACACCTCAGAGATCATCAAGTCCAACCTATCACCCAACACCACATGACCACTAAACCATGGCTTCAACTGCCATGTCTAATCCTTTTTTGAACACCTTCAGGGATGGTGACTCAACCACCTCCCTGGGCAGCACATTCCAATGGCAAATTACTCTTTCTATGAAGAACTTTCTCCTCACCTCAAGCCCAAACGTCCCCTGGCACAGCTTAAGACTGTGTCCTCTTGTTCTGGTGCTGGTTGCCTGGGAGAAGAGACCAACCCCCATCTGGCTACAACCTCCCTTCAGGTAGTTGTAGTCAGCAATGAGGTCTCCCCTGAGCCTCTTCTTCTCCAGGCTAAGCAACCCCAGCTACCTCAGCCTCTCCTCATATGGCTTGTGCTTGAGACCTTCCACCAGCCTCGTTGCCCTTCTCTGGACATGTTCAAGTGTCTCAATATCTTTCTTAAATTGAGGGGCCCAGAACTGGACACAGTACCCAAGGTGTGGCAGATGACTTCCCTGCTCACCACACTATTTCTGATATAGGCCATTGCCCACAGCCCCTAGTTTCAATGACATGTCAACATCTGGCTTTTTGTGGAGATGCTCCTGCAGAAGGAAGAGCACTTCAATTTATCTTTCTTCACCCTGTCATGTTATTTTGTATTTTCTTTTGATTTATTGTAGTAACTTTATGTTCTTGCTAAACATTCCTAATGTCTATTCAGAAACAGGCCTTAAACCAACATTTGGAGGGCAGGGGAGTAAAAGTGGAGTAGTTTTGAGAGATGCAAAGGGTTAGCCATAAGGCAAGGCATTTCCTGTCTGGCACAAAATGATAATTCTAGCACAAGAATGATTAATGCAATGCTTCACTTGCTGGACTAATAATATCCTCCCTGATCTGGGAACAGCATGAAATGGTATTGTCTGTATTCTACTTCAGACTAAGGTCAGACAGAACATAATTATATCAGCAATATTTCCCTGTAGACTTCCAGTCTTTTATAGGATTGATGCTAAGGTTATTCAATAGCTTACCAGGCTTTAAATACTCTTGTGTCTTCATTGTCCAAGTTCATTATGTGTTACAGCCCTAAAGACAGTCTGTGCTCTGTGGCTGCTGTAAATGTCAAGGATCCAGTGACAACTGAGTGGAAAAAGAATACCTTGTCATTATGGTTTTAAATTGTGAAACTGACTTGAAGAGTTTTTGGATTTATTTCTGTTTGCTAATGCCATCTCACTTTTTTATAATTAGAAAAAAAAAAAAAAAAAGCATTTTAATTGCCTGTTCTGCTTTTAATATCTTTGTCATGTTTCAAGAATTAATGATAATGCCTTGGGATGTGTCTCTATGAAATATGTCAAATAGTATTAACACTGTGCTAACTGTAATGCAAATGTGTCTTGGAGAAAGACATTGCCTGGAATAGATATGCTGCAGAAACTACACCAAACAAACAAGGGCTCTGAGAGTCCAAGTTTGAATGAACTGGGTTCAAAGAGACAAGGCCATGTTACTATAATTCAAAACTGAGAGAGATTTACCAGTATACAGGTAATAAATCAGACTGGCCTAGACCACAGACATTACAGCCTGTATACTGACACAAAGGTCATCACTGGATAAATGATAATTGCTGTTCTTTAAAGTTAGGCTCTGATCTTAGGACAGAAGGCATGATGAACAAATTTAGCAGCTTGAAACTGACCAAAATGGTGAGTTACTATTCTGTTTTTTTCCACATCTTTCCCTGCATTCACTTCCAGTCCTGATTATGTGTGCCTTCTACACACCTAGTGCTGACTTTTGCACACTTTGATCCTCCCTGTAAGCCAGTTTGACTTTTATCACAATCACAGAGAAAAAAAAAAAAAAAGCCTTCGACGCTGTCCCGCATCACATCCTGGTCTCCAAACTGGTGACACATGGGTTTGATGGGTGGACCACCAGATGGATAAAGAAGTGGCTTGATGGCCGCACCCAAAGAGTGGCTGTCAATGGCTCCATGTCCCAGTGGAGGCCAGTGACAAGAGGAGTCCCTCAGGGATCAGTCCTGGGACCTGTCTTGTTCAACATCTTCACTGATGATCTGGAAGAGGGGGTCGAGTCAGTCACCAGCAAGTTTGCAGATGACACCAAGTTAGGAGCAGATGTTAGTCAGTTAGAGGGTGGAAAGGCTCTGCAGAGGGACCTCAACCGACTGGACAGATGGGCAGAGTCCAATGGGATGGCATTCAACAAGTCCAAGTGCTGAGTGCTGCACTTTGGCCACGGCAACTCCATGCAGAGCTACAGGCTGGGGTCAGAGTGGCTGGAGAGCTCCCAAACAGAGAGGGACCTGGGGGTGCTGATTGACAGCCACCTGAATATGAGCCAGCAGTGTGCCCAGCTGGCCAAGAGGGCCAAGGGCATCCTGGCCTGCATTAGGAATAGTGTGGCCAGCAGGAGCAGGGAGGTCATTGTGCCCCTGTACTCTGCATTGGTTAGGCCTCACCTTGAGTACTGTGTCCAGTTCTGGGCCCCTCAGTTTAAGAAGGACATCAAAACACTTGAGCGTGTCCAGAGAAGGGCAACAAGGCTGGTGAGAGGCCTTGAACACAAGCCCTATGAGGAGAGGCTGAGGGAGCTGGGATTGTTTAGCCTGGAGAAGAGAAGGCTCAGGGGTGACCTCATTGCCCTCTACAACTACCTGAAGGGTGGTTGTAGCCAGGAAGGGGTTGGCCTCTTCTTCCAGGCAACCAGCACCAGAACAAGGGGACACAAGTCTCAAGCTGCGCCAGGGGAGGTTTAGACTCGAGGTGAGGAGAAAGTTCTTCACCGAGCGAGTCATTCGTCATTGGAATGGGCTGCCCAGGGAGGTGGTTGAGTCACCGTCCCTGGAGGCTTTCAAGTGGAGATTGGATGTGGCACTTGGTGCCATGGTCTAGTCATGAGGTCTGTGTCTATAGGTTGGACTTGATGATCCTCGAGGTCTCTTCCAACCTTAGTTATACTGTGATACTGTGATACATCTTTGTGGGTGACATGGACAGTGGCATTGAGTGCACCCTCAGCAAGTTTGCTGATGACACCAAGCTGTGTGGTGCAGCAGACACGCTGGAGGGAAGGGTGGCCACCCAGAGGGACCTTGACAGGCTGGAGAGGTGGGCACAAGCCAACCTCATGAGGTTCAATAAGAGCAAGTGCAGGGTCCTGCATCTGGGTCGAGGCAATCTCAGGCACAAATGCAGGCTGGGCAGTGACTGGCTGGAAAGTAGCCCTGAGGAGAGAGACTTGGGGGTGCTGGTGGACAAAAAGCTCAACATGAGCTCTCAATGTGCACTTGCAGCCCGCAAAGCCAATCAGATCCTGGGCTGCATCAGGAGAAGTGTGGCTAGCAGGTCGAGGGAAGTGATCCTCCCCCTCTACTCAGCCCTGGTGAGACCCCACCTGGAGTACTGTGTCCAGTTCTGGAGCCCCTATTACAAGAGGGATATGGATGTGCTGGAACATGTCCAGAGAAGGGCCACGAGGATGATCAGAGGGCTGGAGCACCTCTCCTATGAGGACAGACTGAAGGAGTTGGGGCTGTTCAGTCTGCAGAAGAGAAGGCTCCGAGGTGACCTCATTGTGGCCTTCCAGGATCTGAAGGGGGCCTACAAGAAGGCTGGGGAAGGACTTCTCAGGATGTCAGGTAGTGATAGGACTAGGGGGAATGGAATGAAGCTGGAGGTGGGGAGATTCAGGCTGGGTGTGAGGAGGAAGTTCTTCCCCATGAGAGTGGTGAGACCCTGGAATGTGTTGTCCAGGGAGGTGGTTGAGGCCCCATCCCTGGGGGTGTTTAAGACCAGGCTGGACGAGGCTCTGTCCAACCTGATCTAGTGTAGGGTGTCCCTGCCCATGGCAGGGGGGTTGGAAGTAGATGATCCTTGTGGTCCCTTCCAACCCTGACTATTATACTATGATACTATGAATCTAGGTTGTTTTGTGCTGGATTAATTAGTCTCCCAAAAAGGCTCATGGGCAACAGGGAGAGGGTAAAAATGTACAGCCTTGGAGGAGAAAGAAAGAGATGGGAAGTGTTGAACCTCATGAGGTTGTGTTCCAAACCCCTCACCAACTTTGTTGTCCTTCTCTGGACATGTTCCAGCAAGTCAACATCTTTCCTAAACTGAGGGGCCCAGAACTGGACACAGTACTCAAGGTGTGGCCTAACCAGTGCTTTGTACCAACTCTCCTGGTTGCTGCTCATTCTATACTAGCAGATGCAGACAGCCCCACTGCTCACTACTTGACATGGGTTAAGCTGAATATTTGATGGTGTTATTCATGCCAATTTCAAAATTAAACTGCTGGCAGGAGTAAAGTATTATGGGGCTTGAAGTCCAGATTGCCACATGAGAGCCTTCAGGTTCCTCTTGTTGCTGCTTTTGGGTTCCAGGTTTTGGGTGTTGACTCTCTTCTGCAGGGATGGTGGTGATACGGGTGTGAGGTGGGAAGCATGATGGTTTTATGCTGCTTTTGTTTTTTTCTGTATTTTGATGTGCTTTTTTCTGCAAGTAGGCTAAACTAAGATGACCAGGCATTGTATTATTAGCTAAGGTAATTGTGGATTTATGTTATCTCATTCATATTAAACTCTTCTCTTACCTCACTCTCTCTGTCTCAACCTGGAATCTTTTTGTGTGTTACCTTTCCCTCAGTTCTGTGTTGGGAGAAACAGACAGATTAACCCAATCTTAGGGTTTAGCCTGTTACACAGAACTGTCCTGAACATCTTATCTAGTGATCAGTTGCCCAAACATTGAAATTAATTGACTACTAAGGCTCAGACCATTTTTCTTTGGAGATGAGTGCAACCAAATATTTTCAGAGGGTTCACAGAGTGTTGGGAACAAGCTTAGGTCCACTGAGTCCTTCTCAACCTGAAAATCCATGCCTACAGAGTTCAGAGGGGTCAGGGCTTCTGCCAGATGTGGGCAGAAGCAGAAGTAGTGTCCACAACAGTTCTATAAACTCTCACATGCATGTCCAGCAACAAAGAGGCTCACACACACAAAAAATAATTTCTGGAACCAGAGGTCTTGTCTCATGAATTGAGCAATTTAAACAAGCTAACACAGAAAGAGTCACATGAAACAGGTTAAAGTGGAAGTGTTACTGCACTTGTGTTAACAATTACACAAACCCACGCACATTGCATAAAAGGGTATCAGAGGTTAAATCACACGGAGGATTGCAGAACCCATTCCAAGCTATTGATACTTAGACCCAGACAAGGTCAGTTTTTCAGAAGTATACAATGATTTAAGTGTTTGGTTTTTTTTCTTGTATTCTTCTACATTGTGTAACTCGGAATTTAATTAATGTATTTTAATAAATTCACAAGTAGCTTTCTATGACTGCCTGAGACAGCAGTGCCTTCAGCTGCCAGTTGAGAAGGTCTCCTGTAACCTGATGCTTCAGTGCTTTGCAAAATATCATCTCTTTCTCATTGTTCTTTGTAGAGTGAATAGAATGTCAAACGTCAGCCATTAGTAACCTTGCCCTTACTTCTACATTTTTGGTTCCTTCTGAATCAGTGGAATATGCAAATCATGTATTTTAGAATTGTTAGTGCAACTAGTTGGAAAGCTAAAATGCTTGAAGAAGCAAACTTTGATCAAGAGTCTTTCATTAAAGTCCATCAGTCTCCCTCTGAAAATCTTCAGGTGTCTTAAAATTAAAAAATGTTTTTCAATAAGGAGAACAGATTCTTCTACTATAAAGAAGAGTTAGGAAAGACAATGAAGGCAAGACTTCAAAGGACTGGATTTATTAGGAGGTCTTTTTGAACTACAACATTTTTAGAATCTCCTGAAATTCATTAAAATTTTGTCAGCTTACAAAGTCACTAATTAACCTGAACTGCTACTGAGAAATCTTCTGAAACTAGCTGTTGTAAATACCTTCTAGCTGGAACCAAAGTTCAACAAATAATGCAAAATTTTACAAAATTTCATGAAGACAAGGGAAATGCAGAACACTTGTGTACACATTTGTGTACACATTGTGTATGTACACATTTGTGTACATACACAAATGACACTGTTGACCTTTGCCCTCCCTTATTATGGGCAGGCTACACATACAACAACCATCAGACTGCAATGAATGAAAACATATTCCAGTAATAAGAAAGTGTTGACTTAGTTGCAGAAATCACTTGACCTTGAGGAATTTAGGTGAGCTCATTTGTCACTGCTTCTGCAACAAGCTTACAAGCCTCTAAAATTGGAATAATATCCTCCTGTGAGTTATTATGGAGCAGTACTGAAGCACAGGGTGAAAGCACTCCCTTAAAAATATATGTGTGTGTGCATATATATGGATGGATAGATATGTTTTTGTGTGGTGGGGTTTTTTGTTTGTTTGGTGGGGGCTCTTTCGGGTTTTTTGTTTGTTTGGTTGGTTGGTTGGTTGGTTTTTTTTGCAGGTGCCCCTATTAATGGGTCCATATTAATGATAGGCTTTGTAATGTCCCAAGACAAAACTCGCAGACAACTTCTGCAATCAAAACATGCAATTACTTACTGGTATGTAGCAGTTTCAATTAGTAAGGAGAAGGTTGATTTGGAGTTGTCTGAATAGGAAATGTTTTTACCTGAAAGTGGAGACCATATCACTACACATCTTTGAAAAAATCTGCCTCTGGAGATGGCAATTGATCTTAATTAGCCTGTAAACATATCCCATTCTGAGGTTATCTCATGGAAAGTCCATCAGGAGAGTGGATAAAAGTATGGTGTTTCTAGTACTGATGGAGGTTCTGTTGAACACTTAAGAACTAGGGAAACTATTCAGCAAACAGCAATGTCCAGACTTTTTAGAACTAGTAAATGGCTCTGATGTTTTCATAAATTATTTTTAAAAAGAGATCATTCCAAAGAGTGTAAAATGTAAGGTTTGTGATAGCAACAGACAAGGAAGACTCCCATTTTCGTTCTTTCTGTGATTTCATAGCAAGAGATGTGCATATTTCTGCTCATTTATTGTCCATTGTCCTGGGTTAACATAACCTGCTCTTAAAAGCATGCCCCCACACACACATCAGGAGGGGAAGTGTCCTGGTTTCACAGTCTGTCCTCCAAGTGAAGCCATCCCCCAACACACAAGACAGTAGGGAAAGTAATACAAAAAGATTCTGGGTTCAGATAAGGAGTTTAATAAGATGTATAATTACCTTAGCCTGTTTCACAGAACAACACGGCAAAACATAGAAGCAGCAGCAGAAGCCAGTGATAAAACAGTTCCCCCCATCCAAACACACAGCACACAGCCCAGCAGAAAAGACCAACATCCCAAACCTGGAAACAGGAAGCAGTAACTGGAACAGGAAGCCTCTCATGTTACAAGCAGGATTTCAAGCCTCGTGACACTTTGCTCTGCACTTTTGAATTTGGCATGATGGCAGCATGGTATTGAATATCATCATTAGATTAAACTGAACCCATGACAACGATATTACTGTGTCTTCTGAGGCAGTAATGAAGCAAGGCCAGGGAAATACTGCCATGTACCTTGAGAAAAGCCAGTTAAATGGTGTTGACTGAGGTCAACAACAACCTGTTAAATGGTTGAGCAGAAAACATTAATTATCAATGTTGTTGCTTTAAGAGTTACCAAATGTTATTCTGCTGTTAAAGTACAGTAAGACAGAATAAGCAGGCTCAGATTCTTCACAGTTTTGTGAATTGTTTACAGTGCAGCATTCCTTCAGGTGTTTTTCATTTCTCAACCAGCAACTTTTAAGGCTACATATCTCCCTAAAATATGTACAATCACAACTGAAAAAAACATTTCTGATTTATAGCAAATTAGTTAACAAGTACTAACTGACATGATAAACCAAACATAAACTGTTAAGTTTTGTCATGTTCCCCACCACCTGTCTAAGTGCCAGTGAACCTGAGCTTGTGCTGCTTCATCCAGAGGCAGCCTTTCAGAGACAGAAAGGTGTAAGATACAGCTCCAGTCACAATAACAGGACATAATTAACTGAATACTTTCTGTGTATCTGCTGCCACGGCAGGCAGACTAGTAACAGCATCTCCTTGTGCCCTGATGGCTGCTGCACAGCCTTCCCCCTCAGAAGACTGGCTCTGCTGGATGTGCTAGCCTAAAGTAGGTCTTCTGGCCAGAGGATTGTGACTTTCAAAAAAATTCTCCTTTTTTTTTTTTTTTTTTCCTGTTTGTGAACAGTAAAGAACCCAGACAATGTTTTATCCTCTGTTTTTAAGTGAAATAGTGTAAAAGAGAAATTGTGCATGGATATTAGGGGTATTCCCTGATGGAGCCAGTATGTCTCAGTTCCAGTAAATGCAAATCAGAAAACGCCTGATACAGGGAAAACATTCCAAAATAAACAGAACATTTGCAACTGCAGAGTTGACCTGACCCTTGTTAGCAAAGCATTTGTACTTAAGGAAGGTTCTTGGCTGTCAAAACCAATAAAATACAGTATGATTTTGATGAAGATTCACCTAATTCACTTATTCACTTAATTCACTTATTCACTTAATTCACATACGCCGTCAAGCTAAGAGGGGCACCAACAAAACCTCCACTCTGGACCTCTGAAGGACAGACTTCAGGTTACTATAGGAACTAACTCAGAAGGTACCTTGGAAAACGGCCCTTAAAAACAGAGGGGTCCAGGAGGGCTGGACCTACTTCAAGAAAGAAATCTTGAAGGCACAGGAACAGGCTGTGCCAACGTGCCGGAAGATGAGCCGCCGGGGCAGACGGCTAGCCTGGATGGGTAATGAGCTTCTAAAGGAACTAAGGATAAAATAGAGGGTGTATCATCTTCGGAAGGAAGGAGAGGTAACCCATGAAATGTTTAAGGATGTTGCTAGGTCATGTAGGAAAAAAATTAGAGAGGTAAAAGCCCATTTAGCACTTAGACTGGCCTCTGCTGTGAAGGACAACAAAAAATGCTTTTACAAATACCCTAATAGCAAGAGGAAGGGCAAGGACAACCTCCACTCCTTGGTGGACATGGAGGGGAATATTGTAACAAAAGATGAGGAAAAGGTGCAGAGGTACTTAACATCTTCTTTGCCTCATTTTTTAATAGCAAGATAGGTTGTCTTCCAGATAACTGGCCTCCTGAGCTGGCAGATGGAGTCAGGGAGCAGTATAGTTCTCCTGTGATCCAGGAGGAAGTAGTTAGAGACCTCCTTAGCCACTCGGATCCCCACGAGTCCATGGGACCAGATGGGATCCATCCTAGGATGCTGAGAGAGCTAGCAGATGAGCTGGCCAAGCTGCTCTCCATCATTTACCACCAGTCCTGGCTCACTGGAGAGGCTCCAGATGCTTGTGTCTCACATCTGAATATTAAAGGCATACTCCAGAATCCTACACAGAGTAAAGAGTGCTTATGCAAGAGACAGGTTTTTCTACTTTAAAATGAGCATATATTTTTATTTTCTAGAGAAGGGATAGAATGACCAGGGAAATTAGTCATTTCTGGTATTCCCAGAGCAAAATAAATTCCTTAGGATGTTTGAAGTCAGATATAAGAGAAAGTAAATATAAACAAATTATCAGGCTTATTGTACCGGTGCTCCACTGGAGTGCTCCAGTTTTCTTCAATGTTTTCCTCTCTGACCTCCTGCTTCATTGTAAACATACCTATTTTTTTCCTTGGATGTTAGATCTAAAGTGAAAACTGAGATGTATGAAAAGTAAAAATTTGTGAGGCATTAAATAAAAAAAAAAATCAGGTAACTTATATTCACCTAATGCACATCTGTGCACACTTTTGTATTTATTCACACAATTGGATGCTTCTAACTGCAACATACATGACAAATGTGCATGATGGACCAGTGCTTTTATCGCTAACAGGTGCCAAACCAGGATGGGTTTGGCAAGGCTGAATTACCTGGTTACCTTTGAAGATAGAAGGTACAATAAAGTATGCATATGCATTTCTCCAGCTACCCAAAATTATTCCGGGAAGAAAACAACACTGAGTCAAGTTCTAAGAAATAGCTGGTGAGAAGTAAAATCATGCACCTACTTTTACTAAAGATAAAATCGTTCACATATGCGCTTGAATCATAGCTGAGTGCACGTCAAGGGAATGTGATGGCAGAGATATACCTAGGCAAGCATGTAATGACACAGAAAAAGTGAGAAAACTGAGGGGGTAAGAGAGACAACTGTTTGAATCTAACTTGAAATTTAAGATGTTTCCTTTCCTGACCTTCTGGAAAAGACTTCTACTTCAAGATTTCTACTGGAGAGGGTTTCTTTTCAACCAGTTGAAATTACATTTCCTTTCCAAAGAGTGTAACAGAACATTTGCAAGTATAAAAGAATTGACACAGTAATTTATGTTTAGATACTTTGCTTCTAAGCAAGTAAATTTCAGCTATAATGTCTGGGCTTGGATATAGAATCATAGAATTGTTAGAGTTGGAGGGACCTCAAGGATCATCTAGTTCCAACGCCCCTGCCATGGGCAGGGACACCTCACAGTAGATCCAGCTGCTAGGCTGTTGCGTCAGTGAAATTTTGGATACTTTTTTTTAGTTAAAAAGAAGAAAGAAAAAAAAAGGAAAGAAAATATTGCAAAACCTTTGCTAGCATTTCCAAGTGGGTAGCTAGAAAGCTGCTTGGCAGAAAGGGACTTGGGGTTGTTGATTGATGGCTGAACATGAGCCAGCAGTGTGCTCAGATGGCCAAGGCTGCGAACAGCATCCTGGTCTATATCAGGAACAGTGTGGCCAGCAGGAGTAGAAAGGTGATTATTCCACTGTATTCAGCACTGGTGAGGCCTCACCTTAAGTACTGTGGTCAGTTTTGGGCATATATGTATGAGAGGCATCAAGGTACTGGAGGGGGACCAGAGAAGGGCAATGAAGCTTGTGAAGTGTCTTAAGAGTAAGTCTTATGAGCAACCGCACAGAGAAATGAGGTTATTTAGTTTGATGAAAAAGAGGCTGAGGTGAGACCTTCTTGGTCTCTGCAACTACCTGAAAGGAGTTTGTAGCTAGGTGGGTGTTGGTCTCTTCTCACAAGTCACAACTGATGGTACAACAGGAAATGGCATCAAGTTACACCAGGGGAGGTTTAGGTTAGATATTAGGAAAAATGTCTATACTGATAAGTTAAAAATTCTAGACCCTGTAACAGGCTCCCCAGGGAAGTCGTTGAATCATCATTCCTGAATGTATTGAAAAGCCATTTAGATATGATGCTCAAGGATATGATGTAGTAGTGGTCCTGACAGAGTTAAATAATAGTTGCACCTGATGCTCTTAAAGGTCTTTTCCAAACAGTGATGCTGTGATTCTGCCATTATATGCACCTATGGGCAACATTTTCTTTTGTTTTGTTCATTAATAAATCTTTTGGATTTAATGTGTTTTAGAATAACTCAGAAAATGCAGATCACAGACCTACATCACTCTGGGGAAGGATGGGTGCTTAAAATTCAGGCCAGTCAGCTTGCAAGGCAAGCTTGTAAGGCAGAGGCCATAGTATTTATTTAGCCAACCATAATGGGAATAGCAGTCAAAACCTGAAAGCAGAATTTGTGAGAATCTGACCTTTTTTTCACAAGTTGGTCCAAGGAGTTTGTCTGAGAACGTGACAACCAAGGAGATTGGATTTATAGTTAGAGGCCTCTATAAAATCACAGCATCACAGAAGAATGTCTGGGAGAAACCTCAAAAGATCATCCAGTGAATTTGTCTTCCCTTGACAAGATCTACTATACCTAAGCCATTTCAGATAAGTATTTGTCCTGTTTTTTCTCAAAACCTCCAGAATCATCTAAAGTAAAATTCAGTGCTTTGTAGTCTGTACCAGGACAAAAATTTTCCTAATTACTGACTGAAACATTTTCTGCTACAGTGTAAGGGAAACGTGGTTAGGAGCTGGGCCTTTTCACTCAGAATGAGATGCAGACTACAGTTCCAGATTGTGGTGGTTCAAAGTGCATCTCCAGTGCAAGTTTTGTATGTGCATACATCTGCGTGTGCATGCGCCTGTACATGAATAATGCAACAAAGGTTTAAGACAACAGTATCAAGTAAAGTAAGATTGATATCAAAATAATCAAAATAATATTAACAAGAATATTTAGTTGTTATATACTTGTCAAGAGAAGAAAATGGCTGTCATCTTGTAAAGGACTTTGTGGCTTTCTCCTATGCACCCTTCCTGGTGCTCAGCCCAAATTGTAACACAATCATCTCTGCAAACCTGAGGGTAGCAAATAAAATCTCCTCTGAGACTGATTTAGTGTCACAATGCATTGCAAAACTGTAATCATTTAAGTATAAGCATTTTTTAAAAAGGGGGGAAAAAAGGAAATTTAAAATTGAGCCTTATGCTGTGACACTGTGTGGCATGTCCCGGAAGGTGTGCTGTCCCTGGTCTTCTAGACAGATGGAGCAATAAAGAAGTATTTTAGTGGGGTTTCTCTTAAACTCTGGTATTGGTTTCTATGCGTTACATGTAAGGGCATATTTTTTGATGGGTTTTATGGAAGAGTTGTGATAAAGGGACTGTTCCCTTTCCTTTCAGGACTGGCTAGAGGAAGTAAAAGCGTCAAATATATTTTATACGCATTGTATAAGCTCTGTTACACAAACTTAAAGAGTTTTCAGAGTTTGTGTGGATAATTTCTGCTATATTTTAACAATCAGTTTCCTAAGTTAGTAACAGCTGCTTAACTTTCCTCTATCCATTTTCATCTTAAACACACAGAAAGCCTTTTGTATGATACTCTTTAGCCTCTTAGCAGTATGCAACAGCGTATTTTCTGCTATTGTCATAGAGATTTAAGAACTGTACAGATAATACTATTTTCAATTTATTAAACTCATTTAAGTGTTACTGTTTGTAGAGTTTCTATTGAGCTTTAGTTGAACTATACTGTCATCTTGTGGTGATCAGTGTTTCTGGCTGAAATTCACACATTAAAGCTTTCAAACTGAAGAATCTGAATGCTATACAAATAAAGTTACATTTCTTCTGACTGCTTGGTAACTGGTATTCACTGTTACTTCTTCCTCACTAAGCCCCACTGAAGTGTCTGCTTCTGCAATTCATGATATCCAGAAACAAAAGCATTTAAATTGACCCTCATGAAAATGTTGCCCTTCAATCCCTCAGTTCTCCTGTACCTTTCCTGAGGCATCATTACCTAAGTCACAGTGATCAATATCCAAGACAGTACTGAAAAGTATTCCTTTGAACTAAAAATCACATTTAGATATTAAGACTTCAGCTTGTCTGTAGCTCTGAAGATAATTGGTATTAGGGTTCTGTCAAAAGGATATATTTCCTTTAATTATAAATGATGTCAATATTAATCAAAATATTAATAACCTTTATTAATATGAAAATGGCAAAAATTTATCAAAAGGTTGGAGGTACAGTTAGAATATATTTACAGTGGGAATGTGCAGTATTTGGGCAACTATGACAATTTAACAATTTTATGCAAACTGGGAGGAATATAACAGAAAGAGAATACCCTGGGAGCGAAATGGCACTCGACCACAGTGCGGGGAGAATCAACAAAGAGACTTATGCCAAAGAGGCAATGAATTAATTACTCACAGCTGGTTGTACCCAGGTAGGGAGTGCTGCTGCTGTGTATTAGAGGCTTTGGGGCACTCCCATGCACCAGGCATGGCAGGCTGCCAGCAGGAATGCCATGCAGGTGTGGATGGCTGGTCTGGCTTCAGCAGATGGCAGGCTGTTAACAACACAATCATGGCGGGTGCTTGCTTTGTCCTGAGTGAATTGAGGCACGGCAAAATCCTGGTCACAAGGGGAAGCAGGCTCTCATAGACTGTGGTGTGTATGTTTATGGCTTTATCCCAGGTGCTGGACCAGGCAACTCGAGGCTACACAACTCGAGGCATTTTCAAGCCAGACAAGGTCCAAGCAGGTTCAAGCATGCAAGGCTAAACAAAGCTGAGCAAGGCGCAGGCAACTAGAAATCAGCCTGTACATAAATCATGACCAAGATCGACTGGACCAAGGGCACTGAAACCAGCACAGTTAGCCAATGGGAAGGGGTTCTGCCAGGCAGTGGCCATAATACACGCCCTCAACATAGATACAGGATTGTTTACCAGACATGCATGGTCCTGTCCCCTTTGTTCCTTTTCCCACATTACCCTGGCATCCTGAAGGAAGGCAGAGGGAGAGGAGGACCGTATCTAGACACCTTAGTATCTGTCTGGACTTGTGCTGGGGCCATTTGCCCTACCATGACAGCCTCCAGTATATGCGAAGCTCAGATCTTCACTGTTCCTACCCCTTGAATTCATCCTCACCTGTTATACATGTTCATAAACAATGGTGTCAGATGGTGACATGAGCCAGAAATAGCTTGGATTATCGGTCTTGCATTTGTCATGTGCAAGCAGTCTACAATTTTCATATAACCAGTTCCACTACCACGTTTTTGGAGCAAATCCCACCATCATCACATCAGGGATCGCACAGCTGTACTGCATCCTGGTGATGGTGTGATGCAGCAGCCACCAAGGCTGTTTGGTGCTTGTACTAAATTCTCTCTCTACTGTCTAGCCAGCCCTGGTTTTGATCTTCTTATCACTGAGCTTGGTATCTCTGCAAGGCTGTTTCTACTTTAGTTGTGGGAAGGACTGGATGACTCTCCTTTTCCACACAAAGTGCCAGGGCAAAGCAAGAAAATTAGAAAGGTCTTTAGGTGGGATCACTTTGAGGTAGAGGCTTGTAACCCAGAGGGATGAAATTAAAACTGGATGAGCATACCTAGTACTGCATTTTCCTCAGTTTTTCAACCACAGACAGGTCAAACAGGCTGATAACATGGTGCTACAAATAGAGAAAGGCACTCATCTCCACAGTATTCAGAAAACCCTGACCTAGATGCTTATTCAGATGAATGTTTGCTCACACAGTAAGAGGTTTCTCCCACCACTGAAACTAAATGGGCCTAAAGCGCTGTTCAGAAACTGATGGAACACTGGCTGCAGAGGCAGATGTTTCCTGCAGCAGAAGAGACTGCTGAAACCCATAAGTGTTGCCTTCTAAACTGTGGACTGCTTCCTGTGGATCAAAGAAGTAGGGTAAATTAGCCAGTGATGAGTTTAGGCTGGTGTACTCAGCATCTGCCAGCACATAAGCCTGTGGGTTTTGAACAGGCCAGAGTTCACTACGGGTGAACTTGATCCTCATCCATGACTTGCACAGGGTCTAAGAGCCTCTGGGATTGTGCTGGATCAGCCACAACTCTGACCATTCCCTACCCTAGAAGTATCCAGTGTTCCTGATATGGTGGTTTGAGAGAGAAGGCCTGGCTTTCTCTCCCCCACAAAGAGGAAAAAAATCACAGCTAACTCAGCCAGAGAAACAGAAGGGATGCTATATTTTACAAGCAATGTGGAAAATGCAAGGTATGTACACAAAATATACAGTATTTACTATATATACACAGAAATATACAGCAAAGTAAAAAAAACAAGAATACAGGAACAAAATTCCCTCCTCTGGAGGAGGGTTCCTCCCCTGCACCCCCTTCTCTCCCCCTACCTCCCTTTTTTCCCAAAGAGGGTTAGAAAGAGAGAAAAAGGCAGTTATTAATAAAGCAGAATTCTAGTAGGCCTATTAGTAGGATTAGTTGCTTATCTGTTCAAGGTTGCTCTGGCAAGGAGCCCAGAAGCAGGCAAGCTGGAGGGGAGAAGGAAAGGGACGAACTGAGAAAAAACTCCAGCTGCTCTAAAACTTAAAACTGCATTCTACCAATCTATCAATGAAATTCGTTTAGAACATCGATGTTTTCATTGTCTTCACCAAAACATTCAGCCAGAGTGTCCCAGCACTGTCCCTTTCTTAAAGGCACAGCCTCAAACGGTCACACCTGAATACTAAAGCATGATGATACCAAAAGTCTTTCTTTCCTAACAGGTCTGAAGACATGTAAATGAGCAAGATTATTTTTATCTCACAAAGTACAAGAATAATTCTTATAGCTGCATATCCTTGCAGGTAGTCAAACCAACATACTTCCTTTGGAGGCTGTTGCCATGGCACCTGTCCAATGTCTTCACAGCATCTTCCAGATTGCTGAGATCTAACAAGAAAGAAAGAGGAAAGGAGGCATTACTTAAAAGACATAGGCTGCTGGGAGAAATATGACTCCAGCACAGCTTGTAGGATGTATTCATAGTGTTTGAGTCAATTGGATTATATTTTTTTTGTCTGGATGACATTTCATCCACAGGGTACTGAGTTTTGTCATTTAATTTTTGGAAAGGAAGACAGAATTATTATAAAAATATTTTTATTAAGTCAAGGCAAAATTAATTTTACCTAACTTCAGCCATCTAAGTACCTAGCCTAAGGAGGCTGTCTAAGCTCCTGATAGAATTAATGGAAGAAGGGTTCCATCTAAGTATGACTTTTACAGCCTACTTTAGACACTTTAAGAAGGGATGATTTGCCCTTTGGAACCATTTATCTTTTTCATTTAACCACAGTGAGGCCACAGACAGACTTAATGTCTGGAATTTCAGGTGGGGTAAAATGAATCTGAGTAAAGACCTCTGTCTTAGATGTTACTTTGGTGACAGAAATCACTGTGTGAACAGCCTAGGACACACCTTTGTGTGCCTGGAAACAATGCAGCCAAAATCAAAATGGCTTATTTTGCCCCTCCTTGCAAGTTTAGCAGACATCAAAAGTCTTCCAGCACATAAATTAGCGTCAAAGGACTTGACCAAGAGGCCACACTCAGGAAACAAGAATAAATTAATACTGAGACAACCATACACTACTGGTTTGTCCACGAGTGAAAATGCAGCAGACACAGCTTCACTGCTCTGGGGACTCTGCCACAGGATGACACCTTTTTCTAGACTGCAACCTTCATATTACATACTTTTTAACAACTGTGGTTTTAGTCAGCAAACCAGAAGCACAAGAGTGAGACCTAGCCTGCCAGATAAATGCATACTTTTATCAAGAGCTGTTAGACAAGGTTATATAGTTCTGTAATTAAGGATAAATAAACTGGGTCTATCATTCACTTCTGGCTTTGGCTCAGATGACAAGGTATTGAACTGGTGATAAGATAAATACAAATTTCTCCAGTTTCTATCTGTGCATGTTATTCCCCCTCCTCCTGTCCCCCTCCCTCCGCAACTCTTCTTAAGACAAAATTGCTTTAGCTTGTGGGTCTAATGAAAACATGTGGTAGGAAGACATGTGAGAATTTAAAGAATACACCTGAATAAAGACTGAATTTGCATTAATGATGCCCACTGCTATGCTCTGGACTGCAGGCACATGGTGTCTGGAAGGCTGGAGCACAGGAAGGGAGCGCAAGCCGGGACACCGAGGCAACTGCAGAGCGTGCAGCAGGGGGATGCCGCTTTTTAAAGGCAGCTCACTTTGAAGGGATGTTTTTCACATTCAAGGATAGGCTGTCCCAAAACACTCATGAAAACCATTTTCACTGAACGCATGGGTAGGGCCAGGACTTGACTCTGCAGCCTGAAGCGAATCTGGAGACTCCTCTGAACAGCAGCGCCAGCACTCGGCAGAAAGGCAGCATTAAGAGTTAAAAGCGATGTGCCCGTATGCCACCTTAGGTGCGTTAAACATTATCTGTCAGAGCCGTACTTGCACACCTCTCAGTAGTTCTTTCCAGGAGCAATCTAGGCCTGTGGTAGATCAGTTACCAGGTTTGGGAGGCATCACCCAGGAGAACCCAGCTTTCGCAGCCCGGGTGGCCAAGGCTCTACCGGACGGACGCTGGGGCCTCCCGCAGGCCAAACCATCCCAGCCAACCGGACATAACGTAAGCGACCCGCACACGGCGTAACTCGCAACTACGCACCGCCAATCCTGCAGCTGCGCCCGTGCGTGCCGCCGCCACCGCCACGCCCCGGAAACAGTTTTCGGACCTTAGCGGAAGCAGGGCGGAGCTTGGTCTCTTTGGTGCTGGCGGCCGGGGAAGATGGTGGGTACTGGGCCATGGGCGTGGGGCATCCGCCGGCATCCGCCGTTGCGTGGGGATCAGTGGGGCTATGGACCTTGCTTGGGACGCGGGGTGGTTCTGCTCTGCGGTCTGCGGCCGTTGCTGGCCCGAGTCGGGGCGCGGGGCGTGCTGAGCGAGGAAGCCACGGTGGAGCGCGGGGCCTTGCTACCGCCCGGCCGCCCCCGGGGTCTTTCGTCGGCGTTTCCTCTGTGCCTGCCGCGGGCCTGGGCGGGCCGGCCTCCGTGCACTCGGTGGTCGGGATAGCCGTGGGGATAGTGTAGCAAGAGGGAGCTTGGTCTACAAAGCTGCTGGTGCGTGTGCGCCTGGTGTGCAGCAAAAAGCCTTTCTTCAGGAAAGCGCTGAGCTGTTTATCGGTGGTGAGTTTGCGGGAGATGAGAAGGGAACTGGCAGTAACCGCGCGGTGACTCTTCAGCGCAGAAGGGCGGGTATGAAATGGCGAATGATTTTTTAAAATGGAGGCTACTTCTAGGCGAAACAGTTGTTGCTTCAGAGTTCTCTGTGCTTCCGAAGTGTTTGTTGAACTTTGTGGATTAATTTGTTCAGAAGAGTTTACTCTTTTAGTCGAGTGAATTGCACTTGCTAGTGATGATCGCAACACACCATGTCTTGAAATGGTTTTCAGACGAAGGGTACATCGTCATTTGGTAAGCGACGAAATAAGACGCACACCTTGTGCCGTCGATGTGGGTCCAAGGCCTACCATCTGCAGAAGTCTACCTGTGGGAAATGTGGTTATCCTGCTAAGCGTAAGAGAAAGTGTAAGTAACACACTTCAACTGATTTATGTTTAAAAACGTATTTTCCTTCGACTTTTTTCAGTAGTCATAGTTTAGTTTGGTTTTTTTTTCCATCCATGGAGGAATACTGTACCATCTTGCAGGGTTTAGAGCTTTTTTACAAATTAATGCTGATTTAGCTATAGTTTAGCTAATGTACAGTATAACTGCATAAAAATTTCCTGATGTTACAGTTTCTTTCTGTTACATGGAATAAATACAGATGTGGTGTGCAACTTAGTTATTTGGTGCAGATGAATAACAGTAACTTGTATGTTTTAGACAACTGGAGTGCAAAGGCTAAAAGACGCAACACCACTGGCACTGGTCGCATGAGGCACCTGAAAAAGGTCTACCGTCGATTCAGGTATAACACTTTATTGCAAGCCTGTGTTGTGTGAAATCCTGCTAAAATACCTTTTAATTAAAATCGTACCATTCGAAGTTCGTGGGTTTGTTCACTATGCTGAATGCAGTGTATGTGGTCTTTCCTCTGATACAAATGGTGCCTTTTATAGTTGCCTGCGTATTCCTTTGAGGATAAAAAGTGCGTTAATGCATAGGGTGTACAACAAGCTGTAGTATTTGTTAAGTCTAGATAGTGCAGAATGTATAGGTTATTGCAGTAAAATGCCAGTGTTTCAAAAGATCTGCTTTGCATAGTGCCGCCTCTATTTGTGATTCAATTAAATTGCCAGTTTTACCCAAACTGACGTTTTAGTGTGCGACAAATCTTGAAATGCATTCAAATCCCCTTTTGACTAGAAAAAGTTAAAAGACTGGAGTAACTTCAATAGTCAATCTTGGAGTTTTGATAGAGGTAACGAGCAGTAACTTCTGATGCAGACTTTCAAGTTTCTAGAACTTGTTACAAAGCTTTGAGTTGTGAGAGAGAATGCAGAGGGGGTCTTAATAGGGTGTGTACTTTTAAACTCGTTAAGAATTCATTTTGTGTGACCTCCATGTGCTAAAACTGAGTTCATGTAACTCCTGGTATTAATGCACAACTCTTGCTACAAAAATACAGACTGGATTTAATATTTGAAAGTAGGAGTCTGACAAGTCCAAAACTTTGATATAGTTGAGGAATCTTTTAATCTGTTTTGGTGGACACAACATTGCCCAGCAATTGACAGAAAAATCCTTACAGCATGCAGCTCTATCTTACTTTCCACTTGGTGTTGCTGCAGTAGGAACACTGCAGAAGCAAGCTTTGTGCTGACTCTTGCCATGCCTGTTTTAATCTCTGATTGGAGGCATGGAGGACTTCTGTAAGAAGTTGCCTTGTGCTTCAGAAAAATGGAATCTGTTCCAGAGGTGCACAGTAGAAAGAGGAAGGCATACTTTCAGCAAGGTGGCTGTAATTGGTGCAGTCCTGCAGTGTTCACTCACTGATATTTTCTGTTGGAAGATCTGAAATTCACTTAAGCAGAAGAGAGTGAAAACCACAGTGGTTACTCAAAACACCCATTAAGAAGTTTCTTAGTAAAAATGTCTTAACTTAGGAACTCTCTAGTGATTTCAGTGTGTTACAAAGGTAAGCTGAAAAAACAGCTGGTGGTCTATAACATTACATGTTGGAAAATGGCATGGAGTGGGAGTCATCCTTTCAAAAATTTACAACCTTATTTCTACTTGCAGGAATGGATTCCGTGAGGGAACCACACCGAAGCCCAAGAGAGCAGCTGTTGCAGCCTCCAGTTCATCGTAAAGACTTGTTTGTTTGTTAAAATAAATGGTCTTACCCAGAAAATAGTTTTTATACATGTTTTATTTCAGTGAAATGCAGGATTGCTGAAAATACATGTATCCACACAATCTGATGGTATGCATTGAAGCGATTGATTAAAAATAATCCTTTAATTGACTTGTATGTGTTTCTCAAAAGAACTGACTTGCAGGAGAAGTGGAATATTGGCAGTATGGACTTGCTCTCCTTGCGTTTCATTGTGCCTTAGCTCTGAGAGTCAGAATTTTATCTTAAACATAGTAACTTGAATATGGCTTCACCTGCTGGTCTGGGAGGATGTAGTTTTATTGATTTACAGATTTAGTCATCCTTCACTGTTCTGTGGCACTGAAAGGCCTTCACAAGTGCTGCTTATTGATCGGTTCTTCACGGCTTGGGTTTCATCATGGAGATTGAGAAGCAGCTTACTGGTTTCTTGGTATGGAGCAGTTAGCAGTTAATGTATCAACTTCTGTAAATCACTGGAGAATTTTCAGCCGGGCGTGAAAGTGGCAGTGCACCTGATGGTGCTGTCTTCTATTTTTAAATTAATTTAGAGTATGCCTCTTGGATAATTGAGTGAATCTGCTTGGGCTGTTACTCAAGAAAAAGTTTCCTTGCTCTTGACGTGTAACAAATAGTTAGTACTTGCTCTGCTTTCAACTCATCCTGGGAGCTGGAAATGGTGGTGAAGCTGTTAAAAATACCTCTTGCATGTGCTACATGTATTCTCAGGACTTGAACGCATCTGAAATGTGAGGTTTTTTCATGATGCAGGGGAAAAGACTGAAATGTTGGAGGAAGTAATTCCGTGATTGTGTTGTTACTCAGAATAGCCCCTAGATGTATGTCAAAATAGGTCAGCAGTGTTCTGAGGACTTGCTGAGCAATGGTGCAGCTGGACAGTGGTTACAGCAGTTACTTTATGGGTTGGAATGAAAGCCTCTGCAAAGTCTGAGGTGATAGTTGTGTGGTGTGGGGTTTGGGTGCTGCGCAGCCTGAAGTGCTGACTTACATGATACAATGCTGCAGGGGGAAGTCCTTAACTGTTGGGTGCTGCAGCTGCTTGTTAGCTTCTCAGCAGGAAGCTTCCGAGGCACAGAATTTGTAAAGCATGCAGCATACGTTGCTCGTCGAGGGGAGGAGCTCTGCAGAGCGGGCACACCCGGAACGGAAACGGGGTGGTGGTGAAGAGGGAAATCTCACAACGCAGGAACCCAGCGGCAGCGCGCGGAAGTGCGCAACCGTATCGGCGCCCAGCCCGTACTTCCGAGACACAGCCCCGGCGAGCACCGCGGCTAGGGCGGGCAAATGGGCGGGGGGATCTGTGCCAGGTCGTGGCTGTGCCGCGGCTTGGATGGGGGATAGTCGCTGAAGCTGTGGCAGCCTCGCCAGCAAGCAATGGTGCTCGCCCGGCAGGGAGACGTGGCCTTCCTAAACTTACCACCCATCGGGGCCGATGCAACTTCCTGAACAACTCTGGTGTGGTGCTGCAGGGCGTGCACAGCTCTTATGCCAGTGTGCGATGGCAGCAGTGAGCACTGCGAGAGGTGTGCCCCGGTGAAGGACGGAGAGCCAGGAGGAGGCTAGTAGGCAGAGAAACATCGGGAACAGCAATAAAGCAACCAACGTCTGGAGTCGCACCCTATGCTTCCTGGTACAGGCTCAACAGGACCGCAGGGCACATGATGGGGAGCATGCCCTGTCTTCTCCCTCGCCAAACGTGGTGAGTTAAGAGGATAGGGGTTCATGGCATCATGGCATCAAGTTCCTGACTGGCACAGCAGGCATGTCGTGTTGGGAGCTACCCCACTATCGCAGGTGCCCTTGCAAAATAGACACGATGGCACAGAAGGACAGTATGTTTGGGGGTTGGAAGGGACCTTGAGAGATCATCTAGTCCAAACCCCCTGCCAGAGAAGGATCACCTTTATCAGATCACGCAGGAACACATCCAGGCAGGTTTTGAGTATCTCCAGGGAGGGAGACTCCACAACCCAGCCTGAGCAGCCTGTTCCAGTATTCCATCACCCGCACAGTGAAATAATTTTTCTTTGTTTCCATGAAGCTTTGTATGCCTCAACTTCCACCCAATGCCCCTTGTCCTGTCATTGGGCATCTCCAAGAGCCTGACTCCATCCTCTTGGAACTCATCCTTTACATATTTATAAACATTGATAAGGTCACCCCTTAGTCACTTTTCCAGGCTCAAGAGCCCCAGCTCCCTCAGTTTCTCCTCATAAGGAATATGTTCCACTCCCTTAATCATTTTTGTGGCTCTCTGCTTGATTCTTTTAAGCACCTCCCTGTCCTTGAATTGATGTTGATGAAGCCTCTGACACTGTGTACCACAGCATCCTCCTGGAGAAACTGGCTGCTTGTGTGTTGGATGGGCATATGTTTCACTGGGTTAAAAACTGATTACATAATCAGGTCCAAAGAGTGGTGGTGAATGGAGATTAACCCAGTTGGTGATTGATCACAAGTGTTGTTCCTCAGGGCTCAGTACTGGGGATAATGTCTTCATTGATCTGGATGAGAGACTTGAAGTCACCATCAGTAAATCTGCGCACAACACAAAGTTGGGTGGGAAGGCTCTACAGAGAGATCTGGATGGGCCAAGGTCAGTTGTTTGAAATTCAGCAAGGCCACTTGCTGGGTCCTGCACTTGAATCGTAGAATCACAGAATCAGTAAGGTTGGAAAAGACCTCAAATATCATCAAGTCCAACCTGTCACCCAAGACTTCATGACCACTAAACCATGGCACCACGTGCCATGTCCAGTCCCCTCGAACACCTCCAGGGGTGGTGCCTCAACCACCTCCCTGGGCAGCACATTCCAACGGCTAGCAGCTATCTCTGAAGAACTTTCTCCTCACCTTGAGCCTAAACTTCCCCTGGTGCAGCTTGAGAGTGTGTCCTCTTGTTCTGGTGCTGGTTGCCTAGAAGAGACCAACCCCCTCCTGGCTACAACCTCCCTTCAGGTAGCTATAGACAGCAATAAGGTCTCCTCTGAGCCTCCTCCAGGCTAAACAATCCCAGCTCCCTCAGCCTCTCCTCACAGGGCTTGTGCTCAAGGCCTCTCACCAGCCTTGTTGCCCTTCTCTGGGCACGTTCAAGTGTCTCAATGTCTTTCTTAAACTGAAGGGCCCAGAACTGGACACAGGACTCAAGGTGTGGCCTAACCAGTGCTGAGTACAGGGGCACAATGACTTCCCTGCTCCTGCTGGCTACACTATTTCTGATGCAGGCCAGGATGCCATTGGCCTTCTTGGCCACCTGGGCACACTGCTGGCTCATGTTCAGCTGGCTGTCAACCAGTGCCCCTGTCACGGTCCGGAGACATTAGATGTCTCGGTCCGGAGACACAGTTCTTTTAAATATTCCCGTGTTGTGAAATTAAAGGCACAAACGAGGCCAAAGTATCAACAGCTAGACTATTTATTACATAAATAAAGTGGACATAAGAAAGGGGAGAGGGAGAAAAGAGAGAGAGAGGGACGAGAGATAGAGAGAGGGAGAAGAGGAAAGGAATTATATTACCACACCCCTCATCCCCCCCAAGACAGTTTGAGTCTGTGGAGGAAAGGTGCTGCAGGAGATGTTGGGTTTGTAGAGAAACCGTGGTGAGGCTTTTGCTGGAGAACAGCTGTGGTCCTCTGGGGAGATGTTGGGTTGATACAGGAACGGTGCTGAGGCTCCTCTGGGCAGCCTGGGTCTGTAGAGAAAGGGTGCTGAGGATTTGGCTGGAGCTGTGGTTCTCCGGGCAGCTTCTTTTCTCCGGAGCAGCATCGTCCCGGCTTTCTCTTCTCAGCGGCCTGGCCCGTCTCCTGTGTTTTCCTTCATCTCCGTTTTTCTCCCCGTTTTTCTCCTCTGTTTCTCTCCTCTGTTTCTCTCTACAAACCAGTAGTTGTTCCAGTCTTTTATACAGTTTTTAGTCCTTAGGTATGTAGTCAAATATTGTCCCTCAGGAATTCCAGTGGCAGGAAATCTGTGTGTTTGGGCAACAACCTGGCTGGAGGTGGGGGGGAAATCTCCGTCTACCCCGTCTCCATCCAGACAAGGCTCAGGAAACAGGTGGAGATTATCTTGCCCTAAAGGTGTGATGGCTGGGTCCTTGGGTCCATTGTTGTAGTCCCATGTTATCACGATGCAATCACAAGCTGATTTGCATCCAGGATTGGTGGACAGGATTCTTTCCACCTTCTTTCCAGTGGCTCTGCTATCACTTTATCTTTGTTGACTCACATAGAGAGAGACAAACTTATTAGACTCTCACAACCCCCAGGTCCCTTTCTGCCTGGCCACTCTCCAGCCACTCTGACCCCAGCCTGTAACTCTGCATGGGGTTGCCATGGCCAAAGTGCAGCACCTGGCACTTGGACTTGTTGAATGCCATCATGTTGGACTCTGCCCATCTGTCCAGCCTGTGTAAGGTCTTTCTGGAGAGCTCTTCTACCCTCCAGCAGATCAATACCTTCTCCTAACTTGGTGTCATCTGCAAATTTACTGATGATGGACTCAATGCTCTCATCCAGGTCATTGATAAAGATATTAAAGAGCATGGGGCCCAGCAGTGATCCCTGGGACACCACTAGTGACTGGCTGCCAGCTGTATGTGGCACCATTCACCACCACTCTCTGGGCTTGGCCCTCCATCCAGTTCCTAAACTAGCACAGAGTGCTGCTGTCCAAGCCCCAGGCTGACAGCTTGGCCAGGAGTTTGCTGTGGGGGAAGGTGTGAAAGACCTTGCTGATGTCCAGGTAGACTACATCCACAGCCTTCCCCACATCCACCAGGCAGGCCACCTGATCATAGGAGATCAGGTTGGTGAGGCAGGACTTTCCCTTCCTAAATCCATTCCCTTCCTAGATCCATATGACTTGGGTCTCAACAACCCCATGCAACACTACAAGCTTGAGGAGGATTGGCTGAAAAGCTTCCCATCTGAAGGAGATCTGGGGTCACTGGTTGATAGCCAGCTGAATGTTAGCCAACAGTGTGATTAGGTGGCTGAGAAGGCCAACAGCATCCTGGCTGTTATCAGGGATATTGTGGTGATTGTCCCCAGGTACTCAGCATGGGTGAGAATGAATGATAGAACCATAGCATTGTTTTGGTTGGAAGAGAACTCCAAAGTCATCCAGTCCAACCATCAACCAGTCTCATTTAATGTCTTCATCAGTGACATGGACAATCTGGATTTCCTGCTCAGGCTCTCTGTGTGACTAATGGAACTCATTTACTCTGTTTAGGATCAGTGGTGTGGTGAGTGAAAGGAAACTTACCCTTAAACATCCAGCCTAGTATTGGTAAATTTGGTGCCAAAAGGAGCTGTGCTTCAGTACCAATCACTTCCAGAGCAGCTCTCTTTCATATGCTGCCAATATTTTTCAATTCAAGTATAACTGGCCTTGGAGCTATCCTGGACTCCAAAATCCCACAGCTCAACCTCGAGTTGCCTGTGGTGCTTTCTGACAGAGGCTTCAGTTAGGACATTATTCCTGACTGCAGTGTAGAGCAGATTTTTAATGTCCTATCCTGTTTGTACTGGCTTAAGGGCTACTGCATGAACAATCTCTGGTCTGATCTGTTCAAAAGCCTGTTGTTTTTCAGGGTCCCAATTAAAAAGAGGTTTTACAATCTGATTGTATCCAGGGATATGCATTCTCCAGAAACCTGTAACACCATGGCCATTGGGATCTGGCAACATCCATCTTGCCACTTCACTCACAAAAACTAGACCTTGATCTTGCTTCTTTTTTATGACAAACCCAATGTCTAAAAGAATTTTGATTGTTTTCTTACCTTTCTCAGAAACTTCTGCTGCATTACTCAATTCAATGATGTCAATGTCACTCACTACAATGACATCAGCAAGTATTCCAGAGCTCCACCTTTCTGCAGGGCAGTCTGGATCAGTCCACATCAAGTGGTGGGGTTGTCTTTCCACCTCTGGGGAAGTCGATTTCAAGGTGTCCTGGATGCCTCTCCAGGTGAAAGCAAATTGCAGCCTGCACTCTGATAGAGAAAAATGCATTAGCAGTATCAGTTATGGCATATCACTCAGGTGCCTTTGACTCCAGTTTTTACTGGAGTTCTAGTATGACCAGCATGGCAGCACTTACCACTGGCATAACTTCAATCAGGCCACACTTATTTACTGTCAATCTCTGTTCCCCATTAGGTTTTCCCACTGATTGTATAGGACTTTGCATAAACTCCCACAACATGGGTTGCTGGCATGGCATTACATCAGAGTCTATAATCACAGAATCACAGAAAACATCCAAGATCATCCAGTCCAACCTTCAACCCAGCACTGAAGGATCAACACTAAAACATTTGCCTAAGTGCCAGGTCCACATGCTGCTTAAACACCTCCAGGGATGGTGACTCCACCATTGCCCTGGGCAGGCCATGCCAATGTTTGATAAACCTCTCCATGAAGAAGTATTTCCTAGCATCCAACCTGGACCTCCCCTGATGCAGCTTGAAAATGTTTCCTATTGTCCTGTCACTTGCCACCAAGGAGAAGAGGCAACCTCCCTTCATGAGGTCTCCCCTCAGCCTCCTCTTCTCTAGACTAAACAACCCCAGCTCCCTTTGATGCTCCTCATAGGCCATGTGCTCCAGGCCCTTCATGAGCCTTGTTGCCCTTCTCTGAACATGCTCCAGAACCTCAGTGTCCCTTTTGCAGTGAGGGCCCACAACTGAACACAATACTTGAGGTGTGGCCTCACCAGTGCTGAATACAGGGATGGATGATCACTTCCTTGTTCCTGCTGGCCACAGTGTTTCTAATACAAGGATGCCACTGGCTTTCTTGGCCACCTGGGCACACTGCTGACTCGTATTTGGCTGTGAACCAGAACCCCCAGGTCCCTCTCTGATCACCCATCACAATTAATTCAAGTACTTGATACCTTTTTTCATGATGGTCCATTTGCTTGGGTAGCATTCAGTATCCTTGAAGAGATGCCTGTTTTGCACAAATGACAACAGTCACCTCTAGTGGTTTAAACTGTTGCTCTTTCTCACAAATGCCTTTAGAATAGAATTAACCAGGTTGGAAGAGACATTTGAGATCATCGAGTCCAACCGATCACCCAACACCATCTAATCAATTAAACCATGGCACCAAGCACCCCATCCAGTCTCTTCCTAAACACCTTGTCAAAGTTTCCATTTCTGGACAGAGTTCCCAGCTGCCTGGCTTCTCTACCATCTAGGTAAATGGAATTTGGCCCGTTATCCCAGCATAGGAGCAGCCAGGTGGTGACTCACATTCATGATCACTAAAGTTCTTTCCCACCTTTCATAACTCCTTCACAGATAAAGCTTTGTGACAACCTCTGCATCTGACACCTTCTTGTCTGATGGGATCTGCTTCTTCATCATCTGACACTGAGCAATCTGACTTTGTTTTTCCCAGTCACAGGGGCATCAGCCTTTACACCTGATCCCAGCTCCTTTTCTGATGGTTATGCCTGGCAAGGGCCCTCCTTACAAGGACAACTCATACTGGTACAGATTGAGTGGGAGTAGCCACAGTGGCTGTGTAGCTGTGGTGCCTGTTGTGGGAGTTGGAGTACCTGCAGTAGCCTTTTTAGGAGTTGAGATCATTGCAGTGCTCTTTGGAGTAGCCACAGTGGCTGTTGGGATATCACAGAATCACAGAATGTTAGGGGCTGAAAGGGACCTTGAAAGATCATTTAGTCCAACCCCCCTGCCAGAGCAGATCACACAGGAACACATCCAGGTGGGTTTTGAATATCTCCAGAAAGGGAGACTCCACAACTCCCCTGAGCACCCTGTTCCAGTGTTCCATCACCCATGTATCTGTAGTGCTCTGGAGCAGTGACACTGCTTGTTGAGGGTGCCCATGGGGTGTGAATAGTTGTGGTGCAATGACATAAAACCTTGTTGAGTCTGAGTAACTGCCATGCCTTCAGCTGGGGCAGCACACCCTCTACAAGCTGGGGGGCTGCCAGGCACATACACCTGCACTGATGTTTAATTTGACACCACACAAATAAATTAAATTATAATTATAGAAATAACATAAAATTTTGATTGTAATAACCGTATGCAGAAGCCTCACAATGGAATCCCAGAATCTCATGCAATCAGACTAGCATAATGAGGAGGCATATAGCTTCCCAAGGTAAAACAAAGTGTAACTAAATCCACTCCTATAATGCATAGATGTATTTACTGCCCAATTTATCTCAGCACAGACCAGTGATAAACACCACAGCTGGCTTGTGCCCAGCACCCAGTACAGATGGCTTTCAGATGAACAGTAAGAACAAGTAAACAATGACACAACACACATAGCAGGTAAGAGAATGCATCAGCATTTAACTCTGAAACCAACTCTAGAAAGACATGGTATAACACTGCTGTCAGCAATAACATGATGTAAACATACATTTTCATCTCCAGTCATTAAAGGCTCTCAAAAGAAACCAGTTTGGTACTCTCTCAACCAGCAAGCTGGAATTCAAAGTATTTGAAAATCCGTCAGAGCTCTGATTGAGTCCTGCAGTTTAGTGGGTGCCAATAAACCTGTCATGTGTTAGGGCTTGGTAAATGAGGCTATTACTCCCTCTCTCCTCCCAAAGGGGAAGAGAAAGGGAATAAGGGAGAGGGATATGGACTGGAAAACTAAAACTGCTTTAATGAAAACAATAACAAAATAAAATATATATATATATACAAAACTATTATCAAACCTAACCACCTCAACAGCAGTTACGTCACCTTCACCGCTCATGCTGTTGGCAGGGACTGGGGAAGGCCCAGACTGGACTCAGCAGCAGGGAGGAACCAGACTCAGGAGCTGGATTCTGGAACTGGATTTAGGAACACACAGGCTGAGATTGAAGGCAGAATGGACAGAGTCCTCCTTGGAGACCAGCCATTGAAGAAGAGAGCCTGACCCTCGTGATCCCTCAGCTTTATACTGAATATGACATGTATGGAATAGAGTATCATGTTGGTCAGTTCTGGGTCACTTGTCCTACTTATTCCTTCCTGCAGGTGCAGATTTACTTTCTGCACTGCACCCCCAGCATGGTATACAAAATTTAGCAGTGACCTTGGTCTTTGCAGCAGAAATTATAATCAAGAACCTTTCTGCATACCAGTCCTTGGTACTAACTACAAACATTGAGTGTTACTAGTAGCAAACAGTGTTTGAGAAAATACACTGACAACTTCAGAAAATGTGATTATTTAGAAGAGATTGAGCTGAAAAGCAAAATTGTTCTAGCTCAAACCAGGATGCTGCAATGTGCTGCAATGGGCTATGGTGGGAGCTGAGGGTGTCGGGCTGCTCCCTCTTTAACTGGTGCTACAGCAGCATCACACTAGAAAGGGAAGAGAGGCCACCATCCTTTGTTGATCCAAGGAGGGGTGTAAGAAATGTCCAGACCTCTTAAGAAGGAAACCTTTCCAGTGCCCCACAGTGAGGTTTACCCATCCAGCTCATTTTTGCTACTCTGAGCGCTCCTCCTGGGTGCCCCAGATGCCACAATCAGGCAGAGCTGGGGAAGATCCTCTGATGGCTCTTGGGTCAGGCACTGGGAGCTGCAGTGAACAACTCCTTGAGCATGACACTAGCACCAAATGTTCAACTGAGAAGAACTTGCACACAGAGAAGGAAAAACTAGCAACAGTACTAATAAGACCGAAGCTCCATGTAAGCTCATCTCATTTTCTGGGCAGATCACAGTAATGAGTCATCATAAGACAAAAAGTACTATCAGGTCTACTTCTCACATAATACTGAAACCAAATAGGAAAAGTTGGCAACATCAAGTCCCAAGTGTTGCACAGAAAACAAGTGAGTTGGACATAAGGCAGAGCTGGCTTAGAAAGTTTGCCATTTGGCACTGGAACTCGTAGTGCTATGCATGTCTCACCAGTGACAGCTCCTGTACTCTAGGCATATCACAAGATGAAAAGCACTAATTGCAGTCTCCATTTTGTTGGAAGGATACTCTTTCTTCCTGCCAGACAGAGGCTTGTCTGTGACATGCTTTCTCCTCACACTGTTCTGCCACACGGACAAGCTTGATATTCATGATAATAAATTCAAATATTTATCCTCTGATGTGTTCTTAATAGTGTTTTGGAAACCAATCTAGTTTTTAATTGGAGTCTCAGGATTTTGAAATTGCAGTCAGTGGAGCCAAGCAACTGTCTTTCAAGAAAGAGAATCAAAGAAAATGGTCCTACCATTATCACAGAAATAACAAGTATCCATAGTTCTGCAGATTCCTTCTCTGAGAAGCAGCGATATGAAGTGAGATGATGTTGCTGTACTTACCTTGAGTAGTTCTCAAATAGTTGAGGCCTTTGAAGCAGGATGAGATGTCTTGTTGTCATGGTAGGGCCAAATGGTCCCAGCACAAACCCAGACAGACACTAAAGTGTTTAGACATGGTCCCACTCTCCCTTCTCCTACCTGCAGAAAGCCAGGGTAATGCAGGAAGATGAACAAAGGGTTCAGGACCATGTGTGTCTGGTAAATAACCCTGTATTTATGGTAAGGGCACATGTTCTGGCCACAGCCTGGCAGAACCCCTTCCCATTGGGTAATCATGTGCTGGTTTTAAAGCTCCTATTGGTCCAATCAATCTCAGGCAAGATTTATATACAGGCTTTCCTTGTGCTTTTGCCTTGCTCCAGCCTTGCCTTTGCCTTGCTCCAGAGTGGCTTAAAACTGCCTCGAGTTGCATAGCCTCGAGTTGCCTCATCCAGCACCGGGGATAAAGCTACAAGCATATACACCACAATCTATGAGAGGAGCCAAGCCTGCTTCCCCTTGTGATAAGGATTTTGCCATGCCTCAATTCACCCAGGACAAAGCAAGTGCCCGTTGCGATAGTGTTGTTAACAGCCTGCTGTCTACCTGCTGCCAGACCAGCCATCGATGACCGCGTGGCATTCCTGCTGGCAACCTGCCATGCCTGGTGCATGAGAGCACCCCAAAGCCTCTAATACACAGCAGCACTCCCTACTTGGGTACAACCAGCTGAATTAACTATCTGCCTCTTAGGCATAACTATTCTTGTTGAGTCTCCACCCCACTGTGTCCAAGCGCCATTTTGCTCCTGGGGTATTCTCTTTCTGTTAGTTCCTCCCCGTTTACATAAAATTGTTTAAATTGTAGTTGCCCAAATACTGTACATTCCCATTGTAAATATATTCATACATCCAACTTTTTTATATGTTTGGCAATTTTCATATTAATAAAGGTTATTAATATTTTGATTAATATTACTGTGTAATTTATAATAAAGGAAATAAATATCCCTTTCATAACACTTGTGAGAGAGACATCAACGGAATAACATTTGACATTACTTTAAACAATGTGGCTTAGGTTCAACCAGCTTGCTTAAGCTAAGAAAAAATAGGTCCTGCTTGTTCCTCTATGGTTGCCACATAACCAAAAAAAGTTGCTTTCCTTGGGTTCCTCATCTGTTGATATCGGCTCTATAAAGTCACCTTTATTGGCTCTTTCAGATCAAGAGTCATGGTATTTTCCAACAATAATCCCTTCAGTTACACTGGTGCTGGGATGGTTTGGAAATCCAACCCATGCTATCATTAAGGGAAGACAGAAAGAAATAAAAGTAATAAAGCAAACAAGGTACCTAGCAGCATGTCTATTTGGCTACATGGAGTTCTTAACATTGGTGGCAGCCAAACAATTAATTCATTTCACCAACAGGAATAGGATTAATATGGTAAGTTTAATAATGGGCCTTTGCCACTTCCTGTCTTTCCCGTTCTCAGTTCCTGCCATACATAAGCACTCCAGTTAGAATAGCTATTTTCAAGTTATGTTCTCTAGAAGACAGTGGGAGAAACCATTGCCAGAGGTGTTTTTGCCACTCCTTGCTATTTTGTTAGGTAAATCAAATCTCCTCCAGCCTTGTTCAATATCTTCATCTATGACCTGGATGAAGGGACAGAGTATACTCTCAGTGGGTTTTCTGATGATACAAAACTAGGAGGAGTGGTTAACACACCAGAAGGCTGGAGAGTTGTGCAGAGAGAAATCTAATGAAGTTCAACAAAGGCAAGGAATAATACCCTACATCAGGGTAGGAATAACCCCATGCACTGTTACAGGTTAGAGGCTCACCTGCTGCAAAGCAGCTCTGCAGAGAAGGACCTGGGAGTCCTGGTGGGACAATTAAGATAGCAATGTGCCTGTGTGGCCAAGAAGAAAGTGCATTCACAATAGTGTGGCCAGCAGGTTGGGAGACATTCTTCTTTCCCTCTACTGTGCCTTAGTGAAGTCATGCCTGGAGTATTATGTCCAGTTCTGGGCTCCTCAGTTCAAGAAAGATAGGCAAGAGTTCAACAGTGAGCTACAAAGATGATGAGGGGGCTGGTGCATCTCTCTTAGGAGGAAAGGCTGAGACATCTGGGCCTCTTTAGACTGGAGACAGCACAGTAAGAAGGGATCTTACCAGTGCTTATCAATATCTAAACAGTGAGAATCAAGAGGATGGAGCTGGACTCTATAGTAGTGTCAAGTGATAGAACAAGGGGCAATGTGATAGACTAGGAACTGGTTGCAAAATAGAGTGCAAAGAGTGGTGGTCAATGGTGCCAAGTCCAGATGGAGAGCTGCAATTAGTGGAGTCCCCCAGGGATTAGTGTTGGGCCCACACCTGTTCAACATCTTTATCAATGACACTGATGAGGGGACAGAGTATTTGATGGTGATACCAAACTGGGAGGTTTGGCTGATACACCTGAAGGCTGTGTGGCCATTCAGTGAGACTTGGACAGACTGGAGAGCTGGGCAAAGAGGAATTTAATGAGGCTCAACAAGGATAAGTGCAGACTCCTGCACCTGGGAAGGAATAGTAAACTGCAGCAGTACAGATTAGGAGGTGATCTTCTAGAGAGCAGGCCCTTGGAGAAGGACCTGGGAGTCCTGATGAACTCCCAGTTCTCCCAGGGTCAGCAATGTGCCCTTCTGGCCAAGAAGGCCAATGGGATCACAGTATCACAGTATCACAGTATCACTTAGGTTGGAAAGGACCTCGGGGATCTTCGAGTCCAACCTATCAACACAGATCCCACGCCTAGACCATGGCACCAAGTGCCACGTCCAATCTCCCCTTGAACTCCTACAGGGTCGATGACTCAACCACCTCCCTGGGCAACCCGTTCCAATGCCGAATGACTCGCTCGGTGAAGAACTTCCTCCTCACCTCGAGTCTGAACCTTCCCTGGCACAGCTTGAGACTGTGTCCCCTTGTTCTGGTGCTGGCTGCCTGGGAGAAGAGGCCAACCCCCTCCTGGCTACAACCACCCTTCAGGTAGTTGTAAAGGGCAATGAGGTCACCCCTGAGCCTCCTCTTCTCCAGGCTAAACAATCCCAGCTCCCTCAGCCTCTCCTCATAGGGCTTGTGTTCAAGGCCTCTCACCAGCCTTGTTGCCCTTCTCTGGACACGTTCAAGTGTTTCGATGTCCTTAAACTGAGGGGCCCAGAACTGGACACAGTACTCAAGGTGCGGCCTAACCAAAGCAGAGTACAGGGGCACTATGACCTCCCTGCTCCTGCTGGCCACACTATTCCTAATGCAGGCCAGGATGCCATTGGCCCTCCTGGCCACCTGGGCACACTGCTGGCTCATATTCAGGTGGCTGTCAATCAGCACACCCAGGTCCCTCTCTGTTTGGGAGCTCTCCAGCCACTCCGACCCCAGCCTATAGCTCTGCATGGGATTGCCGTAGCCAAAGTGCAGCACTCGGCACTTGGACTTGTTGAATGCCATCCCATTGGACTCTGCCCATCTGTCCAGTCGGTCGAGGTCCCTCTGCAGAGCCTTTCTACCCTCTAACTGACTAACATCTGCCCCTAACTTTGTGTCATCTGCAAACTTGCTGATGACTGAATCCTGGGGTACATTAAGAAGAGTGTGTCCAGCAGCTACAGGGAAGTCCTTCTCCCCTATCACTGTACCACATGAGGCCCCACCTAGAATGCAGCATCCAGTTCTAGTCTCCCCAGTTCAAGAGGGACGGGGATCTACTTGAGAGAGTCTAACAGAGGGCTACAAAGATGATTAAGGGACTGGAGCATGTGTCCTATAATGAAAGGCTGAGAGACGTGGGGCTTTTTAGTCTGGAGAGAAGACTGAGAGGGTATCTAATAAATGTATATAAATATATGAGGTTTGGTTGTCAAGGAGGGACAGCCTCTTCTCACTTGCACCCTGTGATAACACAAGGGTCAGCAGATGTAAAATACAGAAGTTCCACCTCAACATGAGGAAGAACTTTATGGTAAGGCTCTTGGAGCACTGGAACAGGTTCCCCAGTGAGGATATGGAGTCTTCTTCTCCTGAGACTTTCAGGACCCATCTGGATGTGTTCCTGTGCAACCTACACTACATTTCATGGTCCTGTTCTGGCACGGGGATTGGACCTGAAGATCTCCAGAGGTCCCTTCCAACCCCTAACATCCTGTGATCCTGTAATGTGGAAAAGACCTTTAAAATCATTGAGTCCAACCATTATAAAAAGCTGTTTAGTGCTAACCATGTGACTTAGCACCACATCTATGCCTTTTTTAAACACCAGCAGTGATTATGATTCAGCTTCCCTGGAGAGCCTATTCCAGCATCTAAGAATCTTTTCAGTGAAGTTTCTTCTAATGTTTTTATTGTCTTTCACATCTCAAGCCAGACTAGTTTCCATTTGGGCAACTGGCCTGCTCATTCTTCCAATGACTGTAAACTCTCCTTTTTATCCTGAGTTGCAAACAAATGTCTCCCTTCTGCCAGGCTAGCCCTCCTCCCTGCCAGCTCTTCTTTTGGCACATGGGGACAGCTTGTTCCTGCACCTCTAAGACTTACTTCTTGAAGAATATCTAGCCTTCCTAGACTCCCTTCAGTGCTGCCTCCCAAAGGACTCAATATATGACCAGGAGAAGTCAGGGAAATCTCTGGACCAGGGAAGTGGCTGAGTTACCATCCCTGGATGTATTTAAAAGATCTGTGGTGCTTAGGGACATTGCCTAGTGCTGGACTTGGCAGCGTTGTTTGCCATTGGATTTGACGATTTTGAGATCTGAGTGCTTCAATGTACGAGCGACATCAAACTATTGGAGTGTGTCCAGAGGAGTGACCAAGACAGCGAAAGGTCTCAAGAGCAAAACTTAGGAGGAGTGTCCAAGTTGGCATGTTCAACTTGGAGAAGGCTGAGGAGTGCCTTCATGGCAGTGTACACATTCCCCACAAGGGGCAGGGGAAGGTGCTGATTTTCACTGCTGTTGACCAGCAGTAGGGTACAAGGAAATGGAATTAAATGGCATCTGGGCAATTTTGGGCTGAACATTAGGAAAAGGTTCTTCACTGAGACTGTGGCAGTCAGCTGTTTTCTTCCTCTGCCATGCACCCCCCTCCTCCCCCACCCCCTTCAGTTTCATATCATCAGTGAATTTGCTGAGGGTGCACTCAGTTCCCTCATCCAGGTCATTGATGAAGATATTGAAGAAAAGTGGGCCCAGTACTGATACCTGGGGAACACCACCGGCCACAGGCTTCCAGCTCGACTGCACAGCTGATCAGAACTTGCTGAACTCTGTTGCTGAGCCAGTCCACCTCACGGTCCAACCATCTCATTCACTTTTCTTGAGTTTACCTATGAGAACATCATGGAAGATGGTATCAAAAGCCTTGATGAAGTCCAATTTCCACTGCTCTCACTTCATCTATCCATTTGGTCATGTCTTCATAGAAGGCTACCAGCTTAGTGAAGCAAGATTTCACCTTAGTGAATCCCTGCTGGCTACTCTTGATAACCTTTCATGTGGTTAAAGATGGCCTCCAGATCAAGGTGCTCCATCATCTTTCCAGGGATGGAGGTGAAGCTGGCTGGTCTGTAGTTGCCTGGGTCTTCCTTTTTGCCTTTTCTGAATACTGGAGTGCTATTTGCCTTCTTCCAGTCCTCAGGCACCTACCCTGTTCTCCATGATCTTCCAAAAGTGTACGTCATGTTCGGTATAAAGCTGAGGAATCATGAGGGTAAAGCTCTCTTCTTCAATGCCTGGTGTCAAAGGACTCTTGTCAGTTCTGCTTTTGCATCCAGCTCAGTCAGTTCCAGAACCCAGCTCCTGAATCCGATTCCTGTCTGCCACTGCGTCCAGCCTGGGACTTCTGCTACAGCATCAATGGTGAGGGTGGCTAATTGTCATCAAGAGAGTTGGGTTGGGTGTTTTATACATCTGTATGCATTTTTTTATTTACATTGAAGTAGTTTTAATTTTCTTTTCCAGTCCTTAAGTCCCTGTTATTCTCTTTCTCTTGCCTTTTGGGAGGGGAGAGGAGTTAATAGAGAGCCTCTGCTATGCATTTGGCCCAGTCCTAATCTATAACACATAGTAATGAACACATGGATTTTAATTTTTCATCCCACTAGGATAGAGGGATGCTTTAAAATATATTTTCCATGGATCAGAATTCCTATTTTCCAGCTTTCTGTTAAATATCTGTAACCTGTCTAAACCAGAATGGTCTCTGAATCAGATTTAGGACTGTCACTGAAAAAAAAATAAAAAAATTAACTTCCTGATGTCTGTACAGTGAAAAATCTTTATCTACTTGGGAACACATTCATAAGCTGTTCTTAGGGTAGACAAGATAAACCACTTTAGTTGGTATCATTCACTTAGCGTGGAGAACTAGGGAAAGGAGGTGAAAGGATGGGAGTTGATTGTAATATTCCCCTTTAGCTGATGATATCTCCGTGTAAAAATACTCATTCAATTGTCACTCTTTCTCCAGGTTCATGTTTCTTTGAAGGCAGAATTGGAAAAAGACTAAAAAAACAAATTAACCAACAAAAGAGTATGATGGTTGTTAAACAGAAAACACTCAATGCATGAATGGAAGGAAGGATACTGGCGCCGCGGCGATGGTGGTGCTAGCTGCCAACACCGGGATGCTTCAGCTTCCAAGCAGTGTCGCTCCAGGCTCACCGGCTGTGCCGCCTCCGACACCGGCGGCCCGGGCCAGCCCCTCGCACAGAGCCGGAGCTAAGAGGAACCGCCACCGCCGCTCAGACGCCAGCCCGGCGCCCTTTTTCAGGCTCGGCCCCCAAAACCCGGGTAAATGCCGGGTAGGCGGGTATAAAAATGGAGCCCGCTCCCAGCCCCTCACTCTGCTACACAGCCTTTAGTGGCCGTTTCCTCAGCCCCGCCGCCTCGCCCCACCAGGAGCAACCACATTCCCTAGGGCGCCACCGAGCCCTGCCCCAGCCCTGCCCCCACCCTGCCCCCACAGCCAGAACAGTTTGTCCTGGAGGAGAACGGGAGGGAAGAGTGGCCTTCGCTTCCGGGTTTCGGGGCAGGCGCTGTGTGGTTGCTCCTCTTTCGCCGGCGCTGTAGTGCGGGGAGCACTATGCGCAGACGCGGGCCTTGGCTTAAGATGGCGGCAGCGGATAAACAGAAGCACGAGCATGGGCGAGTAAAGATCGGGCACTATATCCTGGGCGACACGCTCGGCGTCGGCACCTTCGGCAAAGTCAAGGGTGAGTGGTGGGGAGCGGGACTGCCGCTGCCCGTGGAGCGGCATAGCTCATCTGCCTTCGCGGGTAGGAGGGCGCGGCGCACCGGGCATGTGTGTCGGGTTGAGCAAGGGTCTCTTCTCTCCAGTGGTCATCTCATGGTGGCCGGTCCACTAGGGTTGGGCGGCCGCCGAAGCCTAGCTGAGGAGCGGGGAGGGCGGAGGCGTGTGGGGCCCGTGGCGGCCGCCGCCGCTCCATAGTCTGCGCAGGTCTCCGTTCTGCCTCCGGGCCATAGTGCAGCGCCGGGACGAAATTCACGGGGGGCGGGAGCAACGCTGGGAAACCTGAGCTGTTGGGCGCTACCCCGCTGTTCCCAGCGCCCGGGTGAGTTCCCTGAGTTGCCGCGGTAGTGGTAGCGCGGTCCGGCGGGGACGGAAGGAGGGAGGATGAGAGGGAGGATGAGAGGTGCGACTGCAGCCCGGCTGGGGCAGCGGGCAGAAGGTCGTGGCTGCGGCCGGGGATCTTGGTCGACCGCGATGTTGTGGAAACAGCGCCTAGTGTGAAGGGAACGGCTTTCGGAAAGAGGTCACTTACTCTTGACCTGCTGGGGACGGGACTTGAAGACCCACAGCGGGAAACAATGGCTGAGGTAAAAATTACTTTCTCATCAGTATTTACGGAAATAATTACTGGAAAGTAATATCACCGCATTTATTTAAAATGCCACTAGGTATGTAATGAGCCTTAGTTCTTGAGGTGTTACTACTTTACTACGTTGTATTTTGCTGCACAAGTACTAACACTTGATGACCTTTTAAGGAAAGCAGGATTTTTCCCTCTACAGTGAGAGAAATAAGAATGAAAAGCGCAGTTTGGAATTAACTGGTAATGTATTTGATACACCAATATAGAAAGACTTTATGCTAAATCTAGTTGACCAGTGGTTATCAAACTTGGGTGTTTGTTTGGGATTTTTTTCGGCTCAGACTTTAAAAACTTGTCCCAGTAGTGGTGCAGGATGCCATGCTGGAAATGTAAAACCTAGTAGAATTAAAATGGAAATTAAACTGTCTCTTGATGCTATCCACCACAAGTGGAAAGATTTGTACTTTATACTGTTCCTATAGTTGTCCTACACACTGTTCAAATATCGGCCAAAGTAATGTGAAAACATCCTTTCACAAATGAGTTCTTGTTTAGGTTCAGGTTTTGTGTGTTGTGGGGTTTTTTGTTGTTATTGGTGGTGTGGGTGTGTGGTGTTGGGTTTTTGGGCTTTTTTTAAGTTTGGTTGAGGTTTGTTGTGATTAACCTATGGATTGCTTGTGATTGTAACAAGTAAAAAACACACTATCCTTTTGTGTCTGCAGTGCTAGCTGACTTCTAGCATGATAACCTACTTTCAGTGTAGCATATTCTCTGCACAAGCTCATTCAACTGTTGGCATGTTCTGAATAAAATACTGATGTAGAGAAAATGTAAGCATGTTTGTCTCTTACAATATTTTTTGAGAGTATAGCCCTTTGAGTCTCCTATGTTCAAAGCAAGCTTATGAGGTGACACTTCTCCACTTATCTACAGCTACTTGAGAGCAGTGACCCCTAACTGGCAGCTGGAGTACCATTCCTTTCATTTGGAACCTAGCACCTCCTTAAATGGAGAAGAAATGTGATAAGGCAGAAGATGGGCATCAGATTCACTTACCTCAAGGACTATGAGGGTGAGGGGAGAAGAGGAGTCAAAGATAGTTACTTTTTGTTTTGGATGTTTGTTGTGTATATGTGTGTGTTCTACCCTCCAGTGCATGGCACAAAACTAAGGTTGGCAAACCCATAAATATATTAGTGCACTCTTAGATTTCATAGTGCACTGTTGCACTGCCACTGCTGTTCTTAATCTGTATTGGCAAAAAACTTGTCCGAAGGTGAAACTTTGAAAGATGGTCAATTAGTGGAGCTGCTGTTATGATTTTAATGTTATTGAACATCTCTCATGTTAATATTTAATGAAATACAGTCAGCTTGAAACACTTAGTGGGGGGGAAAAAAAAGGAATTGCCAGTTCTATAATTGTACTATTTCTATAATACCATCTGCCTTACTTGATTGGCATTAGGTGTTCACATTGCTTTGAAACTATTGCTTATGGGAAAAGTACATAGATGCATATATAACGATTTTTTCTTAAGGATGTGAAATGCAGTGTACTGCATCCTGCATACTGAATACCTTCTGTAAGTGGCTTGGGAATTTAGGAGAGTGTAAGTGTTCATGGACCTGTGCTCTATTCCCATATGTAGATTGTTTTAAGCCTTTTTGTGTGTTCTTTCCTTTTCTTGGCCTTGGATTATTTGCTGTGTCTGTACTTAATAAAGAACATCTCTCCTCTATGTGGCACTGGTTTTCCTCCTGAGGACTCAGTTTCATCTAATAACAGATGTGTGGTTGTTTTCCTGTAATCGTAAGTTTTTCTTCTGTAGTCACTCTGATATGGTTTCATTAGTGAAGTGAAAAACTAACAAATTCATTCCTTTTTTTTTATTCAGGTAGAGTTTGTCTTGAGCTTGTGTCATGTATCAGGTCAGGTGTATGGCTTCTTTGAAGTGATCTCTAATTGTAAAGGTGGCAGTAGCCTTATATAATTGAACCTAAACAGTTAAGTTAAGCACTGTTTTTAAAGTTCTCCTGTTGCCAAGATAGCTGTAAGGTTAATTCACCCTGCTACTGTCCCGCACCACATCCTGGTCTCCAAACTGGTGACACATGGGTTTGATGGGTGGACCACTAGATGGATAAGGAACTGGCTTGATGGCCGCACCCAAAGAGTGGCTGTCAGTGGCTCCATGTCCCAGTGGAGGCCAGTGACAAGCGGAGTCCCTCAGGGATCAGTCCTGGGACCTGTCTTGTTCAACATCTTTGTGGGTGCCATGGACAGTGGCACTGAGTGCACCCTCAGCAAGTTTGCTGATGACACCAAGCTGTGTGGTGCAGCAGACATGCTGGAGGGAAGAGAGGCCATCCAGAGGGACCTTGACAGGCTGGAGAGGTGGGCACAAGCCAACCTCATGAAGTTCAATAAGAGCAAGTGCAGGGTCCTGCATCTGGGTCGAGGCAATCCCAGGCACAGATACAGGCTGGGCTGTGACTGGCTGGAAAGTAGCCCTGAGGAGAGAGACTTGGGGGTGCTGGTGGACAAAAAGCTCAACATGAGCTCTCAATGTGCACTTGCAGCCCGCAAAGCCAATCAGATCCTGGGCTGCATCAGGAGAAGTGTGGCTAGCAGGTCGAGGGAGGTGATCCTCCCCTTCTACTCAGCCCTGGTGAGACCCCACCTGGAGTACTGTGTCCAGTTCTGGAGCCCCTATTACAAGAGGGATGTGGAGGTGCTGGAACGTGTCCAGAGAAGGGCCAGGAAGATGATCAGAGGGCTGGAGCACCTCTCCTATGAGGACAGACTGAGGGAGTTGGGGCTGTTCAGTCTGCAGAAGAGAAGGCTCCGAGGTGACCTAATTGTGGCCTTCCAGGATCTGAAGGGAGCCTACAGGAAGGCTGGGGAAGGACTTCTGAGGATGTCAGGTAGTGATAGGACTAGGGGGAATGGAATGAAGCTGGAGGTGGGGAGATTCAGGCTAGATGTGAGGAGGAGGTTCTTCCCCATGAGAGTGGTGAGACCCTGGAATGGGTTGTCCAGGGAGGTGGTCAAGGCCCCCTCCCTGGGGGTGTTTAAGAGCAGGCTGGATGAGGCTCTGTCCAGCCTGATCTAGTGTGGGGTGTCCCTGCCCATGGCAGGGGGGTTGGAACTAGATGATCCTTGTGGTCCCTTCCAACCCTGAATGAAACTATGAAACTACTTAGGCTTTTACCCTCATAGATAACTGTTACTTAGGTGATGGATTTCCAGTTTAACTGTTCATCTGGCTCTACTAGCTGAGCTAACATGACTGACACAACTTACCTATTTGTTCCTCAGGTGGACAGTCATAGAAAGTATAAAAATAGGTTAAATTCCCTTGTCTGTACAGACTGTAAAGTAGATGTGAATAGGTCTTTATCTTCAATGTCGTTTGAAGAAACTGGATGGTGAAGGGCAGTTTGCTATGTGTGTTGTGCAGCAATATGTCTTTGCACAATATTCACTTGTTTTCACTAGCATTAAAAAAATAGTTATTTAGCTCATATTTTTAAACACTAATTTCCTTTGAACCTCAGATTGGGGTTTTGGCCTATTGCAGAAATACTTCATTAAGTACAACAGATGCATGTTCAGCTTAATTTTCTACCAACTTCATGACTAGTGTCTGCACTTCATAAGTGTTTTACTTACTTTGGATGGGCTCGTAATCAGTCTTCCAATTGAAGAGCTGCTGAACTGAGTTTAAAGACTCTTGCTTCTGGACTCAATAGATAAAACAAATTGCTGCTGCTTTGAGATTCACAGTGTCACAGAAGTCTTGGTGCTATGCATAGCCATAGTGAAGATATTTCTTTGTTCTGATAAGAGAAATTACAGGGAAATACTCAGTCTGTAAAGTTATTTTTTTAATGATTCTTTTGAAGGACTGAGCAGTGGTCGAGGATTAAGGTGACTAACGTGTTTTGATCACTTCAAATTTGTGAGCCTTCCCTTTTCTAGCTAAAAATCCTGTTAAGAGGTAATACAATGTAGCTTTTGGAAAGATAATGGTGGCTGCTGCTTTTCGAAGTGGTGTTATCTGAGATCTTGCATTGAGTTCTGTCTTTATGCCAAATTCAGAAGTAGTCAGCAGTCTATTACCATGTCTGCTGTATTATTGATAACAAATACCTTCAACCATATCCAAGCAGTTTAATTTTGTGAAGTATATGGTTATTGGAAACGCATGTCTTAAAAAGCTAGTTTTGTTATAATATTTAATTTGCACCTGCACAAAACCAGAATAGATTTTCATTACAGTAATTACTCAAAGTTGGGGAACAGAGTTAACAAGTAGAAAACGTTGTTTTCTTTCAGTTAATGAATAAAACTGGGGCTTTAGGCATGCAGTCTTGAAGGCTCTAACAGCTAGAGTCAGATTCAGTGAACTGAAAATGTTACTGATGAATTTCTTTGAATGAAAACAGACTAGAATTAACCAGGTTGGAAAAGACCTTTGAGATTGAGTCCAGCCTATCATCCAACACTATCCAATCAACTAAACTATGGCACCAAGCACTCTACCCTGTCTCTTCCTAAACACTTCCAGTGATGGTGACTCCACCACCTCCCTGGGCAGCCCATTCCAATGGCTAATCACTCTTCCTATGAAGAACTTCTTCCTAATATTCAGCCTAAACCTCCCCTGATGCAGATTGAGACTGTGTCCCCTTGTTCTGGTTGCCTGGGAGAAGAGACCAACCCCCACCTGGCTACAGTGTCTCTTCAGTTAGTTGTAGACAGCAAGAAGGTCTCCCCTGAGCCTCCTCTTCTCCAGGCTAAGCAACCCCAGCTCCCTTAGCCTCTCCTCACAGGGCTTGTGCTCCACCCCCCTCCCCAGCTTTGTTGCCCTTCTCTGGACACATTCTAGCAACTCAACATCTTTTCTAAACTGAGGGGCCCAGTCCTGGACACAGTACTCAAGGTGTGGCCTAACCAGTGCTGAGTACAGGGGCAGAATGTCCTCCCTGATCCTGCTGGCCACACTGTTCCTGGTACAGGCCAGGATACCATTGGCCTTCTTGGCCACCTGGGCACGCTGCTGCCTCATCTTCAGCCTATTGTCAACCAGCACCCCCCAGGTCCCAGTCTGCCTGGCTGCTCTCCAGCCCCTCTGACCCCAGCCTGTAGCACTGCATGGGGTTGTAGTGGCCAATGTGTAGAACCCGGCACTTAGATGTATTAAACTTTGTGCCCTTGGACTCTGCCCACCTGTCCAGCCTGTCAAGGTCTCTCTGCAAAGCTCTCCTACCCTCTAACAGATCAACTCCTGCCCCCAGCTTGGTGTCTTCTGCAAACTTACTGATGATGGACTCAATGCTCTCATCCAGGTCATTGATAAAGATGTTAAAGAGGATGGGGCCCAACACTGATCCCTGGGGCACACCACTAGTGACTGGCTGCCAGCTGGATGTGGCACCATTCACCACCACTCTCTGGGCTCAGCCCTCCAGCCAGTTCCTAACCCAGCACAGAGTGCTGCTGTCCAAGCCATGGGTTGACAGCTTGGCCAGGAGTTTGCTGTGGGTTAGGGTCAAAGGCCTTGCTGATGTCCAGGTAGACTACATCCACAGCCTTCTCCACATCCACCAGGCAGTCACCTGATTATAGAAGGAGATCCGGTTGGTGAGGCAGGACCTGCCTTTCCTAAATCCCTGCTGACTGGGCCTGATCCCTTGGCCATCCTGTAAGTGCAGTGTGATTGCACTCAAGATGACCTGTTCCATAATCTTGCCTGGCACTGAAGTCAGGCTGATAGGTCTGGAATTCCCTGGATCATACATTTTGAAAAACTTTTCTTGTGTGGCTTGAATATAGAATGTATATTTTATCTAACTACTTTCTAAAATTCCTTTGAGTTCTAATGAAATTTTTACATTCTTCTAAGACTTAACATTCATAAATGTAACAGATTAGCTGATGAGACTTTAAAACACGGCGCATATCAGAACCCAATATTTACATGGCAGCTGTAGAATTTCTCAAACCAAGTATGCCATTTACTGAATTACAGAGTGCATTTAAGAAGGTGTTTAAAGTGAATGAAGATACAAATTTGTATTTCTTAGCAGATTTTTGGTTAGTTTCTAACAATTTGTTTCTTACTAACCAAAAACATTGTTGAAGTAACCGATTAAAGGTGTGGGTCGGTTTGGTGTTTGGTTTTGTTTTTCAAAAAACTTGTGGTTTTCTTCAGTTCACATTATTGTCAGGCAAACACTTTGTAATTCATAGAATGGCTTAGGTTGGAAGGGACCTTAGAGATCACCTCCTCAGACCTCCCTTTCATGATCGGGGACACCTCAACTAGATTGGGCAGCACAAGGCCTCATCCAACCTGGCCTCGAATACCCCCAATGGAGGAGGAATCCACAATCTCCCTGAGCAACCTGTTGTTGAGTCCCACCACTCTTATACTGAAGAACTTCTTCCTAAGGTCCAGTGTAAACCTACTCTCCCTCAACGTAAAACCATTACCCCTTGTCCTATTGCTATAGATTCTTATTCTATTGGGATATTTGCATTTCTAATGTTTTAATGATTTAATCCTTAGCATTTGAGCATAGGTGATTAATTTGGATTCCTTTAAAACTTAAATCACATTTGAACTGAAGTAAACAAAGGATACGTGATTACTTTAATTCTAGATCTCTTTGAAAGCAAATAATTGTCCTGGGTGACATGATTTCACAGTTTTAGGCACTTGTATGTCAATGCTTTATGGTTTGTTTGCAGCTTGTGATGCATGTGGGCTTTGTCCTTCATTGTATTCCACAGCAGTACAAATGTGCCTGTGTGGTGTTTTGGTCATAGTGAACGTATTTAGGTAATAAATCTTGAATGAGGGTTGTGGTCTTCCACCTTGCACTCAGAGCCCTTCTGTATTCTCAGGTGGAAAAGGTGTCTCACCACGATATCGTGACAGTTCAAGGGCTTGGGTAACTCACTGCTTAGTTGCTTACTTACAGGCATTAAGACAAATTGTACATGGCTATCTTTTTATTGTAAAAATAATCACTTTGAATATCATTTTTCTCTACTAAGAACTTCCGCTCATTTGCACTGTGCATTGGTTTTTAGCTTGATACAGAGTCAAAAGGCATCAAGAATGTCTTGTATTGGTAATGAGATTTACAGATCGATGTTTGCAAATTTTTGGTTGAATACAGAAAGACTTCTGTGGATCACTGCTGTTACCAGATCTTACCAGGCTTGAAACCTGGAGTGAGGAGAGGCACTCAGATGAGTGAATGTGTTCAGGACAGGTTTATTACCAATGTTCATTCAAGTAGACAAGGATGAACCATATAGGTGTCCCTGGAATCTGGTTTATCTTCATAAGGTAGGAATCAGGGTGGTGAATTTAAGTGGTGTAGCTATAAACACTGCATGTAGAAACTGACGCAGGTAGTAGAGCCTTCTAGGGAAGAGGTACTCACCTTCTGTGGTTAACCTGTGATGGGATATTTTGTTTAAGAAAAATACTCTTAGCAACTTTGTAGCTACTTCCAGCATCACCTGCAAAATTAAAGACTTTAAGAGAGGTAGCTATGTAGGAAATGCATTACACTTTTGAGTTTTTCTGTTGGAAGAAAAATGAAACTCTGCTAGAATTAGGATTGAAACTGAGCGATGTGTGAGGTTGCATATTTGCATTATATCTTATAGTTACTCTTGGATTTTTTTTGTGCACTCCCGTAACATGCCATTTACTTTTTATAATAATACTCTGGTGTTTGCTGCATAGGCCTTGGAGTATATATATGAGGTGAGATGGCTCCAAGGACAAATAATTTCAAGTAAACTGCTCAGAAACTCAGTGAAAATTCAGAATAGTTGCTGAAAGGGGCTGTTTGAAGGAAAAAGAGTGGCTATTTCTTTAGCAAGAGTAATCCTTGCAGATAAAGTAGAAGAGCTGGAGGAGAACATGCCTGAGTGAGTTAGCAAGTGAGCCAAAAGTTTGGAGTGACTTAGGCAGAGAGAGAAAATGGTCTCCCTAATTAGGAAGTATGGCAGTCCGTGGGGATATGCTTTGCAGTACTGCAAACTGCAAGACTCTTGAGGGTTAGGTTTAAGATTTTTCTTGCATATTCCATTAAACTAATGGAAGAATTGTGAGAGAAATTGGAGTAGGACCAAGGAAATGACATACTGTCTGATTTTCAACCTCACCAAAGATAATGGAGATGTGTGGAATTCTAACATCTTGTGCTTCTTGGCTACAGTTGGAATGGGCAAACTAATGTCTTTACAGAGCAATTGAAAATCTGGACTAAATACTTCCTTGTTCCTTGCAGTTGGCAAACATGAGTTGACTGGCCATAAAGTTGCAGTGAAGATCCTGAATCGACAAAAGATCCGCAGCCTTGATGTTGTAGGAAAAATCCGCAGGGAGATCCAGAATCTCAAACTCTTCAGGCATCCTCACATAATTAAGCTGTAAGTTTTTCCTGCTATAATCAAATATGTTTAAACAGTAATCTCTTTGCTCTCACTAGTGTGAAACACTTGAAAGGTAGTATCTTACAAGGAAAGTAACAGCTTCCAAGTATGCAACCATTTCCAGTATCCTTTGTAATGCATTTTCACAAAATTGATCATCTCTGCTTGCTGGAGAGCTTCCATTAGATCTCTGCTTACGGATTTTACAGAATTTTTTTTTGGACAGATGTATAAAAGGTAGTGGTATGATAGATGCTTGTAGCATCCATCTCTGTTCTTAGATGCTAATTCAATTTTCTTTTTCTAGTTATATTTGATCATTTTTTTCTGCTTAGAAAATGAGATAGGAAGAAGATTGTAAACTACATTTCTGTAGCTAGTTTATTGTATTTTCTTACTTGAAATATTTTTAAGTGATGTGCTGGTTGGTAATGTATAGTTTTTCAATATAGATGGCACTCTGAGATTCTTCTGTGTTAAGGGTATGCAGTTTAAATGCAGTATTTTAGAATTTGTCAATATAGCTGCTGTCACTTGGCTAAATGTGGTATTTATAAACTATCTGTTTAGAGCTGGTATTTGATCGGAGTTTATTAGTGGAATTCAGAATACAATACGTACAGAGTGGATCCTTCAAGTCTGGTCTAAGGAAATGAATTATAAATGCTTTTTTCCCCCCGCTTTCATTTCCTGCAAGGTTAACCTGCACCTCCAGTGTGTGAGTGACTTTCATTGTCCTTCACTGTTTTAATAGTGGTGTCAGTTTTACTTGTGCCATATTTAAATTCCCCCCCCCCCCCCCCTGTTGGCAGAGTTTTGTCTTAAGACCCTATTGCCACTGTCAAATGCCATCCCTGTAGCCCCCCCTTAAGTTGGCAACAGCTAAATTGGATTGTGTATAACCAAATGGCTAATTTCTTTGGTTCAGAAGCCTATTGAACTAATTCAGCTGCAAAATTACCAGTGCTGCCAGTTAGAGTTTGTCAGCTAATCTGAGGGATTTACCTGTGGCCAAAACAAAGTAGAAAGACTCATTGTACCAACTGAGATACAGGAACATGTAGTCCTGGTGTCACTAAATTTGTACTCATCCTAGCAAGTTTTAGATGATAGTTTCTTTCTTTGGGCTCATGAGCAGAATTTTTTCTCCTGCATGTAGGAAAAACAGGACAAGCTGTAGGAAATAAAGGAACGGATCTACAACTTTGCAGTTGATCAGCTGATACTGTTGTACAGATGGACTTGCTGGTAATTTAGGATCATACTGCTTGTGCTGTTGGGAACTTGTCTGGGGAACTGCTAAAGAGCAACTTATGATATTTGGAAGAAGATAAATTGATTTTTTCAGCAAAACAGATGTGCCTTATGAAAAGTTTCATACATGGCTTTAGCAGGATACACAATTGCAAGCCTGTTGCAAGGTTTTCTTTACATACTGTGCTTAAACAAAAGTCTTTGGAGCTTTTTAAACCTGTAGCTATAGAACATGTCTTTTTTTCCTACATAAAATGTCTTCTTTTTGCATTTTGGTCTTCTATGCTATGTAGTTTGATAACTTTATTTATACTGTATGTGTGTAACTATTTCACAACCCCCTTTCCCATAAAAAAATGAGCTGACTATAGAGAAGCATGGCTGTAACTTTTGGGTTGAAAAGATCGAAATACTTTTTCTATCGTAGTGTCTTAGTCATAGTGCCTTCAACTGAGGTAAAGGTAAAGCATCTTTTAGGTAAAACTAACTTCAAAGATCTCCATGTTGGTAACTGCCTCAGAAGGGTTTGCAGTCTTCATTGTAACACTAAGCTTTTAAAGGTGCACACGCATACAGGTGCACAGATTCACCTGTATAGTCTAAACTTGTATAGTCTGAAGTTCAAGAATAACTTCCCTGACTAAGCAGAGGCACATTTGGTTTCCCCTTTTTTCTTGAAACCATTTTGAAGAATGTTGCCATTCTGCAAGGTGTGTGAATTAGATTATTTATTACAGTTCAGATTTTGCATGCTTTCATGTCATACCTTGAAACATTCAGTTTCACCTGATTTGCTATCTCCTGTTTTCTCAGTTTAATACCTGAATTTTGGCTAAAGTGTTGTCAGTGTTCATTTTCTTGTTCCATTAAAATTGATCACTTCTGTCTGCTCTGATGGAAAAAAATTGCACAACTTTCAGGTAAGGATATGTAGATCAAAATCAGTGTCTTAACTAGTTCATGATCAATCTCCCCATTGATTCCAAAACTTCAAAGGTTTTTTTTTTTTTTTATTTAATTGAAGGAGAATGATGAAAATATAATAACCAGTGTTGATACTCTTAAATACTTCTGTCTTTGTAAAGAAAAACATATATATTAATGAGTATTAAGAGCATTTGTTTTCCTAGTCTTGTAGTACAATTTTATTTATGGCAAGCCAGGTTTTTTGCATGTTAAGGTTGAAAAGTGTAGTTCTTGAGACACTAGCAACATCCTTCTGAATTCCTTGCTCACTGCAACAAGCTGCCTGATGCAGCACTATTAATAATTTGAAAGAAATCATTTGGACTAGGCTTACCCTCTGAAAGTATAAATAGAATATTCCTGGTGGGAAATAAAAATTTCCTACTAGTCTTAGATGTGATGACATCACATGATGAAAGTAGAGGAAATAGCTTCTGAAATGTACTGTTATTCCAATAGCTCTAGATTGGCTGATAAATGTTTTAAAGTGTATTTTTATCTGACTCTTTGCCCAGCTTTCCTTTTAATTAAATGTAAACAGTATCTTTTACTGAGTGTGTAGACTAACCTATACCTTCTCTTATCAGGTACCAGGTCATCAGTACACCAACTGACATTTTCATGGTGATGGAGTATGTTTCAGGAGGAGAACTGTTTGATTATATTTGTAAAAATGGAAGGGTAAGTAGTTCAGCTCTACAAATCAATAACTTGCATTCTGTGACTATTTTCCTGTATTACCCAAAACTGAGGGGACTGACAAGTTCTTTTTGAGAATCTTTGGCAGAGGATATAATGAAAGCTTTTTCTTAAGAGGATATTATGATTAGTGTACGCAACATTTATGGTTACAATGCCACATGATTTGTGCAAGCAGAATCAATGTAGTAGCAGAGTTTAAAATACAGCTTAACATATCTAATCACCATGACCTCCACAAATTGTGTCAAATCTTAATACATAGTTTGATGTATGTATAAAAATGACAGTCTAGTCTCAAGAGGCATGTCAGGAAATATGAGTCACTCAGTCCTCAGAGGAAGCAGAGGGCAATAGATGCATCCCTAGCCATTGGAAGTTCACAGGTCTTGCTGTCTAGCAGAGGTTTTGGTCCACGTTTCTTGCTTGTGACTTGTAACTGTTTGATTTTGCTGGCAGTGCTCAAATTGCTGTTACACTTCTCTATTTTATGAGGGGGTCATCACCACCACTTGGTTAGCCAGGTATCTAGGACTTCAAGGCTTGTGAGGAAGGGAGTGACTGGCCTCATGACAGCTGTGCTTAAATGTTGAAGTTCATTGATATTTCAGTTAGTTAATGTTGAGGTGCTAGCATTTCTAGGTGCTGAGTATGAAACATCCATCTAACCAATTTCAAAAGTGTGATTGAGAAATTTTCAATGACTTTGTGAGTCAGTGGGTATGTCATCTTGTAGGTTGTTGGGGTTTTTTTTGTCATTTAGATACTTTAGTCATTTTAGAGCTATGGTAAAGTCAGCTGCTAAAGGTTCTGATAACCTGATGTATAAAACTATAAAATGTTAATTTTAAGTCATTGGAAAATTTCCTTTAACTCAGATAAATGAAAACCAGGTCATCTTTCACTGTATGATTTTTTTTAAACCTGTGTCTGTCTTAGCTTGATGAGAAGGAAAGTAGACGTCTGTTCCAGCAAATCCTTTCTGGTGTGGATTACTGTCACAGGCATATGGTAGTACATAGAGATCTGAAGCCTGAAAATGTATTACTTGATGCACACATGAATGCCAAGATAGCTGACTTTGGTAAGCATTACTATTTTATATCTGGTTGTTTCTGGTGTTTAGATCCTCACAATTGCTGTAGGAATTATTTATTGAAATGTGTATGCTTGAGTAGGTGTGTGGTGAGAAACAATGAAAGAATCTGAAGTGCAAGAATGTAATTTTGCTTTACATTCATACCCCTGTGTAGACCTTGTTTTCTTCTGAAGGTTTCTCTTCAGTTGGTTGTTGTTTTTTTTTTTTTTGTGACTAGGTGAAATTGTGATCTGAATTGTTTGGTTTTGCTTAACAATATTTTTCTGTTAGATGCTAAATAGACATAGTTTCTGACCTTCCCACTTTTAAACTATGCTCTTATTGCCTCTTTCACTGTGTTTAAAATGTAAATACTTAGCTGTCTTGAAGTACAGTGCAAAGACAGTTAAATCATGTTTAAGGACCACATTGCTATACTGCAGTATACTATTCCTTCTATTAAACTACTCTGTATTCACTTTGAAAAATACAAAGATATGGTTCAAACAGTGTAATTAAAGCATAAAATGTAAAAGTAATGAAACAGCTGATCATGCAAACTCACCTGTGTTTTTGCCATATATTTGCCTAGCTAATCAGAAAGCTTAGTTGCTTGTACTATCTTTATTTCAGCACAGCTGCTGAGAAGACTGGCAGCTAGTTTTGGGAACTTACCTGAATCAGGAAACCTTGCCATATAAGTGTAATAAGGAAGGCATTCTTCCATATCATCATGATTTATCTCTTGTAGATACAGTGGATAACACTCATCCATATAAAGCACTTTGAAAGGTGCTAGATAATCGAGAGTATTCAAAACATATTTTGAAGTATGATATTCAAGTACGTGGGCAGTGATGCATACTGATTTATTGCATATAGAAACTTACACGGTGAACAGATTAAGTACAAAAGCTTATAAAAAAAAAAATCTTCCTGTAACCTGAACATCAGCAAAGCTGTAGCATTCTATTAATTAAGACTAGTGTATTAAACAATGGTTTAATAAAAGCTTTTGTCTATTAGAATGTGGAAATTAGCCTATCATATTCTTTCATTGTCCTTTTGTAAGCGAGCCTAATTGCTTCTTGAAGATTTTCTCTGACTTATGTCAGTCTTGATCATGCAGCCTCTGCTGATGAAACTAAATGGTCTTTTTATAGAGCTATTCTAGAATGATAGTTCTTTTATGTTAGACTTTACTGAGGGCTCCTGAATGAAGGTGGCTTAGTTCTGAGGTACTTTAGTTATTAACAGAATATCTAGGATCAAACTACTGCAATAGTTCAGGAACCAGCTGAGCTGTGTAGGTGTCTAAATTGTGGTGAAGTCATGCATTCAGCTGCCTTACTCTATGTAACTTAGAGTTGTATATATAACTCTATATTAAACTCTTACAGAATTCTAGGTAATTCTGTGATAGCATCTTCCACTTCTTTGACATTTAGAAGCAGATGTGGTTTTTAAGGCTGTCTTGGAAATGACCAAAATCCTATCTTGCTCTGCCATTCCTTCTGCCTTGCACCTCCATTGTTCTCTATCATGCTTGTCATCTAAATGGGCTGTGTTTTTTCTCTTGTAATGAATATGTTCTCAAATATTTCCAGGTTGTGTGCAGTAATGAGCGGATATTACTGAAGTTCCTGGTAAAACTAAATGGGGGATTACAGGGCATGCTCATATGCAAATTTTAGTAATTCCAAACAGTGTTACTTATTTACTGAGATAAGCTTTTGTTCTTTTTCTGATGTGAATTACTAGTGATTTTTTTTCTAGATAGTATATGCACTATGAAATCACTCTGCTCTCTGAATTTTTAGTAGTTGCTCTTATACACTTTCAGGTCTATCAAATATGATGTCAGATGGAGAATTTTTAAGAACAAGCTGTGGTTCCCCTAACTATGCTGCACCAGAAGTAATTTCAGGAAGGTAGTTTCTTTTATACTGGATACATTTGTGCATGTACTTCAGCCATTTTGCTGCTTGATTCTAAATGCTACAAAACTAAGTCAATTAAAACTATGGATGGAACTTCTAATTGTTATTTTGTCATGAGTATTTAAGGCTTCTATGAACTAGCTTTAAATAGTTCCTCATCTAATGCTTCATATCTGGTGTGCCTTAATGGGTTTAAAAATGCTCACAGCTCAGACTTTGGAATTAGAGGTACAGGTAGAAATACAGGCTAAGTGTACTGTGAGGTTGTGTAGCAGTAAAATATTTGCTGCAGAATAGCTGTTCATTTTGGGGGTATCTTTTTGTGGGTTTTGTGCTAGATAATAGTTGAATCTGCTACTTTAAGCTACTCATCATAATGCTGCCTCTTGCTGATTAGAGGCCAGATATCTATATAGACAGTAGCACAGAATATGTGACAAGTTTTGCTGCATGGACTCGTCTTAAAACTTTTCAACCTTTCAGATTTGATAAATCTGATTCCCTTGAAAAACAGCAATGGTATATATATAACATGTAGTTTCCTAGTAGTAGATGCAAGCTTAAGTTTGCCTTTGTCTTAAATTGCATTTGTGGGTTGTTACACTAGAGAAGAAAACTATGTACTTACACTCTCTTACATATTTGAGAAGAAAGGACACTAACATTCAAGGCAGGCATGACATTGACCTGAAAGGGTATAGTACTACATGTAGATTAGTTGTCCCAAGTTGATGCGCTTTTAATTACTGACATACAATGTAAGAAAGTAGAGGAAAAACAATATTGTGATACAATGTAACATAGTATAGGAAAAAAAATTACTCACTAATAGTTAACTTTTTTCCCCAGATTGTATGCAGGTCCAGAAGTAGATATTTGGAGCAGTGGAGTTATTCTCTATGCTTTGTTATGTGGAACACTTCCATTTGATGATGATCATGTGCCAACCCTTTTTAAGAAGATATGTGATGGTATCTTTTATACCCCTCAGTACCTGAATCCATCTGTAATTAGTCTTTTGAAGCACATGCTGCAAGTGGACCCAATGAAGAGAGCAACAATCAGAGATATTAGGTAAAACAGTAATTGTTGCCTGATCAAGGATGCTGGAGCAATAATCTCAGTGCATGTACACAGAACAAAGAAATAATTAATACAACTTATGTGTTTTGTGGTCTAAGGTGAGAAATTCAATTTCTGGTGGTATAGGTCTGATAGTTTTGATCTCCAGTGAGGTATCCATTAGAAGCCATAGTAAATGCAATTGTATACATTACATATATGTATTATATGCATTGCATACCGAAATTCAGAGTAACTCCAGGTTTAAAATTGATACAGCTAAGCTGTTTACCTGCAGTATGGTTTCTGAAAGCTGCATTGTCTTGACTTCGTTAGAAAAAATTCTTTGCTATTAAGAGCCTCTGTACTATAAATGTCATCAGTTCCTCAGACTCTTTAATCTGATAACTACTACTTCTAATCATATTTTCCAGACTGAAAAATCATCTGTTAAGACATTCTTCATGCAAGATAGCACTTTCTAGCTTCATAACTTTGGCATGAATTTATGTAAGAGTGGTAACTGCTTGATCAAAATACTGGTAAATTACAGCTTGTAAATACAGATAGCCATCATGGGCTCCAGGTTCCAAGAGGACATTCTGGGGAAGGTGACTTGTTTGACAAGTGTGCAATGGATCAAATGAAAAATAATTGGTAGCTGATGGAGCTGTAATCTATGAAGCAGATTAGTTAATTTTCCCATTTCCTTTGTGAGGAAACTCTAAAGGGAAAACTGTAATATATGACCTTGGTGAAAATGCTGCTGCTTTTGAGTTTAAAAGTTAGGAACTTAACAACGGTAATGTTCATTCAGAGGAAAAAAACTGAGCACTTTTCCCTTCCTACTTTATTACAACATGAAGTACTTTCTTTGAGAAATCACTGTGAGAAGCAGTAATTATTGTAAAACTTGAGTGGATGTCATATTAAGTAACTCTGGAAGAGAAATGGTGTGAAAGACATGTTGAAAAATGTTAGTTAGAGCGTGTGTGGATTTTGAACCTTAAAACACTTCTGTCCTATTAGCCATAAGACCCATCCCTTTAAACTGTAAAGGACAAACTGAATTTAACCTGGATACCATAAATCTGCTGGGGAGATGGGGTGTACATGCAAGGGGGAGGCTTGTAGTAATAGAATGCTCCCCTGCCTTCAGCCATGCAGCTGAGACTGTGCTTTTTAGTAGTATAGGAAATGCTTTTTCTGCTTCTGATGAAAATGTATTTTGCTCAACATGTTTGCATTGAGGCATGGTCTCAGGATCACACTGACTAGAACTTCATCTACTGTACAGTCTTTGGCTGAGATAGGAGTAAAATTTCTTCACAGTACCTTGTATAGGGCTGTGTTTTGGGTTCGTACTGGAAACAGCATTGATGACAACTTTGTTGTGTAACTGCTCCATAATAGCTAAAACAGCCTTTCTGCTCTGGCAGGGGAGCTGCTACTCTGAGGCTAGTTGGGCATTGATCAGTTGGTGGTGACCAATTCTTTTGTTTGCATCGCTTGTCTTTCTTGAGGCTTACTTTCCTTTGTGTTGTTTTTTAGTTTGTCCTTTTTCTTAAAATGTTTAAACAATTTTAATACTAATAATACGTATCTTTATCATAAGCCACAAATTTATTTCTCATTTCTACTCTCTTGATTCTGCTCCTCATCCCATTGGCAAGGAGTGACCAAGTGCTGAAGGAGCTGGTGGAAGTGCTCACCAAACCACTCTCCATTTTTCATCACTTGTGGCTAACTAGTGAGGTACTGATGGACTGAGGGTTGGTGAATGTGGTGCCCATCTACAAGAAGGGCCAGAAGGAGAATCCAGGAAACTATTGGTGTGTCAGCCTGACCTCAGTGCCAGCGAAAATCATGGAGCAGACCATCTAGACTGTCTCCCATAGCACTGTCCTTCAAAAACTCATGGCACATGGTTTGAATAAGTGCACTCTGTTCTGGATAAAAAAACTGTCTGGATGGCAGGGCCCAAAGAGTGGTGATGAATGAAGTCTGGCTGGCACCCAGTCAATAGTGGTGTCCCCCCAGAATTCAGTACTGAGGCCTGTCCTCTTTAATACCTTTATTAATGATCTAGATGAGGTGATTGAGTGCACCCTCAGTGAAGTTGCAGATGACACCAAACTGGGTGTCTTTTAATCTGCTAGACAGTAGAGAAGCTTTCCGAGCAAAAGGAATCTGGACATACTAGTTGTCAGTCAACTAAATGTGACTCTGCAGTGTGCCCAGGTGGCCAAGAAATCCAATGGCATCCTGGCTTACACTTAAAAGTGTATTACACTTGTATACACTGTGGCCAGCAGGAACAGCGAAGTGATCATCCCCCTGTACTCAGCACTGGTGAGGCCACTCCTCGAGTATTGTGTTCAGTTCTGGGCCCTTAACTACAAGAGGGACACTGAATTGTGCTGGAGCATGTTCTGGGCAACATGGCTCATGAAGGGCCTGGAGCACATGGCCTGTGAGGAGTGTCTGATGAAGCTGGGGTTGTTTAGTCTGAGAGGAGGCTTCATTGCTCTCTAACTACCTGAAGGGAGGTTGGAGCGAGGAGGGGCCTGCCTCTTCTCCTTTGTGGCAAGAGACAGGACTAGAAGAAATGTCAAGCTGTGTCAGGCTCAGGTTCAGGCTGGATACTAGGAACTACTTCTTCTGGAGAGAGTTACCAGACATTGGAATGGTCTGCCCAGGGCAGTGGTGGAATCACTATCCCTGGAGGTGTTTAAGCAGCATGTGGAGTTGGCACTTAGGGACATGTTTTAGTGTTGACCCTTCAGTGCTGGGTCGAAGGCTGGATGGGATGATCTTTGAGGTCTCTTACAGTCAGATATATTCTGTGACATCATGTGTCATGCACATGACAGCAGGGTAATTTGGCCCAGTCAGCATGGGTTTATGAAGGGCAGGTCTTGCTCAACCAATCTGATCTTCTTCTATGACAAGGTGACCTGCTTGGTGGATGAGAGAAAGGTTGTTGATGTTATCTACCCTGACATTAGTAAGGCCTTCAACACATTTTCCCACAGCATCCTCCTGGAGAAACTGTTTGTGGCTTGGATAGGTGCGTGCCTTGTTAGGTGAAAAACTGTTTGAATAGTCAAGCTGAAGGACTTACTGTGAATGGAGTTATATCCCCTTGGTGGCCAGTTAGAAGTGGTGTTCCCCAGGGCTCAGTACTAGGGTAAATTCTGTTTAACAGCTTTAACAATTACTTGGATGAGGGGATTGAGTGCACCCTCAGTAAGTTTGCAGGTGACACCAAATTTGGTGGGTGTCTTGATCTGCTTCGAGGGCAGAGAGACTCTGCAGGGACATCTGGATAGATGGGCCAAGGCAAATTGTTTGAGATTCAACACGGTCAGCTGCTGCACCTGGACTATATCAACCCCATGCAATACTACAGGTTTGGGGAAGAGTGACTGGAGGGGTCCCTGACAGAGAAGGATTTGGGAGTGTTGATAGACAGCTGGCTGAACATGAGCCAGTAGTGTGATTTGGTTGCCAGGAGGGCCAATGGCATCTGGGCTTACATCAGGGAATAGTGTGTTCAGCAGGTCTATGGATGTGATTGTACCTCTTTACTGGGCACTGGTGATAGAAGTATTGATGGGTCAATATGGATGGATTGGCCAGCCATCCTTGAGAATTAGAAAAGAACCTTGCTTCCTCCTTATGGGTATGTATCTCCTCTGCAGAGCAACTCACATTTCTTTCTTGCTTTTACACTTATGATCCATGCCACTGTGGTGTAATGAGTGACTGTCTCGTGCTTCTAAATCAGTGTTAGTGGGTTAGGAACTGGCTGGAGGGCCAAGCCCAGAGACAGGTGGTGAATGATGCCACATCCAGCTGGCAGCCAGTCACTAGTGGTGTCCCCCAGGGATGAGTGCTGGGCCCCATCCTCTTTAATAGCTTCATTGATGATCTGAATGAGGGGATTGAGTCAGTGATCAGCAAATTTGCAGATGACACCAAGTTGGGAGCAGGTGTTGAGGGTAGAAGGGCTCTGCACAGGTATCTCAACCGACTGGACAGATGAGCAGAGTCTAACAAGATGACATTTAACAAATCCAAGTGCTGGGTGCTGCACTTTGGCCACAACAACCCCATGCAGAGCTACAGGCTGGAGTCAGAGTAGCTGGATAGCAGCAAGACAGAAAGGGACCTGGGGGTACTGATTGACAGCCAGCGGAACATGAGCCAACAGTGTGCCCGGGTGGCCAAGAGGGCCAATGGCATGCTAGCATGCATCAGGAATAGTGTGGCCAGCAGGAGCAGGGAGGTCATTCTGCTCCTGTACACTGCACTGGTTAGGCCCACACCTTGAGTCCTGTGTCTGGTTCTGGGCCCCTCAGTTTAAGACAGACATTGAGACACTTGAACATGTCCAGAGAAGGGCAACAAGGCTGGTGAGAGGCCTTGAGCGCAAGCCCTATGAGGAGAGGCTGAGGGAGCTGGGATTGATTAGCCTGGAGAAGAGGAGGCTCAGGGGAGACCTCATTGCTGTCTACAACTACCTGAAGGGAGGTTGTAGCCAGGAGGGGGTTGGTCTCTTCTCCCAGGCAACCCGCATCAGAACAAGAGGGCAAAATCTCAAGCTGCACCAGGGGAAGTTTAGGCTTGAGGTAAGGAGAAAGTTCTTCACTTTGGACAATTGATTGATGGGGCAGGAGCTCAAGTGGTGTTCTGCACAGTTCCCTCAGTGTCAGGGGTGTACACTGAGAGGAATGGGAGAACCCATACCATCAACAATTGGCTCAGGGGATGGTGCCAGAGGCAGAACTTTGGGTTCTATGACCATGGGGCAACTTTCACTGCACCTGACCTGCTGGGTCCTGATGGGGTGCATCTGTCTAGAAGGGGTAAGAGAGTCCTGGCACTGGAGTTGGCAGGGCTCATTAGGAGGGCTTTAAACTAGGTCTGAAGGGGGTGGGTGAGGCAATCCGTCCCTCTGCAGAGGTAAGAGTAGGGCGCAAGGTAGGGTCAGTTGAGAAGTCAGGAACCCAGCTGCGATGCATGTACACCAATGCACGCAGCCTGGGCAACAAGCAAGAGGAGTTGGAGGTCCTAATCCATCAGGGCGACTATGATGTAGTCGCCATCTCAGAAACTTGGTGGGACAGCACCCACGATTGGAGTGCTACAATGGGGGTTTACAGGCTCTTTAGGAGAGACAGGCGAGGGAGAAGAGGAGGAGGGGTGGCTCTGTATATTAGAGAGTCACTCTCTGCCACACAACTTGAGGTGGAAGATGAGGGAGTTGAGAGCCTGTGGGTCAAAATCAGAGGACAACCTAACAAGTCTGACATCCTGATTGGAATCTGTTACAGACCACCCAACCAGGATGAGGCGGCTGATGAGTTGTTCTACAAGCAACTGGAGGCTGTCTCAAGATCATCAGATCTTGTCCTTGTTGGTGACTTCAACCTCCCAGATATCTGCTGGGAACTTAATTCAGCAGGGAGGAGGCAGTCCAAAAGATTCCTGGAGCGAATGGAGGACTGCTTCCTGACACAGCTGTTAAGCGAGCCTACCAGGGACAGGCTCTGCTTGACCTGCTGTTCTCCAATAGGGAAGGGCTGGTGGGAGACGTGATCGTGGGAGGCTGCCTAGGGTGCAGTGACCACGAGATAGTGAAGTTTTCAATATGCAGGGAGATAGGGAGGAGCACCAACAGAACCTTCACCTTGGACTTCCGAAGGGCGAACTTCAGCCTATTTAAGAAACTTGTTTGTAAAGTCCCCTGGGTACCAGCCCTCATGAACCAAGGGGTTCAGGAGGGTTGGACCTACTTCAAACAGGAGCTCTTGAAGGCACAGGAATTGGCGGTTCCTACGTGCCGGAAGGCAAGCCGGGCGGGGAAGGCGACCAGCCTGGATGAGCAAGCAGCTCCTGGAGGATTTAAGGGGGAAGAGGAGGCTGTATCACCTTTGGAAGGAGGGGAAGGCTTCTCGAGGTATGTTCAAGGAAGCTGTTAGATTATGTAGGAATAAAATTAGGGAGGCTAAGGCCCAGCTGGAACTGAAGCTGGCCACCTCTGTCAAAGACAATAAAAAGCATTTTTATAAATATATTAACAATAAGAAGAGGGGCAGGAAGAACCTGCACTCCCTAGTGGACCTGGAGGGGAACACGGTGACTGAGGATGAGGAGAAAGCTGAGGTCCTGAACACATTCTTTGCCTCAATTTTTAACAGCAAGGCAGGAGTTCAGGACGAGTGGCCTCCGGAGCTGGGCGATGGGGTCGGCGAGCAGTGTAATGCCCCGGAAATCCATGAGGAGTTAGTTCGGGACCTGCTGAGCCACTTGGACACTCATGAGTCCATGGGACCAGATGGGATCCATCCTAGGGTGCTGAGAGAGTTGGCAGATGTGCTAGCTAGGCCACTCTCCATCATTTTCCTCCAGTCCTGGCTCACCGGTGAGGTCCCAGATGACTGGAAACTGGCCAACGTGGTCCCCATCCACAAGAAGGGTCGGATGGAGGAACCTGGAAACTACAGGCGGTCAGCCTGACCTCAGTGCCAGGGAAAGTGATGGAGCAGATTATCCTGGCGGCAATAACTGCGCACCTGAAGGATGGCCAAGGGCTCAGGTCCAGCCAACATGGATTCAGGAAAGGCAGATCCTGCCTCTCCAACCTGATCTCTTTCTATGATCAGGTGACCCGTCTGGTGGATGTGGGGAGGCCTGTGGATGTGGTCTACCTAGACTTCAGCAAGGCCTTTGACACCGTCCCCACAGCAAACTGCTGACTAAGCTGTCAGCCCGTGGATTGGACCATTACACTCTGTACTGGGTTAGGAACTGGTTGGAGGGCCGGGCCCAGAGAGTGGTAGTGAACGGTGCCACATCCAGCTGGAGGCCAGTCACCAGTGGTGTCCCCCAGGGATCAGTGCTGGGCCCTGTCCTCTTCAACATATTCATTGATGATCTGGATGAAGGAGTAGAGTCAGTCATCAGCAAGTTTGCAGATGACACCAAGTTAGGGGCAGATGTTAGTCAGTTAGAGGGTAGAAAGGCTCTGCAGAGGGACCTCGACCGACTGGACAGATGGGCAGAGTCCAATGGGATGTCATTCAACAAGTCCAAGTGCCGAGTGCTGCACTTTGGCTATGGCAATCCCATGCAGAGCTATAGGCTGGGGTCGGAGTGGCTGGAGAGCTCCCAAACAGAGAGGGACCTGGGGGTGCTGATCGACAGCCACCTGAATATGAGCCAGCAGTGTGCCCAGGTGGCCAGGAGGGCCAATGGCATCCTGGCCTGCATTAGGAATAGTGTGGCCAGCAGGAGCAGGGAGGTCATAGTGCCCTGTACTCTGCTTTGGTTAGGCCGCACCTAGAGTACTGTGTCCAGTTCTGGGCCCCTCAATTTAAGAAGGACATCGAAACACTTGAGCGTGTCCAGAGGAGGGCAACAAGGCTGGTGAGAGGCCTTGAACACAAGCCCTATGAGGAGAGGCTGAGGGAGCTGGGATTGTTTAGCCTGGAGAAGAGGAGGCTCAGGGGTGACCTCATTGCCCTCTACAGCTACCTGAAGGGTGGTTGTAGCCAGGAGGGGTTGGCCTCTTCTCCCAGGCAGCCAGCACCAGAACGAGGGGACACAGTCTCAGGCTGCGCCAGGGGAAGTTCAGACTCGAGGTGAGGAGGAAGTTCTTCACCGAGCGAGTCATTCGGCATTGGAACGGGTTGCCCAGGGAGGTGGTTGAGTCATCGACCCTGGAGGCGTTCAAGGGGAGATTGTACGTGGCACTTGGTGCCATGGTCTAGGCATGGGGTCTGTGTTGATAGGTTGGACTCGAAGATCCCCGAGGTCCTTTCCAACCTAAGTGATACTGTGATACTGTGACACTGAGAGAGTCATTAGTCATTGGAATATGCTGCCCGGGGAGGTGGTGGAGTCACCATCCCTGGAGGTGTTCAAGAGGGGATTGGACGTGGCACTTGGTGTTTAGTCATGAGGTCTGTGGTGACAGGTTGGACTTGATGATCTTGGAGATCTCTTCCAAACTTGGTGATTCTGTGTCATGCCACATCCTTTGGATGGGTAAGCAGTTTAGTCTAGGCACATTAAACAATCTGATTTTTTTTCTGAATTACCATATGCGGTTCCTTCTATACCTTTTATGAATGCCAGCTTGTGAGTACAGTAGTAAAGAGATACAGATTGACCCTTCTGTGGCTTTCCTCAACCCTTTTAAGAGACAACTGGGGGTGTTCTGAATGAAATAAATCTTAGGCAGCTTTTTTGGAATGGGAAGCATGTGAATTGAATGTTCAGAAATCTGTTTGAACTTCCACCAAAAAATTATCCACCACTGACATTTCATCTTGTTACATATTATGTGTCTTTTGGGGAAGGGACACTCAAGTATGTTATGCAATAATTTCAGTTGAAAATATCTGAAAACTGACATGGTGGTACTAAAAATGTACCATATGTATAAAAAGCTGATGGGGGAACTGTATATGGCTGTTTTTGGAAATTAGGTACTTTGGAAAACTTAGAGGAGTGAGGATTTTGTTTTTCAGTCTCCTGCATAATGTGTAGCTAACTCTTTAGAAGGTGAGAATTACTTTTCTTCATGTGCTGCTTATTGTCTGGACTGCACAGAAGGGTACTTGAACTGGTGATGAATTCTTTTTGTACAGGATAAAAATTAATTTGTTTTTTAATTAATTTCAGTATTAAAAAGTTTAGTTTTATATACATAGACCTTTTTTTAATTCTTAAAATCTAGGGAACATGAATGGTTTAAGCAGGACCTTCCAAAATACTTGTTTCCTGAAGATCCATCATATAGCTCCACCATGATTGATGATGAAGCCTTAAAAGAAGTATGTGAGAAGTTTGAATGCACTGAAGAGGAAGTGCTAAGCTGTCTATATAGCCGAAATCATCAGGACCCTTTAGCAGTTGCTTATCACCTCATTATAGATAATAGAAGAATAATGAATGAGGCCAAAGACTTCTACTTGGCTACAAGCCCACCAGATTCTTTTCTTGATGATCACCATCTTTCTCGTCCTCATCCTGAAAGAGTGCCATTTTTAGTAGCAGAAGCGCCACGTCCTCGTCACACTCTTGATGAGTTGAATCCACAGAAGTCAAAACACCCAGGTGTAAGAAGAGCTAAGTGGCATTTGGGCATACGGAGTCAGAGTCGACCAAATGATATCATGGCTGAAGTGTGTCGAGCAATCAAACAACTGGATTATGAATGGAAGGTAAAAGAATAAAAGCTCTTTACAATAGACAACAATAGATTTTTGTTTCAGTTTGGTTACTAACCTAGAAGCATTAAATTTCTCCCCTGGTGAGAAATAATCTCATGTGCATGTGCTGATTGCTTGTGCTTGCTGCGCAGAAAGGGTTTTGGGGAGGCTGTTTATGCTGAGTGGGGAAAAAAGTCGTGCTAACATGTTTAGCTTTTCTGTTGGGGCTGTAGTGATGTGTTTCTGTTAGGTAAAAAAACCACAAAGAAACCCAACCAACACCCCCTGCAAATGGTCAAAAAATCCAAAAGCTGCCCCGCTCCCCCCTCCTTAAAACCATCCCACAACTTCAACAGGTAAGCCCGAAATCACTTGATAGCACGAGTGAGTTGAAATTACAAAAACAATATGCAATGCTTTTTGAGCAGTTCTTGTAACTAAGGCAAATCTCTTGTGCTAGGTCGTAAATCCGTACTATCTCCGTGTTCGAAGGAAGAATCCAGTGACAAGTGCATATTCCAAAATGAGCCTGCAGTTGTATCAAGTGGACAGCAGAACCTATTTATTGGACTTCCGTAGCATTGATGGTACGTGAACACTTATATAAATTGGTGGGGCTGTACAGGAAATAGTTCTAAATGCAGATGTTTTAATTTACTTGTTTAGACATGAATTATGTTGCCCTTTATTAGCTCGAGCCAGTCTAGATCTGTATTGGTGTTTCTTTGTTCCTTCCATGTCTGCTGTTCTAGTAATCAAATGGTTAGCTGCTTCATCCCTTAAAGAATAGTGTTTTAACTATATCAGCTCCCAAACTGCTCTGTTTTGTGTGCACCAGCACTACTACCACTAGTGCAGAAGGGAACAGGGCTGCCTTTAGAGCCTTGCTCCCAAATTTAAACACTAATTTAGCTCTGAGATAAACATGTGAATAACATTTCCTAGTGAAGGTAAAGCTTGCTGTCTACACATTTAATTTGATTTGGGTTATATATTGCTCTACTAGGTCTGTCTGAGAGTTAATTTTCTCCATAGCAGCCTATATAGTACTGTGTTTTGGATCTACAACTAAAACAGTATTGATAACGCACCAGTGTTACAACTATTGCTGATCCATACTTCCATAGAATCTAGCCTTTCTTTTTCCCTACTGTGTCATGCCCAACGAGTAGGCCCAGGAATAACCAAGAAGGTAAGAAGGTCTGCAGCCCAGGGAGCTGAACCAGATTGACCAAAGAGATATTCCATGCCATATGATAGTATCTTTAACAAAGAATCTGAGGGAATGGAGGTTAAGGAAGGTAGTCTTGAGACTGGCTGGGCACCATTCTGCTTTTGAGAAATGGTGGGTGGTTGCCTTTCCATCAATTCATTTTTCCTTCTTTCTTCCTTCCTTTTCCTAAACTATTTCTACCCATGAGTTTTCTCAATTTCAGACCTTCCAATTTTCTTTCCCATTGTGTTCAATTATTAGCTGTCAGAGTCTACCTTAATGCTAGTAGACAACAAAATGAGATGAGTTGTATGCTTGCAGTAACTAAATGTTGCAAGCAGTTGGTCTAACCTGTAAAAAGACATTTTTTTAATATAGTGACAGTAACACAGCATGCAAATCCTGGTGGGGTGCCTTCCTGAAAGTGAATGGAGGAGCTAATAGAGACTGGCCTTATTGCCTACTTTCTTAATGGGCATAGTAGGCTAAGGCAGAGTTACCTAGAGTCAATGGTGTAGGTGACACGTCTAGGATAACGTGGTATGGAGAAAAGGATTTACTGGAGTGTGACAGGCCTACAGTATAGGTTGAGGTCACATTTCATGATAGTTTAATCTGATCTGACTTGGCAATGCAGTTCATGCCTCACTCCTGATGATATTGGTGCTTTCTTAGACCTACTGGTACCAAACTGTAGTTTAAAAATAGCTTTGATGTGAGAAGGCAGTCTCTCCTGTTTGCTGATTTCTCCTGGAAATAACTTTTCTTGTGCCAGGTGAAAGACAAACTAATATTACATATTTAAAGTAGAACATTACTTCTAAGATGAAAATATTTCTTCCTCATACTGGAGGTAAAGTTACACTGCTGTTGCCCAAATACACAACATGCTATGGAGGAAATTTCCAATAGTTAAAAGGATAAATTAATGTAGATGTTAAAAATTAATGTACTGCTGAATTTGAACAGTAACAAGGTGTAATTAACCAAATATTTTAAAAAGCAAAAATAGAATAGAAGTAGGTGCTAGTAAAACAACCTGCAAAATGTTTGGATTGTTACTGGAATTAACCATATGATGCTTATTCTGGTTTTAACTAACCTAAATTGAACCATTAACCCACTGAGTTTTGTTAACTAAAAAAATGCCAAGTTCTGCTCTAAACTAGATATAAATGGGTGTTGAGACAGTTCACATAAGAACACTTCTGTGCTGCTGTACGGATAGGTTTTTACTGTGTATCAGATGTGTACAGTTCAGAAAAGCTCTTGAAGTATTAATCAAGATTTTTAAAAAAACCCAAGATTTAGAAGTGTGAGAAGGGGAAGATGGCTCCTGTTCCTATAGCTGATTTGATAGTGATAGCTAACTGTCCTTCTTTCCTTTTTCTCCCCAGAGGAAATTACTGAAGCAAAGTCTGGGACTGCAACACCACAGAGATCAGGTTCTGTGAGCAACTATAGATCCTGTCAAAAAGATGCAGATGCTGATGGGCAAGGAAAATCTGCAGATACATCCCTTACCTCATCAGTGAGTTCTTCTCTTGACTCTTCTACAGCCGACTTAACTCCAAGGCCAGGGAGTCATACAATAGAGTTCTTTGAGATGTGTGCAAATCTTATTAAAATACTTGCACAGTAATTTTGAAGATGGGCTTATTTCTTTCATAGCAATAAGCTTGCTTTAATTGTAGTCAGATGCTTCCAATTATAATCAAGGTAAATTAAGGCGCTGAAAAAGCTAGCCACAAGAAAGCAATTTGCACAGGGATTGAAATTATTACTGGCAATTAACGCATACTATTTTGAAGCTGGAGTGAATTCTGATTGTCTGCTGTTCCAATAGCATGGTACAGGAAAAATCCTGCCCTTGGGGCAGTGTTCATTATATTTCACATGGAGTGCACATTAGGCTGAATATAAGGTTTAAGTTAGATGGATCTTCTTGCTTTTTTCACTAGTAATACATACATCTGATGCACTAAGTAAATATACACCCACTAGTTCAGTGACCTAAGTATAACTAGTTGGTCACTTTCTACAGTTGTGCCTCGGTTGATGAGAACTATCATCTTATCATAATGTGTTAAAACTGCTGTATTTCTTGCCCCTGATTTGGCAGTAAATGATAAATATTTTAGTGTGTTGCAATGTACTTCTAACAACTGCTAAATCTGATTAAATGCATGCAAGTCCAACCAGATGGAAATGCATGTAGGTGCTCTGTATTGCACTAAAGGTGAAATTTGGTTGCCTGTGAGTAGACCAATTTGAGTCCACAACAATGGTGAGAGACTTAATGCTGAGAAGACTTGGTGCCCGTCAGCAAAAGCACAGTGTTGTTCTGTGAAGTGGAACTGTGGACAAGCACCTGATAGGTGCACATACACCTTATGGTGTCGTGGCAGCACAGCAGCTCCCCACTGCTACTGCAGGCTGAGAATCCTTTTCTTCAGAAATGTGCATGTAGTTAAGGGGTGGTGCATGCTATTCCAGGATCTGAAACAGACATTTTATGTTAGTACCTTGATACCGCTATTTATCACATTAATTTAGCACGCACTATAGAATTCACTTTGCAGTTGAAACTACGTATATAGTTTAGGTTTTATTAGGCCACCTTTATAGGAACTTTGCTATTTAAATTAATTGCAAAATTAAGTAGTCCAACTTTTCAGCTGAATGCTGAAAACTGATCTTAAGAACTTCAGCGCTAGCATTCAAAATGTTTTCAACAGTAGATTGCAATTGCCAGACCACACAGCCTTCTGCATTTATGATTTTTGCAACATTTCAGGAAGAAAATGGAACCATATGTTAAAAATCACAGCTAGTACTTTCAGAATAACATTTACTCTCCTGTAAATTGAATTAGCTAACTTCCATTTTTCATCTATCACTAATAAATAGTGAAATGTGTCATAACATGTTTAGTTTTGCATTCAAGAATTTTCTCTCAACTTCATGACTTAGTCAGTTTCAAAGGTTGCTCTCCCAAGGAGAGATTGAAAATCAGGGCATTACTGTGAACAATGAGACCTGTACTGTTAAAAGTGAATGGGGATTCTTGCCGTTGACTGAGCAGATACAAGAACAGTTTAATCCAGTCCAACAGGCTCCAGCCCAGAAATTCATCTGTTACAAACATTCACAATCTGAAGAAACAAAGCTGCTTCAAGCCCTCGAACTGCTGTAAACTTCATTCTGAGCTGGGCAATTGTGTGTTCTGTCTGGTATGTTAGTAAAAGTTACAACTTAATTTCTTTATCCTCAAGTGTCACACGTGGTCATGTAATGCAAGGTTGTATTACTGTATCTCAAACTGGAAGGCTTTCCTTAGGTGAAGTTTTGGGTTTAAACTCCTGAGATTGAGACGTCAACAGGAGGGACCAGCTGAAAATTGTACTTTTAAAACCATGTTTTGAATCTTGTACAAATTGGTTTTGAGGTACTGAGTCAATTGGCATGTTAATTTTTGTTACCCTTTTAAAGTTGTTAAACATTGCACTTGGTGCAAATACAGTAAACGCAGAGTTTTGTTTAACTCATCTGGAATTGGTTTGGGATCACTCTTACATGTTTCAGTGCTTGTACATGGTATGTGTATGATGACCACACATGCAGGATGTCATGCATTTAATTTTTCTATAATTTTTTTGGCCCTCTTGTGCATTAAGAGAACTATGGTCTTTCCTTGTCTTGTTATCTGGAGGTAGAGTAAATTTCTGGCACAAGCATACCATGTGTAGTTTTAAATGAAGTAAATTATATTAGTATGATAACAGAATCACTTTGGTGGCCAAAAGTTCTCTCATTGAAGTGAGATTTTTTTATAGGGGATATGGGAGGAAAAATGGGGACTGACAACCTTGTTGCACCCAGAACAGTTGTCTGTTGTGTGACTTTCCTGTGCTTTGTAGATATTGCTGTTGAAACGGCTTTCTTCATGTTCCTGCTGATCTTGCAGACCACCGTTTAAGCATCACACTAATATCTGCCAATAGCATGTGAAACCAAACTTCACAAAGAAAGCTGCCAGGGTTGTAAGGAGGCAGGCAGCTTATGCAAATATAGATTGGTCAGTAGTGTTACTCTCTGTTCTCTTGCTTACTCCTGTTGGAGTATATTGAATTATCTCGCCTTTGTATTATACTTTTTCAAAACCATGGATGAACCTGAATTGTCCATATGCAATATAACTCACCTGGTAATGGATAAAATTCATCTTGGTGGTGCAATATTAAAAAACCCTTTCATGCTTGTCTTGATACGAGTGTTTAATACAGACTTGGAAATAAAGTTTATTTTACCAGTTGATTACTGTTGTAAGATATGAAGTCCTGTTCCTTTAACAAATATGTGCCTACTTCCAATGTTAATTTCTTTTGACAAAGCTGAATGGCAAAAATGCTTGTTTATAACTGTATAACTTTTTAAACTTTCAGAACTAAATAAACACGAAATACTGAACCAAAGTTTGTGAAGCTGTGTGCGTGCTATCTTCTAGCATTAAGCTTGTTACAAATTAACAAAATACCTTTAACAGTCCTTGTCTAAAAGCAACAGCAGCTAGGATTTTAGAGTAAGCAGCACTATGACAATGTACTGCAGACTTCCCAACTTGGCAAGCTGGGCCATGAACTCTGTGAACCTGGCTCACTGTTTTCCTTTAGATCCTGTAATCCTTCTTTCAAGAAAGGAAGTTGAGGTGGAAGGAACACTGAATATAATGTAAAATCACAGAATGGTCTGGGTTGGAAGGCACATCCAAAGGCCATTTAGTCCAATCCCCTCTGCAGTGTAAGCAGGAGCATCCTCCACTAGGTCAGTTTGCCCAGAGTCCTGTCAACTCTCACCTTGAATATCTCCAGGGATGGGGTCCCAACCACCTCCCCAGGCAACCTATTCCAGTGTTCCAGTATGGTAAAGAACTTGTTCCTAACATCCAATCTCTAGTTTGAACCATTGCCCCTTATCCTATCACTGTAGGCCTTTGTAAACAGTCTCTCTCCATCCTTTTTGTAGGCCCTCCTTCAGGTACTGGAAGGTTGTAATTTGGTCTCCCTGGAACCTTCTCCAGGCTGAATAGCCCCAGCTCCCTCAGGCTGTCTTTGTAGCAGAGGTTTTCCAGCCCCCTGATCATTTTCATGGCCCTCTGCTGGACCAGCTCCATCAGCTCCAGATCCTTCCTATACTGAGGGCTCCAGACCTGGGTGTAGTACTCCAAGTGAGGTCTTAACCAGAGCAATGAGTGCCAGAATCACCTCACTCCATCTGCTAGTCACACCCCTTTTAATGCAGCCTAGGATGTGATTGGCCTCCTGGGTTGCAAGCTCTCACTGCCTGCTCATCCCCAGCTTTTCATCCATCACCACGCTCAAGTCCTTTTCCTCAGGGCTGTTTCCTGTCACCTTACACACTAGTCTGTAGTGATAGCGATGACTGTTCCCTTTTACTCCGCTCTGCAGTCACTTGCCTTATTTCACATCTTCCACTTTGTTCTTCACTGTGGAAGGTTCATTTACCCCTGTAACTAGGGAGTGATTTCAAGCTGTAGCCTATCATGTTTTTGTCCTTTTGGGGAAAATACCTTCTTTTAAAGCTATGGTCATTTTTCCTTGTAGAATTTTCAACAGCAAGGCAGGAGGACTTCAGGATAACTTGCCCCCTGAACTGGTAGCTGGGGTCAGGGAGCAGTATAATCCCCCCGAAACCCATGACAAAGTAGTGGGACTTGCTGAGCCACTTGGATACTCAAGTGCATGGGACCAGCTGGGATCTGTCCTAGGGTGCTGACAGAGCTGGCAGATGAGCTGGCCAAGCTGCTCTCCATCATTTTTCACCAGTCCTGGCTCACTGGAGAGGTCCCAGATGACTGGAAACTGGCCAATGTGATGCCCATCCACAAGAAGGGCCAGATAGAGGAACTTGCAAACTCCAGGGCTGTCAGCCTGACCTCAGCGCCAGGCAAGATTATGGAGATCATCTTGGGGGCAACCACAGCGCACCTGCAGGACGGCCAAGGGATCACGCCCAGCCAACATGGATTTAGGAAGGGCCCCTCCGTACTCCCATATGCAGTACCTCTATGCGGAACTACGGGATGCGCTGAGCTGATGCTGTTAAAATGCTCGCAGCGGCATCTCCCGCTGTGCCGCTAGGAACAGGGCAGCCGGGGACTCCCCACGGCGCGCTCCGTCAGTGGGCTGGCGCTTCCAGCCGTGGCAGCGTGCCTCCCGGTCGGTTTATGAAAGTGGAATTTCACCAGCCCTTACGCACACCCTGGCGCCCTCCCGTCCCTCCCCAGGCCGGGCCTTGCGGCGCAGGGGCCATTCCCAGCAGAACTACAGCTCCCGGTCTGTCCCGTGGGACCGGTCGTACGGTTGTCTCAGGCGCCGAGAGAGGCAGTGGTCGCTGCTCGTTCCCTTCCCTTTCTCTTCCCGCCTCTTGCCCCTTCCTTCTACTCCTTTCCCCTCCTTCATCCTTTGCCACTTCCATTCCGCGGCTGCCGCACGTCCTTCCGCTTCCGGTCGGCTGGGGGTCAGGGGTCGCATGGTCCTTCCAGTTTGAGGAGAAGTTCCCAGAGGAGACTGACAGGTAGCAGCTGCTTGCCTGGATGGGGGACCGCGGGCGAATGCGGGGCGGCGCCGGGCTCTCCTCCGCGGGGAGGCAGGAGGAGGACGGGGCGCAACCGACTGAGGACATGGCATGCCTTAGCATTGCTCCGCTCATGCCACCTCCCTGTCGGTGGTAGGCCTCACTCCCGGACGGGCTGAGCGGCGGACTATGCCCCGCCGAAGACGCCCGTCCCAGGAGTGGTTCGCCAGCTGAGAAGCGGCCGTCCCGTGGAGCTTGCCGGCAGGTGGCCAGGCCGCGGGCATCTGGGGCTGTGTAGCGGGAGCTGTGCGGGCGCCGCGCAGCCCGCCGCGGTCTCGGGTAGTGGCCGTTCCTGGAGACGCACCGCGCACCCCGTACCGAGTCGTTTCCTTTGTGCTTTTGTTTTGTTTCTGGTTTGGTGGCTTCAGACGTTTTAAAGCCTTATGGTGCGTCAGAACTCTGACTTTCCTCCTGTTTGTTTGTTTGTTTATTTATTTATTTATTTTCCGCCTTCGTGTTCGAGAACATCTTCAAGCTGGGCTCAGAATGATAGTTGGCCCCACAAACATCTGGTGAGACTGATGGACGGAATTTGTGTGGGGGAGAGGCAGTCTGCTCCGTGTTACTGATTTTGAATGGAAATGAATGAATTGCCTTTTTTCTTTTGTGTACTTCGTAGCTAAATTACCTGACTACTGAGAATACATCTTGTTCTCCAAATGGCTTCTTTTGGGTGGAAGAGAAAGATTGGTGAGAAAGTGTCAAAAGCTACTTCTCAGCAATTTGAGGCAGAAGCTGCAGATGACAAGGATCTGGCTGATGATGATGATACTAACTGGGTGCATGCATCTAAGAGAAGAAAGGAAATTCTCTTGGAAGACTGTGTAAAGAAAAGTAAGGAGCTGAAGGATGAAGGTGCGAATTTGGCTGAAAATAGGAGGTACTAATGCTATCTTACTCATTTTTTTTTTTTTGTGTGTGTCTGAATAACTGCTGAATGATATTTTAATCCTTTGTCCAAAAACTAGGTAATTTACCAGCAGTTGCATTTACATTTTCTGCTCTTGAAAAAATATAATTCCTTAATTAGTGGTACTAAATAAGTTATTTCCTTTGGTGATGCTGGCAGCTGTGAAGTGAAGTCTGTATTCCAGCTCACTTTTGTGTGTTCATATAATATAAACATGGTAGAAGGAGGGAGATGAGAAACTGATGGGATCTGAAAGTTTGAAACATACAGAGAGATAATCCACACTGTAAGTTTTCTTCTCTCTTGTAAATGTATGTTATTTAGAATAAGTTTATTTGCATGTGTACAGTGCCTATGCAAATACTGCAAGGCAGCTAATAGAATATTGATCCCTTTAATGCTTCTGGGAAGTCAGTTTCAGGGAGCTGCTCTGAAGATCCTCTGATAGTAGTAAGTCTTGAGACTTTGGCAAGTTCGGAAGGATATTGCATTGGCCTATTATGCTCTGAGCAGAAGGTAGAGTAGTGGGGGCTTGGAATATGGAAATGGAGACTGTAAGTAACAAATTAACCATATAATTTCAACAGATTTTCTTGGGGATGGGGAGGAGGGAGGGAAACAGTTCCTGGAACAGTCTCCTTAAAATTTTCAGAATGATTGATATCTAAATCTGTATCTTTATTTGCATGGGAGTCTCTGCTTTATTCATTGTCCTATATCAGAGATAACATTATTTTCCTGTAGAAACAATTGTATAAGAAGTCTGTATGCACTCCTGAGCTGTTAATGTTAAGGAATTTCACCCTAAAAAACAGTTCCTTGGGCAATATGGAGGAGAGAACAACTTGGAAGTTTAAAGCATACAAGTTTACATATCATAATAAACACAATCTGCATGTGGTTTGATCTGTTTGAAAAATAGTAAATATAAAATGTCTTTGAGAAAAGGCTTATTTTCAAATACTTAGATGCATTTTCCTCTTTTGACTGTTCACTTGAATACTGACACTAGTCAGGAGGGCAGCGATTCACTTCTTTATACCCTTTTGTGTTCTCGGGTATTTTCTCTCCTGAATAAAATTTTGAAGCCTTTTGAAATTGTCTTTAAACCAAATTAAACAAAATAAATTTTAAGCATTCTACCATTGTATTAATCAAACCTTTTAATGGAGTGGCTGCATAATTCAGTTACCTTAATACTAATAGCTGAAAACACTGAATACACAAATTAAGTCTGTAATATTAAGATTTTTGGTTTTACACTGGAAATATCTCATACAGTGTTCTGGAAAAAGGTAGGTCTGTTATATCCTTTTCAGGATATAAAGACTGTGCTTATAACCTTGAGAAAACAAAATGTTTTCATTCTACATCTAAAAATCATTAATATTTACTGTACTTGCATATATTAAACAGATTTTTATTTTTGTCTAATTCTCTGTTCTACCTTTGCTTCCCTGGTATTTTACTTTGGATGTTGTTTATCTTTTCTGTGATTTTAGTGTTCTCTTTTGATTGTATTATGCAAAATGCAATAAAACTTAAACAGCAGCAAATACTCTGTTGTATATGTGATTTAGGGCAGGGAGATACAGGCTGCTGCTTTTTATTTTTTTGAGCAGCAGGTAGTTTTTTGTGCTCTTAATATCTGGAATTGGTCTTAGAGATTGATCTTTCATTTTTCTGTCAGAGAACAGTGCAAAACCTTAACCCATCTGTAAGTGGCAGCATAAGTGTTTTTAATGAGTTTAATGAGAACTGTTACTAATCAGAGGTGCTTTGTAGGAGTTACTGAGAAAAACTGAGTGGCTTTTGGGAAGCTTATCTTGGGTGCATTAAGAAGAGTGCAGCCAGTAGGTTGGGGGAGATTCTCCTTCCCCCTCTACTCAGCCCCAGTTAGACCACATCTGGAATGCTGTGTATAGTTCTGGGTTCTTCAGATCAAGTGGGACAGGGAACTACTGGAGAGGGTTCAGCAGACCACTATTGAAATTATTATGGGATGGGTGTATCTCTTAAGAGGAAAGAATGAGAGACATGGGGCTGTTTAGTCTGGAGACAAGAAAGCTGAAAGGAGACCGTACCAATAATTACAAATATCTGAAGGATGGCTGTCAGTGGGATGGAGATAGTCTCTTCAGTATCCAGTGACAGGGTGAGGGGCAATGGACATAAACTCAATCACAGAAAATTCCACCTCGACATGAGAAAGAACTTTTTTTGCTGTGAGGGTGACAGAACACAGGAGCAGACTGCCCAGAGAGGTTGTGGAGTCTCCTCTAGAGATCTTCAAAACCCAACTGGATGCATTCCTCTGTGATCTGCCCTAAGTGATCCTGCTTTGCAGGGGGTTTGGACTCCATGACATCTGGAGGTCCTTTCCAAACCTTACCATTCTATCAATCCATGTTAACACTCTGAGGATTAAGAGGAGTTTTGAGTATCTCTGGAGAGGGAGGCATTCACAGAAATTCACAGTGGGAGTTTTTATTACACAGGAGGAGTAGCTGACATTCCATTTCAGGGAATTTCAGGAAGTAGGCTGAAAGGAATATTAATTCTCTGCAGTGGGAAATGTTGTAACTGTTTCAAAGTTACATGTCCTATTTCTTAAACATACATTTGTACAATGTACACAGACTCAGGTAAATAATTAAATGCTGAGTATGGATTGTATCCTAAAACAGCAAAGAATAATAACTGTAAAAAAAAGGTTTGAGTTGGATTGTGTGGCATTTAGGTAAAAGGATGGTATCCCTCTCATTGAAGAAACTTGGAAGAAGAGCAAAGACAGCACTGGAGAGTAACTAAGGTGGTATCTCAGATGGCGTTACTTGTGGAGTAGAGAGAAAGGGGATCCTGAAAGGGAGCAGACTTGGGAAGAAGCAAGAGACCAAGTAAAGAACGGAAAGTCACTTCATGTGGAAAGGAGTTAATATGCATGGCAAAATCAGTATAGTGGTGAATTTCATAAGAAGATCCACTGTTACTTAGCTAGAGTAGTGATTGCTACCTTTTGAGGTCTCTTCCAACCTTGGTGATTCTGTGATTAGTCCATTAGCTTTTCTGGGAAAGGAAGGCAATGATGGTGTTACACTCCCAGCAAGGCTTTACAAGTTTCTGTATGCAGTAAGTGTTTCTGTGGATAAGTGAGATCTTGTTGACTTGTGCTTGTAAAGTCTCAGAACAAGCTGAGACTGAGACACACGGAGAAGAAAAATGGCACTGAACAGTTTCTGATCTAGACTTTAATCTTCTTGTGGGATGGAAAGAAAGATGGGGAGACTACCAGAAAATGAGGTTTGTTGAATGAGATTGATTATCCCATGTTGAATGAGATTGATTATCCCAGTGGGCCTCTTATTGTGGAAGACATGGTTCTGGCCTAGCAATCTCATCAGTAGACAGGTTAGAAGATAGAATAAAATAGAATAAACCAAGTTGGAAGATATCTTCAGATCATTGCATCCAACCTATCATCCAACACCACCTAATCAACTAAACCATGCAACCAAACATCCTATCAAGTCTCCTCCTGAACACCTCCAGCGATGGTGACTCTACCACCTCCTCAGGCAGCCCATTCCAATGGGCAATCACTCTTTCTGTGAAGAATTTCTTCCTAACCTCCAGCCTAAACCTCCCCTGGTGCAGCCCGAGACTGTGTCCTCTTATTCTGGTGCTGGTTGCCTGGGAGAAGAGACCAACCTCCACCTGTCTACAACCTCCCTTAAGGTAGCTGTAGAGAGCAGTAAGGTCTCCTCTGAGCCTCCTCCCGGCTAAGCAACCCCAGCTCCCTCAGTCTCTCCTCATAGGTGACTTGTGAATAAGCAATGTTGCTTTCAGTGGGCAAATATGTGAAAGAAGTGTTGTGTTTGTGTACTCTTTTGAGGTGAAGGGGAAGCAATTAAATGTTTGTAAGCATACAAGTATCACATTTATCACAGTATATTAGAGGTTGGAAGGGACCTCAAGAGATCATCGGGATCATCGGGTCCGTCCCCAAATAGGCCTTCATTAAACAGTATCGTCTGTTGGTGAAGAAATGGAGAATATTTCAGAGGAGAAATTTGTTTTGCTTTTATGAAATTTACAGTGATGGTAGATTATTCAGGTTCAGCATCAGTTTGGATGTGTTTGCATACACTGGAATGAAAAAATACAGAAATCAAAAACCATAGTCTAGGTTAGGGGCTTGTGGTTTGGTTTTTGTTGTGGGGTTTTTGTTTGTTTGTTTTTGTGTGTGTTGACAGTCCTATGCTGTTTTAAATCCATCATAATTCAAAATTACAGAAGTTCATGTGCTCAGACTCCTTATTTTGAACACAGCAGTTTGCAAAAATAGCGTATTTTGAATGGTAGATTGGTGGTCTTTGGATGTGGGTGCAAGCTTAAAAAGTTTAGGTGATACTAAGCAGTGAATTGGGTAATGTAAACATATAGCATGCAGAGAGCTGACACAAAGGAGGAGAAAAACCTGTTTTTAGATTAGTGTCCTTGGTGTAGTTGAGTTGCATATTGCTATGTATAGATGGCTTTGTAATTTTTCTCTGCTGTTTCGAAACTATGAACATGTTTGTAGGTGGTCCAGTAGGTGGAGATAGAGTTCTTCTCAGTGTACCCTGAAGATCTGCAAAAACCCCTCATCTAAGTACTTTTTCTTCTGCAAATAAACACTGTTGGCTTCAAATTCTTAGTGATCTGCATATTATTTTTAATTTTTGCTAAATGAAAGTTAGTACTGCCCTAGCTTCTGCTTATATTTATGATTCTGTATGGCACTAAAAGATCTCCATCTCAAAAGTTGGTACTGATTTCGGAAGATCATGTTTCATGCTTTTAACTGGAACACCTATGTTTTGGCTAGCTTTATAGAGATTGACCTATGTTAAAATAAATAATTGTGTTACTTTGTCCTTTGATATGTAAATTAGACTGGTTCATAAGGTTTTGTTCTTTCTTCCCCTTAGCTTTTGCAAGAGCAGATTAAGTAAGGACACGTGAAAGTGCCATGCTCAGGCCAGATAGTATGTAATTTTCATGGAACAGTTTACTTTTCTGGAGGAATTAATCTTTGAGAACTACTTAATTTCATGTTCCATTCTGTTTTTTATATATAAATATATATAAATAAAAGAATTCTTGTGAAGTGCTACTTACTCAATATCTGATGCTAATATGCAGTATCATTTCAGTGTGTGTAGTTTTGTGATTCCTTAGCTACATCAACTGTAACTGAGTTTGTTTTTCTCATTAAACATTTTAAAGTGTCAGTGTGAGATGATGAGGCTCACTCTGTTGAAAAGTGGTTAGTGTAGTTGTAAGTTAATCAGAATTAAGATAAAAGTGCCAGTTTCTTTTTGGTGATGCCCAGTGACAGGACAAGGAGGAGTGAGTACCAGCTAGAACACAGGAGGTTCCACCTCAACAGAGGGAGGCACTTCTTTATGGTGAGTGACAGAGCACTGGAACAGGTTGTCCACAGAGGCTGTGGAGTCTTCTTCTCTGGAGACTTTAAAAACCCACCTGGATGCATTTCTGTGTGGCTTGTCCTAGGTGATCCTGTTTTGGCAGAGTGGGTCAGATCCTGTGATCTCTGAAGTTCCTTTCCAAGCCCTAACATTCTGTGAGTCTGTGATCAAAAAATTTTAGCAGGTACAGCGGAAGACTTAACACCCATTTAAATTAAGATGAAAAGCCTTTCTGTCATATTCTTATAATATTTGTTCATATTAGCCACGTCTTTCAGGCTTAGGTTATGATAAGAGCTTGCTTACTAAGAAGTAACAATGTTGTGCTATGAGTTAACAATGACAGTGATTTCAGTTTATCTTGATAATATATTTTGATGCAAGTAACACGGTGAAGATCATTGTCTTGTAACTGCTTTTCAGTTTTGAGTCAACAAAGCAGATGCTACTTACATAATACAGTGTTAACAAGGAGAAGATCATTTTCAGAAGATTCGACCTATCTTTGGCAGAAACATTTCAATGAGTACAATACAATACAATGAGTAGCATTATGGAGTAGCTTAGGAGAAGTGGTGTATGTTAGAGAGGAGGGTCCAAGAGAGCTGGTTAAATTTATCTTTCTAATTACCTCATTCCAGCTCAAGAATGGCTTGTCCTGATGAGGAGGAATTATGACATTGTAGTATCTGTCTGTATTTGAGTATGTGTGTATGTGTAAATAGAAATAGGAGGAATATTCATGGAACAGCTGTAGACTCTGGAAGTGTTTATATATGTATATTTATACTTTCCTTAAGCATATAACATAATTTGGTGCCTTTATATCATCTTATAGAACTTTAGGCACTTAGCAGAGTCAGCCAAGATGTGAGTCTGAATATCTTCAAGGTTTCTTCAAAATGTAAGGAGAAAGGGGAATCAACATAATTAATTCAAGAGTTAAAAGAAATTTGGAGGTTCCTGTTGCTTGCTGTTAATCCTGTAGATAACGTGTACCAGGACCATTTTGTGGTCCTTTCGCCTTCTTCAGTAGGATGGCTGTGGACTAACTGGCAGAGTGCTTGCCGGCCAAGGACCACTCTGTAAGCCTGTGAGTGGCACTGTTTGGGACATTGCCTGACACTGTGTATGCTGGTACAGATGCAGCCTGTGTGGCGGCAGGGTGACTGAAGTTCTCCTGTAAGAGCTCAGGGGAGACCTTCTTGCTCTCTACAACTACCTGAAGGGAGGTTGTAGACAGGTGGAGGTTGATCTCTTCTCCCAGGCAACCAGCACCAAAACAAGAGGATACAGTCTCAAGCTGCGCCAGGGGAGGTTTAGGCTGGAGGTTAGGAAGAAGTTCTACACAGTGATTGCCCATTGGAATGGGCTGCCTGAGGAGGTGCCTGGTGGAGTCGCCATCACTGGAGGTGTTCAGGAGGAGACTTGATAGGGTGTTTGGTTGCATGGTTTAGTTGATTAGGTGGTGTTGGTTGATGGGTTGGACACGATGGTCTTGAAGGTCTCTTCCAACCTGGTTTGGTCTATTCTATTCCTATTCCTAATTCTTATTCTATTCTATTCTGTAAATGCCTGAGGTTGGGTACCTAAATTTGTGTGGGATGAATTGAGTCTAACTGCTAAATACCTGTTTTGGGACAAATAATAATTTTGTGTTAATCTGTTTTGGGATTTGTTCCTTTTTGTGCCTCAAATACACTTGATAGAACTTTGTTAGGGAAAATCTTTTGTATTCGCGGCACATATGCTATGCAGTGGATTTTTAATTGAGCTCTTAAAAAATGTGTCTGTTTATTTAAACCCCTTATATTTAAGTATGTAGAGTATGTTACTGGAATTGAAGGAGAGGGAAGATTATATTTTTTTCCTAAGCAAAATTTTATCAGCATATTTTAACTTTTTTGTATATATTAGTATCTCTATATAGAGGAGCCATGCTTGAGAATTAACTTTATTCTATCATAGGCTTAACAGTAGTGGTGGAACTGCAAGCTCTAGCCAAGCAGTTGGATTTGGTGATCTCAAAGGTCTCTTCTATGATTCTAATGCATGTAAAATTGCTATGAAACAGCAAACACTTGACACTCATTTTTAAATTTCATTTAAATTTAATGGCTTCTGTTTAATTCCTAGCAATTTTCCCCAACAGCTTTTGTTTATAACCAAGTGGAATGTTTTCATCTCATCCCAGAATAACTCTGTAGTACTGCTTAGGACCCATGAGGAACTACATAACATAATGGTCTGTAAATAAATAATACAAATTTTTGGTGGTTTTGTTGTCATTGTTATATGCTACATTTAACTTTTATCAGTCATCAGTCATTGAAAAATTAATGAAAATATATGAAAGTGCATATACTGGCATATTTTTAGCCTTATAAATTGTACATAAGTGGAATTATTTATTCTTTTTACCTCTTGGTTATTTATTCTTTTGGCAGTCTGTGATTTTCTTTTAATCTGATCTTTTTCCTCAGCAGCACTTAGAATCTTTTGCTGCATATGGGGGATAATAAGTGAATACAGCAGAGTGCACCTGGTGCATTTCCATTTCCTTTTAAGTCTTGAGATTAAGTATTCCACTATGAGTTTCTCACAGTTGGCTTGTTTGTTTTCAGAGCTGATCTTTGAAACGGTCTTAATTCCCTTTATCTTGCTGTATACTATTATAAACTGTCTGGGACAGGCACTATCTCTTAAAATAGTAGACAAAGTGGCAGCAAAACCAGTGCTAGCTGCCACCACCCTGCACAAACTAGTTCCTGCCAGCAAGTTTGTGCAGGTAGATGGTGGCTAGAGATTTGTGTAAATAATAAAAAGTCTTATCTAGCAAGTTAAAGAATGTGTTTCTGACTTAAGCTAAGAGATCTTACCTGTAACTTCAGTTAAACATTGCAGTAATGCAGTCCTTAAATGCAGAGAATTGTATTATTTTTGTAATTTATATACCTAGTATATAGCAAAATGTAGTAATTTGCATTAATAATTTAAGCAGTTTTAACAGAGCAATAACAACCTGAGGCCTTTTGTGCATCCCTTGACTGATTGACAATGGCAAAGTTGCTCTACTGGAGTATGGCTGTCAGTCTCAAGGATTCCCTGTACTAGTGACTTTAGGTATTGTGATATGGATGCTGTAAAATCACAGTATCACAGTATAGCCAAGGTTGGAAGAGACCTTGAGGATCATCGAGTCCAATCTGTCACCACAGACCCATGACTAGACCATGGCACCAAGTGCCATGTCCAATCTCCTCTTGAACACCTCCAGGGATGGTGACTCCACCACCTCCCCGGGCAGCCCATTCCAATGACAAATGACTCTCTTCATGAAGAACTTTCTCCTCACCTCAAACCTAAACTTCCCCTGGCACAGCTTGGGACTGTGTCCCCTTGTTCTGGTGCTGGTTTCCTGGGAGAAGAGACCAACCCCTTCCTGGCTACAACCACCTTTCAGGTAGTTGTAGAGGGCAAGGAGGTCACCCCTGAGCCTCCTCTTCTCCAGGCTAATCAATCCCAGCTCCCCCAGCCTCTCCTCATAGGGCTTGTGCTCAAGGCCTCTCCCCAGCCTTGTTGCCCTTCTCTGGACATGTTCAAGTGTCTCAATGTCCTTCTTAAACTGAGGGGCCCAGAACTGGACACAGTACTCAAGGTGTGGCCTAACCAATGCAGAGTACAGGGGCACAATGACCTCCTATCATACCTAATTTTTTTAAAGTTACAATCTTATGGTGTTGTTTATGGCCTACTTGCTTTCACTTGAATAATGAAAGCCGTGTATTTAGAAACTATCTTCTTGTAATACTATGTCGCTTAATAGTGGAAACTGCAGGGGGAAAAAAGTGATTTCCTAATTTAACACCTTTTTCCAGTTGCTCTTAAACAAAGCCTAGCTATTGTTGATGACAAAGATAATATTCCCCTCCACACCCTTGGCTTTACCTGTTTATGTTCATGTAGACTAGTTTTGAAACAATTCAATATCCCTTGGGTGATTCTCATTGAACATTATGTGTACCTTGTAAAATTTAAAAGGTACTGAATTTAAAGTATTGATATTACCCATCAGCATTTTGTTTCAGGAGTTTTCTGAACAGGTAGGCTATGGCAATCACAGAAATTTTTCATAAAGAACTTAAGTTTCCTACTTCGAACTAACCATTTTTATGAGATGCCATCCTTAGTGCTTTATTTTAACGCCAGTCTATGGAGTTATGATGGATCTAGCAACTAAATAGCAAATCTTTAAACATTACTTGCTTTGCCTTTACCTGTCAGAACATGTAATGTGGTAGACTGTGGCTTAAGATGTCTGCAGAAATTAAAAAAGGATAGTTAAAACAAAATGTAGTTTGTAGTTACAGATTTTTTTTCCAGCTAAGTTCTTTGATAAGAGGTGTTGCTGAAGAGTAATCGGTTGTGTTCAGTTGGCTCCACAATCCTATTTTAGTGTTAAAAATGGAAGACAGCTGTTAAATATGTTAAATAGTATAAACTTTCTGAAAGACTTATGCAGCCAAGACTTCAACCTACATTTGTATTTATCTGGAAACTTTAATGCAAGCTTTCGTTTTTCTGGCAGTTGATGAATTGCCAGGAAATGAATTTGGATGTTGAGGAAAATGTTTTTAATTTTCTTTACTTAAGTCTGTCAGTGAAACTCTTCTGCTTGTCAGAAGGTTAACTTTCCCTGGTATTGCTCATACATGATTTCCCTTGATGTATTGTTTGAGGCATTTCATGTTGTAAAATAGAGTTTAGTTCATTGTAGTGTTTCAACTTTCAGTCTTAAAAGCGCATTTCTTATTCAAATTAAATTAATATTTATTGAGACTTCAGAAATTACTTACATAGGGGCTTGATAAAGAAACAGTTTGTGTAAAGGTTTCTGGGAGGCAAGATCACATGCTGAGATTTTCTATGTTGGAAAAATATTATTTCAGATTTTGTTTTAGTCAGCCCTTGCTAGACCATCTTTCTCTCACTGCCGCATTGAAAAATCTGCTTGTAGATGTCTTAGTATGAAGGTGGTACAAAGATTTGCTAAAGATGCCATTTTTTAATAATGTGTTCAGTTTCATGACTAGCACAACATTTGTCTTTTTTAGTAAAGGACTGTGAACTCCTCCAACATCCAAACATGTACTTGAGTTGATAAAGTTTAGCTATCGTGTGGAAACCATTACACTATAGCAGTGTCATTGCTGCCTAAATAAAGCTCTGTTCATTGTGTTTGTGTAGCCAAAAGGAGAATTACACTGGGGAGCTGCTTGACATTGAAAAGAAAGTAATGTCATAACCTGGATTAGACTGTTCACTCGGTTTAAAGAGCAGAAGTTTTTATACTGGTACAAAGCCACGGTCAAGAGTGTAGATTGAGGTGAGAATGCAGAATGACTTTTGAGGAGTTGCTTAGAATGACTACAAATTTATATTAAGGTATTTGTATTTGCCTTTCAAAAATGTGGCAGAATTCCAGTACTTCTGTGTTATGGGTGGAACTGAATCAACAAGTTTTCAGAAAATATTTATTTTAGCAGGTGATGTTTTTAGTCACATTCACAGTGATAAAGGAATTCCAGGCAACACTGTAAAAGGTTTTGGAAGTGTTGTTGACATACAGAATGAAAGAAGTGAATAATAAAATGAGAATCCTCAATATTAAAATGCCCTAACTAATTTATAGAATAAATTACTGTCATAAAACCTTAGGAATTTTAATGTAAATTACTAGTATAAACAATTGTACGTGGAGCATTATGTATGAGAGAAATATTTAATCTTGCTCTTTTTTTAGGGAAATAATTGACAGGTTTTGGATATATTTTAACTGATTATGAAAGTAGCTGACTTACTTAGTTCTGGTCATTGTTTTCTGATAATAAATTGAGACTGAGAGAGTGAAATTTTAGATACTGAGTAGAACTGGGAAGAAATCCACTAAAGTCTAAATAAAATTCATTCACACTCTTAGAATTTGTGGATGGTGCCCTTTCATGAAATCCAGAAGAAGGCTTTTGCAAGTCAGGTATATGTATCTAATCAGTAGGCTTAATTAAATGTTTAAAGAGAGGAGGTAGTAAGGAAGATATGTTAGAGGGCATGTATGTCCAGATGCAATACTGGAGGTATGAATCTTTGAATACTTTTTTTTTTTAAGTTTCTTCAGAAGAAGGAATATTCCAGTTCACAGATGCATCACAGCTGTGTGCGTTATTACAACGAACTCTTGTCTGCCATCCTGTTTACTTTTCTGGAAGTGTGTTGTAAATCTATGGGCAGTTTAATGGAAAGGGAGTAGTTCCAGAACTTCGTAGATCTTCCCTGCTAGGTAAGAGCATAGGATTTCAGTCAGACAAGGAAGAATTAATTCTGTAGATTAGGATTCAGAAGCATAAGGATTCTGTGACTTCAGTATTCCTATGTAGTAGTTAATATAGATAAAGACATCTCAAATATGAATCTTCTGTTGAAACTTTAATGTTTCATTTTGCATCTCATTCTGTGCTATGGGAAAAAAGGAAGTAGTTCAAAAACAGTTCTTGAAGTTACTTTCTTCCAATAGGTGCTGCTATTGCATACATGCAAAATCATAGTGCCAACAAAATGCAGTCTAAATCAAATTGTACTTGTAAGGTTGTTTTTCAGTAGAAATGTAACATTTTAAGTGACTGACTCTGTCATGGAAATTGGAGCACAAACTTGCCTTGTGTCCATTTACAGAACATTTTTGCCTAGTGACAGTGAGATTTACCATTTGTGTCAATAGTGCTGATAGTAGGAGTTCCCACTCTCCTTCACAGTTTTGTGTGTGTGACTTGGATGTTATGTCTTCTTGGGCTTCAGAAGTGTCTGATAGATTCCTTTAGTTCTGGATTGTGATATATGTACAGTGTGTATATGTGTATATGGCATTCTGTGCAGGTAGATGGTATGGTCTGTTATTCCTCTGTGTTTCACTTACTTCAAGAGACTTGATGGCTTTTGCTGAATAGGATGTGCTTTGGTACTACATAGTAACTTTACATCAATACTTAGTAATCATTTCTGCTGTGTAAGGAAATTTGTAGGGTACCTCCCTATTTAACATATTGGTACTTTCATGAAAAAACAAATTTAAAATGCCCTTTATATCTTACAATGAAATGTGTTTCCTCCTTTTTTATTGCTTTGTCTTTTTGTATATAATTTCTATTACTGCTCTGTGATGTTAACATCAGCAAATATTTTAAAGAGGCCAGAAGTAATAGAGGGAAAGAAAATGAAAGGGAACTACATTATTTGGTGCAGATAACATGAGCATGTCAACTAGATGAAATGGAATGGCTCAGAATGGAATGTGAGCAGACTGTTGGTTCTTGGATATCATCTCTCCCAAAATGTTTTGCCTGTTAGCACCCTACTTTGAGCGTCGTATTTTGGCAATAAGTCTTTTTGAGAAAGATAGAGAAATACTGATATCTAAATACCAGACCATAGTGTGGTTATGTTTGGTTGGTTGTTTTTCTTTTTTCTGCTGTATGCAGCTTTTCGTTTCTTACCCTAGTTTCTGTGACTGATTTCTGAGAACCAGTAGAATCATAGTAGGAGGTAAGTGAGACGAGTTGTCAGCCATCTGTGAGCAAATAATTAAAAGGTTAAAGGGATTAAATGCCTACTCAATTAAGAAGAAAACAGATGGTGTCCATAATTCTACTTCTAATAATATGTTTCTAAAAGCTATCAGAACAAATAATTCTCAGGATCAGAATACAGCCTCAAAATTGCTTTGCTTGTCACATAACAGATTTTCTTGTATGTTTTTCTTCCTGATGTGTCTAGAGGAACTACACTTGAAACTATTGTGAGGAACTGATGCTCTGTATTTAAAATTCCATTTCAGGGAAAAAACCCAACCACTTTACTTCTCTGTGAATACTTCAGCTATTCTAACTACTGCAATATCTGCTACGTGATTTATATTGATTTTAAGGGTTTGTGTAGGATAATAAAATAATGAATTGATTTTGCTTAAACTGTATGATTATTTCTCTTGAAACTTGTAAGGTTATGATTTTTTGTATGTGTGTGTGCACTTTAATAGTGAAATGACAGGTGTAGCAGAACTGACATTCTTTTTGTTGATTGGAATTTTGATGTCTAAACCTCAGTTGTGTTCCTATTTGTCACTGTTTGTTTTGGCATCCTACAGAGCTGTTGCCCATAAAATGACAGTCAATACTGTTATGTTAGATTACCATCCCTGGAGGTGTTTAAGACCAGGCTTGACGAGGCTCTGTCCAGCCTGATCTAGTGTGGGGTGTCCCTGCCCATGGCAGGGGGGTTGGAACTAGATGATCCTTGTGGTCCCTTCCAACCCTGACTGGTACTATGATACTATGACTAAGACTTAACTAAGTACTTAATGTGCTTATAGATGGTTACACAGCATCTTCTAGACCCTGTAGTGGGTTCCTTAGGTGTTTTCATTCCCAACCAATTGTCACTTCATCTGGCACTAATGCTGAAAATGAAAACATTAAAAGACTGAGATTTTTGTAGTTACACATATAGAAGTTGTATTTCTTCTTTTTAGTACTTCCACATGAACACAGTAGTTTGTGTGACACTAAACATTCTCGTGTGACGCTGTTTCTCAGTGGTGTGGAAGGTTTTGACCATTTTCATCCTCAAGTATGCACTCAAATATGGCTTTCCCTAGATATGGATTTAGTTATTATTTCCTCTGTGTCAATAACTGTGCTGTTAGCACTGCTGTTTCCAACAGAAAAATTACATTTCTGCTGTGTGTTTCAGACAAACAGGTATATTACATGATTTAGACTAGAATAGATTTACAGCTATAGATACCAGTGAAATACAGGTAAAAGGTTTTCTGGCCTGAGTAAGTTCCCAGATGCCACACACTCTGCTGAACTAAGATCTTAAACTGCATTTTCAGACACCACTTATGTTCTGTATTGCAATTAATTGACAGTTTGATGTTAATAGCATACAGTTAGAAATGGGTGATTTCTTTTGACTCCTTAAGATCAGACATTTATCCGTACAGTAGTTTTAAATGTTTATGTGGTAAAAATCTAAATATTTTTCAATGCAGTCTATCTATTAATGTTTCTAAGAGTTAACCGAGTATGCAGTCAGAGATTAGAGTCTTGTGTTTTTCATGACAAAATTAAACCCCCAAAACCCCCACTTAATTGAAGGAAGCATAATAAATTCTTTCAGTTCGGTTCTTCCACTCTGAATAATATCCTGGTATCTAAGTTGCAGAGAGGTATTGTGCTATTAACCATTATTACTTAAAAAATACACTACAAGTATTCCTTCATCTATTCTTTGAATCTTTTTGTTCCCCACAGTCCAGCCCTGCATCATCTCCAAGCTTAAAAAAGGGAGGTTTATTCCTGTAATTAGCATCTACTTTGTTTTTAAATTCTGTTTCCTTTTTATATATTCTGTATAATTACTGACTAGGGTTCTTTTTCTCTAGTTTCCATCAAAGTCTGAATTTGACCCTACCCTAGATTAAAATTGTTCTAGTTGGTGCTTCTGGTGGCCAGTGACCATTGATACTCATTTTCTGTGATGTGAGTATTTGACAATTACTCATATTAATCTAAAGATATTGTTTTCCTCATCCTTTCCTGGGCTCCATTTAACCATGTTTTCCCTCATCCTCCTGTATCAGCATCCCTCCATGTCTTGAAGATTTTCCAGGAGCTAAGCTTCCTCCTGCTGTCTCCTGTCACTGTACTCCAGTGTTCTGCCCCTCTCCTGCAGGCTTATCTCATTTTGTCTTAACTTGACACCATCTCATCTCTTTGGTATATCTTGAGATATTTCCAGTGTCACTCTGAGCATGCCCTGTCTCAGTTTGTTCTGAAGCATCAGTTGTGGCCAACTTGTTGGAGTAAAGATACAGGAATGCAATCCTGTGTGATGCACAATGCTGCTTTTTTAGCATTTTATATACATACACATGTATGATTTGAAACCTGATCTCTGTGTTAACTTGAAGAGGGTTTGTTCTTTTGGTTGGAGGATTCTGGGTGAAAAAATCCGATGGAAATACAAATTTATTTTAATTATTTTAGTAGTTCCATAGATCCTGTTTGCCCAGAAGTGGTGAAAAAGTGGAGTGTAAGCATGAAATATTTCTCTAAAAAGTTTATCAAGCTGTAATAAAACGTGCCAAGTCTGTATATTTCCCGGATGGTCAGTAATGTGTCTGAAGAGAGCAGTTTTAGTACTTTAGGGGGGCTATGGGATATGTTGTTAAATAAAAATGAGCAATATTCATCAAGTCCTATACAATGAAGCCATCCAAGATGTATCTAGCTCTCAATGATTTACTTATTTCTATGGGACTGCAACGAAGAAGAAACAATTATAATTAAGTTCTGGTTATAGCTGCGTAACTTTTTTGTAGATGTACTATGTCACTGAAATCAGTATAAGTGGATAAAATTTAGTATATCGTTATGCTCACATAGATAGTAATTCAAAATTTCAAGTCATAGTATTTTCTTAAAAATGCTTTGTTTTACTGGGGTTTAGATGCTCAGTTACATTATATACGGATAAGGGTTTGGCTTTTGCTGGAAATATTAATTTGATAGTCTGTAAAATCAGAATGTGCAAATTTACTAATATTCTGTGATTCTTTACTGGTACATTAGAGCAGTTTTTATAAAATATCTACAAAATTAATGAGTCTATTTGTAAGATTCTATTTTACTTAAAATTTAAATCAGACAAAAGATGCTCATATTTAATCTTGAACCATTTATCACTGAGGTTGCTGATGTATAACCCTATATATAGTATAGTGTTATATGCATATTATATCTATAATTGAATTCTCGGTTTTTGGTCAAGCCAAGAGGGGCAGCAAGAAGACCTCCACTCTGGACTTCTGGAGGGCGGACTTCAGGCTACTCAAGGAACTAATTCAGAGGGTTCCTTGGGATAAAGCCCTTAAAAACAAAGGGGTCCAGGAGAGCTGATCCTACTTCAAGGAAGAATTGTTGAAGGCTCAGGGACAGGCTGTGCCAATGTGCCGGAAGATGAGCCGCTGGGGCAGACGGCCAGCCTGGATGGTTAAAGAACTTTTAATGGAACTAAGGGAAAAAAAGAGAGTGTATCACCTTTGGAAGAGAGGGGAGGCAACCCACAGAATGTTTACGGATGTTGCTAGGTGTTGTAGGAAGAAAATTAGGGAGGCAAAAGCACACTTGGAGCTTAAACTGGCCTCTACTGTGAAGGACAACAAAAAGTCCTTCTATAAATATATTAATAGTAAGAGGAAGGGAAAGGACAACCTCCACTCCTTGGTGGACACAGAGGGGAACATTGTAACAAAGGATGAGGAAAAGGCAGAGATACTTAACACCTTCTTTGCCTCAATTTTTACTAGAAGGGCAGAACATCTTCCTGACAGCTGGCCTGCAGAGCTCGCAGAAGGAGCCAGGGAGCTGCACAGTTTCCCTATGTTCCATGAGGAGGTGCTTGGAACTCTTCTCAGCAGCTTGGATCCCCACAAGTCCATGGGACCAGATGGAATTCATCCTAGGGTGCTGAGAGAGCTGGCAGACGAGCTGGCCAAGCCACTCTCCATAATTTTCCAGCAGTCCTGGCTCACCGGTGAGGTCCCAGAGGACTGGAAGCTGGCCAGCGTGGTGCCCATCCATAAGAAGGACCAGTTGGATGAGCCAGGGAATTATAGGCCTGTCAGCCTGACCTCAGTGCCAGGCAAGATCATGGAACAGGTCATCCTGAGTGCAATCACACAGCACTTAGAGGATGGCCAAGGGATCAGGCCTAGCCAGCATGGATTTAGGAAGGGCAGGTCCTGCTTGACCAACCTGATCTCCTTCTATGATCAGGTGACCCGCCTGGTGGATGTGGGGAAGCCTGTGGATGTAGTTTACCTGGACCTCAGCAAGGCCTTTGACACCGTTCCCCAATAGCAAACTCCTGGCCAAGCTGTCAGCCCATGGCTTGGATGGGAGCACACTGCGATGGGTTAGGAACTGGCTGGATGACCGAGCCCAGAGAGTGGTGGTGAATGGTGCCACATCCAGCTGGCAGCCAGTCACTAGTGGTGTGCCCCAAGGATCAGTGCTGGGCCCTGTGCTCTTTAACATCTTTATTGATGATCTGGATGAGGGCATTGAGTCCATCATCAGTAAATTTGCTGACGACACCAAGCTGGGGGCAGGAGTTGATCTGCTGGAGGGTAGAAGAGGCTCTGCAGAGGGACCTCGACAGGCTGGACAGATGGGCAGAATCCAACGGCATGAGATTTAACACATCCAAGTGCCGGGTTCTGCACATTGGCCACAACAACCCCATGCAGAGCTGCAGGCTGGGGTCAGAGTGGCTGGAGAGCAGCCAGGCAGAGAGGGACCTGGGGGTACTGGTCGATGGTAGGCTGAACATGAGCCTGCAGTGTGCCCAGGCAGCCAAGAGGGCCAATGGCATCCTGGCCTGCATCAGGAACAGTGTGGCCAGCAGGAGCAGGGAGGTCATTCTGCCCCTGTATACTGCACTGGTTAGGCCACACCTCGAGTCCTGTGTCCAGTTCTGGGCCCCTCAGGTTAGGAAGGATGTTGACTTGCTGGAACAAGTCCAGAGAAGAGCAACAAAGTTGATGAGGGGCTTGAAACACAAGCCCTATGAGGAGAGACTGAGGGAGCTGGGGTTGCTCAGCCTGGAGAAGAGGAGACTCAGGGGTGACCTTATCACTCTCTACAACTACCTGAAGGGAGGTTGTAGACAGGCGGATGATGGTCTCTTCTCCCAGGCAGCCAGTACCAGAACAAGAGGACACAGTCTCAGGCTGCGCCAGGGGAGGTTCAGGTTGGATGTTAGGAAGAAGTTCTATACAGAAAGAGTGATTGCCCATTGGAATGGGCTCCCCAAGGAGGTGGTGGAGTCGCCGTCATTGAAGGTGTTCAGGAGGAGACTTGATGGGGTGCTTGGTGCCATGGGTTAGCTGTTTGGGTGGGTTGGATTGGTTGATGGGTTGGACACGATGGTCTTGAAGGTCTCTTCCAACCTGGTTTGGTTTATTCTAATAAAGTTTATTCTATATTATATAACCCCATGGAATATATAATATAATAATATATAAATATATATATTTAAAATATCTAGAGTATAGATATAATAATATAAATAATCATATAACCCTATGGAACCCTAGTGGATTTTCTACTCCAATTCCTGCTCAGTTAAGTTGCTCTGGATGTTGTCCAGTCAAGTTTTGGAAATCTCTGACAATGGAGATATGTTTAAACAATTTCATGTGCTTCAGTTTGTGCCTGTTGCTTCTTGTCCTGTCACTGGAGCACTAGCAAGAAGAGTCTGGTTGCATCTTCCTTTACTTCTTGCCCCTCCTCCAATTTGGGTGTTTTTACACTTTTATAAGATCCTCTTAAGACTTCCGTTCTCCAGGCTATGTGGTCTCCACTGTTTCAGCCTCTCTTTATGTGACAGATGCTCCAAGCCCTTAATTATCATTATGGCCTGTTGATCACTCCAATATGCCCACGTCTCTGTCTTAACTGAGCAGCCCAGTACTTGACCCAGCACACCAGAACTGAGGTAGGTCATCTCCCTGTCTGCTGGTGATGCTAAGGCAGCTCAGGCTGCTTGTTGGCCTTTTATGCCACAAAGACATGTTGCTGGCCATGCTCGATTTCTTATCTCGTGGGACTGCCAGGTGCAAAACTAATTTCCAATCAGTAGGCCTCCAGCCAACTAGGATTATTCTTCATTTGGACAAATATCAAAAGTTTCTGAAGGTTTACAACATCATCATTGGCCTAATCACAGTATCACAGTATCACTTAGGTTGGAAAGGACCTCGGGGATCATCGAGTCCAACCTATCAACACAGACCCCATGACTAGACCATGGCACCAAGTGCCACATCCAGTCTCCCCTTGAACGCCTCCAGGGTCGATGACTCAACCACCTCCCTGGGCAACCCGTTCCAATGACGAATGACTCGCTCGGTGAAGAACTTCCTCCTCACCTCGAGTCTGAACCTCCCCTGGCGCAGCTTGAGACTGTGTCCCCTTGTTCTGGTGCTGGTTGCCTGGGAGAAGAGGCCAACCCCCTCCTGGCTACAACCACCCTTCAGGTAGTTGTAGAGGGCAATGAGGTCACCCCTGAGCCTCCTCTTCTCCAGGCTAAACAATCCCAGCTCCCTCAGCCTCTCCTCATAGGGCTTGCGTTCAAGGCCTCTCACCAGCCTTGTTGCCCTTCTCTGGACACGCTCAAGTGTTTCAATGTCCTTCTTAAACTGAGGGGCCCAGAACTGGACACAGTACTCAAGGTGCAGCCTAACCAAAGCAGAGTACAGGGGCACAATGACCTCCCTGCTCCTGCTGGCCACACTATTCCTGATGCAGGCCAGGATGCTATTGGCCCTCCTGGCCACCTGGGCACACTGCTGGCTCATATTCAGGTGGCTGTCGATCAGCACCCCCAGGTCCCTCTCTGTTTGGGAGCTCTCCAGCCACTCCAACCCCAACCTATAGCTCTGCATGGGATTGCCGTAGCCAAAGTGCAGCACTCGGCACTTGGACTTGTTGAATGCCATCCCATTGGACTCTGCCCATCTGTCCAGTCGGTCGAGGTCCCTCTGCAGAGCCTTTCTACCCTCTAACTGACTAACATCTGCCCCTAACTTTGTGTCATCTGCAAACTTGCTGATGACTGACTCTACCCCTTCATCCAGATCATCAACAAATATGTTGAAGAGGACAGGGCCCAGCACTGATCCCTGGGGGACACCACTGGTGACTGGCCTCCAGCTGGATGTGGCACTGTTCACTACCACTCTCTGGGCCCGGCCCTCTAGCCAGTTCCTAACCCAGCACAGAGTGTAATGGTCCAATCCACGGGCTGACAGCTTAGTCAGCAGTTTGCTGTGGGGGACGGTGTCAAAGGCCTTGCTGAAGTCCAGGTAGACCACATCCACAGGCCTCCCCACATCCACCAGACGGGTCACCTGATCATAGAAAGAGATCAGGTTGGAGAGGCAGGATCTGCCCTTCCTAAATCCATGTTGGCTGGACCTGAGCCCTTGGCCGGCCATCCTTCAGGTGCGCAGTTATTGCCGCCAGGATAATCTGCTCCATCACTTTCCCTGGCACTGAGGTCAGGCTGACCGGCCTGTAGTTTCCAGGTTCCTCCATCCGACCCTTCTTGTGGATGGGGACCACGTTGGCCAGTTTCCAGTCATCTGGGACCTCACCGGTGAGCCAGGACTGGAGGAAAATGATGGAGAGTGGCCTAGCTAGCACATCTGCCAGCTCTCTCAGCACCCTAGGATGGATCCCATCCGGTCCCATGGACTTGTGAATATCCAAGTGGCTCAGCAGGTCCCGAACTAACTCCTCATGGATTACCGGGGCATTACACTGTTCCCCGACCCCATCGCCCAGCTCCGGAGGCCACTCCTCCTGAACTCCTGCCTTGCTGTTAAACATTGAGGCAAAGAAGGTGTTCAGGACCTCAGCTTTCTCCTCATCCTCAGTCACCGTGTTCCCCTCCAGGTCCACTAGGGAGTGCAGGTTCTTCCTGCCCCTCTTCTTATTGTTAATATATTTATAAAAATGCTTTTTATTGTCTTTGACAGAGGTGGCCAGCTTCAGTTCCAGCTGGGCCTTAGCCTCCCTAATTTTATTCCTACATAATCTAACAGCTTCCTTGAACATACCTCGAGAAGCCTTCCCCTCCTTCCAAAGGTGATACAGCCTCCTCTTCCCCCTTAAATCCTCCAGGAACTGCTTGCTCATCCAGGCCGGTCGCCTTCCCCGCTGGCTTGCCTTCCGGCACATGGGAACCACCAATTCCTGTGCCTTCAAGAGCTCCTGTTTGAAGTAGGTCCAACCCTCCTGAACCCCTTGGTTCATGAGGGCTGATACCCAGGGGACTTTACAAACAAGTTTCTTAAATAGGCTGAAGTTTGCCCTCTGGAAGTCCAAGGTGAAGGTTCTGTTGGTGCTCCTCCCTATCTCCCTGCATACTGAAAACTTCACTATCTCGTGGTCACTGCACCCTAGGCAGTCTCCCACGATCACGTCTCCCACCAGCCCTTCCCTATTGCAGAACAGCAGGTCAAGCAGAGCCTGTCCCCTGGTAGGCTCGCTTAACAGCTGTGTCAGGAAGCAGTCCTCCATTTGCTCCAGGAATCTTCTGGACTGCCTCCTCCCTGCTGAATGAAGTTCCCAGCAGATATCTGGGAGGTTGAAGTCACCAACAAGGACAAGATCTGATGATCTTGAGACAGCCTCCAGTTGCTTGTAGAACAACTCATCAGCCGCCTCATCCTGGTTGGGTGGTCTGTAACAGATCCCAATGTGATTTTTGTCTCATTCTTGTTTCTGAGGTGCTATTTTTTAAGTCATGAGTTTCATGTTCCTTTTTCTGAAGGGACATAAGATTCAAAGCCATGTTATTGTGCATCAGCTGTGCCACAACATGAGTTCGGAGGCATTGTTACCTTGTGCAATTGACCTTAGCCCATCAACTCAGCTTGTCCAGACCCTTTGCAGAGCCTTTCTACCCTCAAGCAGATCAACACTCTCATCCAATGTAGTGTCATCTACAAACTGAGAATACACTCAATATTCCCTCAACTAGATCACTGATAAAGGTACTAAAGACAACTGGCTTCAGTACTAAGCCCTAAGGAACACCACTGTTGACTGGTCGCCAACTGGATTTAGCTCCGTTCACCACCACTCTTTGCGCTCAGTCATCCAGACAGTTCTGACCCCAATGAATTGTTCACCCATCGAAACTCCAAGCAGACAGTTTCTTTAGGAGGATGCTGTGGGAAATCATAATATATTGAATAATAAAATTGGATCATAATGGGAGTTTGACTTCAGTTCCTTTTGCTGATCTAGTTGGAGGTATCTCTGTCCCCACTGAAGGACAAGATGACCTTCCAAGCCAATGCAATCTGTGAACATGTGACACCTCACAGACTCATTAATGTTAATCTGAGGTCTCCTTTAGAGCTGAAAGACTTCAATCCCTTAACTGCATTTTGCTATGCTGTTACAGTTCTTCAGTATGGTTCAAAACCTGTCTGTGCATTTGTCCAAATTTTACCTCTCTGTTCAAGACAAAACCCACATTTTTATTTGTTTTGATCAACACTTCCGCTTTGTCCTGCTTTCTAGGGAAGGGCAACATATTACGAAACTACTGTATACTTTCCCAGAGTTGGGTGATTTCACTATAGTTGTTTACAGTATAGAAATGCAAGAGGGCAGCTGCTATGTTTCAACCTTTTTTATACTGAAAAGAAATACCAAATTATGGCTGTGGCAAAGCCTGTTTGGCTCAAGTTATATTTCTTTATGCCTAAAGATGATTTTTACAAGAATGAGAATTTGACTCGGTTCGAGATTCTTAGTTTAAAGTTGTCATTTTGTCACCTGTTTCCGGTACTGACTTGTGATTGCACTGGGCAATCCATTTGGTCAGGAGAACAAATAGTACCTGAAAAGAGTTGAGCAGGTCTTACAAGATTGGAAAAATTTATTAATGCTAATGAGATGCCATGGCTCTTTACTTAGGATGTCAGGATATATATAGAAATTTCTAATATCTGTAGTGAGACTGTAATACTGTTTTAACTGCAGGTACCGAGAGGCTATTCACAAGTGGGATGAAGCACTTCAGTTAACTCCAGAGGATGCTACACTTTATGAGATGAAATCACAGGTAAAGCATGACAATTCTTTATCAGTTTAGAAATTAAAGGAAACATTATGCCTGTAAATGGATCCTGAGCAATGTAGTGTAGTTGTTGTGCACATGAACTTCAGCACAATGTAGGTTTTTCAGTTTTTCTAACACAACAGGGTGTCTTTTAACAGGAATTAAAATAGGGCTGTTATTCCAGTCAGTCATAATGAACATCTTTGTTAGGAGATGAACTAGGACGTTATGATGTGGAAAAAGCAAGTGAGATATTTAGAAGTTGTATGGGGAGGAGCAAGGAGAGTTTTACTGTGATGATTTGTCAAATATGACCATTAAAAATCTCCTTGTTCTTTCTAAAGTGTTGCCTTAATACTGTCAACATTAGACAGAGATGCTATATGCAAAGGTTGTGCTGCAGTCTGTTTTCATATTAAGTGTTACATAGGTCAGTTAGTCTTGGAAAACAACATTAAACAGAGTATTCTTCTGATACCAATTCATCAGAGCCTTTACTTTAAAGCTTTAAAGGAAAATGCTTGTAGCCATGAACACATCTGTAAAGCTGTGAGATCAGTATGTCATTTCAGCATGTCTTTGTGTGGCTTAAATGGCAAAAGTGCCAGGCTACATCTTCTTGTTCGTATTGGGAAGCTTTTGTATGCAAAGGTTCAAAAAATGCTCCTCTCCAAAAATTATTTTATTTTGAATTGAGGGTGAGAACAATGAATGTGTGGCTTCTTTCAACCATCTGGACAAATACGAAAGGGAAAAATATTTTGAGTAGCTGTCATCCTAGAAATATGTCTGAAAAATATTTTGTTTAAAGTTAGGAGAAAAAATGAAGAGATCCCACATGATACTTCAGTGAAAGTCTTACATAATTTTTAATAAGCTTGCTATATTGTTTCATTTTAAAAACCTTTCTTTTTGCTGTAATTCTGTTCTTCTATAAAAAGGCAGTCCCACCTGCCCCCAGAAAAACAGGAAGCAAAGCTGGCTGTTTTCCAAGGTTTGTTGACTGTTTTCCTGGGTGCTATCACATCTCCTTCTCTCAGTCATGTCTGTAAAGTGAAGAAAGGTGATTTTGCACAAGAATTTAATTGAATAATCTAAGCTCATTTCAATACAGTAATGCCAAAGCAGGATGTCTTTTCATAGAGAAGATTTAGATTTTCATTGGTTTTGTATTTTGTTTGAAAAACATTTTTTTTTTTACTGTAAAGTTTTTTATTCCTGATTTGTTTTGGAGAGGTGTATTGTTGGATTGCTTTGTCATCATACCATATGTATACAATAGATCCAGACAGGATCCTTCCTTTCCCTTCTGTGTTGAGGATTTGTATGAAGTACTGGTCAGCTGATTTACATGGTGCTCATAGGAACATGCAGTAATTGTTTTTACTTTAAATCACTGCATTTTTTTAATGCAGTTCTCTCATTCTGTATCCTACATGAGGCTGGAAAGTGGGCATATTTTCTCTCCATTTTCTCACTCACTTAGATTTGTAGTCTGTTGTTTCCTCCTAACTTCTTAAAGCAGGAGACATACTATCTTTTTAGAAAAAAAAAACAGTTTAAAAATCTCTTCATGTTTGTTGTTCAAACTTTCTGGAAATTCTGCAGTAGTACTTTGACTTAACTTGAGCACACGCAGAATCAGATCTCTCTTACTTCAATAGCAGATTGATGTATATATGGATCTCCTGTATGGTTTAGGTGCCTTGACTCCTGCATACTTAGGGTTCTGTGGTAAAAAACGATGTTAAACATGTAAGCCTTCATTGAATATTTACTTGTATTACAGTGTCTTTGCATCAGTGCTAACTTAAATGAAAAAGCTGTCTAGCCTAGTGTCCTGACAACTTCCAACAGTGGATGGCTAGGAAAAATGATACAAGCATGTAGTAATACTTCCCCTGTGATATTTTTCCCTGCTTCAACAAATTTCTCATTGCATTCTGCTCTCCTGCAAAATTTTAGCGTCTGCAGAACTATGTGCCAAGGAGTTCCGATTCTTAATTATGCACTATTGGAAGAGACAAAATACTGTGATTCTGCTTTATTTACAGCTTTCCAGATTTCTTCCAAGATTAAGTTTCATAGTTGTTAATTTGTACATGTAAATTTTAACTCCACTGGTAAAGAAATTCTGTCAAGATGTGAAAATGGCACCTACCCTATATATACACACTCCCCCCCATATATATATGTTGGTTTTTTTTACTATATTTTAAAGATTTAACTATTTTGAATGAAACAGCCCACCTGTATGATTTCTTCTTGGTTGGACAAAAATGAGAGAATGAAAACAATTGTTCAGATAGCAAAATAAGTTTGTTCTCAGAGGAGGCGTGATTGCAGACTAAATTCATGTGAAGGAAGAGAGTATTAAAAATGGTGCTGCGATGTTGAGGACAATACTACAGATGATTTGGGAAGAAGGCAAAGAGTTCAATTCTGGGTATGTTTAGACTAGCAGTAAGTTATTTGAGATCTGAAATGCAGTGAAAGCAGTATTTCAGGGTAGCTGCATCCTTGTAAATACACCTTATATCTTGCCATGCAGAACTCAAGATTATTCTGTTATAATATACTATATTTATTATATTTTTCAGTTATGTATAAACACAGAATTATATGCTCAGGATGAGAAGTTTATGTTGCAGTGAAGTCTACCAGTGTAATTTATGCAATAAACTACCCAGGTGATAATAATCTCTTAGGTACTTAGCATATTAGTGAAATGGAGACCACACTGGACCCTGTGTTACCAGCAGTTGATGAATTTGCACATGAATTTGATGCTTCATCTGGCCATGTATTGAGCATGAGACATACACATTTTATGACAAAGGGGATTACAACACATGTGGTTCCTCTCTGGCTTTGTCATGGCCATGTGGCCTGTACGAGTGAAGGGCTGAGCATCTCTTGTTAAATATGTACCTACAGAAAACTTTGTGCTGGTCGTGGTGGTTTTTTTGTTTTTATTTTTCAGCATGACTTTCCAGATGTAGAATTAACTGTCTGCTGGTTCAGTTTTCAAGTAGCAGTGGAATCTAGTATGCAGATGTATTTTATTAAAGTGATATTAATATCACAGGCAGAGTAACCCAAGATAAGACTGTAGCAATTCATCTGTGAATTTCTGTGATATTGTCACCTGAAAACAAAAGTGTAGGAGAACAGTGTGCATTCATAGCTTTGCTCTCTTACATGACTGACAAGTATAACTGAGTCACTTTATAACAGCTCAAAACCACCAGTAGAGGACAAAGTTTTTCAAGTTTGTATTTGTTTGAATGTACCTTGGGAAACTGATGCTGTAGTTACTAGGAGCACGGTATTGACCACCACAATCTGGAGAAGTCTTTTGAAAGCAACTTGCTAATTCAGTAGACACAACAATCATGAATAGATGAAAGTGGAATAATTGTCATTTATTAGTGAGGTCACAATTCAGTAAGCAAAGCAGTAAAATTAATTAAAAAAAATTCATACAAAAGATTTCCTGCATTCTTATGTAGGTGTTTTTGAATTGTGTTGCAGTAGAAAGTACTGGTAGGAAGGACTGAATACTCAGGATGCAGAAAAATGTTCAGGTGACTGTACTTGGATTTGTTTTCTCTTATAAGAATAAACACATGAAGAGATTAATGTGAAAGACAGATGTTAGATGCAGAATGACTTCATCATGGTAGGATGGGCAACTATTGTGGCAGTTTAGGCTAGGGGCCTGGTGTTCCTGCCACGTAAGTTACACCAGTCCCAAGTGTCCAACTGAGAAAGGTAGACACAGGAAACAGTGTATTTCTACCCAAAAATCCCTCACCCTATAAATTCTCCTGCAAAGTCATTCTCTTCCTCTTTCTTCCTTCTCTGCTCCCATGGGAGGTGCTCTCTATCAGCTAATTGTGGGGGAGTATCTCAAGGCCTGTTAGGCCTCTCTAGATCTAACGCCAGGAGGAGAAGGTGGGGGGGTAGGTCAGAGACCTGGCCAGTCTGAGAGTAGCCTAGCATTAGTGGGGTGAGAGGGGGCAGGGCAGGAAAGAAAGTGCCCTGGGAGGTTTTGGGTAGACCCTTGGGAGGGGAGAAGGGAAGCGTTGGGGGGCCTTGGGGTGTGCTGTAAGTGACTCTGTGGCTTTGGTATTCTTTGCCACTATGCTTGTAGACTTCTGCAAATCTACAATAGTGTTCATTACAAACTTTACTTAGAAAGCACAGTCATTGAGAATGGTTGAGAAAAGTGAAAATGACATGACACAGTAGCTGTGGGTTATTTTAAAGAGATTTTTAGTACTTCTAAATTCCAATGTACAGCCTACTGAATGGAATTAAGGAGAAGCCATAAAGCTAGTCTTTAGAAAAGTTTAGGAGTATAGATCCAAAGGATGGGGTTTTTTATGGTGATTTTTTGTTTGTTTGTTTTGGTTTTTTTTGAAGCTGTGATTCCTGTATTTCTTGAGGGTAAGATAACTTTCTGTAGTAAAGCAAATACTTTGTTAATTAAATGCTCAACATTATTGCATTTGAATCTTCCTCTACTCCAAACTCATATTTATTTAATATATCATAGCACAGGAAGGTTAAATAAATGCTTTTTTGCACTTCAGCAGCAGTCCTAATATGTTCTAATATTATTCATCACGCTTGTGGGTGAGTTGGGATGAAAGTGGTTGCCCACACATGAGTCTTACTCTTGTGGTTGACATTCTCATCAGACTATAGGAATGTAGTTGTCATTTGTTTCTTGTACTGGTATCTGTCACCATAGTATGTGGGTGTTTGAAGTCATGATCTCAGAGTGATGCAGATCTTCAGGTAATTTGCCAATCTCATGGTAGTCTTGGAAAAATAAGGCAAGCTTTGAGCCACATTATGTATCATTGACTGTGATTTGTAGGCTTAGTTATGAAAATTCAATTCAAGGAGTAAAATTCTATGGTAACAGTCTGATACTGACCTGTGCTGCTGAGTAAAAGAGATTTCCATATGCAGAAACCACTTTTTGTTTGTTTGTGTGAGTTTTTGTTGTTGGTGGTGGTGGTTTTGTTTGTTTATTTGTTTCTTGGTTTGATTTTGGTGTTTGATTTTTTTTTGTTTGTTTTTAAGTGTAAATGATGTCTAAGTTGGGCTTTGCTATTGCAGAATGCTTGCTCTCCAAATACAACAGTCATTGGTAAGGGCAGTTTCCACACAGTTTTTCATGGATTGTTTCTATTTATCCTGTGTACTGCAACTGTATTGATAGATCCCAGTCTTGTATTAAAAAGAACAAATACAACCCAGGAGTTTTTCAACAATACTTGCTCGTGCACTGTGGTTAATTCTCAATGTGCTTGTGCTTCAGTGTATTCTGCTCTGCCTTTACAGGGTGTGGGGTTTGTGGGGAGGAAGGGAGAAGGAGGGACACCTTTGGAAGCAATTAATGTGCTTGTAATAGGGTTGCTTAAATAGTTCAGATGAGTCATTCTCTAGTATGCTTGTTTCTGTCTGTGGGCTATGGAATGAGACTGGGTGACTATCTGGGATTAGACAACCAACTTTTAAACTAGAAAAAGCTACATAAGAGGAACCTGCCCTTGGTTATTGAAACAATAGTGATTATCTGGGTAATCACAGAAAACATAAACCTGTTTTGAGTTTTGCTTATTCATATCCCTCTTTTTTTTTGTTTTCCTGTCGTAGGTCCTGATGTCTTTGCATGAAATGTTCCCAGCAGTGCATGCAGCAGAAATGGCTGTCCAGAGAAACCCACGTTCCTGGGATGCCTGGCAGACTTTGGGACGTGCCCAGCTTGGATTAGGAGAGATAGCGCTGGTAGGAAAATGAACAACATTGATATGCTAGGCTTGTAAACCACATCCTCTGAATTGTGTGTAAGAGAATGAAAGTACAGAAACATTAAGGTAGCGCATGTCCTTATGCAACCTGAAGGTAGGTGAGGAAAAAGGTGGTTGTTTGTCTCCAGTATTCCTTCTGCTCTGTTGTTTTTCACAAATGCTTCTGTGTGTTTTTTGTTGCTGGGCTTGTGGAAGATCTGTCTGGTTCAAAGCCATTTGTTTTATATACTTTATCTATGTGGTAGCAATAGAATAATTAGGTTGACATAACTGCATGTACTACATTCTGGGTACTGTACTGCTACAGCACAGTTCATCCTAGTTGAAAGATGAGAGTACTGTGAAGTCCCAGTTGATAGTGAGGAGCAGTATTAAAGAAACAAAACCAACAAAACAATAGGAATAACATAAGATAAAAGCTGTGTGTTACAGTTGTGTAGTGTGCTATTACAGGCTGCGCAGTATCATAATATGGAAAACAAACCCATGCATATCTGCATCGCAAAACTCGTGATGTTCATGGCTTTTGTGATGAGAAGATAAGAATAGATGGTCTGTCTTGCTTGGTCTACAATCTGTAAGGCTTTTTTCACTTCTAAGTATCTGAAATTGTCATTGTAAATTATGTCTGAGTTTTTAAAACTCATTAGTCATAGAGAATTCCAATTTTTGTTTCTCTCAAGGATCCTAGGTAACAGATACGGCTTATTCTGTAAACAATGCTAGTTGCTGTAATGTGAATTATAGGTATTGGTATACAAAAACTAGTTATAGCACCAGGTCTGCTCACCACATCCTATAAGCTTTGTCTGTATTGGCAAGTCACATCATACCAATAGGAGTTGGATATCTTGTTAGTGCTGGAGACCTGGTGTACACATTGTTTTCATGTTGTTTTACTTCAGAGTAGCAATTTGGGTTCTTTCTTGGAGTGCATTGTCAAGCTTAATCAGAAAGGAATCTAATTTATGTAGTCTGGGACTATTCCATGATGCAAACCAAAGCATGTTAAGTGGAAGCAATCAGAGATTTACATCAAAGCATGTTATTCATCTGAAACAAAACACTGCAATAGGTGCTCCTGTAATTGTTACATTGACCTTTCTGCCTGTGAAGAGAATGGGTGGAGGAGTTATTACCAGGGCCAGGTGAGATCATATTGGAGTTTTGCTTTTCTGACTTTTAAGGCATATTGGCCTGTCTTCTGATGAATATGTTCTTAGGTACAGAGAAGAACTTGGTGATTTATTCTGAAATGCAGATAGTATGCATAATTTATTTTTGAACCAGGCAATTTTTAAGGAATCTTTAAAAGTCAAGACTGGAGGAGTCTTAAAAGCTCAAATTATTTCATAACTATTGAACTCAAAAAGGCTTACTGATAAGGTGATCTAAGTCATACAATCATAGAATGGTTTGGGTTGGAAGGTACCTCCAGAGGTAATGTAGTCCAGCCTCTCTACACTGAGCAGGGACATTTGCCACTGTATCAGGTTTCCCAGAGCCTTGTCTAGTATCAGCTTGAATATCTCCTGGGATGGGGCCTCAACTACCTCCTTGGGCAACCTGTTCTACTGTTCCACTACCCTCATGGTAAAGAACTTGTTTCTAACATCCAATCTAAGTCTGCTTCTCTCTGATTTCAAACTTTGCCCCTTGTCCTATCACTACAGAACTTTGTAAACAGTCTCTCTTCATCCTTCTTGTAGGCCCCCTTCTGGTACTGGAAGGTTGCTATTAGGTCTCCTCAGAGCCTTCTCTTCTCCAGTCTGGACAAGCCTCAGTATGTCCTCACAGGACTGGCGTTCTAGGCCCAAATCATCTTTGTAGCCTTCCTCTAGACCCACTCCATCAGGTCCATGACCTTCCTGTATTGAGGGCTCTAGAGTTGGATGGAGTTCTTCAGGTGAGGTCTTACCAGAGAAGAGTAAAGTAGCAGAATCACCTCTCTGGATCTGCTGGCCACACATCTTTTCATGCAGCCCAGGACGTGATTTGCCTTCTGGGCTGCAAGTGCACATTGTTGGCTCAAGTCCAGCTTCTCATTCACCAGAACTCCCACACCCTTTTCTGAGGAGCTGCTTTCTATCACCTCATCCCCCCATGCTGTATTGATAATGAGGATTGTTCTGGCCTAGGTGCAGGACCGTCTTCTTGGTCTTGTGGAAGCTCATGAGGTTCGCCTGGGCCCACCTCTCCAGCTTGTCCAAGTCCCTCTGGATGATATCCTGTCTCTCTAGCATATCAACAGCACCAGCTACTTTGGTGTCATCTACAAACTTGCTGATGGTGTACTCAATCTCACTCCATATCATTGATAAAAGTATTAAACAGCACAGGTTCCAGTATGGACCTCTGAGGGATATCACTTTTCACCAATGTCCATCTGAACTTCAAGCCATCGACCAGTACCCTCTAGATGTGATCCAGCCAATTCCTTATTCACTGAACAATCCACCCATCAAGCCCTCATCTTTCCAACTTGGCAATTAGGATGTTATGGAGGACCACAAGAAAGGCCTTGCAGAAGTCTGGATAGATGACACCCAAAGGTCATCCCTTGTCCACTGATGTAGTCACTCTGTCATGGAAGGCTTCTAGGTTCATCAGGCAGGATTTGCCCTTACTGAGGCCACACTGATTGTCTTCGATCACCTCCCTGGCCTCTGTGTGCCTTTTCAGATCTCCTAGGAGAATTCACTCCATGATCTTCCCAGGCACAGATTAAGGCTGACAGCTCAGTAATTTCCAAGGTTCTTCTTTCTACCATTTGTAGAAATGGGCACAACATTTCCCTTCTTCCAGTCTCCAGGGGCATGTTTTCTTTCACCTTCCTTTTTCTGTTGATATACCTGTAGAAGCCTTTGTTATTCTTCTCATTGCTTGCCAAGTTCAGCTCCAACCATGTCCTGCCCTTCCTGACCTCATCCCTACACAATTGGGCAGCATCTCTATACTTTTCCCAGGATACCTTTCTGTGCTTCCACTGCCTGTGCAGTTCCTTCTTGCCTTTTAGCTTAACCAGCAGGTCTCTTCCCTTCCTTGCTAGATTTCTTACACATGGAAATCAAGAGCTCTTGTGTTCTATGGAACATGTCCTTAAAGATCTGCCACCTCTGTTCTGCTCCCTTGTCCTTGAGAACCATTTCCCAGGGTGTCCTATCGACTAGCTCCCTGAAAGTTTGCTTTTCTGAAATTCAGGGTCCTGTCTATGCTCCTTGACTGATTTGTGTTCCCTTAGTATGGTGAATTCCACCAGTAAATGATCACTGCCTGCCAGGCTGCCTCCTGATGAACTTGCCTGCGCTGGTGATGAACAGATCCAGTAGGGGTGTCTGTTTCATGTCTCAAGAAGTTATGATCAGGGTGCTCCATAAGCAGGAATAATAATAATTCTAATTAAGTAAAATATAATGGAAGTGACACAAAACACAAATGGTTCACCAGACACTGCCAACATGTGACCCTTGCTGTGTCCCAGAAGCCTTCCCCTTACATAGTGTGATATCAAATACCCCACTGGCTGGCTCAGATAGCTATCCTGGGTGTGTCACCTCCCAAATTCTTGTGGAGAAAATTTACTTTATGCTGGTGGAACTGAGGACCTTTCATTACCTTGATTTTCTAATTTTTCACTGCGTTATATTTGTTACAAATAAAAGTTAATAAGACATAAATGTCAGGGCTTTTTCTTTAAGATTTAGGAACTACTGCCCTCCTCAAGCGTAGTTTCAGTTTCTTTGTTTCATTTCTCCCTCACTGACATCTGTCTTCACTACCCACATCCTGTCAAATGGTCTGTTCAAAATATTTTTATTACTTTGCAATGAATTATGCACTTCTTCTTAGGGAAAAACAATTTACTCTATCTTAATTCCAAGTTACTCTAAAATACAGCTTCCAAACAAATCTAATTTATATTATGAACTGCAGAATATATGAATTTCTTATGGAGGAAAAAAAAAAAAAAAAAGGTTCAAGGTTCATTTTGGTTTTGTCAGACTTGAGACAGAGTGAGATAAATCAGTCCCTATTTATTTAGCTTTTATAAAAGCCCTTTGTTTTTTTTGTTCTTTTTACTACATAGGGTAATTCTACAGTAATATTTAAATGTGAGCGGGCAGAACTTTATTTCTGTAAAAGTAGAAGTTCCTTGAATTTTACAAACCAGTTTGGAAAAGCACACTGGAGTAAACCTTGCAATGTGAATGTAGGAACTGTAGAAATGTAGTTGGGGCTTGCACAATTTCTCTCATTTAATTGTAAATGTTTGTGTTTACTAATGATAGTTACTATGTTGGCGATGACAAGCAGTGACAGTTTCATCAGTTTGAAAAACAGCATTTAAAATCCCTAACAAACCAACTGAAAGTGACTGTGTCTCCCATCTTGGGGAAATTCCTAAGACATCTAGACATGGTCATGGAGCCAGCTCCAAATGGCCCTCTGAGCAAGGCATAGGCTCAGATACACTTGAAAGGTCCCAATAAACCTTAAGTATTCTGTGACTTCCCTCATTGTGGGCTGGGACCTCTGTGTGAGTATTGGGGATTTTAAAGTTAACTGGGCAGATGTGTAAATATGAATGGATCGTGCATGCTTTTTGTTTAATGCCTTGAAGATGTAGTTCACATTATTGTTAGCAAGTAGTTAGTGGTTTAGCAGTCTTCAGCTGTGGTAGTACATTTTGTAGAAGGAATGAGGTCTTGACAAGACGATCATCAGATCAGCCCTTTGGTCCCTCTTGAAATAAACTCGTTTAGGTCTCTTACATAATGATGGGAGTTATGTACCAGCAAAGACAGGAATTACTGCATTTTACTGGAATTCAGCTAATTAGCATAACTTATTCTGAGAGGATTTTTCAAACTGTTAATGTGTAGGCATGTAAATATTTTGATAATCAAAAGGAAACTGTTGGTTGGCTTTTCATTGAAAAGCAGTTAACTCTCTTGCTCCTGCAGTTTCCATCTCATGACAGTGTAATTTTATTTTATTGTTTTGACCACTGTTGGAATTCATATTCTGATAACCCAGCTAATGATGTTTTTCAATGCATGAAAACATCTTCTACTCGAGGTGATTTTTATTTTCAGCCAAGAAAACAGAAGAGCAGGCAAGTCTCCAATAGTTTAATTGCCCTTTCTACTTAATTTCTGCCAAGTGTACTCAGCTCTTGCAAGCATTTCCTGAGAGAGAGAGAGAGCTGGCATCCCCTGTTAGCTACTCTTGCCAGATGCTCAGAACTTTTAAGGCTTTAACCATGATGAAGTCCATCTTCTTAACATTTAGGCCTTGTAATTTAGTATTAGCTAAAGCAGATGCAGAGCATATGATGAACTGAGAAAAAGTTGTGTTACCATTGTTTTTAAATTTCTTCATAATAATGTTAGCAGTGTGATTTGGTAATAGGTAAATGTTTTCCACCCTCCTGGATTTTCATGATTCACAAGTTAAGAGCATTCATATCAATCCAGGCCTTATTTTCTTGAGCTAAATATCTTAATTTCTAGGATGGAAGAGAGTTTTTCTTGTTTCCTCAATATCCTGGATTGTGTCCATGCATCTAGTAGAGCATAGTGTAGAGATCTGCGTGTTAGAGGCAGCATGAAGCAACGACTTCTGTAGAGCATGCAGGGATGCTTACTGAGGTGTAAGGGCAGACAGGCAGTAAGCATTGTGAGGAGGAAGTGAGATGGTACAGTACTCAGGTAGGCTTTCAAAAGCGGGAACAGAATAACCTCCCTTGACCTTCTGGCCACGCTTCTTTTGAGGCAGCCCAGGATTTGGTTGGCTGCCTGGGCTGAGAGGGCACATTGATAGTTCATGTCTGGCTTCTCATCCACCAGTACTGCCAAGTATTATGCTGGATTCTGCTGAAAGTAATCCATATTTAAGGATCATTAAACACAGGAAAAGTTTACTTATACATATGGATGATTAAGGGACTGGAGCATGTGCCCTATGATGAGAGTGAGAGACCTGGGGCTGCTTAGTCTGTAGAAGAGAACACTGAGAGGGGATTTAATAAAGATCTATAAATATCTGGGGCCTGAGTGTCAAGAGGGAGGGGACAGGCTCTTCTAAGTTGCAGCCTGTGATAGCACTAGGGGTAATGGATATAAACTACAGCACAGGAGGTTCCACCTCAACATGAGGGGGAACTCTATAAGCACTGGAACAGGCTGCTCAGAGAGGTTGTGTAGTCTCCTTCTCTGGACACTTTCAAGACCCATCTGGATGTGTTCCTGTGCAACCTGTGCTAGATTCTATGGTCCTGCTTTGGCAGGGGGGTTGGACTCAAAGATCACCAGAGGTCCCCTAACATCCTGTGATCTTGTGATCATAATAACAATGATGATAATAAATAATGCTAATTATAAGGATGATGATGATAACAACAACATAATAGTTATTGTTATTTTTGTTGCTGTTACATTTATTTATAAAACTACCACACACAAAAAGATGCTCATTTTATGTTGTATGAATCATCAAGGCAGCTTCTAAGCTTATCAAATGTTACTTTGTATTTCATCATTATGTTTCATTATCATGTTGAATGTTGCTTACTGTGCGTGAGCATAACTATGGAGACAGGCTTTAATTTCATGGAAAGCTTAAAGGCAGGTGACCCATGTTTATATCTAGTAGTTAACAGATATACAAAAGAGGAGCATTTATTGTTCCCTTTTAGCTCATATATCCCTGGAAATTAAAAACTCACAAAGTTGACTGAAAGTACACTGTTCTGCAAGAATTTAAACTTCACTCTGCCTACTGTTTATAGTTCAGCATGCTCCTACACTTCAGAGCTGGCTGTGGACCAGTAGTAAAGTATTTTGTTTTATTTTTTCCCTGGAATTGAAAGGATGCCTTTTGCAACAGCATTAATACTGCTAGTGTAATCAGCATTTCTTAAATCTGATGTGTATCTTTTCTCTGCTGAGTTCACATCATATGGAGTTTGTGTATTATTCTGTGCCAGCAGAAAGATGAATTAGCAGTTCACTTCAGTGAAAATGAAAAGTTGTGATTTTTCAGATTAATTTGCATGCTTTAGGTGGTTATAAATTATAACAGAATATGGAATTTGATGGTCACTCATATGTCTTTAAAGTCTTTATATATGTGTTGCTAAAACTCCTTCCAAATGCAATCCAGATCCTTATCAATCTTTTCCCACCTCACAGGAAGGCTTCTGTACATTGTCACACAAGAGTTTGTTCACTCAGGTAGACATTTCCGTATCTGGCCAAGTGATTATACATGTGAAATACACACATGCTTGTGTGTACATGCCCATAAGTCTGAGCAAGTTAGGTCACTTTTGACCTTTTCATTCTTAATATAACTATAAATACAATGAAGTTGTAGTTTTGGTCTGATATATCTCTTCTAACTGCCAAACACCACATCCAGTGGATTAGATAGTTCTGGTATTTATGTATAACAGCTTCTGTGTTGAATGTTTCAAGTTGTGAGACTTTCCCAATTGAGCTGAAAGAAAGAATAAACAGTATAAACTATGCTTAATTGTATTAATAATACATGGTTTATAAGACTATAGGAGTTCTTTCTTAGAGAAACTCTCAAAGTCAAGAATTCATTTGTATACTTTTGCCCATTCAGGTAAGTGTGTTTGCAATCTCAAACTTCATACAGAAACGGCTTACCATGGGGGTAGGATTATTGTAGGATTCGGTGTGTATGTGAAGTGACTAAAACACCAATATTAGTGATACTTTAAATCCTAGTTATCATTTTTCTCTATTTCTTTAAACCATACCTGTCTGCTTTTACCTTCCTGCACATCTGATGACAGAAGAAAAGTGAAATATAAAAACATCAAAATGAAAAGTAATTTTCACTTTTACCTTTTTAATAATGGTATTGTTTTTGACATACAAACTCTCAACCCACCACAGTGCCCTTGTTGCCAGGTAGCTGATTTACTCATGAATTCTTGGTACTTTCAGACACTTGTATACACAGCTGTTGTGGTAGGTTGAAGATTCCCCCCAGCATTAAAATTGGCAGACAGGCCCAGTTGGAAGCAAATGAAGCTGTATTTACAAGTAAAACTACAGTCTACAATGGAATGCAATGAATATGTACAAAATACACAGTATTTACAATATTTACAGGTATTTGCAGTTTAATAAACAGCACAAGAACCCCCCTGGCCAAAAACCAGGGCAGCTGCTAATAGCTTTCCATTCCATGCCCCCCTCCTTAGTTCCCTGGACACAAAGGGACAAGTGAAAGAGCAGAGAGCTGTTAGAACTTAGCCAAAACAATGCAGCCAAGGTCAAGCAGAAGCCACCTGGCCTGTATCAGGAACAGTGTGGCCAGCAGGAGCAGGGAGGTCATTCTGCCCCTGTACACTGCACTGGTTAGGCCACACCTTGAGTACTGTGTCCAGTTCTGGGCCCCTCAGTTTAGGAAGGATGTTGACTTGCTGGAGCGTGTCCAGAGAAGGGCAACAAGGTTGGTGAGGGGTTTGGAATACAAGCCCTATGAAGAGAGGCTGAGAGGAGCTGGGGTTGCTTAGCCTGGAGAAGAGGAGACTCGGGGGAGACCTCATTGCCCTCTACAATTATCTGAAGGGAGGTTGTAGACAGGTGGGGGCTGGTCTCTTCTCCCAGGCAACCAGCACCAGAACAAGAGGACACAGTCTGAAGCTGCACCAGGGGAGGTTCAGACTGGTTATTAGGAAGAAATTCTACACAGAGAGAGCGATTGCCCCTTGGAATGTGCTGCCCAGGGAGGTGGTGGAGTCACCATCATTGGAGGTGTTTAGGAGGAGACTTGATAGGGTGCTTGGTTGCATGGTTTAGTTGATTAGGTGGTGTTGGATGATGGGTTGGATGTGATGATCTTGAAGGTCTCTTCTGGTCTATCCTGTCCCTGTCCCTGTCCTGTGTCCTACAGCAAAGAAGCCAAAGGAGTGAGAGATTGTTTACCAAACTAATTCTTACTGTAGATATCTCTTTAATGGGATTGTTTAGAACTATCATAATTTAACTTTTTGCACCCAATGGTGATTTATTTACATTTTACTGCTTTCTGTTTCAGATCTGTGGAAAATTTTAAAGGTACAGCCTAAAACTACCACAGGTGTTTGTAGGTATCACTGCTACAGAATTTATAGCTGATGGAGGATTGTTCCATTGAAGACAGACTGGAGTAGAATTGCTTGTGTCTTTGCTTGAATGTTGAACATAATCTTTTTGTTACTGATTTTAATTTCTGTAATGAAAGATTTAGGCTTTAAAGTGTCCAATCCTTGTTTTTTTCCCCTATTCTGTTTATAGGCAATTAGAAGTTTCCAGGTTTCCTTACACATCTTTCCAATGAACCCTGAAGTATGGAAAGAAGACCTTTCATGGGCAAGAAAACTACATGAACAGCAGAAGGCAACAAAGGCTGAGGCAGTGCAACCGCTGGCAAAAGAAAAAGAACTTGCAGAAGATTCAATCCCAGAATATGATTTTGAAAGCGATGAAATTGTGGCAGTCTGTGCTGCCATCGCAGAGAAGGAGAAAGCTCTGTCAGCAGCTAAAACAGCAGTAATCGTGTCTGCTTCAGGCACAGTACAGACTGTTACTGAGAAGGAGAATTGTCCTACAGCTCCTGATGAAACCCTTTTCATCAGAGCTCGGTAGGACAGCCATTTTTAGGCTGTTACGGTGTTTTAAGAAATAGTGTTATTTATTGTGTGGGGCTTGCTTTACTTTGGGGTTTTTCTTTAAAGCAGTGGGAGAGCCTTCAGAAGTTAAAGAACTGAAGTTATTTTTCCTTTGTGAATTGAAAAAGCAGTGACCCGAGTTGTTCCGTCCGTATTTTTGGAGAAGAAAGCCAAGAGTTGCTTCTAAAAATCTTACAAACAAAAGTAATGTTAAAATGCTTTACTGCACTCTAACAGCAGCTTTCATCTTCATGTATTTCATAATTTTACAAGTTAATGTCTACATTTTCCCAGTAATTAATAAGCTTTTATTTAAGCTGTTAAAAAAGGGGATTTTAAAAAGAATCTATTTCAGCGTCTATTCATTAGCATTAAATTTCTTGTATATTCTAATGTGAACTCCTCTCTGTTATCAGAAGTATTTATTTTCATTGATTACTTTTTCTAATGGTAAGTTTGCTATGAAGCAGAGATGGATTATTACTTTGCTCATGTGTGTGTGATAGAGCGAGCATCTGTTTGGTAGTCACATGAAGTTATTTCAAAAGGAAATCATGTTGCTGAAGAAGCGTAGTGATTTTTTGCAAGAGAAGTTGTATCATAGAAAAATTACTTCTCAGATCATTCGTTCATCTGAGTAACTTTATTTAAGAGAACACTTACAGTCTTTGAAAAAAATTAATTATCCCTTTCAAAAGCTTAATTGTCATGTTGTGGTTTACTATGTTTTAATTAATTTCTGAAAGATTCTACCTGAATATACTTTTGTATATGTGCAAATTTTGAGATCTGTGCAGGAGCACACACACAAAATTTACACTTTTTAATGTATCTTGAGTATTCAAAACAATTATTAATTACAGTGGCTAAAAAATATTAAGAAACGTGAAACATCACCATGCTACATGCTTATTTACTCATCCCATTCAGAAACAGATCTAAAATGCTTACTGAATAGGCATTTCATTAAGAATTGGTTTGATAGACCATTTAGCATGTTTTAGCTGAATAATTTCTTACTCTTGTTTTTCCTGACAAATAATACAGTCTATTCAGCCATAAGGAAGAGTCAGCATGGGAAGGGTTTGGACAGACTTACTCAAGACAAGACATTGTTTGGCTAGGAAAGGAATGTGTTAAAAACTAAGGAATGTTTTGATTTTGAAGGAGCTTTGCTATAATCCAACATGATTTCTTTCTTTGCATTTCATACTTACACCATTGTTCTGTATTAGTCATACAGGAGGCACTGCCTCCCTCCTTTCAGAGGTAGATGTTACCACAGAATCTGTTCCCACTGAAATGATTCACAAAATTCTTACTGTCTTCAGCGCTGCTGGGTCAGACCTGTGGAGATGTGTGCATCTACGCCATCAGGCAGAATGGCCATTCAGAGTCCAGGGGTTGGTTGTTTCCATCCCTTGTACTAGATGTGTTCCGATTAGATCGGGTTATGAATTCTAGGTCTTGTCTGGACAGTAGTGTTTTGTAAAGCACTGTAGAACTGGTGAGTTCTCATAACCCTGTTCTTGTCAAACTGCAAAAAAATTCAAACCCTGACAATTTAAACATTGCTTTTTATAGAGCATGCCATGTTCTGCATGTATGGAAATGGAATTTTTTTGTATCTTTTCAAATAAAATACTGACTTCTCTGCTGCTTAGTGATGCTTGTTTGTTCTTTTGGTCATAATAAGAATAAGGGTTACCACTGACCTTTTAAAAATGTTACTCATCTAATCAGTTGACATCTGTCTCTAGTGAATATGTTGATGTATTACAGTATGAAGAAAAAAGACGCCTTGCAAAAAGTGTGCTCAGTGCTTTTGAACTTCTCAGGGGTATCCCAATAAGAGGAACTCAAAGAAGGAAGCTTTTCTTATGAAAAATAGGGTATCTGTGAAGCACAGTCCCACTTTGTCATCAGGAATTAGTTTTTATTGTCACTAGTGGCAGTGGCTGCAGTAGCTTGTGTTTGCTTTCCATGAGGCATATAGTAGAACACTGAAGTGTTTCAATGTCATTAAAGGGGAAACCTCAACAGTAGATAAGGTGGAATAATTTTCATTAAGTCTGCAATTAAACATTTAAATATTTTTTCCCCTTTGAATCTCTTTATATCCAGTGGAAAGAAATACATGGCCTCAGAGTACCATTCATATTATTTGTGTTAGATAGTATCTTAGAGAGTTGAATCAGCCTCCCAGGATGCCTAATTACTTCCATTGACTACAAGTGAAGCAAAAGATAACTGACTGACAATTAGCATCAAATACTGATACATGGCAGATGAATTCCACAGACGGAGATAAGTTTTTTAGAGATACTTAAGATTAGTCTAACAATACTAGAGGGTAAAAAAAGTATGTCTCAGATAACAATGGCTCTAATTTGATAATACCCCAATTGATCATAAAATCACAGAATGGCTTAGGTTGGAAGGGAGCTCAGAGATCATCTACTCCAACTCCCTGCCACAGGCAGACTTGGTTGTTCAAGGCCCCATCCAGTCTGGTCTTAAATACCTCCAGGGAGGGGGCATCCACAACCACTCTGGGCAACCTATTCCAGTGTCTTACCACTCTTGTTCTGAAAAACTAAGATCCAGTCTAAACCTCCTCACCCTCAGCTTAAAACCTGATTTCATTCATTTGCTTCTACAGGCTAGGGTCAGAGTGGCTGGAGAGCGGCCAGGCAGAGAGGGACCTGGAGGTGCTGGTTGATGGTAGGATGAACATGAGCCTGCAGTGTGCCCAGGCAGCCAAGAGGGCCAATGGCATCCTGGCCTGCATCAGGAACAGTGTGGCCAGCAGGAGCAGGGAGGTCATTCTGCCCCTGTACACTGCACTGGTTAGGCCACACCTCGAGTACTGTGTCCAGTTCTGGGCCCCTCAGGTTAGGAAGGATGTTGACTTGCTGGAGCGTGTCCAGAGAAGGGCAACAAAGTTGGTGAGGGGCTTGAAACACAAGCCCTATGAGGAGAGGCAGAGGGAGCTGGGGCTGCTTAGCCTGGAGAAGAGGAGACTCAGGGGTGACCTTACTGCTGTCTACAACTACCTGAAGGGGGGTTGTAGACAGGCAGAGGTTGGTCTCTTCTCCCAGGCAACCAGCACCAGAACAAGAGGACACAGTCTCAGGCTGCGCCAGGGGAGGTTCAGGCTGGAGGTTAGGAGGAAGTTTTACACGGAGAGAGTGATTGCCCATTGCAATGGGTTGCCCGGGGAGGTGGTGGAGTTGCCATTGCTGGAGGTGTTTAGGAGGAGACTTGATAGGGTGCTTGGTTGCATGGTTTAGCTGGTTGGGTGGTGTTGGATGATAGGTTGGACGCGATGATCTTGAAGGTCTCTTCCAACCTAGTCCTATTCTATTCTATTCTATTCTATTCTATTCTATTCTATTCTATTCTATTCTATTCTATTCTATTCTATTCTATTCTATTCTATTCTATTCTATTCTATTCTATTCTATGTTGGTCTGGCTAAAAGTTAATGCTGGGGGGGAAACTTCAACCCACCACAGCCCATGTCCTGTCACTAGGTGTGCTTTGAAAAAGTCCCTCTCTAGATTCCCATCAGGATCCCCTGTAGATTCCCTTCAGGTACTGGTAGGCAGCTATAAGGTCCCCCTGGAGTCCTCTCTGAACAACCCCAGCTGCCTCAGCATGTCCTCATAGCAGAGATGCACTTCAGTCATTCTTGTGCCCCTCGCTCCTCTGGACTTGTTGTAACAGTTCTATGTGCTTATGCTTTGATTTAGATTACATTTTGAAAGTTATGGAAGAGAACAAAGCAAATGTATCATTTTCCTCTAATTCTTTAGTTTCTGAAAGTTGTCAGAATATCTGTTGGTGTTGAGGATCAAAATTAGAGAGGTATCATTGGAAAGTTACTTAGCCATACAAGGTAAGTGCCCCCAAACCTAAGAACCAAGGAGGAGTTAAGAACTAGTGTAGAGGGCAAATGCTCTCTGCATTAATTTTGAGGCCATACAATATCTATAAAACTATACAATAGCTATGAAAGCTACAAGCTGTAAACATAGTTAGGACTGGGACACATGAAAACAGAAGCCTGTAGGCTTGGTTTATTGGCAGGTTACAGTCAATGTGTATTTATTGCAGGTCAGCATCATGTTAATGTTATGTTCTTGAAAATATTTGAGTCCTTGCCCTGTATTTCCAGAGAGAGGGCTAGTTTAGAAGCAGGAGCAGCTTATAAGCATGGATAATTGCTGGATCTTGACAGATATGCTAGGCTGGTATTGACGGTTGATTTTCTAAGAGGTACAACTCTAAGAGATCTGAGGATAAATTATGAAGGGGAAAGATTAAAGGTGTGGAATGACTTTACTATTTGGGTTCTGAAGGCAGATGATTTAGACCTCAGTTGATTTCCAGGTGCATAAACTTGGCAAGTCGAGGCCTAGCAGGAGAGTTATATAGTAGCCCTCACAGTAGATGTACTTTAAGTAGAAAAGATGTGTAGCAGTATCTAGGAGCAAGAACTAAAAACTTTCTAGAAAAGTTTCTTGGTTAGGATGGTGTAATTTGAATATAGTGGATTACATTGATTTTGTTAGTGCTTTGGCATTGAACCTATAGCACAAATTTGGGTTAGGCAGCATTAAGCATTACAGACAGCAGAGATGTATGAGTTTGATTTAAAACAGGATCCTGCCCACCAGTGTGGTCTGAGCCCTCTGTCAGTATATCCTGTAAAACCTGGGCTTGATTGCAATGATAACTTCAATTTGAATCTCTGATAAATAATAAACGTACAAATGTTCAAAAAAACTCTCAGTGCCTTACAGATACTGTCATCCTGCCTGTGCATATCCTCCAAGGTGTGGAGGGGACAGGGGCTTAAACTGAGTTAGGGCTTGGATTTAGAACCTGATACAGAGGTGGGAGGTCTAGGAGTACTTCTAGATGGAAAGGGCCCTGTCAGACAGTGGTATGGGACATGTGGGCAGGACATACTATTGGAAGTGAGGAAGTGGATCTGCCAGCCAAAGGACTAGTGGGATGAAGTCAGGAAGATAGAATTTTGGTATGGCAAATTAGTGCAGTTTCTGTGGACACAAGAGGACTCTGGGTACGGTGGATGCAGAAGACACTTTCCATATACATTTCTGGGGACCAGGACTGTAAGGGAGCTATTATATTAGAGTGCATGGAGGACAGCTGCTTACCCCACGTGCTGCGTGAGCCTACCAGGGGTGAGGCTATGCTTGACCTCCTCTTCACCAATAGGGAAGGGCTGGTGGGTGATGTGGTGGTCGGAGGGTGTTTGGGGGCCAGTGACCATGAGATAATTGAATTTTCAGTATTCAGTCAAGCTAAGAGGGGCAGCAAGAAGACCTCCACTCTGGACTTCCGGCGGGTGGACTTCAGGTTACTCAAGGAACTAACTCAGAAGGTTCCTTGGGAAACAGCCCTTAAAAACAAAGGGGTCCAGGAGAGCTGGGCCTATTTAAAGAAAGAATGTAGAAGGCACAGGAACAGGCTGTGCCAATGTGCCAGAAGATGAGCCACCAGGGCAGATGGCCAGCCTGGATGGGTAATGAACTTCTAAAGGAACTAAGGGAAAAAAAGAGGGTGTATCATCTTTGGAAGAAAGGTGAGGCAACCCATGAAAAGTTTAAGGATGTTGCTAGGTCTTGTAGGAAGAAAATTAGGGTGGCAAAAGCACATTTGGAGCTTAGACTGGCCTCTACTGTGAAGGACAACAAAAAGTCCTTCTATAAATACATTAATAGCAAGAGGAAGGGCAAGGACAACCTCCACTCCTTGGTTGACATGGAGGGAAATGTTGCATCAAGAGATGAGGAAAAGGCAGAGATACTTAACACCTTCTTTGCCTCAATTTTTACTAGAAGGACTGAACGTCTTCCAGACAGCTGGCCTGCCGAGCTGGCAGAAGGAGCCAGGGAGCTGCATAGTTTTCTTCTGTTCCAGAATGGGGCAGTTGGTGACCTGCTCAGCCTCTTGGATCCCCACAAGTCCATGGGACCAGATGGGTTCCATCTTAGGGTACTGAGAGAGCTGGCAGATGAGCTGGCCAAGCTGCTCTCCATCATTTTTCAGGAGTCCTGGCTCACTGGAGAGGTCCCAGAGGACTGGAAGCTGGCCAACGTGGTGCCCATCCACAAGAAGGGCCAGTTGGATGAGCCAGGGAATTATAGGCCTGTCAGCCTGATCTCAGTGCCAGGCAAGATTATGGAACAGGTCATCCTGAGTGCAATCACACAGCACTTACAGGATGGCCAAGGGATCAGGCCTAGCCAGCATGGATTTTGGAAGGTTAGGTCCTGCTTGACCAACCTGATCTCCTTCTATGATCAGGTGACCCGCCTGGTAGATGTGGGGAGGCCTGTTGATGTAGTCTACCTGAACAGATGGGCAAAGTCCAATGGGATGTCATTCAACAAGTTCAAGTGCTGGGTGCTGCACTTTGGCTATGGCAACCCCATGCAGAGCTACAGGCTGGGGTCGGAATGGCTGGAGAGCTCCCAAACAGAGAGAGACCTGGGGGTGCTGATTGACAGCCGCCTGAATATGAGCCAGCAGTGTGCCCAGGTGGCCAGGAGGGCCAATGGCATCCTGGCCTGCATCAGGAACAGTGTGGCCAGCAGGAGCAGGGAGGTCATTGTGCCCCTGTACTCTGCATTGGTTAGGCTGCACCTTGAGTACTGTGTCCAGTTCTGGGCCCCTCAGTTTAAGAACGACATTGAGACACTTGAACGTGTCCAGAGAAGGGCAACAAGGCTGGTGAGAGGCCTTGAGCACAAGCCCTATGAGGAGAGGCTGAGGGAGCTGGGATTGTTTAGCTTGGAGAGGAGGAGGCTCAGGGGTGACCTCATTGCCCTCTAAAACTACCTGAAAGGTGGTTGTAGCCGGGAAGGGGTTGGTCTCTTCTCCCAGGCAACCAGCACCAGAACAAGGGGACACAGTCTCAAGCTGCACCAGGGGAGGTTTAGACTCAAGGTGAGGAGGAAATTCTTCACCGAGCGAGTTGTTCGTCATTGGAATGTGCTGCCCAGGGAGGTGGTGGAGTTGCTGTCCCTGGAGGCATTCAAGAGAAGATTGGATGTGGCACTTGGTGCCATGGTCTAGTCATGGGGTCTGTGTTGATAGGTTGGACTCGATGATCCTCGAGGTGCTTTCCAACCTAAGTTATACTGTGATACTGTGACACTTCAGCAAGGCCTTTGACACCATCCCCCTTCGCAAGCGCCTGGCCAAGCTGTCAGCCCATGGCTTGGACAGCAGCACTCTGAGCTGGGTTAGGAACTGTCTGGAGGGCCGAGCCCAGAGAGTGGTGGTGAATGGTGCCACATCCAGCTGGCGGCCAGTCAGTAGTGGAATCCCTCAGGGATCAGTGCTGGGCCCTGTGCTCTTTAACATCTTTATTGATGATCTGGATGAGGGCATTGAGTCCATCATCAGTAAATTTGCTGACAACACCAAGCTGGGGGCAGGAGTTGATCTGCTGGAGGGTAGGAGAGGCTCTGCAGAGGGACCTTGACAGGCTGGACAGATGGGCGGAGTCCAACGGCATGAGATTTAACACATCCAAGTGCCGGGTTCTGCACATTGGCCATAACAACCCCATGCAGAGCTACAGGCTGGGGTCAGAGTGGCTGGAGAGCAGCCAGGCAGAGAGGGACCTGGAGGTGCTAGTCGATGGTAGGCTGAACATGAGCCTGCAGTGTGCCCAGGTGGCCAGGAGGGCCAATGGCATCCTGGCCTGCATCAAGAACAGTGTGGCCAGCAGGAGCAGGGAGGTCATTCTGCCCCTGTACACTACACTGGTTAGGCCACACCTCGAGTACTGTGTCCAGTTCTGGGCCCCTCAGGTTAGGAAGGATGTTGACTTGCTGGAGCATGTCCAAAGAAGGGCAACAAGGTTGGTGAGGGGTTTGGAACACAAGCCCTATGAGGAGAGGCTGAGGGAGCTGGGGTTGCTTAGCCTGGAGGAGACTCAGGGGTGACCTTATCACTCTCTACAGCTACCTGAAGGGAGGTTGTAGATAGGCAGAGGTTGGTCTCTTGTCCCAGGCAACCAGCACCAGGACAAGAGGACACAGTCTCAGGCTGCACCAGGGGAGGTTTAGGCTGGAGGTCAGAAGGAAGTTTTACACAGAGAGAGTGATTGCCCATTGCAATGGGCTGCCCGGGGCGGTGGTGGAGTCACCATCACTGGAGGTTTTCAGGAGGAGACTTGACAGGGTGCTTGGTTGCATGGTTTAGTTAGTTGGGTGGTGTTGGATGATAGGTTGGACGCGATGATCTTGAAGGTCTCTTCCAACCTGGTTAATTCTATTCTATTCTATTCTATTCTATTCTATGCTATTCTATTCTATTCTATTCTATTCTATTCTATTCTATTCTATATAGAATCATAGATTTGTGTAACAGTTTGGGTTTGAAGGGACTTCTGATGGTCACCTAGTCCAACCCCCTCTACAATAAGTAGGGACATTATCAATTAGACCAGGTTGCCCACAGCCCTGTTGGGCCTCACCTTGAATATCTCCAGGAATGGGGTCTCAACCACCTCCCTGGGCAACCACCTTTATGGTAAAGAACTTGTTCGAATCTGTCTACCCTTCTTTAGTTTGCAGCCATTGTCCCTCATCCTATCACCACAGGCCTTTGTAAACAGTCTCTCTCCATATTTCTTGTGGGCTCCCTTCAGATACTGGAAGGTCACTATTGGGTCTCCCTGGAGCCTTCTCTTCTCCAGGATGAGCAACCCCTGCTCTCTTAGCCTGTCTTCATAGCAGAGGTGCTCCAGCTCCCCAGTCATCTTTGTGGCCCTCCTTTGCACCTGCTCCATCAACTCTCTGTCTTTCCTGTATTGAGGGCTGCAGACATGGACACAGTACTCCAGGTGAGGTCTTACCAGAGTAAAGTGGCAGAATCAGCTCACTTGGTCTGCTGGTCACGCTTCTTTTGCTGCAGCCCAGCATGCAATTTGCCTTCTGGGCTGCAAACACACTGACTGCTTAGGTCCAGCTTCTCATCCATCAGCACCCTCACATCCTTTTCTGCAGGAAGGGGAGCCCTATCATATGTATGGAACCTACTCATAATGCCCAACTGGAAAATAACATTTTAACATCCACGTGGCATATTAATCTTTACAAATTTGTAGTTTTACAAGTCTTGTGACTTGTTATTTTCAGGGTGGCTGAGGAAGTTAATTCAGTAACATTTGTGGTGAGCATGAAGAAGGGCACCAAAACTGAATGAGACTGTCAGGCAGGTGAGAGAGTGTGATAGTCTATCACCCTCAAACAAGGCACACCCTTTCAGCCAGGCTACTGAACGCTGGTCTGTGTTACAATGCAGGAAAGGGGCTCCCTTTTTATCTTTGTATACTGCCATTTTTTGTGGTAGGCAAATCCAGTACTACTTGGGAGATTTTGTAATCTGTGGACTGGTTGGGAATCTTTGAGTTCACTACAGAGGCAGTTCTGTCAGTGTTGTGTGCTACGAGTCCTGTCCACTACAGATACACCAGTAATGCTGTGGGCAGGAGGAACACTTCACGCTTACGGTACGTTTGCTAAGGAAAGCTAGGTGGTCATCCACTTAAGTGGGTCTATTCTTGCTTAATGCTTTACCAGGTCACATGTATTTCTCATCAGTAATGATAAGAAGTAATGATAACATAATAAAATAACACATACAATTAAAATCTTAAGCCCTTATTTCAATACTTATTACACATTGTTGATACTGATTCTGTCCCTGTCATTGCATATAAGATGAACAACATCGGTGAGCTGCTTTGGGCCAGCTGTGAACATGTGGTCCAGTGTTGCAACAGATGGTGCATCTGCAGGTTCCACCTTCCTGCTCTGTATTCTGTTTGTTGGTCTCTAGTAGGCAACAGATTATAGCTAAGTAGTTTAATTGCAAAGAACTCAGGCAGATCATCGGTAGCTGAAGTGGGAACTTGAGTAATACTATTCTCGAGTTTTAAGTGGCGGAAAATTGGCTTGCGTAGAGATTAACTTTTCTTTCTACATGTGTCAAAGCAAGTAAGTTCAACAGCTCCCATGTTAAAGAAAAATGTCTTTGATTTTTGTTTATTTGCATGAAGAATTTTCATAGCTCTGTGTCAGTGCTCTTGAGGAAAATTTTGAAGATGGCTGCCTCTTGCTGATGGTGACTGTGCTGTGGTGTTTTGGAAACTTACTGGACAAAGTATGTTTTGACAGTAGCTAAGTGCAGAGTGTTCCAAGATATTAGGCTTCTTAAGGTGAGGAGTTGGCACTGAATGGCAGACTCATATAAACATCTGAGATCAAGCAGAACATTTCCATTTAATTGTGATCCCCAAAATTACTTTGGTCAGTACAACTGCTTAAACATATCAACATAAGGCTCAAGATTTTCATTACAATAAAGCATTCACATGAAAACACTTTAGGTAGCATAACATGCTTAGTATTTGACAAAACATTCTTTGAATATCTGTACATAATTATTTTGACAAAGAGTGTTTCTGGAACAAGATCTAACCCTTACACCATAAAACACAAAATTCCTTTTTGTCAGTGGTTAACAGCTTTTTTTGTGTGATGTATTTGCCATTAAAACTCTAGGAACAAATGATTCTCAGTGGCTTCAAGACCAGGATATGGTTTTATATAACATATAATTTTCAAGGAAGATTCTGCTCCTATGGTTTTGTACATTTATTTAGTGGAGCATCAGATTACACAGCCATAAAGTTCTATTTATTATTTAAAGTAAAATGATAAATGTTAGGAAAAAAATATCTTTATTACATCAGTGATGCTTTAACTAAAGTGAATATTAAGACTATTAACCAGGGGCTGACAGGTTTAGGCCCGGATACTGAAAGCACTTCTATACATCCTTGACTTTACATGCATGGAGTCTCCCTTGCAGTAGAGGGACTGCTCTGATGGGCGATGTTAATTGTGTGCTTAAGTGTGCAGACTGTGGGCCAAAGTACTCAGAGAGGCACAGATGTGCTATACAGAGAAACATTCCCAGCACATAAAAAAAGAATCTGGCTTTTTAGTATGTACATATAATGAAAAGGAATATTACTAACTGAAAGGATGTGTTTTTCTCTCTTAATAGCGCACATATTCCCATTTCACTCAGAAAGTGCTTATGTATTCTCAGCTAGAGAATTACCTTACCAGCTGTGATTCTAGCATGTACAACAAATCTAAACCAAGAATGTCTTATCAGCAGGAAATACTGGGAGAAGAGGAGGCTGGCAATCATTTCTATATACCTTGTATTAATGAAAAACCTTCTCATAGAGAAGAATACACTTTTAAATATTTTCCATTCTGATATATATATATATATATATATATATACAATGGTAAAAATTCACATTTTCATACTTTAGTGAGACACTTTAAAATCCTACTCCAGGCAGCTCTCAGAATAGCTGTATCCAGTTCCTAGCAGCTGCCTCACATTCAGCTCTAGTACTAGAAGCTTAAACTTAAGATAGTTGAGCAGCCATGGGGAGAGAAAACACAGTTCTACCAGATTTGGAAAGGGAAAGCAAGCATGAACAAATAAAGTGATGGGTCTTTCTATTCCCAAAGGCCTAATACCTCTTCTGTGTCCCAAAACAAGACAAGGCAGTTCATGTTTCCAGTCCCGTTAGACCTGCCTTCTAGCACTTCTGATGACAGGGCCCAAGTGCAGTATTGGTTCCACACAGTCCTCAGTAGTCTAAAAGAAATGGATCCATCACATGGCAAGAGAAAAGTAGCCCTTTGGAGCACAGCTGAATCCCTCACCTCTCCAACAGGCAGTACACCTATCTATTGCACCAGTTTTTCCAATGTGTCAGGAAGTATCCCCAGGGTTGATGCCTTTCACGGCTATCTATATACACTTTTCAGATAAATTCAGTGTCTCTGTGGGAAAGGTGACCTGGAGGGGGCTGCCCTTGGATGTGGAGCTGGCCCCATCACCAGACCTGATTTCATTCACCAGGAAAACACTCTCTGAGTCCTGTCCCTGTGAAGAGTCTGAAGTCTCTGAGCTACGCAGTGTCCTTACTGATGTGGTGTCAGACTGAACCACGCTGGCACTGGGGCCTGGAAGCAGCACACGACCCCCAACACTGCTTTCACTTAACTCTGGAGGATAGAGCAGCGTTTGCGAGGTGCTGCTGATCTCCCTTAGCTCACGGGAGATGAAGGAGGGTGACTGACTTGACATGCCGGAGGAGGTCCTGCGACCATCCACACAGTTGAAATTGCCCCCTGAGTGCTGCCTCCGAGCCCCTCCAATGCGGCAGAAGAGGCATTTGATCTTCTCAATGGCTTTGCTGAGTACAGTCTTGCGGAGGAGGATGTAGACCCATGGGTCTAAAATAGGGTTTACCGAGGCAATACGGATGGCTTGCAGATCAGGGTTTTGCTTCACATCCTTCACTGATTCTGGCTGGTACAGCTGGTTCACAAAGACACGGACCTACCCAAGGAGATAAGGGAAGAAAAAGACACAAGTATACAATTACATCATGAAATCAAAGCTCACATTTCATAGCAGAGATCTAGGTTTGGTGCTGCAAGCTACAAGGGAAGAGGCTGGCAAAACCAGGCATCTCAGATTGGCAGCTGTGAGTCTATTTGTGGAAACAGACAAAAAAAACCCAGATAAACTCATTTACTGTAAACTTGCCCTGTTAGAGGTAGGAAAGTTTGGTTTTTTTCTTTCCTCATTCCCCTCTTAACTAATCCTTGAACATCCAATTTTTGGCTGATATTTTTTAAAATTCCTTTTCCCTGGTAGAACTCAGCAGCAAGGATCCTGCTTCCTTGGCATACCTCAAGTCTTATGGTGCCTGCAAAGAGGTACTTGACTGAGAAAATTGGACAATCAGTTCCTCTAGCAAAGGTCAATTGTTTGTTTGGAAACAAACTGTAAATCAGATTATAATCCCAGTACAGTAGACTCTATAAACAAGTCCAAAGATGTTGATTCCCATATTTAGAAATGCATTTTGTTGGCACATATCCTTTCTGAAACTGTTTGTATACCCTCAACTGCTTTCTTGCTGCAGCATGATTTGCAAAAAAAGCAATGAATTTAAAACAAAAACAACAACAACAAAAAAAGAAAGGTCTAGATAATGAGATAATGATTCCAGCACTGGACTAGAGTGTTCTCCTCCTACATGAGACAGCATTGTGGTTCTACTTAAAAAAGCACAAAAATATTAAAGAGGCCAAGAATTTAAGATGTTGAAGGTGCTGCATGAGATGACTTTAATTGGAAATATCAAGCTTATCATGCACAAAATTTAAGCCTAAAGGATCTACATAGAAATGTCATCTTCTTTTGAATCTAAGTGAAAAAAACAACCTAGTCCCTCCCTCTCTGGTTTAGAAGCTACTTTTGTAAATGCTAGTAAGTTGTTATCTTCTTCTCTGTTAGTAAGTTGTTGTCTCCTCAGACTTTCAAAACCCACCTGGATATATTCCTGTGCAGACTACCCTAGGTGCTCATGCTTTTGGCAGGGGGGTTGGAGTCCATGATCTCTGGAGGTCCCTTCCACCCACTAACATTCTGTGATTGTGTGATCTTGCCAGTGTCACTAAGGAGGATGGCATTGCAGGAGTTATGTTTATCAGTCTCAAATGGCTGTTCTCCATTTTGAGATGACCCATGCAGTGTCCAGTTATAGGAAGGCCTATGAAAGCCACTGAAGGGAACTGATAATGGAACATGGTGTTTTCTTTGGATTCCTTGAGGTAAGTCAACATAAATCTTCATTATCTTCTCATCTGAGAGAGTAAAAATCTAGCAAAATTATGAGTTTTATAAAACCATGTTCTTAACTTCTTGAAATAAGTAAGTTCTTGCCTAGCTAGGAGGTTGCAGACAAGCATTAAAATAAATGAGCCAGACTAGAGCAACCCTTTTATTAGAAGTTCTGCATGCAAAGCCATCAAGGTCTGGTAAAAAAAATTCACAATTATATTTGGAGAAATTTTCCTGCAGTAGGGCAGTGTGGTGGCATTTGGCTTGTCAGCATTCAGAGTCTGAATGTGTTCCAAAGCTGTCAGTGATGTATGTTTGAACTAACGCAGTCCTCTTCCTAAATCCTTTGCATAGAGTCTCTCTCAAATTCACTGTCAAATCGATGATTTCCTGTATTTTTTTCAGTACTTTTCTCCAGGTTTATGAGTAACTTGCCCACAGAATTCAAATCTTGCATTTAGGCAGCAATGTAATGAGCCAAGTTTTATTCTCAGTTACTTTCCTAATGATTTCTAACACTGCTGATGTGGTTTTGGAAACTAATTTATTGACTTCATTTTTCTGTTAACCCAAATATACAACTAAAGTACTATTAAGAGTGTTCCTATGAATATTGCACTTATTTTTATGCAGTTTTCTTTTCTTAAGCTTTTCTTGTTTAACATTTTTTCCACTATTACTTTGTATTTGCCTTCTGTACGATGTCCTCATGTATCGCTGCCTGAGAGAAGACCAGTGATCCCAGTGGCCAGAATTTCTAAACTCCTGCATCTTGGCTGATAGTCACTGACGAGCCCTTAGGAACACTTCAATTAAAACCTCCCGCCGCTTCTTGGCCGCAACGCTGGCTCGGGACGCCGCTAGGAGGCGCGGGCGTCTCGCCCTAGCTGCGTCGCGCGCCGAGGGATGGGAATATCAGCCGGCCGCTCTGCAAGCTCGGGGGAAGCCCACAGGCTGCCGGCGAGGGCCGGCTGGGGCTCTCGGCAAGTACTGGGGGGATTCACAGGCGAAGAGGACATCTATGGCTCAAATGATTGCCCCCATGCTAGTAAAGCCGCTAGGAGCGACACCGGCACTGAACCCGCAGCGCGGCAGTTGGAATTCAGGAACTTGGGAGACTGACGCGACATTATCTTGCGTTGGCTAAACCCTCTTGACCACTTGTTTGACATTTTTTTTCCCCCTCCAAAATTATACAGGGTCAAAAGTATAAATATACAAAGGTCAAAATTCAGCAGGGCATTTAACTTGCGCCATAACGTTTCTTTCCAAGTGCCCCTTTTCTTTTTCTGTACCGAGATTTCTTTACGCAGGGAGAAGGGCTGCAAGAGCTGGTCATTGTGTTTGACAAGTTGATCATTGGACAGGTACCAGCACTGAGAGCCAAGAGTTCAAAGGATGGTCTTGAGGGAGTGGAGGCCGTGCACCAGCTCATACAACCAAATGTCATTACCGGGAAGATTAGAGGTGTGACAGGTGTATTTGCTGATAAATTCACCCAGATTACAGAACTAGAAGGCACACATTGAAGAGAGCTGAAGAAGTACACAGTCCACCTTGGAAGACATGACTTCTATTTTTTTTTTTTCCCAACTTGGAGCTATATAGTTACACACCAGTGATTTAATAGTGGGATTGTTCTTCTGATAAGCAACAGGTGAAGTTTCACCTTTCTCTAACTGGCAGACTTCATATAAAGAAAACAAGGCCTTTAAATCTGACTCCATGGTTGCAAAGGACAGCCACTAATGGCACAGTGCAGTTTGCTTTAGATTGTTTCTGTATGCTTTATTTTCTTTTGGTAGATGTCTGGCACATAAAATTTGTAACATATACCTATTTAATGAAACCTTTGCACTGTACAAAACTGTTTTTACTTCCCAGAAAGGTATTTTATTAGAAGCCCTCCAGAATATCAAACACATTTATCAATTCAATCCTATTGCTGAGATTACATCTGAATTACAGTCAGGTTAAAGTTGAATGCCAATTTTATCACTTATTTTCATTATGCTGAGACAGCATTTACCAATCTATCCTCTATAAGAACAGCAAGAGATGTACCCTGGTTTAGGCTACAGGTCTTCTGCTGGAGGAGGTAACCTGGTGAAGGATACTGCCTCACATCTTCTAAGTAAGTGTCAAGTGGAATCCACTACTAAGCTAACTAGATGCTTGATTTTGTGCATCCTGAAATCCCAAATAAAGAAAGCAGCAAACTAGAACAATTCAAAATTCAGAAGGAGTTTTGTATTTTACCTTTGTAGCTGTAAATTCAGGCAAATTCTCTTTAAAGCACTATCAGTTTGTTTGCAATTGTGTTAAGAAGCACACAGCTCCAAGGTATGTTGAACTTACGCTCATAATAGGTACTTGTAGGATAGAGTCGTTGTGCTGTTTGCTGCTTTTCCTTTTACTAACTACAGAGGCAAAACATGATTTCTAATCCTATGCAATACTATAAAATGACTTGTATAATTACAGTCACATTGGTAATTGTCTTAACTTCCACCTGCCCTCAAAATCTCCCCACATACTAGGGTAAACTTAAAAAAATGTGTATTAGCAAGCAGGAACAAGCTTTTCAGCTTTACAAGCCAATAACCTTTGCCTTTCAAGGGCTTGGTATCTGTTCGGTGTCTACTCCATTATTCAGAAATCATGTCCACCACCTTGCTGTTGGCTGCAGACAGCTGCTGATACTTAAAAAGTCAAAACCAACCAAGCCTAATGAAAATTCAGACTTTAAAATCAATTAAACAGTTAGAAACACCTGATTATTTCATGTGATCAACCAGATGGACACCCTGAAACACATTTTTTTTTCCACTCCACTGTAATTTAACAAAAATGCTCAGGATCAGAGAAAGATTATGCAGTTAAAACTCTTGAGTATCGCACAGACTGCTGGAGCAAATTCCAGACTTTGAGTAGTGTATGCCTATTTACGCTTGAGTTTGTTGAGTTTTTTTACAGACCAGAAAATAGTTTATACTCTGTTATTGATAAATTCCTCCTAGCATAACTTATTCCCTAATTGTAACTCTATTCAATTCTATTTTCTAAACACATGCAGTATTTTAAAAGATGAGATAACCAGTGTGGAGTGCAGCCAAGAGTCAGCACACAAATCATGTATTTTCCTTATTTAATTTTTAAGCTATTGTCAGATTCTTCTTCATGTCTTTCACATCACTTTTTGCACACTGAGAACACATCAGGTTATATCAGACGTTTACTATAGAATAGAATAGAACAGATAGAATAGAATAGACCAGAATAGAATAGACCAGACCAGGTTGGAAGACACCATAAGATCATCGCATCCAACCTATCATCCAACACCACCTAATCAACTGAACTATGCAACCAAGCACCCTAAGTCTCCTCCTAAACACCTCCAATGGCGATGACTCCACCACCTCCCCGGGCAGCCCATTCCAATGTGTTTTTCCTTCAACTTTTCTTTCCTTGATAAATTTGATCAGCTTTCACTTGCAAGTGCATTCAGTGTCTTACACAATAACCCACAATTTTTCTACAGCACTTGTTGTCACTGTAAAATTTTGCCAATCTTATTAATGAATCATTAAGACACTAAACAACCTTATTTGTATACTGAGTGCTGGAACATCCCATTATTAAAAACTGCTCTCTGTGACTCAGCTTGCTGTTCTTTAACCACTTGTTAAATCAAAACAAGCCTTTTCTTATTACTTCAGGGATATATAATATTTTAAGACAACAATTTTTTGTCAAACCCTAATAAATGTAGCCTGCAGGACTGCCTCTGCCTGCTATTTTATTATGTTGTGAAAGTGTTTGCTCTAAAATGGTTTATGTCTCTCTTTCAGAAGTTGCTTTACTTTAAGTAATGGTTTATTCAGTTGAAATAATCAGTAGGAAGTCAGTTCATCAGAAAACTAAGTCATAAAGTACCCTTTGAGCTTACTTTGTGTATCTGAATCATGCTGCTAGCACTACCTTACCACTTGGATGTTCTCGATGACTGCCGGGCTGTCCTGTTATAGATGAGCCTCTACCTCAGTGAGGTCTTCCTAAAACTCCTGAGTCATGAAAATCTACATCTATATTAGCAGACTATCTCTGCTAGTGCCTCTTTCTAGGGATTTATAGCACAAGGGCATCACTGCTCTGAGTGTGTCTCTTAATTCTTAACCTCATTCTATGTGCAACCGAAGGGATTAATACAGTAGCATACATTTGCAGTACATCATGGCACAAAAAAGCACATACGGATATAGCTCATTCCCACAGGAGAAGGCAAATGAGTTATAAAAGCTGCTTTACAATGAAGAAGTGGAGAGTTTAATGATGCACAGACATGTGGTTGCTGTTTTTTTTAAGAAAACTTTTTTCCTTAGTCATCCACCTAAATGAAATGACATTTCTTTTACCTCAAATGTATTGCTTTAAAAGGGGAACACTAACTTATGTGAACAATGCCAAGGCTATACTGTCCCTTTATAAGCAGTGAAATAAAGGTCTGTGAAAGCTACACAACTTCATCACCTTCACATAACTTCTGTCATGCACAAGTTTTTCACTAGCTGCTATTTAAATAATAAACCCTTTGCTTCACCCAGCTTTATTAACCTTTAACGTTCAACAACCCTTTCTGCTAACCCTTCTCTCTTGATTTTTAATATTCTGTAAAAGGCCACCTAGGTCCAAATGGCTATGAAAAAATTAATGTTATATTCATACTTCTCAGCTGTACCCTAACTGTATCACCACAGGACATGGTTTGGATTTTTTATGAAATTGCTCAAGTCCATCAGCTGATACGCTGTATCACATTACAGCCCTGTATTTAATTCCCAGAACATATTATCTTCATTTACCAGCATCTCTTTTGAAAACACAGTATTGTTCTTTTGTGAAGTAGCTGTTTTAATACTAGATTAATCAGCTTAAGTACTGTCAACCCACAAAACTGTCAAGGTTTTGCCCACTCCATCACCTGATGCCTCCCAGTGCAGCAAGTCATCTTACCACTGCAGTTTCTGGAGCTGGACTGCAAAGCAAATTGTGCAGAGGTCCCACATCTAATGCATGTGCACCTCCCAGAGCCACCGTGCATACAGCTCAGCACCTCTCAACTTCCTTCAGAAGTCATGCAATAAATGCACGACACTGTGCTTGATCATGCCACGATAGAACCAAGTGATAAACACCGAAGGACAGGAGACAGGCTTCAACAACAGCTAGGACGCTGGTGCTCCAGCACAGCTACACTTCACCAGTTCCTGTTTATGTCAGTAATGTGGCAAAACTGGCCAGACCTTAGTATTATAGCTCCTCTGAAGCAGGGTGATGAATCTGCTGATCTCTGGAGCCCTGTTCACATGTACTTCTTTAAACTCCCTGTCCATGTTTTGCATCCCAGCTGGCCACCTGTATTTCACACTCGACAGAGGGATCGCCTTACTGACAGTAAACTCCCTTAAACCAATCCTTCCCCAAACACTTTCTGACAACCACTGCTTGGCTGTGTCTTAGAAGATGGCGTGTAAAGCAAGCCAGGTATTTGTTTAATGTCTCTGAGCCAGAGGAGAGAAGTTTGCCAAGCTGTGTTTTGGTGGGTGGCAAACAAGAGCTAAGCATCCAGCTGGTGGATTTTGGTAAGGATTTTCCCTTTTTTTTTTTTTTTTTCCCCTCCTTCCTTGGAGATAAGGTAGAAGAATAGAATTAAGTGGAGCTTGCATATTCAATTTTATGACAATAATTGTATCAGACATTTCAGAAAATTAGCAAATGGTTAGTGTTGTTTAGCATTTCAGTATGATCTCTAGGTTTATGTGGGCTAGATTCCTCCAACTCTAATTTAACTGTTACAGTGACAGGTGGTTCCACCAAATTTACTCCTCCCACAGCAAAGAGCTGCTGGAGGGATGTCTGTATGGGATGTAGCCCAGAGATAGCAGGCAAGTCTACCTCAGGAGAGAAAGCTTGGCTCAGGTTTTGAGTGTGGAGCACTCTGCATGTTGCTGATGCCAGGTAAATAGAGCTCTGTCCTAACAACGACTGCTGTATCTTTCAGCAAAAGCATGTGCTGTTTTAAAACACAATAAACATCCAGAAATGCAGACCAGACAAAAAAACCTCACTCATCACAAACTGATTTTTGGAAGTGAACTTTATAATATGCCTTTAGCTCTGGGTACTATTGTTGCTGTGTGGATTCCAGCTGAACAGCAGAAAAAATATTGAGAGGTTTTTTGTGCTTGTATTTTAACCAAAAAGGAGCCCAGACTTGGGATAAACATGGTTTTTTTTTCTTGCAAGTATAAATCAATGCAACTTTCACCATGTATGCATGCTAACAGCCTCTAAGTTGTTCTAACAGCTTGCAGCACCAGCTACACAGGAGTCTGTCCTACAAGTAGAAAGTAGGAGGAGAAAAGACCCAGTGGTGGGGGTGATGGAAAAGAAGGGTTGCACAATGTTACTCACCACCAGAGGAATGGAGCAGATGACCACCACCAGGGAAGTGGCAATGAGCAGAATAACCATCTGGATTTCTGCTCCAGCCATCCGACGGAAGCTCCGGCGTCTGCGAAAGTCAGATAAGCGGCTGGAGGTAGTGTCTGTCCCCAAGGACGTGCGTCGCATGAACTGGCGGTGCATGCGAATGAGGGCCACACACACCAGGATATTGCAGATCACGGTGACCATGATCAGGAAGGAGCTGAAGCCGGCATACATGTAGGAATATGCTGCATGGGTGGCCTCCTTTGCTCGCCAGTCTATGAAACACCAAGTGTAAGGGTACTGCAAGGTAGACTTGCCAAGCCCCATACTGGGGAGGGCGCAGAACAGCACATTGGAAGCATAGATGGCAAAGAGCGTGAGCCCTGCCAGCTTCTTGTCTACATAATGGTTGTAGAAATAGGCATGATTGATGGCCAGGTACCTCTCTATAGACATAGCACAGATAATGCTGAGGCCAGAAAGTCCAAAGAAGAGGAGGATGAAGGAGCTGTACTCACACAGCGCTGGTCCTCCTGGCCAGCGGTTCTGCAGGTAAGTGGCAATAGTGACTGGACTCACCAGGCAGGTCCCCAACAGATCGGTGACCGCCAGCCCGCAGACCAGCGTATAGAAAGTGGTCTCCTTCTGCTCCTTCCTAGACTTGCAGAGCACCACAATGGCTATGAGGTTGCCCACCACACCGAAGATGAACATGACGGTGGGGATAGTGGGGGGCTTCCCGCCCTCGGCCCCACTGGCAGTCCCGTTGGCAGAGCCGTTCGCAGGTGGCATGATGGTGGGGTTGAAGGACATGATGGCCACGCTGCCGCTGGGCAGTTGTGCGAAGGCGAGTCCAAAAAGGCAAGGAAGACCGGCAGAGTAAAGGAGGGGAGAGGGTAATCTAGTGAGAAAATAAAAATTCAAATAAGGAAGACGTTTTTAAAAAAAGAAAAAAAAAAAAGAAAAGAAAAAAAAAGAGAGAGAAAGATGATGTGCTTTAGTTAAAAAAAAAAAAAAAAAAAAAAAAGCAACAAAACCCCAAACCGAAAGTCCTAAAAAGGAGCCGAAGGTGCCGTCTGGCAGCGACGGATTGCAAACGGGGAGCTACGGATACCTCTTCCTGCCGCCGACTTCCCCGCGCAGACCGCAGCGCTCCGACGCCCAGCCCGGAGGGGGATCGGGGCGGCGCGAGCGCGGGGCCGAGGGGAGCAGAACCTCCTCACCGCCACTCGCGCCGACGTCGGGGAAAGATCAGCGCTGCTCTGGGGGGGCCCTGGGCAGGCGGACGGCAGCTTCAAATGCCCCCGGGGATGGCACGGGCAAGTGTGGAGCGCGATGGTGGCTGCCGCTCATTCCCTCGCGCCGGTGCGGTTGGTGCCGGGGCCGGGTGCCGTCTAACTTTCCGCTGCGCTCCCGCCGAGTTTCGCCGCGGAAGGCGGAGGCGGCGAAGGCAGCTCCTGTCGCTCCTCCCCGCCCTCTTCGTGTCCCATTGGCCGCGCCGCGGAGGGCAGGTTGCGCGGGGCCGGGCGCCTCCGCCCGAGGCTGCTTAGTGGGTGAGGCGGGGCGGTGGCAGGGGGATGCGGTGGCCTTTACTGGGGGAGTGGTCTGTGGACGGCGGGCACACGCTCAGCCAGCGTCACCTGTTCCCGCATCGCCCACTTGGCCGTTCTTCCCCAGGTCCCGTCCTTCGGTGGTAAATGGATGGGGTGCGAAGGGACAAAGGTGGACGGTGTCTTGAGGAAGCCGTATTTATCGGGGCTTGGCGCAGGTCAGGTCAAATTCGCCGTATTGGAAGGGGTCCCAGGCTCCACCGGTCGCGGCCTGGCACTGGGGGTGATCTTGTGTCACCGTCTTGTCTCAGGGAAGGAAGGGGCTGGTGCCCTGTAGCCGTTTCATTGGTTGCTGATTCACAAGTAGCAGCTGGGAGAGACTGCGGCCAGGACGTTTCTCACGGAGATAAGCGCAGGTGCAGCAAGGCTGGCAGCGGATGCTTTTGCACCAGACAAGCAGGACTGGTGTCTCCCGCTGCCGAAGAGATCTCCAGATGTACTGCCTGTATCTGGCCTGTTAGGTTACTAAATACAGGAAGGAGGTGTGTACGTTTGAGGGAAGTGTTTGTGTGTTTGTTTCAAGAACTTGTTTTGTCTTGACATGAGTCGATCAGGTATGAATTGGAAATAGGGTTACACATGCTGGCAAAGCTTCACGGTTATAGTTCAGTCTTCAGATAGGCTGATGGAGGGACAGTAGTCACTTTTAAAGTGTTTCTTGTGTGGTGAGTTTCACTCCAGTGATAATTGTGGAGTCTCTAGTTCAGAAATGGCCACAGAAACCTATTACCACAACAGGAGCATGTGCAGATGTTTCTACCAGGAAAGACTTGGTGACCTGTGCTGATGAAGCTTCACACCTTCATACTAGACACCCAGATCCAGGTAGACTAACACCCTTTCTTGTACATTAGGTGCTACAAAAGACAAAATCTGTGCCCTGAAGCATGACATTTATATCCTTACAAGAACTTCTTCTCTGACACACAGGGAAAAGGTACTATGAAGGTCTGATTTTTTCAGTCTTGCTATACTTCTCTTCTTCCTCTCTCTCTCTCTCTTTTTTTTTTTTTTTCAATTAAGCCTGTGAAAATGATGCCTGTGGACTTAATAGTATATAGTGAAGTCACAGTAGTATCATGATATGCTGACAGGACAAAGTGCTGACAACAAAATACATAAGAGATGGCAAGTGTGTACTGTGAGAAAGAGGAAAAAAGTTTCAGTTTTCAATGCTGTGTGAAATGACCTGAAGAAAAAAGCTGTTGTATTTGTTCTTGATTATTATTTGATTGGCTTTATAGTGTTGTTACCGAACTGCCTTGAAAACTAAAATTCAGTTCTAGAAAAAATAGTTGATTTTAAAACAACACATAACAAGATAAAGGAACCTTAGTAGTGGTAGTGATCTAGTCTGCACAGAGAGAAGAAGCAGAGTATTTTAAAATGTTTTGCTTGCATTGACAGGTCTTTATGTTTTACAAAACTGGAAAATTATTCTGCCACAAGCACAATGCTACATGTGGGAGTAGAAGTTGCTCAATGAGGTTTGCCTAATTGTCAGAAGCACATCATAAGCACTTCAAAATACCTTCAAAAGAAAGCACAGCATAAAGGTTGGTTTTTCTTACTTTTAAACAGTTATCCAACTGTTCCAGGAGAGCTGACCCAGGTACAGAGCTAGCTCTGAAGTCAGACAGTGTAATTGCCCATGCTTTCTCAATAGTCTTGCCTGGTATTAGGAGCCATAAGGTGGGATTATGTTAACACAGGTGCAGCAGTCATTGCTAGTATGGGAAAAGAATTACCTTGCTTCCCTGAAGCGCTGCAAAAGGTTTTTAATGACTAAAGACAGAGGAAATTACTTGTGTTTCTTTGTTGCTGCCTTTTGTTTCAGTGTTTTTCTTTACTCTAGATACTGTCTTAGTGGGTGTTTTGACCATCTCATCACAGACTGTGTGTCTTCAGAAACCTCAACCTATAGTAGAGGGTGTGCAGGTTCTTCTGTGGTTATGTATACATATGTGAAGCTATGAATGCTATTTTTGTTCTATAGTATCTGTTTTATAAGGGACACATCTGAAAAAACAATTAAAAATACAGGTAAGCCAGGAAAATCAATGAAGGAACAACAAGATATACTTTTTGGTTGAAACGATAGCCAATTTTTGTGAAATAGTGTTAGTTCATTAATTAGTGAATGTCATGGAAGGTGGTCACAGGATTGTGGGACAGATGGCACAGAAATTGACTGTATCTACCCATTTTATGAAACTTTAATTAGAGTTACTGGAAAGAAACCAGTAACTTCTTGGAGTTTCCCTTTAAATTAATGGTTCTGATATCCAGAACTTCTAGGCAGGATGAAAAGCATAGTCACACAGAGGCCTTAGTCTTCAGAGCAAAGAAGATACTTTTAAAAAGTGGAACTGAAAAACTGAAGAGATTCCACTTGAAACATGAGTAGTCATGGTGTCATAGCAGAGTTGTCACATATTGTAGCACTGAGTAACCACCAAAGAACTTTTTGTGTGGAAATCCTTTAGCTGAGGTGTCAAAGTATCACAAAGGAAAATTGAAAGCCTTGGAGTGATAGACATGTTAATTTCTAAAGGAGCCTCTATTAGAAAACATGGACACTGAAAAATGTTTGACTTAAACTTTTTTTTTTTTCTGATTTTAATGTTTAAATTTTTAGGTGATTAATTCTGAATACATGATTCAGATACTGTAGCTTGATGAGTTGAGCTGTGTAACTATAATCGTATTTTTAGCATGCTGAAAGATTTCAGCTAAAATTCTTGGTTTAGTTTTTTTCTTCTGTGGTATGGTAAAAGGCTTGTGTTTATTCAGTGTTTCTCAGCAGCCATGTGATAACCCTTACAAAGCTGCTTTAGCCATCTGATGGTTCCAAAACCTTACCTGTGTTGCTCAGGATTGGCTAGAATATAGACAAATAAACTACACAACAGTCTCTTTGCTGTATGTAACTGTGATTTTAACATCAAAATGCCCATGCAGGCATGTGAATTGATGGAAATTTTCTGGAGGTGCTTCTATGAGCTCCACTTCATGAGGATCTACATATTCAACAGACAGTAAAAGTGGGTATACAGCCAGTTTGGGAAACTTTAGACTGCTCTTAAGATACTGCAGCTCTGAAAAATGCTTCACATGTGAAACTCCCATTAAATACCTGAAGTCCAGTAACATTCTTGAAATAGTCAATGGTTTGCCATCCTTTTTTCTTTCCTGGTGGGAAATATGGCTATGGGAAAAGTTTCTTGATTCCTTTTTTTGTTTGATTTTTGTTTACCTGCCACACTTTTGACATACAAAGTTTGTCAGGAAAATAACAGCCATTAGACTAAACGCTGCCCATATGACAAAATAATTATTAATACACAATGGAAAGAGTGTGAACTAAATGTTACATAATATTTTTTCTTTAATCATTAGAAAAGAAAAAAATAATGCAAGGAGTACATTGAAAAAATGTTCATAGGGGAGTGGGGATTTCTGTAATGTAATGTGGATAGCAATAGCATTGTAAGTAGGTTAAGAAAAATCTAGTATGATATTTTCTGGCCTGCATATTTTCATATGAAATAGTCTCAGATAGTAACAGCATTACATTTATTTTAGGAGTTCTAGTTATTGCTAGTATGATTAGCAATATTACTAGCACTCCTGGCACATTTCCATTGTATCTGATAGAACATCTTGATGGGTGGGGGAATTCTCTGGGGAGTGACAGCAGTGTCATGTCCATGTCTGTTTGCCCTATGTTGGCCCTTCTTGCTGCATGACTGCCTAGGAGAGAGCTGCATGCTGCCACTGCCAGGGGATCTGACAGTGTGCTGGCATACAAGGCACCTCTGCACTCCAGCAGGACACTGTCCTGCCAGAAACCACAGCTCTATAATATAGTCTGCAGTCATGTGTTCCATTAGTCAATCATTTTACTGAAGTTTGGGGTTTCTTTTCCTGTTTAAGTGATGCTGTTAAAGTACACTGAATGACTTTTTCCTCTACAATGACATTTGTCACTGCAGCAGTATGTAGTTGTATTTTAGCAGTTACAAAGTCTGCATTAACAGTTAAAATACTTCCAATTTAGTTTTTCTCCAATCAATTTCTTTGAAGTAGTATAGATTGAATTGGGTTCCACCACCATTATTTATGCTTTTCTTTTTTCTGATTACTTGTTTGGGTTTTTCTGATTTGGCATTTTTTCCTTGCCTTTCAGAGGCCAACAGCATGAAAGAGAAATTCATAGAAGAGCACCAATAATTCCCTGTCACCCTGTGCAGAAAAAAAAGTGAATGAAATTCCTCTTGGCCACAACTGTGGCACCTTCACGGAAGTAAGCTCTCTTTCTAGGACATATGTTATATTGCTTTTACAGGGAACTTTGGAATATACTTAATAAATATTAGTAATTGATAATTTTGGTATTGTTTTAGCTTTCTGCAGTTAGCTGCATGTGATGATTCATTTTGTTTTGACAAGGTAAGGTAATCAGCGGCTGTGGTGGAAGCAGAAACAGCCCAGCATTGCACAGGAAGTAGTTGTCTGGCAGGTCCTATTTGAGTCTACCTGTCTGTGAGAGGTATGAAGACTGAACACTCTTTCCAAGCATACCGATTATAACTTAGTGATGGTATCTGTGTGCTGGAAATGTCAACAAAGTAGCACGATTTCTTTTATTTCTTGTTTTTTCTTGAACTGTGATAATGGGACCTGGGGGGGTTTAAACAGCCATGTCAGGTAGCTTTGGAGAAAGAACTGAAGCTGTGCAGTTCAGTTAGTTGAAACTTCTGTCAAGTGTTAAAAGCTGTGTACTGAAAACACCTGTGATGAAATCTGTGGACCTGTGATTTTTTTGCAGCTGGATTAACAGTCCTGCAAGTGGCTTAACTCATGATATAGTTTTGTAGCATTCCTTTCTTTGTTGTCATACTTGGCTTTGTTTTTGATTCAACACCTCCTTGTAAAATAAACTGCGATTTCCCTGCAATATATCCTACCTCTGTACATATTGTGTTTTCTCTTTCCATCCTGGTTAAGCACCCTTAGAAGATATGTTGGTAATTTTGGAGATAAAATTTGTTTTCTTCTGTGAAGAGCACCTGAACCATCTTTGGAAAGAGGGCAGAATCTTTTATTGCATATGCTGAGGCTTTATGCTGCCTCTGCAGCATGAAGGCTGGCTTGGGCATGTGATTTAAGGCTAGACATGAATTATGATCAGCTGAAAGCTTAATAGAAGTTTCTTCTTGTACCATCCTGCCCACTATGGGGCTGGGCTTGAAAGCATTTCCAGCTGTCAGGATGAACAAACAATTACTAGTGCAATGCAGTGGCTCTTTCATTACTTGGTGGAAGTATTCTCCTAATAAATGCTGTGGCAATGCTCTTTGGGAAAGATTTTTCCTTTTTATAAATGCTTGCAATTGCAATTATTCAAAAAGTAGGCTGTGTAACTACCGTATGTAATCAGATCTTGCACAGGATGAATTATACCACACTAAGCATCGAATTCTGAAAGATTCCAAGACCAAGAAAAATAATGCAAGCAAACAAGCTGCTGTTGCTCTCTTTAAAACTTCAGCTTGCTCCATAGAAAAATACTGAAGGTCATTGAAAAAAAGGCTGATTTTGTGGGAGTGATTAATGCATTAGGTGAGTCAGTCATCTTTCACTAAGAGGACACTAGCTGCAAAATTTGTGGAATAAACCTAAGCTTTAGTGAGCCTGCAACAACTGACAAACTGTATTTGCAACTGAATGCTCATTAGAAGAAGTACACAAAGTTTTTAAGAAGGTTTTCTTGCCTGTAAATTCTCTGTTATTCCAGTAGAGGGTACTTTATCCTCTAGCAAACTAGGTGTGTTCAAACGATGATCAGGGAAGGTAACTTAATGATTCCCATTTCCTTTTATTTGAGATAGAGCAATAAAAATTAGCTTCAACAGACTGACCTTATCAGATTAACAACTGCTGAAACATACTGTTAGGCTACGGTATGTTCTTAGGCCGGAACAGGAAAAGCCAGCCAAGTTCAGCAATAGACTCATTTCTGTCCTTCTACTAAGCACTTTGTTTGCCTCTCAAGAATTACTGCAGTTTGCTTATGCTGAGAACAGTTGTATTAACAGCCTGACAATTAAAAGCTAATTTATTTTCATTTGTTACCTAGTACAGTAGATTCAAAATGAAGCATTCTGGATGCATAGAGTTGTTGCAGTTGAAAAGCAAGAGTGTTCAGCTTAAAAACTCTTGAGACCTGTAAGTGATGCAATTGTACCTTATTTTAGCTCTTTAGGGAAAGGTATCTTTGCTGTGGTGGTGAGACACAAAGTGCTTAAAGCCTGGTCCAGTGATGGGGGTGCTTCTGCTGGTGGTGCTTTTCTCCTGCCACTGTACCCACTACTACAGTTGCTGATGTTAAGGAGACTAGATGTTTGTGGATTGTCATGATAGTACTCACCTGCATCTTCTCTTCTTTATTGATAGTCTTTGGAGACTAGGGGTATACACTTTTAAATCAATTTTATATCAAGTTATTAGGGACCAGTCCTGCCAGCTTCTGCAGCTGCCAGTCATGAAAAGCAGCTGAAGCACTCTTGATGTGATCATTGAATCTTTTAAAGAATAACAAGAGATGTGCAGATCTGCAGCTGTTCTGCTGCCATGGTTCAATAAAGCCCTATAACTCAGGTTTTCTTTTCCATTTGAAGCAGCCTTTCAGGTCCTCATGACTTTTAAAAAATTATTTAAAAATATGCCTAAGTCAGGTAGGTCACTAAGTCTTCTGGTTTTGAATTTTCTTTCAGAGGTAACAGATTGTTGTTTTTTTGTTTATTGGAAAAAAAAAACCTCAGACCATATCAGGGATGATTAATGTATTAAGTTCTTTACTATGGAATAATACAGATATAATCAATTACTTTGATTCAGTTTCTAACCCCATATTCTGCATGATCAAAGGAATACTGAAGTGCTTTTACATGCACAAGTAGAAGATTTGTATGATACTTTCCACCAATTATACAGGAAACCTAAGCACTTAATCTCTTAAGGCAGGAACTTTGGTTAGTAATTTTACTAATGTGGGATGATTCCAGGCTTGAGTACCTATCCAAGATAGCTGTTGTTTAAATACCATCATATAAAAGAAGGTGAGGAAACCCATGACAGCTTTTCCAAAGTCACACAAAGGGTTCGTAGATTCATAGAATGGTTTGGATTGGAAGGCATCTTAAAGATAATCTAGTTGCAACCCCCCTGCCATAGGCAGGGACACCCTCTATTAGGCTAAACTGCTCAAGGCCTCATCCAGCCTGGCACTGAACATCTCCAGGGAGGAGATATCCACAACCTCCCTGGGCAACCTCACCACCCTCACTGTTAACAATTTCTTTCTCATATCATCTGCCCTCCTCAAGCCTCAATCTATTCTTGCTTGTGAAAACTACGTTCCTGGCTTTATTGTAGGCCCCTTCCAGCTACTGGAAGGCCTCTATAAGGACCCCCCAGAGCCTTTTTTTCTGTAGGCTGAACAGCAATAAACCTTATAGCCTGTCCCCACAGAAGAGGTGCTCCAGTGTTCTGATCATCTTCATGGCTCTCCTCTGGACCTGCTCCAGCAGTTCTATGTCCCTATGCTGGGGCTGCCATAACTAGACACAGGACTCCATGTGGGGTCTCATGAGATCAGAGTAGAGATGGAGAATCACTTCCCTTGTCCTGCTGGTCACACTTCTTTTGATGTAGTCCAGGACACAGTTGGCCTTCTCTGCTGCAAGTGCACATTGTTGGCTCATGTTGAGTTTTTCTACAGCTGACATCCCCAAAGTCTATCTCCTTGACACTGCTCTCAAGCTGCTCCTTTGCCCAGCCTATATTTGTGCTTGAGGATGTCCTGACACAGGTGTATGACCTTGCTGCACTTGGTCTTGTTGAACTTCATGAGGTTGGCTTCAGCCTCTGGATGGAATACCTTCCCTCCAGCACATCAAGCAGACCATGCAGCTTGGTGTTATGCACAAACCTGCTGAGGGTGCACTCAGTTCCACTGTCCATATCACTGACAAAGCTGTTAAACAACACTGGTCCCAACAGTGACCCTTGAGGGATGCCACTTGTCACTGGTCTCCATTTGGACATTGAATTATTGACCACAACTCTCTGAGTGTGGCTATCCATCGAATTCCTTACCCAGCGAGTGTTCCACCCCTCAAGTCCATAATTTTCCCATTTGGTGATCAGGATGTCATGCAGGCCAGTGTGAAATGCTTTACACAAGTTCAGGTAGATGACATTCGTTATTTTTCCCTTATCCACTGGTGCTGTAGCTCCATCATAGAAAGCCACCAAGTTCACCACCCATGATTTGCCCTTGGTGAAGCCTATTCTTCATTTTCCATATGCCTAAGCAAAGTTTTCAGGAGGATCTGCTCCATAATCTTGCCAGTCACAGAAGTGAGACTGACTGGCCTATAGTTTCTGGAGTGTTCCTTTTTTATTATTTTGAAGATGGGACATTATGTTTCCCCTCTTCCAGTCAGCAGGGGCTTCACCAGATCGCTGTGACTTTTTAACTATTACGGAGGGTGGTTTGGCAGTTTATCATGCCAGTTCATTCAGGACCCATGGACGGCTGTCATTAGGCTCCATGGACTTGTGCAGCTTCCATGTTCTTTAGATGGTTTTGAACCTGATCTTCACTTATAGTGGGCAATCTTCCTTTTCCCACTTCCTACCTTTGTTTCCTGGACCCTGGGAGATGCAATTAGAAGCCTTGCCAGTGAACACTGAGGCAAAGTAGTCTGGTTAGTACCACAATTGTTACTTGGCCATCCATTGCAATCTCAGTTGACACTGCTGACTTCCAAATTGGAAATAATCTTTGTCTGGAGGAGACAGACCCCTTTAGAGTTGATTTGATGTATTTATTTTGAACTTTATACTGTTCCACTGGTGAGAGTTTGCAAATGGATAACATCTGGCTAATTCAGAATGTAGCCTTGTCACGGATGGATAATGTATATGGTGGCAATTAGTATGCTATAAATAGATGTAAGTAAACTTTGAACCACTGCATTCCACAATAAGCAGCTCACCATTTATTAAAGATATACGTTAGCTTAGTAATACTTTGGAGCAGTTTGTAAGTGAATCTACATGTATGCATCTAGCTTTTATATATCCTATCCATTATTACAGCATCTGGCTGTGGTGGAGTAGCAGACTAACAAAAATTAAATATATTCTCTTTAGAAATGTAGATAGATAGTAGTTTCAAATAATAAACAAATTGAGCTCATGATGCTGTTTTCTTCACCAGCTGGAAAGCCTCTCACTGCTGGAAAGGCATTCAGTGTGTTTGACATTAAGGGTGGGGGAATGTTTGTGTAATTATAAATGTAAGACTTGCAAACACGCCTTTTGATTGCAACAGACTGAACTTCCACAAGTCAACAGAAATGGTAATTTTCCACAAGATAAACCTTGGTTTATGTACAGTGGCATTGTTGCTGCCTTTTTTCTATATAATTTCAGTATGTATATCACTAAATTGTAGCTGAATTTTGCATATGTGCGCATTTCAGGTGAGACATGAGATAATCTGAGTATTCTTGACTAAACATTCGGTTGCTACAGCTACCGTTTGCAGCTGTAACAGTTTTGATATTGTGATGAAAGCTCAAATCGCATTGAGTATGAGTAATTACCTGTGATCATACAGGCTTGTGATATCTTGTGCTGTACTGCTGAGCCTGGTATTCATTTTAGAAAGGTTGTTGATTGCTGAGGTCTGAACATTTTCAAGGAAATCTACGTGATTATTTCCTAGTTGCTTAGGATAAAAAGCTTAAGTGCTCTGTAGTGCTCTAGAGTGCTTCACAGTTGTTTTTGTTGGTGGTGTTATTATCTTTTAAAATTGTTATTATTTATTTCAGATTGAAGATTTATTTAAGAACTTTGGGATGGATTTAGGAAGCGGAGTGACTGTAGTCCTTATTTAATCTGAGAAGGAGAAGCTGCCACCATGTCATGTGAAGGATCACATTTTAGGACTGTTTGCTTTCTATGGTAAATGAAGTCTCTGTGTGCTTCCCATCCATTCTTAGAATAATTGACTTTCACATGCATGACATGAGTTGTTTAATCCTGGAAATGATTGAGTGGTTCTCAGAAAAATGATAGCCCAGGATGTATCAAGTTTTGTTCCAAGTATTTCTGTGCTATGGGAGATTCCTTGAGGCATATTGACAAGAAAGAAAAAAAGAAAACAATACAAAAGACTAGTGTTTCTTGTTGGATAATAATGGCCTATTGAAATATCTAAGGTTTAGGCCACCTTTCTTCCTGCACGTATATCTGTAGTATGCTTTTTGCAGTAATGCTTCAGCCGCACCTACCTGAACAGGTGCAAGTATAGCAGTGTTGTGGGACACTGTCTCTGACACCTCAGATCTGGAAGGAATGTATGTGATGTATCACTCAGTTCATGGATAGGTATGCCATGTGGAAAGCATTCCTGCATAATGTCCTGATGCATATTAATTAAAGAAGTGACATACACATGTGATGTAAATCAGATAGTTTTCTTGAAATGTACTGATTCATATCACAACTGAGAATCTAATCCAGTATCCCTAATTAGGGGAAATTAGTCTGTGTTACAAATAATCTAAAATAATTTTTTGTGTGTTCAGGGAGAGATATACACATTGAATGTTTTATTTTAATGATTAATGGTTAATCATGTTAATTTTATTAGTGTGATGACAGAAGGGATATTATCTGTAAGGCTGTGGAAAGACGGTAGCTTTCAGGAAGACAGCTAATGTGGCGTACAAGTTGTGGGAGGTTTGATGCTAAGACTTGATGGAAGAAAGGAACACAACGGGAGCATTTGGAGAAGTGGAGATTAAGAAATCTTGTTTTGTACATGCGCTGCTTTTCATCTGAACTTTGCTGTATATCCAGAAGGATTTCTCCATTTCCTTGTGACTTTCTATGCAGTTACAGTAATGCTTGCAGTCTGGGCTGCTTGCTTTTGACTCTATTGCCTGGTGCCCACCCAGAGTTGTTCTGCTGCCCAAGTCATCAATGTATTTCCCTACGTTAGCAGTGACACCTTGCTTCCTGATTTCTTCTCTAACTGGCTGGGCACCACACTCACAAAGAAGGACACAAGTTGCTGCAGTCTTTAGCTTTGTGGTAGCTAGATACTTGGGGTTAGTAAATTAAGGTGAGCTACTTAGGCAGCTCCTATGAAAAAGAACGTTACATGCAAAACCTAACAAGCTGAACGGAGAGCTGCTTGGCAGAGATCTTGAAAAGAACTTCAGATAGGAGAGTGCCTTAAGCTGTGTCATTGTCTGAAACTGTGGTACCATAATCTCCTTCATCGCAGGATTCCTTTTCTGAAATTAGCCATATAGCCTTTTCAGTGCAAAAACTCCTACTGTTCTGTTCCTTGCCTGCCACTCCCAATGCATGCTATGCATTAGCTCAGCAGTTAAAAAGCAGCAGGCTTGCATTTGGTTCCTTCCTCTGCCTGAGGGAGCTCTAATCAGTGTCTCCTATCTTCCAGGAAAGTATCCTGGCTATAAAATACTCTGAGGTGGGATGGTTGCAATGTCTCCTTTTGAAGGTGTTTTGCTTTGCATGGAATAATTAAATAATAATTGGAAGTGCAAAAGAAGATCAGTTCTTGGATTAGCTCACACAACTTGGAGTAAAGATACATAGGTTTTAAGCCCTAGTTCCAGGGAATGCTTATCATTAGTCTTGCTGTCTGTCTTCAGCCAAGTTTTCTGAGGATGTCCTTCATTAGCTTGTTGTAGCTGAGGGCAGCAGAGACATGTGGAACTATCCATAGATACCAACAGAAGTGAAACTGATTAAAATTAAGATGGTACTAGACTTGTCAGCTATCTTGAGCAATAGCAGCTGAGTGTGCTGATATTCAGGGTTAAGTAACTGTGCTGATGCCTGAGTATCTAATTTTGGAACTTGACCACCAAATGAAGTACTTAAATCCTCCGTGTAGTGTACTTATACAGATCTAACCATGAATCCAAATGCTAATAACATAAGGTATTTTTTAAATTTCATGTAATCTCTTGTGCTACTGTCACTGCTTTGATCTTTCTGTGTTGCATGAATCCCTCAAACCTCCTCTTTGTGTCTCCTGTTTTCATGGCTTCCCATTTCCATATATGTTGCCACTTATTCCTGTGAGAATCTCTGTTCCTTTTTTCTAGATCCCATGTCTAAAATTGCTCCTTCAAATATCCTACATGAAGTATCTGTTCAAACTTATTTTCTTATTAATAGTTTCTGTAGATTGTTTTGAGCTTTCATCACTTCATTATTGGAGTGCTTTCTGCCATATTAACCAATTTCGCTAATGTATGACAACGATACCTGGAGAAGCTGGAGAGTTGGGCAGGGAGAAATTTAATTAAATGCAACAAGGGCAAGTCTTGCACCTGGGAAGAGCAACCCCATGAACCAGTGTAGGTTAGGGACTGATCTATTGGAGAGCAGTGTAAAGAAGGGGACCTCAAGGGTCCTGGTGCACAGAAGGGTGACCATGAGCCAGCAGTGTCCCCTTATGGCCAAAAAGGTCAATGATGTCCTGGGGTGTATTAGAAGGGGTGTGGTTAGTAGGTCAAGAGAGGTTCTTCTCCCCCTCTACTCTGCCCTAGGGAGGCCGCTTCTTGAATGTTGTGTCCAGTTCTGGCCCCCTCAGTTCAAGAAGGGCAGGGAACTGCGTGAAGGAGACCAGCACATAGCCAAAAAGATGATTAAGGGAGAACATCTTCCTTATGAGGAAAGGCTGAGGGATCTCAGTCTTTCTAGCCTGGAGGAGACTGAGGGATGGCCTTATTAATGTCTATAAATATGTTAAGGGCAAGTGTCAGGAGAGTGTAGCCAGGCTTTTCTCAATGGTATCCAATGATAGGACAAGGAGCAATAGGTGCAAGCTGGGGCATAGGAAGTTCCATGTGAACATAAGGAAAAGCTGTTTCACTGTGAGGGTGACAGAACACTGGAAGAGGCTGCCCAGAGAGGTTATGTAGTCTCCTTTTGTGGAGACATTCAAAACCCACCTGGATGCATTCCTGTGTGACTTATTGTAGGTGATCCTGCTCTGGCAGGGGTGTTGGACTAGATGATTTTCTGAGGTCTCTTCCAACCTCTAACATTCTGTGATAGAATCAATGTTTTTTTATGCTTCTTTTTTGTTTCCTGTAGGAACTAAGCAATCTATTTTATATGAATTATTCTAGTTTTTGTTGATTACTTTACTGGATAATAATTGGTAGTCACCTTTTAAGAGATTAATGGCTCATCCAGTATGTTATACAAATGTATGCAATTTAAAACAGTAGGAATTATCTCTGCCACTCACATTTTTATCAGTGATAGGAACTCCTCCAGCATTTGGGATGTCTGCAGGTTATAGGATTTTCTGTTTCTTTAATAATAATTATGACCATCAAGAAAATAAAATAGCTTTTTTTTTTTTCAATACTACTGTTTTAGAAGGAACTCTGGTGATAACTGAATTATATCTTCAAGTTGTAATATGATTTTAGTTGTACTGTACTGAACATACAGATGTTACTTCAGTCTTAAAAATTGTGGTGCATGTTGAAGTTAACACTTTAGTGCAGGCTACACCTTTTTATCGGAATCCAGAAGTAGTCAAGAAGGCTAAACTGGTTATGGTCATTTGCTTTTATTGTTGCAAGGTTTTGTGAATAAATAGTGTGTTTGGTAAGACTCTCTCAGTAGCATAATCCCAGACATTTCTGTAATAAAATATGTGACTTTTGTAAATTTTCAGTACCTAGAAATTGTTTTTACAAAAGCTGATGTTGTAGACATTGGATTTTGGACTAGCTCCTGTGAAGGACACTTAAGTGCCGGAAGCATCTGTAGTGAACAGTATTTTGAAAAAGTATGTCTGTTATTGCAGGACATTGTGGCCATCCTAAGCATTGTGTTTTGTCTGGGAAGAAGAAGAGAATGTGTTAGAGCAATACCTAATCTTTTATAAACTATAAAACCTGGTTTAAAGTCCTTTACAAGAGTAGACAGAAACCTGTTTAGATGTCTGAAATATCACAGCATAGCAGATTAATGGGTACTTTAGTGATCCAGAGAACTGCACTATCTGTTTTAGCAGACCAGCATGAACTTTTTGCAATACTACTTGTTTTATCTAAAGTACACATAGATATTAATATGAATCCATTTTAAAGAAAATGCATCATCATGACATTCAAGAGCACCAGTTTTGGCTATATGCTTCCCTACTGATTTTAGAGTGTAATGCATTTTCTTTGAGCTCCAACACACGTTATCTAGCTCTTTTTTTTCTGTGTAGAATAAGAATCACTTATTCTTTTAATGATTTTATTACATATTTGCAGTGTTATTCCATCTTTTTTTCCATCTGTACTGCATTAAGCCAACAATATAAGTATTGTGTATGGTTTCCATTGAGAATGGTATGTTCAGATACTGTACTTATTGCAGTGATTTATGATATAATAATTCAAACTCAAACTGCTTCTACATAATTTTTATTTTTTCTCTCTAAATGAGAAAAAAATATAATGATGAGAAGGTGTGATTTGTTGGTGATCTTACTGATAACACATAAAGTAGTTACAATGCTGGTCTTAGGGGAAAATTTTTGCAGATATGCTTGGAATTGCCATTTGCTAATTTCTCTCTAATTTCCCCCTAACAGGGAAGAGGTCAGAGAGTTTTCTGATAGTCAGCCAAGAAAGTTGCATCATAAAGGTTTTAAAATGACAAATAAAATTCCATTAATTGTGACCAGTTTGTATGAAACTATAGTCATGCACCTTTGTCAAAACAATATTGAAATAGTGCTCTGCTGTTCCTGGCTGGTGTTTTCAGGATATTTATGTTATTAGAATATTTGCTAACTATGGTAGAATTGAAGGCATATTGAAAATGTCATCAAGCATTGTCATGATGAGATGCGCATATGGGTTAAAAGTTCCATTGTTTCTTCGTCAGTTATTCTCTCACTGACAAGCTGTATGGTAGGGATTTTAATTTTTTCAGCCTCAAATTTTATTTGAAATGTCTGATTCATTCAGATGTGTTAATGTCTCAGAGAAATGTGAACAGTAATTAAACTTAATGTAAAGTAATATTGGATAATAGCTAGTATCAATTAATATTGGATAACAACTACAAGCCATGAGTCAGAGTTTCTAGTTTCAGTTAAAAGACTGACTTTTTTCACCTTATGCTCTGTGTGTGTGTGTGTTCATAACCCTTAAAACTGCCATTTTGGGTTATTCCTGGAAATAATGTTGATGCAATTTGCATAGGGAACAGGGGAGTAAAAACTAATTCAGAGCACGTCTCCTGTGTTCAGATCACCGGCATTAATGTAATTTCTCAATGTGGTTTTGAGAAAGATTTCAGAGGGGCAGAAAATAAGAACTGCATCCTAAATTTATGCTTCATTTCCTTCATGTGCTTGAATTTGGCCTCCATAAGTTTGTTTAGCAGAATGCTTAGTAGAGGCAACCGAACTCTTGAGCACTAATGAGGTACAGAAAGATAAATACACTTCATAATAAATTCATGTTACTATCCACTCAGAGCAAATTTTAAGGAGGCAAATGAAAATTAAATATTTATAAATGAACAGAATTGCAAAATGAATTTCAGTCTTTAAGAGGAAAGGGAAGCCTTCTGAAAGCTAAAATTGCTGTTACAGTAACTGGAAGGCTCAAATATTGCACAAGAGAGTTAGAATGACAGCGATGAACAGTTTAGGGAAATGAACAATCAAGCAGCTCTTTTTCCAGTAGATGTAATAGACTCAGCATATTACTTGGGGAGGTTAAAGCCTCAGGATTGAAGGACTACTGAGGGGTATAGTTTTTTGCCAATTTAAAGCCTTAATGAACTATGTTTATAAAGCACACTAAAAGATACTGCTGCTAGTTTTTCAGAAGGGAGCTCGGACCTTAGTAGAATTTCTGTTCTCAATAGAAGTATTTTGCTCTGCTCATTGCTTTTCAACTTGCTCTTGCCATTTGGTCTTGACTTTATTCCTGAACCTTGTGACACTGTCAAAATTCATGCACTATGGTCTCATGGTTGTTTAGGATGTTTAAAGGCCTAAATTTTGTATTTTGTCCTCTGACAAAGCTACCTGTATATTCATGGCATTAACAAGGTCTTATATAATGTGATTTATGCATTTTCTTAGCCACTATCATAATGATTTACGCAAATAGACTGTTTTTATGGTTCTTGGGATTTCATGATCCTTGCCTCTCTTCAGGGAGCATGGTGACAACAGAACATATTGTGAATCTGTTTTGTAGTTCCAGGACTTGTCATGGCACAAGCCCAGGAAGATACACTTTGTAAGCTCTAGGACACAGAAGTAATTTACCCATTGTGTAGCTAGACTGACAGATGGGGATATCTTTCCAAATGTAAGATAGGTACTGGGGAGGCATGCAAATAGCTCAGAACACACCTGTAACCCCATGAACATTGGGCCTTGCATCAGCAAGCCACACACCAATGTATTATATACATTCATGTACAGAGCTGTATCCTGTGTATAACTTGATTTGTACCAAGGCACATTGACTGTTTATAGGAAATCTGGAAGGTGTGGTGCTAGCTTCTCAAGGTTTGTAAACAGTCCGGTAAGTCTTAACAAAAATCCTAAGTGATGCACAAATGATAGAATTGAACATGCCAAAATAAAATTGTATCCTATATATATTTGTTTATCTTCACTTTTGAAAAAGCAAAGTCTACTCTTTCACCTGAATTACAACTAATTTTGTCTCTTGACAACGAATAATTTTATATACACATATATATATATTTAAATTTTTATTAATATTTATTTTTATTATTACCCCCTCCCCAAGGTAACAATGGTACTGGGTAGTATTAAGTGCAGAAGACGACATGGGTTTTTAATTACTATTTTTGAAAGTGAAGAATTTAACTTTTGAGAAGTCTTAACATTACCTGGAATATCAAATCTGAAAATATATGCCATAGGAATTGCAAAAATAAATGTACCAGATTATTTTCAGTGTTTTCTGTTGTATGATATTCTTATTGGTTACAAAGGTGTGGAAGTATTTTCTAAAAATAATTCAGGGAAATTGTCTCCTTGATCGTAGAAATACTTCAGGATCAGCTTTCAGGAATTTTAAATTTATGAGCTAACACAAATAATTATATTTCTAACAACAACAAATTAAGATGGAACAACTCAGAAAGGTTTTAGAAATCCCACACAACAGTCATTAAGAGGTTTTTTTTCTGCACCTCTTGGGTTCCCTAACTATCAATTCCACAGAAGAAATCTAAAGTGTTTTAAAATTATTACACTGAAACTTTCTAGGGTGAAACTCAGTTGTACATGAGGAAATTTATGATCTTAGTTTATGAAATTTTAAAGATGGACCTGTCTGGTTTCACTAATGCAATAAAGGCAAGGGCAAAAGCATCTTACATTTAAAAACTCACTTTGTGTCTCCACAATGTGTTCTGCAAAAACTTCGGAATGTTACATGAGAAAAAGCCTTGCTGCACAAGCACAGTGGAAAATGTTCTATAGACTCTAGGAAGGTCAGAGACATTTAAACAGGTTTCGTATGATTTTAATGGTCTTATAGTGTTGTCTGGGTTTCTTCTGTAATGAAGGGGCAGTCTGGAACTGCTACAGTTTTGTAACCATTTTAAATGAAACTAGGTGCAGGCTCATTTTCTCTAGATACAGATATTTTTCTGTGTTTGCTGACTCATGGGTTTTATGTTATGAAAGATTGTTTCCTGGGGTGTTTTCACCTGAATTTGGAGGTTAATTTTCACCTCAGTCTATTCCTGGCCTCATTGAGTGTGAGCATACAAAAGCCTATAGGGATGGCCAACTCATGAAGGACAGAATCCCTTTTAGCAGCAACTGGAGCTTAAGAGTGTTTCAGTGTCCATAAAGGCCTCCCCTGAAAGCACGTAGAGTTGTCCTCTGAGAGTGCCAGTCTCAGCAGAGAGGGAGTCTTGATTACATACTGAAAAAATATGCTTTATTCTTAAATGATGAAATGAAATATGGTTAGTCCTGCTCCCAGATTCTGTTTTAATGCAAGGTATTGAAAGTCCTCCCACAAGTCTGAGAAGACTTGTGATAGGATACGGGCAGATACCTCTAAGAAAATGTATTTTAATAACTTATTATATGAAGTACAAGATGTCAAAGAAACCTGCATAGAAACAACTTCTTTTTCTCTTTTGTTTGAGGGGAAGGTGTACATTTAGAGTGGTCTGTGAAAAATCAAGTTGTGATGTTTCTGTTTCATAGTCTGTTATACAGTAATTCTGCTAGTCTGTCTTGGCTGAAAAATACTTTTTACAGTACAGTGCAGTCCTAAGGAATATAGTCAGACTTCAACAAAATAAGAATCTGCTTTTACTGTGCCATCTGCTAATGACTCTCTCATGCTGCTTGCAGCTTTATTCTGTAAGTGAAACCTATTGATTTCACCTAGTTGTGACAATAAACTCAGTTGCATCAACTGAAAGCACTATTTTAATGGAACTACATTTAAATAATTTCATTGTTTAGCTTATGTGATTTTATTTTTTTTTTAAATCATGTTTCCGACAAAGTTAGGATTTTATTGTAACTTAGGTTTCCTTCCAATGAAACTGTAGTGAAACTGTAGTGAATGAGTTCGATTCTACAAACTGCGACCAATGTGAGTAATACTATGAAATGAACAACTAGAAAGTTTGCGTCACATTTCACAGTGAGACCATAATCTGTCTCTTTAAAGTGTTAATGTTGAATACAGTGCCTTCAGTATTACTGTCTTTGAGTTTAATGGGAATACACTGCGCTGTTAATTCAGATATCTGTAGTTCCTGCTTTTCCTTTAGTCTCTTCATGTTTGTTACAGTATCACACAGTATCACCAAGGTTGGAAGAGACCTCAAAGATCATCAAGTCCAACCTGTCACCACAGACCTCATGACTAGACCATGGCACCAAGTGCCACATCCAGTCCCCTGTTGAACACCTCCAGGGATGGTGACTCCACCACCTCCCCGGGCAGCACATTCCAATGGCGAACGACTCTCTCAGTGAAGAACTTTCTCCTCACCTCACTTCCCCTAGTGCAGCCTGAGACTGTGTCCTCTTGTTCTGGTGCTGGTTGCTTGAGAGAAGAGACTAACTTACTATTCTTTTCCCACTGAATTTGGTTTAATTTCCCAGGTGGATAATTTTCCTTTTAACTTTTGCCTAACAACTTTTAGAAATATGCAAGAGACTGGAAGGGAAAGTTGTGGGTTTGTTTTCATCAATGTATTTTTCCAAGAAAAGTTTACAAACAATCTTTTTTCTCAATGGAAAAAATATTTTCTTGATCATTGTAGGAACATGACAGTGCTTCAGTCACCATGAATAAAGCAGAATTATATGCTATGCTTTTACAGAAGAACCTAGCTTATTTTATACTGTAAGCACTATAAAGATATTACACATTAATAAGTTGTCAGGACTGAGCTTTAGCTTGCAAATATGTTTCAAGGAGCAGAAAGAGAATCAGTAGGGAAACTTTTTAAATGGATATACCTTCTGGCTGAATGGTTGTCTTTACAGTGGAGGTAAACCCTGTATGTGCTTTAGCTCTTGTTTTCACTTGCTTATTCTGGAGAAGGAAACATGAGACTTACAAGTCTTCCTTCTGACCTGATGAAAATTACTCTTTGTATTTTCACCAGACTAAAGAAAAAAGAAACTTAATTGAAGGACTGAGTAATACAATGAAATAATGGAAAATGAGTCTGTGAGGTTAAAATAATTGTAGTGATAAAATACTATGAGGACTTTGCCAGGGCACAAAGGGATTATTTCTTCTTAGGCTTTGTTTCCAGTGTCCTCTGTTATTAAATGTATCTCACCAAAACATTATCTCAGTATCAAAGGATGACATTCTTAATGTCTATCCTGCATGTGGGAAGGCTGAATCAAATCTTTCGTGTTCAGACTCCTCTCAAACATCTACTGGCCCTGCTAAAATCACATATTCAGCAAGTTATCTACAAGAGCTGATTTTTTGTTCATCTTATTTAGTATCAGCTGGTGTAAATTCTCTTGTGAATTTACCATTGCCATTTTTAGACTAAATTGCTTCATGCATGTGAAGTTTGATTGATACAAGTGGGACTAAAATATGTGTGACTGTTCCATAGAAGAAAGAAGGAATTTTTGTGGCTGTTCTGTTTCGATTTTTTTTTAATAGCAGGAAAATCTGTCTGCTTTATTCTATACTTACTAATGAAGTAAATTCATTAAATCACGGAATGTGTTACCTTTTGTACCTTGAGATATTTCTAGGTGTTGTCACTGAAAGGATAATGTTGTCCTGGGTGGTGGTTTTAGTCTATGCCTTTAAAATTTAGTTACAGATTTTGAGTAGAAAAAGTAGAAAAATATAAATAAATCATTACTGTGTGTAAAAAGGAAAGCAAAAGATTATTCTAAACAAATTAATTGGGAAAATATCTGGAATAAGATGAGCTGTACTCTAACAATTCTTGTCTTTTCTCTTTTCTGATCTCGGCTGGTTTTGCTTTGCTCGGGAGAGATAACCTGCTTATTGGCTGTCTTTGGCTAAGTCTAACTTCTCTGCTCCTCTGTCTTGTCCTTTTTGTACAGGGGCATAGGGGAGGCAGGGAGGGAGAAGCAGGGAGCTTTCTCTGGTCTCTTGACCAGGGAGGTTTTTGTATTGTTTTCTAATTGTAAATATCTGTATAATATTGTAAATACTGTATGTTTTGTACATACTCATTGCATTCCATCATAGAGTGTAGATTTTGCTTGTAAATACACCTTCATTTGCTTCTAACTGAGTTGGTCTGGCAACGTTAATGTTGGGGGGAAGCTTCAACCTACCACATCACAAAAAAAAAAAATCATTGGCACCTATTCAATGTGGGACAATTGCTTGATTGATTAATTCCTGCTTAGATTAAGGAGGCATAATGAAGCAGTTTTGGGTTTGTGGAATTTGATACATTCTGCTCTGATGGTGATTTTATATAGGTGGTGTGTGGCTCTTACGTTAGATAAGCTGGGAAGATATTTGGCATACAAACTGTTCCTTTGGTTTAAATACAAGCTGAAAATGCTGTATGACCACTGCTTGGGATTTCTTTGACTTAAAAGATTTGATAATATGCCTGTAACACTTCCTGCAGAAATATATGAATTCAGCATTCCTGTAACTGAGAACTATGTCAGCAGCTGGGATCCAAAAATGATGTATTTGCTATGTGTGAATCTGCTATTGGTGATAATAGTTGTGTTCTTGTTAATGGCACTGTACTGATAGAGATACGCAGCACATAGGTGTTCTGTTTTCAGACATAGCAGATGCAGATGTCGTAGGGCTAGTTCTAACTCAAATGCAGAAACTACCAGTGATGACGAAGATAGGCAAGACAAACAGAGGGAAACAGGCAGACAAGAGTTAATGGGAAAGCAGCTCTGAACGAAAGCGGCAGCAGTTCTGGCATTCAGCCAGCGGGGTGGCAAATGCAGCCCACAGTGGCTGCAGCTTCACTGGGAGCCATTAACGAGGTAAAAAGGCTTCTGCCTGCAGCATCAGGGGTGGAAGTGAGTTCTGCAACAGCCGCTGTGTCTCAATGTCCACTCTACCGATGCTGTTTCCTTGCAACTCCCTTCTGCTTCTGCAAAGTCTGTTGTAAATTCAAATGCAGCTCCAGTTAAACAAATCACAGTTTTAGATAAAAGGGGCAGATGCAATGCAGATGCAGAGGCAGAGGAACAGCAAGATCCCTGTGCTGGTCAGGGACCTTCTGTTAAAAAGGATCCTTCTGAGAATGCAGAGAAAGTTTCCCTTAAAGATGTAGCTGAATTACTGAGACCATCAATGGATAGTGGAGATGCAGTACAGGATATGGGTTCTGGTAAGTCAGGAGCTAATGGAGGCGCTTCTGAACTTGAAGAGGTCCTATGGAGAGTATCAGCAGGATTATTAGGACAGCAGCTTGAAGAGGATGTGATTGATGAAGATGATGGATATCAAGATGACATTCAGACAACTAATGCCTCCAGGCAGGAAATTAGGTGTGTGAGAAAAGGCTTACATTAGAGGAGAGAATGAGCCAATTCTGACCTGGTTAGGATGATGTTATGATACAGGGGCACCTGCTTTAGTAGTGAGGGACAAGACAGTGTCTCAGCTTGGAACCCTCTCGAAAGACAGTGGAATAGATAGACATCTAGGCAGGTGTCTTGGTAAGGTTTCTCTGTGGATACACCTTCTACTGGCAGGTCTTATGAGGTACCCATCCAGAGATGACCTTCCATGGAACCTTAAGCCTTGGAACACCATGGATGAGGGAATTAAGCACTTGAAAGAGTTTGCTGTGAGAGAAGTGATATACATGGTACTCTGAATCCTGATGAAATTCCTGTGGGAACAGGTCTTGATAAAAGGCTCATCAAACTTGCTCCTCCTAATTATGCTACTATTTTGGTAAGCAGGATTGTGGCAAGAAATTATGGGGGAATGCTTCCTACTGTTGGCCATTTCACTGACCAAATGAGATGATTGGAGGATAGTCTTACACATGTTTCTATGGTTTCAGCCATTGAAACTCTGTCTGGAAAAATTGAGAATTGCATGAAAAAGCTGAAAGTGGAATTTAAAAATTCCATATCCAAATTGGCACAAGGAGATAATTCCAATTCTTCTTCCTCCAGATGGATACAAGTTTCAGCTGTTAGAAACAGATGTCCTCCAAGGAGGTCATTCCAAAACAGGTCAAACCAAAATACACAACAGAGGCAATCACGTGGGAGTACTTGGATAACTCTGCATGATCAGTTTGGTGAGAACATGAACAGATGGGATGGTCAACCAACTTCTGATCTTTTCAGGAGACTGAGGGAACTGCAGAGTGGCAGAACCCAAGGTAGCAATACCATAAGGGTAGCTGTTACTTCATCAGTTTCCCAGAACAACTCTAATAGCTCCAACAGTGATTCCAATTCTAACACTGGACACTGGACGTATGCTAACTGCACATGTGGACATATTCCACATAATTAGGGGTGCCCTGCCTCCCCCCAGGGGGAGGAGAGGGATAACAGAGATAACAGAATCTATTGGGATGTGTACATGCAGAGGCCTCACACTTCAAAATTTCAGAAGTACAGGGCCTTGGTTGACACAGGAGCTCAGTGCACCATAATGCCATCAAATTACCAGGGATCATAGCCTATAACTATTCTGGGAGTCACTGGTGGATCTCAAGAGTTAACTAAGATAGAAGTTGATATAAGTTTAACTGGCAAACAGTGGAAGAAGCAGCCTGTTGTGACAGGACCTAACACACCTTGTATTTTGGGAATTGATTTTCTGAGAGAAGGGCGTTTCAAAGACCCTAGAGGTTACAAATGGGCTTTTGGAGTAGCATCTGTAGAAATTGGTGGAGGAAAATTGAAGCTGTCTGTTAGACCTGAGCTTTCTGATGAATCTGCAGTTGTGGGACAACGTGAGATAGAGGACATAAAGATGCCGGTCGCTTCTCAGACTGTGCATCACAGCCAATACAGAACCAACCGTGACTCTTTGTTGCCCATTCAGAATCTGATTCGTCAGTTGGAGAGTCAGAAAGTCGTCAGCAAAACTCATTCACCTTTCAACAGTCCAATGTGGCCTGTGCGGAAGCAGAATGGAGACTGGCATCTGACAGTCGACTTCTGTGTAACTCCACCTATGAGTGCAGCAGTACCAGACATGATGGAGCTACAGTATGAGCTGGAATGCAAAGAGGCCAAATGGTATGCTAACATAGACATTGCTAATGCTTTCTTTGTCGCTGTAGGGTTAGGGTGACAACCAAAGCAACAAAGATAAAAGGCAAGCAGAGCACAGAGAGAGACCAAAGACTCCCCTTGAGCAACTTGTATCTCTGCTCTTAGTATGGCTGCATGGGATTGGTTAATGTGGCTGCATGGGATTGGTTAACAAACTTTTCTTAAGACTCTTACTGGCTAGTGATACTTGTTAAGCTAGCGCAGCTGGCTCCTATCTCATCTCACAGTTTCTCACCCTTATATACTTGGTCCAGGGACTTTACAAACCTCTTTAAAAGGTCCACAAATCCATCACAGTCCCCCACATTTCTTCGCTATTCCCATAGCAGAGGAATGCAGGCCTCGGTTTGCCTTCACCTGGAGGGGAGTTCAGTACACTTTTAACAGATTGCCAATGGGCTGGATCCACAGCTCAAGCATTTGTCATACAGCTCCATTTTGCTTCCCTGACTGGGTTCAGCTGAACTTTTGTTGATGTGTGTGTTAAACCATCACATTACTCAAAATAATATGCTCCCAACATGGGGCTTGAACCCACAAGCATGAGATTAAGGATTTCATGCTCTACCAACTGAGCCAATGCTCTGTAGGGTTGGCTAAAGGGCTGTGAAAAGAATGGTCGGCAGAGAAAAGGAAAGCCTGTTTGGACTGCTGATCTGTGGCAGGACATTGCTGCTTGTGGTGGGTTGAAGTTCCCCCCCAGCATTAACTTTTTGCCAGATTAACTCAGAAGCAAATGAAGCTGTATTTGCAAGCAAAAACTACACTCTACAATGGAATGCAATGAGTATGTACAAAATAGACAGTATTTACAATTAGCAAACAGCACAGAAACCCCCCTGGTCAAAAGACCAGGGAAGCTGCTCAACTGCCCCACCCCTCCCAAACCTCCCAACCCCGCCCTGTACCAAGACAGAGAGAGGAGTTGAGAGAAAGCAGTGTTAGGCTTATCTCAAGGCCAGCCAGAAGCACTGATCAGAACAAGAGACTGTGTCCTCTTGTTCTGTTGGAGGTTGCCTGGGAGATGAGACCAACCCACTCCTGGCTACAACCTCCCTTCAAGTATCCGGAATAAGACAATCTGTACCGTAACAGTTCTTGCCTTTTCTCTTTTCTCGACTGTTTTTGCTTTGCTTGGGAGAGATAACCTGCTTATTGGCTGTCTTTGGCTAAGTCTAGTGTCTCTGCTCCTCTCTCTTGTCCCTTTTGTACAGGGGGGTAGGGGAGACAGGGAGGGTGGAACAGGGAGCTTTCCCTGGTCTCTTGACCAGGGAGGTTTTTGTGTTGTTTTCTCATTGTAAATATCTGTATAATATTGTAAATACTGTATATTTTGTACATATTCATTGCATTCCATCATAGAGTGTAGATTTTGCTTGTAAATACAACTTCATTTGCTTCTAACTGAGTTGGTCTGGCAAAGTTAAAGTTGGGGGGGAAACTTCAGCCTACCACATCCTGACAGGTAGAAATACGCTACAAAAATTGAATGCCAAGTTTAACTGAAGTCAACACCAGCTACAGCTGTTAACTGTAGTGGGATCAAGATTTCGACATCACCATCCTCTTGGAATAAGATTCCCACTTAGAACAAAACCATCTTAAAATTCTTCTTAAAACTAAATTTTACTAGGAATCAGCACAAAGGCTTAAGTGGAACATAAAGATAACAGTTTAGTCTGCCTCTGGACCTGAACATTCCAGGGATATATTTCATCCTCTTTAAGCTGTATGGCAATTTTCTTGATACATACCTCTATTGTTTGTAAACCATTTAGGCACATGATAAATACAGAAAATGTTGTGTACAAGAAGATGTTTTTGTTGTTGCTTTGGATATAAATTTTTGACATTCACCTTTGTCTTAAGCTATATGTTTCATTTTCTTGATTGCCTTTGATGGGCTGAGTTTTGATGAGGGTATTGGTTGTCAATCTCCTATACTGACTCAATGTCATTTTTGGCTGGTAACTTTATTAGTGATCACAGAGGTACAAAATGTTTATCTCTAAGAGGGGCTGATATTTTATCTTTCAGTATTTAATTTGCTGTTTTGGGATGAAGTGGCATTACTGGATTACTAGATTATTGTTTCACTTGACAGCTGGATTGCTGTAATATTTTCTTTTTTTGTGCTTGAACTGGGGAAGTGTCCCCATACTAGAAGAGCTAGAATGCAATAAAGGAGTTAGTTAAGTAATATAAATATATTTTGATGTTCCCACATATGTGGACAACTGCTTTTTGTTAGCATTGCTTCAGTAGAACTACTAAACTACTATGGAAAGAAGACTGCCAAATAAAGCCTGTACAAGCATCAGGTATATAAACTTTGCGCTTGACTCAGATGAGTTTGTTTGTTCCATTTTCCTTTTACAGTAAATGTTTCTTGAGAACGAAACAAATGACAGTCTGCATTTGTAGGGTTTTGTTCAACAAACACAGCTTGTGATTGCATTCTTGAAGTCACTTGAATTCCGTATTACCTTGAAGTTAGCACATATGGGTTCTGTAATTTGAAACCCTAGAAGGATGTATGTCTGAATTTCCCCTGCATTCCTTCCTCACATTAATTTATGAACTGGAGGATTAGATCACACAATTTCTAGCATTCTGCATTTTAGAAAGTGTGCTGTAGCCTCCTCCTTCTTATCCCCTCATCCTCAGGAAGAAGCATTGTCAGGAATCTTGTTTCAAAAGTAGTTGAATTGGTTCATGCACTGAGGGAAAAGTGATCTTGGAAATGGAAAACAATGTATAGAGGTACCAGCGTGATTAGTTTGTAAAATAAAATATTTTCATCCTTACATGTTGTAAAGAATAAAGTAACATCAGAAGGTGGTGTTTTGTTTGTTTGTCAGTTTGTGGGTTTTTTCCTATTTTGTTTTGGTTTGTTTGGGGGGTGGTTGATGGTGATTTGTGGGCTGGGGTTTTTTTTTGGTTTGTTAGGGACTTTTGGGTTTTGTTGTTTTTTTTTTTAAAGTCATGACTAACAGAAAGAATTTTTTTTATTTAAGTCTGTACAAATGCAAGAAGAAAATTCTTTCCTGCCTAAGGGATTTATCAAAGACCTATGGATTGTGTAAAGAAACATTTTTCACCCAGAAGATTAATTGCTTTTAAAAATCAGCACTTAATTTTCCCAAAATGGTGGAATGTCATATAGGAAATCAATTGGAAATATCTCTTACGGTATGAATCTTGAAGTGGGTAGATTTCCTGTGACCTGTTACATACTATTTCTATTTATGAAATTAAACTTTGTGCAAGTCTGTTTCTGTGAGGAAGATTTATGGCTCACTGTGATAAAAAGTGCAGACCAAACTGTGTCGTAGATTTCCTTGTATTGAGCAGTACTGTAATGTGCAGGTAGTACTGTTATCAATGGGACTGACTGTTCAGTGTCAGGAAGCGTTATACAGGTGGACTTTGCAATGGTCAGATGCATTAGAGAGTATTTCAACATTAATTTCTGGCAAATTTAAACTGTGCCACACTGAGGGGTGTATTATGTAAGTTAACTTTTTTAATGTTGTGCTCACCTTGTCCTTTCAGAAATCCTGCTGGCACAGATCGGCAGCTTCATCAGTTCATTCAGTAACTCTGAGTTCACACAGCGTGTTTAAGTGCCTTGCACAGTAGTAATTCAAACAGCTTCAAAACTGAAACAGGTTTCTGCGTGATCTTTCTCCCTTTTTCCTGGGTGAGCTCAGACCTGTTTTCTTGTGTAATGGATCAAAGTGATCCGTTGTTGCACTGGAATACATTAAATGGTGCATGTAATGCCTGAATTTCAGTATTTGTCAATAACCAACATGAATCCATACACTCTCTTTATGGAAAAGCAAATGGTACAGTTCCTCTAGAATGGAATATTACTATTTTTTCTTGTTTTGGAACAGATCTGTTCAAATCCTTTAGGTTACTAATATTGTGGCATATGATTTAACAGTACTTTCTGTTTTATTTTCAAGAAAGTAGTGGGATCTCACTTGTAATCCAGGGTCAAATACTGCTACAGCAGAAGCTGATGATAATGTTTGCACTGATTTTCATGGGGCAGAATTAGGCTCTGAGCCATCAGAATGTGATTGTCATTGCAAATTCTTTCACTAGTGGTGTCAGCTTTGAACTCATGCCATGCAGACCTGCAGTAACTGAGCTGGCTGATGTTGCTTATGCTTCACCTTGTTCACTTTACAGAGGACCTGCTCCTAACAAAGCTCAAAGGATGTTTGGAACTAGAAATGAGATGTTCTCCTAGACATAATGAGATGACGTTCTCTTATCATGAAATGAGGTGTTTGCTGTTAGACACCTACCCAGCTCTTTTGAATCTGATAGTAATCTGTGTGGTTGAATGTTTTCCAGCTGTTGCTATTCCAAAATAATAAAAAAAACCAACTAGCTAACTAAAAAGAATGTTTAAAAATTAAGGACACTAATGTTGGGGGGGGAGGTAGGGGACAGAGTTGTGAAACAAGTGGTATGTAATAAAATATGTAATACTTTATCTGAACTAGGAAAATATAAACACTTGCAGAACAAGTAAATATTGTTCTTGCTAATTTTTATGGCAAATTTCCTGTTGATTCATTAAGGCTAGGAATTTACCCTGAAACAGAAGCTGAGGTTGAGGTAGAGAGAGAGGTTAATTGGCAGTAGCTGTACTTGTAAGCAGTGAAAGTGTAAATGGATTCTATAATGCGCCCTATTATCTGGTATATATGGTATGCTGTGGTAGCATACTGTGTGCCATATGCCTCACCCTTTCATGTTACTCCCCCTCATTTTTAATGAGTAGTTCTGTATATTAAGTGTGGAAACTATTCCAACAGTGAGACTGGCACATTCTTTACACAGCTGAATTGACATGTCTAAAGTTGCCTCTGGCTGCTGCTTACAGATTGCCTTGTCTTTCTTTCATGGAGAATATTGCTTTGCCTAATTTTAGTCATGCAGATCCTGCAGCATGATGTTGTCATAAGACCTTGCACCGCAGAAGGCAGCAGCCTGCCTCTATGTCCATATATGGCTTTTATGTTGTTTCCATGTTCTGGCTCTGGCATCACCTGAATATCACATGCGCTTCATTTTTATGAGCTAAGTGCATCAAAGGGGAAGAGAAAAGGTTTTGTGCAGGAGAGAAGAACATCCACTTTGCTCTTCCTGTAATGATAGTAATGAAAAATAATGAATTTTATGTTTCCTCTGTTGTAAATAATAAAAATAAACCCCACCAGAATTAAAATAAAACAAACCAAAAACCCCACAACAACAACAAAACACAAAACAACCAAACCACCACAAACAAAAACCAAAACAAACACAACCTCTCCCTGACCCCCCCAGAAACAATCAAACAAACATAACTCAGATACTTGTAATCAGGTGCATCAATTCAGAAAGTGCTTTATGCTAACAAGCAATACCAGGTACTAGTACTATTACTAGTACTAGCATCTGTCTGGCACTTAGAAAGCTGAGTTTTCTCTGTTGCTGCTTTGCCAGAACAGCCACTGCTATATACTTTCCCAGGCCAGCTGCCCTTCTCCCAGGCAATTCATCGGCAGGACTTGAGAGCTGATGCTATTCAACATATATTACTAGGTTGTGCCTTCTCTATCTTGCAGTCTAAGGTACTTCAGTTGTAGAGACCAAATCGGTTCATGACTCATTGGCCTCAGTGCTAGAAAATGGTACCAGCCAAATTTATTTTGCCTATATACACATACATACATATATTTGCTTGTATAAACAAGCACGCATATATACAGCCAAGGAATCTTTTTTCTATTGAGGATATTTGTAAAGCTGCATATATAATTAGGAATTTATTTTGAATATCAATGGGACTTAAAAAGATAGCTCCTCTTACTGTCCTTAAAGTTGTGCCTACAAGTCTTTTGGTCCCCCAGATGCACACTTTGAAATATATGCCTTTGTAGAGCATCAAGCTAGTCACCCTTAGAGTCACTTTTCAGTCTTAGCTCCTATTTTCTTGCCTGTTTATAATACGTTAACTCAATTTTAAAGTTTGTAAGTATGCCTTTTCTGAGGCCTGTGCCAGCACACCTTTGCTGCCATGTGGCGTAAGTTATTGTGCTTCCACCATTAAACTGGTTACCTAAATGCTACAAGAGGCATAGAATGAGCTCTCTGACCTTAGGTTGATCTCAGTTGTCAGTTGTGTATTCACATCTCTGCATTAGTAAGGCTACGTTTTTTACCTTGTTTACATGTATTTTATAACTGTGTTCAGGGCATCCTCAATTCTTCCATGGTCAACAGGTTTAGTTTAGCATTCTTCTCATTCTTGAATTAAACTTCAATGAATGGATTTTGATAATCTCCTATGAATTGCTTTTAATTGTGTCTCTACAGTGGTGGTGTGCTCTTTCCTAAACAGCTTGTGTCTACATTGGTGATGTACAAGGCACATTACTCTTCATCTCTCACAGAGCAGGGAAGGGACCGAAGTAAGATCTGTTTTGTGGCTGGTTTAGTTCAGCAAGCTGCAGTCAAGCCTGGCCATTGCCAGGTAGCTGAGGAAGTACAAGAAATTGCTTGTAAAACAGAGGATAATCTGCCTTCTAGGTCTTGCTTACTCCTTATCCCAAATTCACTTGCTGCTCTGCCCAAAAGTTGTTAGCTCTCAGCAGCTCTTTAATTATTTTCTTTAAAATGGCTTCATAACATATAGAAAGAAAATGACTGAGTATAAGTACTTGGCTTTAATCATGTTTATGCTTAATACAGATTAATTATGTGTTAGATGTGAGCTATCTCCTTTTTTGTTCTTAAATATGTAATGTTTTCATGTCATTTGATGAGCTTGTTCTTGTGTCGTGAGGCAGGGAGAAGGAGAACCTTTATTTGGTTTGTTCATACATCATCATAGCACACATTTGTCATTGACAGTCTGTTCCTTTCAGAAGTAGGGTTTTTTTCATCCTTCCTGATTATTGTGTGTGAGTGTGCCAGCCCTTTAATCATTTACATTGCTTTTCTCTGAGTCCTGTCTAGTTCTGCAGTAGCCTTTTTGAGACTGGGTAATCAGAAGCACATACAGCATTCCAGATGAAACTCCACCACTGATTTGTATCATGGCTTTACAATACTTTCTGTATTATTCACCATCCAATGTCTTATCCTTCAAAACATCATGTCTGCTTTTTTTTACCACAGCTCAGCATTGAGCTGAGATCTTTAATGAGTTTTCTGCGGTGATACCAGACTATTTTCACATGCTCACACAATTAATTTAGAATGATGAAAGTGCACTCTTTTTTCTTCTGTCCAATGTGGGTTATTTTGTTTGTACTAACATTGACTTTCATTTGCCATTTTGGTGGTTACTTGGTTTCTCTTGTAAACTCCTCATAGTCTTGTTGGGACTTGACCACCTTAAATACCATTGAAGCACCTGCACATTTTTCTTGCTTACTAGTCAGCCTTTGTTCCAGTTTTGTTTCAGTAGTACATAAAAAGAAACAAACAACTTGATCTTACACTGATCAACTTAGTTCTTAAGTAAAGAAAATTGCTTATTGTCCTTTATTTTTGTGTTTTAGACATTTTTATGGCAATAATTCACAGCTCATGTATTCAATGTATTGTTTCTTTACAGACATTTTGAAAGTCACTTCTTTGAAGAGAGAGTTAGATATTTATTTAGTTTGTTATTGGTGTTCCAACCAGCTTATGCGTTCTGCACTCTATTGATTTGTAGCACATGAACTCCTGGCTTCTCAGATAGTTGCTGAATACATCTGTCTCTCTATTTGTTACCTCTTTATCATGTTTTTCAATGGTGGGGAAAAAAAACAAACTCAAGTTCTTGCAGTTTAGTAGCAGAGTAAGTGGCAGTTATAGAAGAGGGCAACACATTGTTGGTAATGTTTCACATTGTTTAATGTACTTTTAAAAACCTCTGATGATGTCTCTCAAGCATTGGACCTTAACCTGTCCTTACTGTTACAAAGTTTTCCTGAGTATTTGAAGGCTCTTCTGTTACTTAAACATGATCACTGTTCCAGAAACTTAAAACAATTTCTACTTTGCCTGTCCCTCAAAGTCATTGATGACAGAGTATTCCATCTCTTTTTATCCATTATCAGAGTAGCTGTAGTTTGTTTTTAGATTTCACCTTCACTCTTCTCTTTCTTAGAGCGAACATTCTCATTTTTTTCCCCACACAGATTGTGATATCCAGGTTTCTAATTATTATTGTTCCAAGCTCTACAACTTCTGTAAAATGTAAAATGTCCATAGACTGGACATAGCTGACACTTTTCCAGTGCTGAGCAGGGTCAAAAGAGGTAGTCACATAAAGCTTATCTCAGAAAGGCAGTTGCAAGCATTAGAAATCAAAATTGTTGCCTCAAAAGAGTGGGAAAGCTCAAAATCTCAAATCTGCTACTTTTTTTCCATTCATACTTCCAGTATTGCTGTTTCCAGACACCTGTCATCAGCTGAAATCTTTTAAACTCAGTGTGTCTCTTGGGACTTGGCTGATCATCAACGAAAACCGTGGTTGCTAGGTAGAGGTGGCATGAATAGCCTCAACATGTTTAACTTTGTTTACTTTTATTTGGCATTTTATATTACAATTTTGTTAAAGGTCCTAACTGCTGTTTTCACTGTAGAAGTATTACTGCAGTATCATTCTACGCAGTATCAAAGAGTCTGTGAGAAGCCTTTGCTGGGCATGTTGGTGTTTTTAACAGCTTTCAAGGATGAGATTATAAAAAAGTCTGGTTTTATTTTCTCAAAGAGAAGATTTTTTGTCTGTTTTGTTTTGGGAGTAAAAAGGGTAGAGAAGAAAAATCTCAGACCTGTACCTTCACTTGCGTAAACTGCCCACTTAAAATTTTTCAATTTTTTTGTAAATGACTACAATTATTGGTACAGCAGCTATGTTTAGAATAAACCTTTATTTAGAATAAACCAAACCAGGTTGGAAGAGACCTTCAAGATTTGTTTTGCTGTCCAAAGGTTTTCTGAATTCTGCATACGAGTGCTAGCCCTTGCCTGTCCAAATCTGTTGGGTGGCTCATAGTGAGGATGATACAAGAATGAGACTTTGCTAAACTTTCTCTGTTTTTCCTACAGCTCTTAATTTTTAAATATTTTGAAACAAGGCAAAAAGAACTGCAGAGTGTTTTGCAGTGCTGCGTTTTGCAAGGATTTAAATACATTTGAACATCTTTGCTTTTCATTTACCTTAGCTCATTGGTGAATGACATCTGAAAATCAAAATGTTTGGATTAGGCCATCTTTGCTTTGAATGGCTTAGTCCTGAATTTTAGTGTTACAGTTTGAAGGGGGAACTTTAGCCTAGTCCCCGACTGCAAAGACTGAAAGTAAAGTAAATTACCATTGGTGCAAAATGAAGATAACGATAAAGTCTATATAATTCTTTGGCTTGCTAATGTAGAGATACAGAGTAGTGGCAGAAACAGTTCTCTTTCTCTTTTCTTCTCCTGTTTCTTCTGCTTTCCTCTCTTTCTCTCTCTTCTGCAGCCTTGCCAGGTATCTGTGTTTAGACTACTGTGTGAGGTAACATGAAGGAGGGAGGAAGTGGGGGAATAGGGGAATGGGTCCCCGGAGTACATTCAGGGAGCTCTGAGGAGTTTCTGTGTTCATAAATCATACATATATATATATATATATATATATATAAAAAAAAAATTCTTACATATTCCTTTCATTCCTTATTTCTAGATTTTAGATTCCTTGGAAATATAGCTTCATTTGCTTCCAAAACCTTCTGAGCTAGTCTGGCAGTTTTTATTTTAGGGGTAATTTCTCCAAATTAGTTGAGGGCTAGTTTCAACTCACCATACATAGCCTTGTAAAGATCTTCTGATTCTTCTCACAGCATTTCATCTTCATTATCTGTGACAAAGCTGTGTCATCTGCAGATTTTGCTGTTTGCATTGCTTGATGCTTTTCTTGAATGACTCATTGTGGTTTGGAAGATTGAATGTCCCACCTTCACCTCTATTAACAGGTTGTTCTTTTCTATGTGCTTTTCTTTCAGTATCTGTCTTTACCATGCCCATGGTTTATCAATTGCTCAGCTTATTCTGATTACCTGTATAAGGTTTTTCTTAAATGTTTACTTACAGAATTAGTATTTTGCCACCATTCAGATCTCGACAAGGACTTCAGTATCGCCAGAGGTTATCAGGCCTAATCTGTAGAGTTTCACCAGTTGTTTTTCAGGCTTTCTTGTGGGGAGGGGGCGGAGGAACTACCAGTGTTGAAGTCTTAGGTATGACAACAATTCACACCAACATGCCCAACCTGAATGAAGTAGTTCTGATGCTGATAACCACATAACTATGGTACTGTGGAACATATAATGCAATGTATGCCTGCAAAACTGTATAAAACTCAAATGACCAGCTACCATTATGTAGTTCCCTACCCTAATCAGTCTTTATATATTTCCAAGCCAGCTAGTTACTGTATATCAGCTGCAATCAATCTTTTAAATTCAGTCAGTAAATATGGAGACCTTTGAAAGGATTCCAGTTAGGACAATATGATCAATTTTATCTTCCCCCACCTCCCCCTTGGACTTCTAGTGTATGCATAAATTTGGCTGGGTACCTACTTATTTCCTGCATTTCAGCTGTGACTGACATGCAAAAACTCTGCTCACATGACTTGGATATGAGAAGGCTAAGAATGAGATTATACCCAAAGCATTCCTGTTATAGCCTGGATAATAAAGGTTAGATATCCTTAGCATACATTAGACAGTACATATTTGTCCATTATGAAATGCTGTTTATAAGTTCATTGGTGTGAACATTTGCCGTCTGTTTTACTTCTTGCATAGCCAGGTGATTTGGCGGTCCAAGAATCAGTGAATTGTTTTACCTGGCATCTTCATTGTCCTTGGTTTTCTGTGCATAAGTCTCCACTCCCTTTTCCTAAACACATCCTGTTAGTCATGTTAACTGTAGAATTGATTTTTATCACCTATCAGCTGCTAGTAAATATGCATAGATGCCTTTTCAAAGATAAAATTCTCCCATTTTTCAGCAGCCCGAACATCTGTGAATTTTGGCTATCTTATTTATTTCTCACCCTTAGGACAGTATTTTCTCAGAGGGGACATTAATGCCCAAAGAACATAGTTATACAACACAGCTTGGTAAATACATTGGTGAATACTATAATTAAGAAAGGAGGGTCCAGTGCATAATGCAAAAGCAAACACATTCAGAAGTGAATGCTCAGCACTGGGACTAATTTTGTGACCATGTCCCAACTGCTAGTGTTTTACACAGCTCTCAGATTTCAGTGGCTTTGTGCCAGCTTACAGTTTCTAAGACGTGACCTAAGGTATTCAAGACTCATTTTTCAGATGACAAGTCTACTTGTCCCTCTTTTTCCCTCTCCTTCAAGCAGCTTTCAGCAACTGGCCTTGTCACACTGTGGTCTCAAAACTCACCCCTGTGTATTAAGAGGCCTGTGTAATGACAGTGGGAGAGAGTGCTGTCTAAAGGTGTATTATACCACATCTAAGGATGCTGGTTGGGAAGCCATTAGCAATGCCCATGATTATCAGATTGGTATGAATTAGAACATTGCCTTGAAAAGCACCATTCTTGTGCAGTACACTGTTCCCAGTATGGCATTAGCTCACGTGGAGGTATTTCATTTCTCTCTGCACAGCATGGCTTGATTTGTAGAAACACACCTTTTGTATCTCCCTGGGAAACTTGCTTTCAATCCTCTGCTCAGGCTGTGCTTTCCAACCTTTTCTACTGTCTGTTTCTCCACATCTCCTGGGAAAGAGAATCCTTTCCAGTCCTGTGGATATGTGAAAGAATGTTTATGCTGTCGTATTTCACAGGTATTTCATGATGTTTGTGCAAAATCCATTCAGCTGCTAGTAATTTTTGGCCAACATATTCCAAGATAAATCTTACCACAAATGCTTACAATGAGGATGCTGTAAGGTACTAGCTCATATACAAAATCCCTGTACTACTGGTCATAAGATACAACCAACATGTCCAGGTAACAGATGATTCAGATTATGTACTAATAACCACATCAGCAACTGGGGACAGTACAGAAATAGATTATAGAACATAGCTGAAGATAAACTTCACAGACTGGGAGAAGCAGCCCTTGTGGGTGCTGTTCAGGTTTGTGAGGAACCAGAAAGGGTAATTTCTGAAACACTGCAGTAATGCTGCAATCTTCTACAAGTAGGCACCAGTGGGGATCGCAGAAGGGCATAAATGAGGGGAGTTTTTGGAATGATATTGACATAGAATCAGAGAGTCACAGAATCGTAGAGTCATAGAATTGTTTAGGTTGGAAGAGACCTTGAGGATTATTGAGTCCAACTATTAACACAGCAAGGCCAAGTCCACATCAAGCCCTTCGAGAGGTCTGGACTATACTAGCCTTATGGAGTGGCAAAGAAGAGGTTAGCCCCATTTTTTGGCATTTAAGTCAGCTTACTTTAACTTAAATTGCTGCTAGATTCATATCTCCTCCTTGTTCTAGTATAAATGGAGTGTTTAATGGCAATATATGCTTCTGTAATGCTGATTTAGAGTGAGAAATATGACTGGAGCTCACTGTCACGTGCTTTATGCAGATCGTCTTTCTGCCACTATGCTGGTAAACTGCTGCTGTATCTATTAGTTCTTCTGAGCTCTGCGGTGGTTTTCTTCTGCATGGCAAATAATGACAAGCCTATAGAGGAATTCAATTTCTCAGCTCATTCCTTAATTAGACATCACTCATATTTAAATATACATATAATGAGTATCTGTTTGAATTCTGTAGTTAGGTTTTATCTTGCTAGTGTCATTCCTGTTTCTAGCTGTACTGAGACGAGGGAAACCAGTGAACTGATGCCATTTAAATGGGTCAAGCCTACAATTTAGCTGTGTATGTAGGTCTGGCTTTCTGTGCAGTTAATTGAAGAAAGTCTAAGTATTTTAAATACATGCCAAGAATATGACACGAATTTGCTTAATTAAATTAATAAAAATATTAAAAGACAAATAATGACGAATAAAGCTCATGAGAATGTACACACGTGTAGATGCAGCATCTGCCTATATTAGAGTGTGTAGGAGGCTTTACAGAGATCTTAATACTGTTTAGAGTGTAGATGGCCAAAGTCTTAAGAAATACAGTGAATCTTTAGAAGTTTCACAATGAGGCAAAGTGCCCCTTGAGTCAACCATTGAGGGTTGATTATAACAGATTTCAGGAATCATCAATCTTTAACCTACTGTTTGCCTCACCCTTCATTTCTTTCGGTACTTTAAAGACTTGCTGATTCTGCCATTTTTAAAATTCAACTGTACTTATTTTGAGAAGAAAATGCAACTTCTGTGCTTGCAGTGTGCTAGTTAGGGCTATGGGTGCTCTAAAATTAATGCAGTAGCATTAGATATCCATAGAGATAGACACAGAAAACTATTTGACATTTTTAATTAAAATACCATGCATTGGTTCATTCATATACTAGCTGGAAGTAAAAACTGATTTAATAATTTTTTCCACAAATAAATGCTTACATAGAAGAATTATTTGCCTTCTAGTAAGCAGGGTTACTCCTGTGTCTTAAAGTGATATTACAGTACTACACACTGGAAGGGCTAAGCCCACTTGTTAAACAAATGGAAGACTGAACAAATACATGAACTTCGTTCTGTTTCTGCAAATATATATTGCTTCAGTATAGCTTATAATGAGTGTTCATTACTAAAAAACTACTAATAGTTGTTTAGGTGGGTTGGATTGGTTGATGGGTTGGATGCGATGATCTGAAGGTCTCTTCCAACCTGGTTGTATATATATTATTATTATTATTATTATTATTATTATTATTATTATTATTATTATTATTATTATTAAAATATAATAGATTTCTGGATTTCTGAATTAAGTATGAGATATTTCCAGTTTTGTATTAGGAAGCACACAGGTCAGGTTGTCTGCTGTTGTGAAATGCTATTGAAATCAAATCGTTAGCAACTTACATTGACTCCCATAGATGATCAATACAGGAACGCTTTAGGCACCTGTTTTCCTAAATAGAATAGAATAGAATAAACCAGGTTGGACTAAAGGTTTATAATACCAATGTGGTTGTTTTGGGATAAATTCTGGGCAAGCAAGGTCACTTAAAATCAGATCATGATTTAGGATTTTTGACACATGCATAATTTCAGTTTCAAGAATGCAGTTTGGTGGTGTTCCAGTGAAGCCAGCAGAAGACCTTACTCTGACTGGAATAGAAGAAATGCTCTGTCTTTATGAAATGTATCTTACATAAAGTCCTTGAAAACTTTGAGAGAGCCACCTGAATTTTTCTTTGGAGTATTTGAGAACAGCCAGTCAAAACATAACTGGAACATGAGATTCTTAACTGATCCAGCAGTTGAGATGCTTCCTGTAGCATAAATTTGTGGTTATCCTACCCTTTATAATCAGAATTTGCGGAGGTATTAACTTGCCTGTTGTGGTGGGTTGGAAGGGCTGAGGCCAAGAAGCCTCTTCCCTCCCCCCTGTAAGTAAAGGGAAAGAAAAATTGAAGGGAAAGAAAAAAAAACTCACCAGCCGAATTAGCAAAGCAGTGGAGCTATATTTACAAAGCAGTGTAGGATTTTGCAGGGGAATATTTACAAATTTACAATATCTACAATATATACAAAGATATACAGCAGTGTAACACAGAAATGAGAGTAGCCCCCCTCAGCCGAGGGGGATCCTCACCTCCGCTCTCCCCTCTCTTCCCCCCTTTCCCCAGAATAGTTCGGAAAAGAGGGAGAAAGAAGAAAGAAAGAAGTTAAAAGCAGGTTGTGTTAATTGAAAGCAGTTACAGGCCTGGTTATCAGTTTCTCAAGGCCGGAGCCTTGGCAGAAAGCCCAGCACAGGGGAGCTGCTGCACCGAAGGAGATGCGGAAGCAAGAGTGACAGAGAAGTGCTGGGAATGCCCACTTCACTCTCAGGCCAGAGAGTGCTTCCTCCCACTTGCCCAATGAAAAATTAGTTTAGACTCTTCCTTCCGTTTACCAACTTCCGTCCACCATATTCCCTTTCTTAAAGGGACACCGTCAACCGGGCACAATCCACCCCTTCTAAACAATTTTCATTGGCTGTTTATACTGTCCATCCAATCCAAGATGATATTTACAGTTCGTGAATAGAGTTCATAGTCCATTCCGGCTATGCTCAGGTGTAGATGATTCAAAAGTCCAAGAAAATCAGAAAATGAGAAAAATGGAAAACAGTTCATTTCTTCGCCGAAGAAGCAAAGAAAAGGGAAACAGGGAAATCTCAGGGTCTCTTAGTTGACTCAGGGCTTCCAGGGACCTCAGGGTTCGTGCACCGTAGATTCCTCGTTGATTCTTGTTTTGGGCGCGATGTAGCTGTACAACAGTTTGAAATTAACCTCTTTCAGCTAAAGTTAAATTTCTTTGTGGAATACACTGAATTTCACCATTCTCTTGCATTACCCAATAAGTGTGACCCGGACCTTCAGCTGACACCACCCCTCGGACAGGTTTAGCCTCTCCTGAGGGTGAAAATACCCAAACAGTTTTACCTAACAGGTTCTTTTCTCTAACAACAGGAACTCTATCACCTTCTACTTTCCGTAGCAAATCTGAATGTGCAGGTCCAGCTCGGTTCACTGAACCTCTACTATTTACCAGCCAGGTTGCTTGTGCTAAATGTTTTTCCCAGTTTTTCAAAGATCCACCTCCCATGGCTTTAAGAGTGGTCTTCAACAAACCGTTGTAGCGTTCAATCTTCCCTGAAGCTGGTGCATAGTAGGGAATGTGGAATATCCACTCAATACCGTGCTCTTTTGCCCAGTTCTTTACAAGGTTGTTCTTGAAATGAGTTCCGTTGTCTGACTCAATCCTTTCTGGAGTTCCGTGTCTCCACAGGATCTGTCTCTCCAGACCAAGAATGGTGTTGCGTGCAGTTGCATGTGGAACTGGCTAAGTTTCCAACCATCCAGTGTTTGCCTCTACCATAGTAAGCACGTATTGCTTACCAGAACGAGAACGTGGTAGAGTGATATAGTCAATCTGCCAAGCTTCACCATACTTGTACTTGGACCATCGGTCACCATACCACAAGGGCTTAAGTCGTTTTGCCTGCTTAATAGCAGCACAAATGTCACAGTCATGGATGACTTGTGTGATAGCATCCATGGAAATGTCTATGGATCTGTCACGAGCCCATTGGTATGTTGCATCTCTGCCTTGATGTCCTGACGAATCGTGAGCCCACCGAGCTAAGAATATCTCACCTCGGTGTTTCCAGTCAAGATCAAGATTAGAGTCCATGTCTACTTGAGAAACTCTTGCAGCTAGATCTGCCTGATGGTTGTGTTGCTGTTCCTCAGTAGCTTTGCTCTTAGGAATGTGAGCATCGATGTGCCTCACTTTCACTGGAATTCTCTCGATTCGATCAGCAATGTCCTGCCACAGGTTGGCTGCCCAAATGGGTTTTCCTTTTCTCTGCCAACCACTCTTCTTCCAGTTCTTTAGCCAACCCCATAGAGCATTGGCTACCATCCATGAGTCGGTGTAGAGATAAAGCTTTGGCCATCTCTCACGTTCAGCTACGTCGAGAGCTAGCTGGACAGCTTTTACCTCTGCGAACTGACTGGATTCTCCTTCTCCATCTTTCGCCTCTGCAACTCGGCGTGTTGGACTCCACACTGCAGACTTCCACCTTCGCTTGTTTCCAACAAGACGACAGGAACCGTCTGTGAACAAAGCATATTTCTTTTCATCATCAGACAGGTCATTGTAAGGAGGAGCTTCCTCAGCACGAGTTACTTTCTCCTCTGGAGGTTTAGCACAGTTGATACCTTCAGGCCAACTTGAGATCACCTCCACTAGACCAGGTCTTTCAAGATTTCCCATTCGAGCTCTCTGTGTTATCAGAGCCATCCACTTAGACCATGTGGAGTCTGTGGCATGATGTGGTGTGGAACCTTTGCCTTTGAACATCCAATTCAAAACTGGTAATCTGGGAGCTAAGAGAAGTTGTGATTCAGTTCCAATCACTTCAGAAGATGCTTTTACTCCTTCATAGGCAGCTAGAATTTCCTTCTCTGTTGGAGTATAGTTAGCCTCTGAACCTCTGTAACCTCGACTCCAGAAACCAAGAGGTCGTCCACGTGTCTCACCTGGAGCTTTTTGCCACAAGCACCAGCTTGGACCATTGTCACTTGCAGCCGTGTACAAAATGTTCTTAATGTCTGGACCATCTCGGACAGGTCCCAGACCCATTGCTTGAATTACTTCTTGCTTTATCTGGTCAAAGGCTGCTTGTTGTTCAGGTCCCCAGTGGAAATGGTTTCTCTTTCGAGTCACATCATACAGAGGTTTCACAATCTGACTGTACCCAGGAATGTGTAGTCTCCAAAATCCCACTATCCCCAAGAAACGTAAGGTCTCTTGCTTGTTTGTGGGACTTGCCATGGTAGAGACTCTATTTACCACATCCACTGGAATGTGTCGGCGTCCATCCTGCCATCGCACTCCCAGAAACTGAATTTCTGTGGTAGGTCCTTTCACCTTGTCTCGCTTGATGGCAAAACCTGCATTCAGAAGAATGTCAATGATTTTGTTACCTTTCTCGAAGACTTCCTCAGCAGTTTTACCCCAGACAATGATGTCATCGATGAACTGGATGTGTTCTGGAGCACCGCCTTTCTCCAGAGCATCGTGGATCACTGCATGACAGATGCTTGAGCTGTGGATCCAGCCCATTGGCAGTCTGTTGAAAGTGTACTGGATTCCTCTCCAGGTGAAAGCAAACTGAGGCCTGCATTCCTCTGCTATGGGAATAGAGAAAATGCATTAGCAACGTCTATGGTAGCATACCATTTGGCCTCTTTGGATTCCAGCTCATACTGTAGCTCCATCATGTCTGGTACTGCTGCACTCATAGGTGGTGTCACTTCATTCAGGGCTCGGTAGTCTACTGTCAGACGCCAGTCTCCATTCTGCTTTCGCACAGGCCACACTGGACTGTTGAAAGGTGAATGAGTTTTGCTGACGACTTTCTGACTCTCCAACTGACGAATCAGATTCTGAATGGGCAACAAAGAGTCACGGTTGGTTCTGTATTGTCTGTGATGCACAGTCTGAGAAGCAACCGGCAATTTAATGTCCTGTATCTTATGTTGTCCCACAACTGCAGATTCATCAGAAAGTTCAGGTCTGGCAGACAGCTTCAATCTCTGTCCATCAATTTCTATTGAAGCTACTCCAAAAGCCCATTTGTAACCTCTAGGGTCTTTGAAACGCCCTTCTCTCAGAAAATCAATTCCCAAAATACAAGGTGCATCAGGTCCGGTCACAACTGTATGCTTCCTCCATTGCTTACCAGTTAAACTTATATTAACCTCTACCTTACTTAACTCTTGAGATCCACCAGTGACTCCCAGAATAGTTATAGACTCTGATCCCTGATAATTTGATGGTATTATGGTGCACTGAGCTCCTGTGTCAACCAAGGCCCTGTACTTCCGAAATTGTGAAGTGCCAGGCCACTGGATGTACACATCCCAATAGATTCTATTATCTCTGTTATCCTCTCCTCCCCTGGCGGGAGGCAGGGCACCCCTAGTTATGGGGAACATGTGCACATGTGCATTGCACATAGTTTGCAGGGTTATAACTTTGCATGTTATAACTGGAGCCACTGTTGGAACCATAAGAGTCGTTCTGGGGAACTGTGGAAGTAACAGCTACCCTTCTGGTATTGCTACCTCGGGTTCTGCCACTTTGCAATTCCCTCAGTCTCCTGAAAAGATTAGAAGTTGGTTGGCCATCCCAGCGGTTCATGTTCTCACCAAACTGATCACGCAGAGTTATCCAAATAGTTCTACGTGATTGCCTTGGCGGTCTGTTTTGGAATGACCTGTTTTGGAATGACCTGTTTTGGAATGACCTCCTTGGAGGACGTGTATTCCTCACAGATGAAACTTGTATCCACCTGGAGGAAGAATTGAAATTATCCCTTTGTGCCAATTGGTATATGGAATCTTTTAACTCTCTTATGCAATTCTGAATATCTCCAGACATAGTTTTAATGGCCGAAACCAAAGAACCACGTGTCATGCTATCCTCCAATTGTCTCATTTGATCACTGAATTGGCCAACCGTAGGAGAAGCTCCACCATAACTTCTTGACACAATTCTGCTTGCCAGAATGTTTGCATAATTAGAAGGAGCAAGTTTGATGATCTTTTTAGCAAGACCAATACCCACAGGAATGTCATCAGGATTCAGAGTTTCATGTTCACCATAGAGTAGCTCTCTAACAGCAAATTCTCTCAAGCGCTTAATTCCCTCATCTATGGTAGTCCAGGGTTTAGGATTCCATGGAAGATCATCTCGGGAAGGGTATCTCAGGGCAACCGCCATTAAAAGGCGTATCCACAGACTAACCTTACCGAGAGCTCTGCCTAGATGTCTATCTATTCCATTGTCCCTTGAGAGAGTTCCTAACTGAGCTGCTGACTTGTCTCCAACTGTTAGAGCTGGAGCACCTGTATCATAACACCTACTAAGCCAAGCTAGAACTGGTTCCTTATCTGCCCTGGTGAAATCTTTACGGACATCACGCAATTCCCTCGTGGGCGAAGAACATTCCAAAATATCATCTTGCTCTTCATCTCCCTGAATTCTTTGCCCATATAATCCTGCTGTCATTCTCCTAAGGATCTCTTTAAGCTGAGAACCACCTTTGCCAGCTGCTTTCCTAGCTTCATCTGTATCCTGCTTTGATCTCACTAGGTTAACTAGATCTTTAAAACAAACCACCTCTTCCTCCTGAGCAGGATCTCTTAGAGTAGAGGGCCCCTCACCAGGATCAGTCTCCAGCTCCTCTTCTTCTCCATCTTTGGCCTTTCCACTTCTAGTCTTTAAAGGAGCCACCTTAACTGGAGCTGTGTTTGAATTTACAGCCACCTTAATGGAAGCTGACAGATCCTGAGATAAATCAGCTGCTGGGGCAGTGACTTCCGGTCCCACCGAGGGATTAGGCGGAAGTGACGTTGCTCCGTTAATGGCCGATGGAGAAGAAGAAGAAGAAGGAGTAGGAGTGGGAGAAGGAGTAGGCGCCATGTTGACACCAGCCGATGCCCTTGGCTGCTTGCTAGAATCAGCAAAGTCATTTAGAGCTGCTTTACCAATTAACTTTTTAGCCTTCTTTTTAACTGACAGAGAGTCTCCACCTTCCTCATCACTAGATGACTCTTGGACTGATCCAGAGCCACGGCGTTTTCTTTTTGGTCTAGTTTTAATAACAAAACAAGCTCTGGACACCTTCCTCTCTCTCCACAGAGAGAACAGCAAATATGCAATCACCATCACCAGCAACAGATTTATACACATCAAATAAATCACTTTTGGATCCCAGGCATCACCTAAAGTTACTCTCTCCTCAGGCGGAATCTTAAAACCCTTTACCTCAATTGGGAGAGTGGTGGAGGTAACATTCCTGTATCTCACTGGCCATAGTAAATTAATACATTTTCCATACCATAATTTAACTCTATACATAACCCACATATAAATTGTCCGCACCAAATATTTGCCCAGGTAATCCAAAATCAAACCCAAACAGTATCTGTAAACCAGAGCCCCAAAAATTGAAAAGAACAATCGCTCCACAAACCACAACACCTTCATGTTTGCTAATTCAGCTAGAAAACACTAAATCAATCAGGTAATAAATTAAACTGATTATCTGCCGCACGTTGGGTACGCCAATAAAAAAAAATGTGGTGGGTTGGAAGGGGTGAGGCCAAGAAGCCTCTTCCCTCCCCCCTGTAAGTAAAGGGAAAGAAAAATTGAAGGGAAAGAAAAAAAAACTCACCAGCCGAATTAGCAAAGCAGTGGAGCTATATTTACAAAGCAGTGTAGGATTTTGCAGGGGAATATTTACAAATTTACAATATCTACAATATATACAAAGATATACAGCAGTGTAACACAGAAATGAGAGTAGCCCCCCTCAGCCGAGGGGGATCCTCACCTCCGCTCTCCCCTCTCTTCCCCCCTTTCCCCAGAATAGTTCGGAAAAGAGGGAGAAAGAAGAAAGAAAGAAGTTAAAAGCAGGTTGTGTTAATTGAAAGCAGTTACAGGCCTGGTTATCAGTTTCTCAAGGCCGGAGCCTTGGCAGAAAGCCCAGCACAGGGGAGCTGCTGCACCGAAGGAGATGCGGAAGCAAGAGTGACAGAGAAGTGCTGGGAATGCCCACTTCACTCTCAGGCCAGATAGTGCTTCCTCCCACTTGCCCAATGAAAAATTAGTTTAGACTCTTCCTTCCGTTTACCAACTTCCGTCCACCATATTCCCTTTCTTAAAGGGACACCGTCAACCGGGCACACCTGTAAAAGGTCTGATGGTGGTGTTTGTAAACACCACTTAAGCAGGAGGAAGATTAGAAATATTTCCATTAATACTGCCCAACTATATTTAACTAGGTTATAAAAGGTATAGAGTTCTATAAATATATTTGAGGAGACTTGATAGGGTGCTTGGTTGTATGGTTTAGTTGATTAGGTGGTGTTGGATGATAGGTTGGACATGATGATCTTGAAGCTCTCTTCCAACCTGGTTTGTTCTGTTCTGTTCTGTTCTGTTCTGTTCTGTTCTATTCTATTCTATTCTATTCTATTCTATTCTATTCTATTCTATTCTATTCTATTCTATTAATCTTTTTTGTGTCTTTTAAATACATTTTGCACTGGTATTTTTGATCAGATTTTTTTGTGGTAAGCCACAACAGGCCATTGTAATTATGGATCCTGTCATATTGATGTGTTACTGCATGCATTTCCTAGGCAGTGTTACTGCAGAAACTTGACTGGCTAAGGGAATACTTTTTTCATATGCATACACAATTATTGTGTATTTGCAGTGATTAGGGCTCAATCTTACTATATATGCTTGGTTTCTGACTATGGAAGGTAAGGAATACCACAAAGAATGTACAGTAATCCAGAACACAAATCTATATGAAGGGAGGTTATATTGATTCCACTGCTCATGGGACTACTAGTGCATTCATATTTCAGCATTTGCAAGCTTCTTAATTTCTACTGAAGTCTTTAGCTAGATAGGACCAATTTTTTGTTGCAGACAATTATTGCTGTAGTTCTTAAAGTTACCAGGAAAACAATCATAAAACTGCTACCTAATCAGGAACATTTTGTGTGTGTGTGTGAAATATAAAACTGGCTTCGTTGCTTTTGGTGCTGCTTCAAACATTCCACTTCTAGTGGAATTAAAAGTTATTTCACTCACACAGTGTGCCTTTATAACAGATTTTACCACTAACTACATTAAATATTCTGCTGCTTAGCAATTTATGTGCGTAACACTGTGACTCCATCCAGTCAAAATAAGAGTAATGATGAACTTACTAACTTGAAGCTATGAGAGGTCAGTATTGTCTTAGTCAATTGGTTTGTATGATTTATTCTTTAAAAAGTGATGAAAACATTTTAAACTTAAAGAAGATTAAGAATAATATCATCTCCTGTATATGGCAGCTCTTTTTTTCCCCAAGAATGGATATTGATAAGAATATCACTGTTCTGAAACTTTCAAGTGTGTGAATCTAGTGAAGGCCTGTTCTAAATATTTTTGACAGGGCTCTGCAATACATACTATGTATTTTTTCTGCTCATGACTTTAACAAATTGTACACTGGATATATTGAGATACTAGTTTATTATGATAGAAGAACTGGTGCATCTGGAGGCTAAAAAAAATTGAGGTGAATTTTTATTCATGTCCTGTGCAGCCACAAGCTATATGTGTTTTCTACAGTAATGTATAATTTAATATTTGTTCAACAAATGCTTAACAAATAATATTTGTTAAACAGTAAAATTACCTAGGGTATTGAGAGGGAAAAAGTAGCATGGCTAGAAAATGCTTAGAATAAACTTTGTCAAATGTTTATTAAATAAAGCTTTAAAAATATGTGACATACTGATATTTTGAAAACTGTTAAAGAGTGCTGTTAAGGAAAGATCTTACTTCAATACTACCACAGAGTTTCAGTCTTTAGTTCCTGTGTGAGTCAGTTCAGGCAAACATCTTGACTACTTGCATGAACTTCACTGTGACTGCTCAGATACTTTGAATTATTCCTATATTAATACAACCATCTAGATGGAAATCTAAGCTTTATGCTCTTAAGCTGTTAGCTGGAGCCTTAGGGCTTTAGGTCTAAGAGGAGGCTTAGAAGCTCGTGGCTGTTAATGAGCATCATTCCATTGGGCTTTGTGGGTAATGCATTATAGCCTTGCCACCTGGGCAAGGCTTGTGCACTGGCAAAACAAATACCATAGAATTGTAGAATCAGAGGGGTTGGAAGGGAACTCCCAAGATCTACTTCAACCTCCCTGCCAACCCTGGAGTTCACACAGGAATGTGTCCAGACAGGTCTTGAAAGTCTTCAGAGGAGACTCCGCAACCTCTCTGGCCCGCCTGTTCCAGAGCTCTGTCACCCCTATAGTAAAGAAGTTCTTCTTCATGCTGGGGTAATTTCTAGGTATGGGAGACTCATACAGGCTGAAAATCTCATGGACATTTAAAACAGCTGAATAGCTGTGACTTTTCCTGCATTCCCCTTACTTCCCAGCACAAAGTCTGATGTCCTTATGGAGTTAGACTGCATTATGCATATCCATGTATCAAGTGTTCCTTATATAGCTGGGTTATCATTTCCCCACTGAAGTTATATTCTGCCAGGCCTCTTGCAATGAAGTGTTCAACATTCTTTTTCCCAAAAGCACTTTTAGGGCTGGGCATCCACAAAGAGGAAACCATCTGATAATTAGTTACTTGGGGGAATAGGTAAAAGTAGGTTAGCTAGATTGTGAGGCCAGGTAGGATGCCAATTTTCTGCCCTCCAGTCCTTCAACTACTAGAAGCAGGCAATGTAATTAAAAATAAGTTCAGTTTTGTGTACTTATCTTCATAAAAGACTTTCATTTTTGCTGTCTGTGGAGTGCATTGAAAAGGTCCATTTACAGGATAGAGTACATTTCAGAGGTAGAAGACAAGACTGTCAGTTTATCCAGACAGTGAGAAAGAATCTTATATAGATTAGTTCTGATTATTTATCATCTTAATTTCAGTACCTTGAATCAGAAATCATGGAAATCATGGAAAGGCCTCTGAAGGTTTCTTGTCAAACTTTCTGCTCTAAGGAAGGCTATCATTAACATTAGGTCAGCCATGACTTGGCCTGGCCAAGTCCAAACAGGTCTGTAGGGAAGGATATTCCACAACTTATTTGCCTGCTCCAGTGTGGCTCTGTTGTCATACATAAAAGGATTTTTCAGAGCAAATTAAATTCACAGCTGTAGCTTAACTACTACCAAGTTCAAAACTATTTATCAGAATAGAAAATGTGCTATAAAGTCATGAACATTTTAGTCTGAGTAAAGAAGTTTGTCCTCGTGCTGAGTTGGAACTTCCTGTTTGTATCCATTGCCCCTCATCCTATCACAGGACACCAGTGAAAAGAGACTGGTACCTTCTTGACACTCATCCTTCAGATATTTATAAACATTAATAAGACCTCCTCTCATTCTTCTTTTCCAGAATAAATAGCCCAGGGTGTGTATATATATGTATAAAGATACATATACACGTATATATAGAATAGAATAGAATAGAATAGAATAGAATAGAATAGAATAGAATAGAATAGAATAGAATAGAATAGAATAGAATAGACCAGGTTGGAAGAGACCTTCAAGATCATTGCGTCCAACCTATCACCCAACATCACCTAATTAACTAAACCATCTAACCAAGCACCCTGTCAAGTCTCCTCCTGAACACCTCCAGTGACGGCGACTCCACCACCTCCCCGGGCAGTCCATTCCAATGGGCAATCACTCTCTCTGTGTAAAACTTCCTCCTGACCTCCAGCCTGAACTTCCCCTGGCGCAGCCTGAGACTGTGTCCTCTTGTTCTGGTGCTGGCTGCCTGGGAGAAGAGACCAACCTCTGCCTGTTTACAACCTCCCTTCAGGTAGTTGTAGAGAGCAATAAGGTCACTCCTGAGTCTCCTCCTCTCCAGGCTAAGCAGCCGCAGCTCCCTCAGCCTCTCCTCATAGGGCTTGTGTTCCAAGCCCCTCACTAACTTCGTTGCCCTTCTCTGGACTCATTCCAGCAAGTCAACATCCTTCCTAACCTGAGGGGCCCAGAACTGGACACAGTACTCGAGGTGCGGCCTAACCAGGGCAGTGTACAGGGGCACAATGACCTCCCTGCTCCTGCTGGCCACACTGTTCTTAATGCAGGCCAGGATGCCATTGGCCCTCCTGGCCACCTGGGCACACTGCAGGCTCATGTTCATCCTACCATCAGATCTTCATAAGTGATCTGGATGTTGGGATCAAGAGCACCCTGATGAAGTTTGCAGATGACACCAAAATGAGAGGAGAAGTTGACACTCCAGGAAAGCTTCCATCCAGGAAATGCCGGACAGGTTGAATGAGTGGGATAGCAAGAATCTTATGAATGTCTCCTCCTCTGAAGATATTCAAGACCCACCTGGATATGTTCCTGTGTGATCTGGTATAGATATTCCTGCTCTAGCAAGGGGGTTAGACTAGATGATTTTTCCAGGTCCCTTCCAGCCTCTAATGTTCTATGATTCTATGAAGTTCAGTGGGGCAAATGTAGGGTCTTTTACCTGGGAATACATAACTCGGGAGTGCAGCTCAGAATGGGATCCATTTGCCTGGAGAGCAGCCCTGTGAAAAGGCGCTGAGAGTCTTGGTGGATAACAAGCTCAATGTGAGTGAACAGTGTGCTGCAGTGGCAAAGAAGGCCAACAGGATGCTGGGCTGCATCAAGGGCATTACCAGCAGATATAAAGAAGTCATTGTCCCATTCAGTGTTTGTCATGTCACACCTGGAGTACTGAGTACAGGTTTGGTTCCCACTGTAGAAAAAGATGTGGACACGCTGGAACATTTCCAGACAAGGACCAAGAGAATGATCAGAGGACTGAAAGCCCTGCCATATGAGAGGCTGAGAGAAATGGGTTTGTTCAGCCTTGAGAAGAGAAAGTTTAGAGGAGACCTAATAACCATGTACCAGTACATAGAGGGTGGCTATGAGGAGAATGGAGGCTCCCTTTTTAAATAGAATAAATAAATAATAAATAGAATGAACCAGTTTGGAAGAGACCTTCAAGATCATCGCGTCCAACCCATCAACCAATCCAGCCCACCTAAACAACTAAAGCGTGGCACCAAGCACCCCATCAAGTCTCCTGAACACCTCCAATGATGGCGACACCACCACCTCCCGGGCAGCCCATTCCAATGGGCAATCACTCTCCCTGTATAGAACTTCTTCCTAACATCCAACCTAAACCTCCCCTTGCACAGCCTGAGACGGTGTCCTCTTGTTCTGGTGCTGGCTGCCTGGGAGAAGAGACCATCATCCACCTATCTACAACCTCCCTTCAGGTAGTTGTAGAGAGTGATAAGGTCACCCCTGAGTCTCCTCCTCTCCAGGCTAAGCAACCCCAGCTCCCTCAGCCTCTCCTCATAGGGCTTATGTTCCAAACCCCTCACCAACTTTGTGGCCCTTCTCTGGACTCGTTCCAGCAAGTCAACATCCTTCCTAACCTGAGGGGCCCAGAACTGGACACAGTACTCGAGGTGTGGCCTAACCAGTGCAGTGTACAGGGGCACAATGACCTCCCTGCTCCTGCTGGCCACACTGTTCTTAATGCAGGCCAGGATGCCATTGGCCCTCTTGGCTGCCTGGGCACACTGCAGGCTCATGTTCAGCCTGCCATTGACCAGTACCCCCAGGTCTCTCTCTGCCTGGCTGCAGTCCAGCCACTCTGACCCCAGCCTGTATCACTGCATGGGGTTGTTGTGGCCAATGTGCAGAACCTGGCACTTGGATGCATTAAATTTCATGCCATTGGATTCTGCCCATCTGTCCAGCCTGTCGAGGTCCCTCTGCAGAGCCTCTCTACCCTCCAGCAGATCAACTCCTGCCCGCAGTTTGGTGTCGTCAGCAAATTTACTGATGATGGACTCAATGCCCTCATCCAGATCATCAATAAAGATGTTAAAGAGCATGGAGCCCAGCACTGATCCTTGGGGCACACCACTAGTGACTGGCTGCCAGCTGGATGTGACACCATTCACCACCGATCTCTGGGCTCGGCCCTCCAGCCAGGTCCTAACCCATCGCAGTGTGCTCCCATCCAAGCCATGGGCTGACAGCTTGGCCAGGAGTTTGCTGTAGGGGACGGTGTCAAAGGCCTTGCAGAGGTCCAGGTAGACCACATCCACAGGCCTCCCCACATCCACCAGGCGAGTCACCTGATCATAGAAGGAGATCAGGTTGGTCAAGCAGGACCTAACCTTCCAAAATCCATGCTGGCTGAGCCTGATCCCTTGGCCATCCTCTAAGTGCTGTAGAAGAGCACTCCCGGAGAAGAGGAGTCTCAGAGGAGACCTTATTGCTGTCTACAACTCCCTGAAGTGAGGTTGTAGCCAGGTGTTGGTTGGTCTCTTCTCCCAGGCAATCGGCACCAGAACAAGAGGACACAGTCTGAAGCTGCACCAGGGGAGACTTAGGCTGGATGTTAGGAAGAAGGTCTTCATAGAAAGAGTGATTGCCCTTTGGAATGGGCTGCTTAGGGAGGTGGTAGAGTTACCATCACTGGAGGTGTTTAGGAAGAGACTGGATGGGGTGCTTTTGTGCCATGGTTTAGTTGATTAGATAGTATTGGGTATTGGATGATAGGTTGGACTCGATGCTCTCAAAGGCCTCTTCCAACCTGGGTAATTCTCTTCTACAGCTTTTTGAAAAGACTGTATGCACCTTAATATGAACATCTCTGGAAAGTTTTCATATTCTGTAGAAGAGAATAGATTACTCTGACCTTGACAAATTGATTTATAAACAAGGAATACATATCATAGTATGAAAACCACTATTTCTTCATGGATATTCTGTTATCATGGGTAGCAGTGTTCTTATCTTTTGTTCTGAAATTTATTGTAATTCACAGTTTATCTGAATTCAGGAAACAATCTTCAGACTGAAAAATGTCAACCCTTCCCATAATTTGATGGCTTACAGAAAAAAATTAAGTGAAGCATTTTAAAGAGCATTTAAAAGAGTGTAAGCATAACAAGCCAGAACCTAGAATCTTTGTTGATGAGATAATCACTGTTTTCATATTTACTTGTGGTGTAGCAGTCACTATGCCCTTTGCATTTTGTTCCTGGAAGCAATGACAACAATGCCCCACAATACATCAAGAAGATGTGCATGTGTTTTTCCTTGCTGTGAAGGAACAGAATCTTTACTGGCTGAGCAATTGGATATGTAGTGCTATCCCTGTTGCACTCTTTCTTCTTGTTATTATTTGAGATTACAGACACCAGTTTCTGTAATTAATTTTCTTTCAGCATATGATCTAACCCACACTGAAGCCAAAGGATATATGTAACTGGTTGTAAAAAGGTTTATTGCTGTAAATGAACTACCTGAGTGCATGTGTTTCAAAGGATAAAACCTAGTCAAAAGTCCACTTTGAATGTAGCATTCTGAAGGCCTTGATTTAAATTCTTAATCATATGACTAAGCAGACGGCATACTTCAGATAAATGTGGAGAATATTTGTCTTGTTAAAACAGGATTATAATCTACCACAAAATACAAAGGCTTTGGTATATAAATAGAGTAACAAACTAAGCATATCTTTCCTCATAAAGCAGTGTGGGTGTGTTAGCACCATAGTCTGTGTTAATTGTTGAGGAAAATAAAATAACATCCAGATACTAGAAGGAATCTTGGTAGCTTACAGTAATTGATTGGCAAAGCAATTCCACAGTTATTTATCGTTAGATTGAAAATTGTTTGACATCTGCTGGGTATTACAGAAGCTAATGTTTGCATTTGTTTTCTGTGGGCTTGATGTTCACCTAATGCTCCTCTCCCATGAGTGTATTTCTAATCAGACTGGAATGTTGCCAGAACAACTCAGGCTGTATTAATTCTAGACAGTATTATATCTAGGACCCACGTGAAACAAGGTTTGCCTTCATTTTAGCAAGCCAAAACTAGATCTTTCAGAAGCATTATAGTTACTTTTTTAGTAAAGGCTATCACAGCATTTTAAAATGAACTCTGTTAAGGCACACGCATGCATGAAACCTGTACTAGCTTCATTGTTGTTGTGGAACATGTTGTGTCATAATTAATGAAATCAAGGTTTACACTAAGACCAGTGTATCGGTGGAGTTTCCTGACACAGAGATTGCTTTTTCATTAGTAGTTATTGGAGAATGTCTTTAAACAGGCTCTTGTGGAAACACTAAAATGTAAAAATGTAATCCATATGTAATAACAATGATATGCAAAGTTACTGCATTTAAAAACACAATTTTCTCCCCACTACTATCTTACATGGGGAATGTTCTACACAGTCCAAATTCAGTCCCAACACAGAAGACAAACTGGACTTCAGCAAGCACAGAAAATGCCACTGGCAAAAGCTTTATGCATTAGCAGCCTTAACGCATAAGATGGAAATAGGTGGAAAGGACCATGACTCTTTAACTTGTTTTGTGATTACAGATAACAAAGGTAATCAGTATTTCGTGGCATCTCTTAACTGCCAGATGCAACAATTGCACTTCAATTGCTAATGTTTTAAATGAAAACAGAAAGTGGTAGAAAGAAAGTTGGTGTTTTGTTTTTTTTAATTTTTTTTTACTTGGCTTCATAGCTTGAGAGAACGAACTACCTTAGAATTTTGAACTGGTGGGAGAGCAGTATTGTAAAATGAGAGAAACAGAGAGAGAAAGCCAAGCCACAAGTAACTGCAATATAGTGATCCCTTAAGCCCCACAGTTAAGGGAAAAAAAAAAAAAAAAAAAAAAAGAAGTCGCCTTGCTGAGAATTCAGAGAAGGCAGAGGGAATAAAATGGGTGAACCGCAAGATGGAAAACTGGTTCCAGACTATGATGTTCTAGTGACGCAAGCTGAAAAAGGTGCTGCGGCACAACTGCACTCTCCTGAGACCTAGCAACAGTCATTTCTATAGGAAAAAAAACCACATGAAGACAGTGAGTAAGGGAAATCTTAATACTAAAGTAGGCTGGAAGAGATTGCAAATTCAAACCATTTTTGGAAAGCAGTTCTTGTCTGAGTGGAAAACAATGAGACCTTATCCACAACTGAAATGACGATAGAACATGTACTTGGCATTTAGCTAAACAGCTGAAAAGGTAACAGGAAAAGAAGTGGAGAGGAAAAGATAAGTAATCCAGAGATTGTCAAGAGGAGAGCAACAAAGTTGGTGAGAGGCTTCGAACACAAGCCCTATGAGGAGAGGCTGAGGGAGCTGGGGTTGCTTAGCCTGGAGAAGAGGAGACTCAGGAGTGACCTTATTGCTCTCTACAATTACCTTAAGGGAGGTTGTAGACAGGCAGAAGTTGGTCTCTTCTCCCAGGCAACCAGCACCAGAACAAGAGGACACAGTCTCAGGCTGCGCCAGTGGAGGTTTAGGCTGGAGGTTAGGAGGAAGTTCTACACAGAGAGTGATTGCCCATTGGAATGGTCTGCCCAAGGAAGTGGTGGAGTTGCCATCATTGGAGGTGTTCAGGAGGAGACTTGATAGGGTGCTTGATTGCATGGTTTAGTTGATTAGGTGGTGTTAGATGATGGGTTGGACACGATGATCTTGAAGGTCTCTTCCAACCTGGTCTATTCTATTCTATTCTATTCTATTCTATTCTATTCTATTCTATTCTATTCTATTCTATTCTATTCTATTCTATTCTATTCTATTCTATTCCATTCCATTCCATTCCATTCCATTCCATTCCATTCCATTCCATTCCATTCCATTCCATTCCATTCCATTCCTGTAAATGGTTTAAAAAGCAGAGTACTTGGGCAAAAGAAGAATGCTAGTAGGAGAAATTTAATGAACATATTCACAACAGAGATAAGTAAATGGAAGATAGAGGATATTTCTCATAATGGATGAATTCCTGGATCATGTCCTGGATCAGTTTTCTATAGATCTATCAAGAGTGATATAAACAGAGATGTTCTAGACCCTCTGTGAGCCATTGTCAAGGATTAACCTCTACTAAGGGATTTGTAATCAAACAAGTTAAACTTTTGCTTTTCTTGATCAAAAGACATGCCTTGTTTAAGGTAGTCTGAATTACAGAGTCTGATGAGAAATATAGAAGCCTTTTTTTTTTTTTTTAATTATAGACCTTTATATAAGACATTTTCCATAAATTTTGAATATGATTCTTGATAGGGTTATTGTAGGAGAAGGCTGGATGATAAATTGTCTCTGTATGTAGATGCCAATAAGAAATGTGGTTACGCTAGATGATTTTTACCGCTGTAACAGGGAGAGGTGGGAAATTCAAGAGGCTCTGGACTAGATTCCCAAGCTGTCAGTTTGTTCAGAGATTTTAACTTCAAATCCATTATTAAAACTGATATAGTCTGCCTTATTTGATAGGCTCTGCCCTGTAACTTTTCTCTCTTTCTGCTCCTTTCTCAATTACCTGAGATTTTTTTTTATTGGTTTTGAAGGCTAGAACTCAAAATGAAAACTTAAATTGTTCATTTCTTTGTGTAGAACAACCTCCTTCACTGAGATGTCAAACTTGTATAGAATTAGGCATGACTTAATTGAATAGTTTTGCAATTATATCTGATAATACTTGATTACTAATACGAGTGTGAGTGATTTTCTGTAGTAATGACTTTCAAAGTCTGTGCATGGTACTAAGGAATACTTCGGTATTTGAGTAAGTTCTTGGAAGCAGATTCATATGCACACAAGCAACAAACTGAATCTTACGTGAAACAAAACCAACAAATCCAAGTGCCAGCTGCTGCACTTTGGCCACAACAACCCCATGCAGAGCTACAGGCTGGGGTCAGAGTGGCTGGAGAGCTACCAAACAGAAAGGGACCTAGGGGTGCTGATTGACAGAGGCCTAAACATGAGCCAGCAGTGTGCCCAGGTGGCCAGGAAGGCCAATGGCATCCTGGCCTGTATCAAGAATAGTGTGGCCAGCAGGAGCAGAGAAGTCATAGTGCCCCTGTACACTGCACTGGTTAGGCCACACCTTGAGTCCTGTGTCCAGTTCTGGGCCCATCAGTTTAAGAAGGACATCGAGACACTTGAATGTGTCCAGAGAAGGGCAACAAGGCTGGTGAGAGGCCTTGAGCACAAGCCCTATGAGGAGTGGCTGAGGGAGCTGGGATTGTTTAGCCTAGAGAAGAGGAGGCTCAGGGGTGACCTCATTGCTCTCTACAACTACCTGAAGGGTGGTTGTAGCCAGGAGGGAATTGGTCTCTTCTCTCAAGCAACCAGCACCAGGAGAAGAGGTCACAGTCTCAAGCTGCACCAGGGGAAGTTTAGGCTCGAGGTGAGGAGGAAGTTCTTCACCGAGTGAGTCATTTGTCATTGGAATGGGCTGCCCAGGGAGGTGGTGGAGTCACCATCACTGGAGGTGTTCAAGAGGGGATTGGACGTGGCACTTGGTATGATCGTCTAGTGGTCATGAGGTCTGTGGTGACAGGTTCAACTTGATGATCTTTGAGGTCTTTTCCAACCTTGGTGATACTGTGAAAGTCCTAAGAATATCTGGTGCTAAAATGAAAGATAAATCAATTTGGCAGAATGCTAATAAAATGTAAATTTTGCCAATAGTTGACACTGGTTGTTCAAAACTAAGTAAAAGCTTCCTGTAAAAAAACTTTAATTTCAGAAACCTTTCTGTGTTTGAACAACAGGCAAATATTTCCTGAACAAATAGAGAGTTTGTCATGGTTTTCTTTTACAAATGCTTAAGTACTGTCAGTTTTAGATTGGTCCTAATGCAGTGATACCTTAAAAGAATTCCCCTGTACAATCCTTCCATGTGAGCAATTGATTTTTTTCTTATCCTCACAAATAAACTTGGAGTGGCTTGACAGGCCCCAAGTAGATTGTTCCCTGATTCTGCAATTTTCTAGACCCTTCAGCCGTTCTTACTACTGCTGCAATGGAGAGATAATGTGCTCTCTGTTCTCTGATCAGGAAACAAACCATGAAGATTGTACATGCTTGTCATCTGAAGATCAGTGGTATCTTGGTCTTAAAAAAGAAAAACCTTCATGATTGATACTCTAACCTCAAGCAGGATGGACAGAACAGCTGTGGCCTCTTTTTACATCTGAGTATGAAAATAAAACAACTATTTCTGCTGTAATCTCTAGTGAAGGGAAGTTTGACCATGGTGATATCAGCGTATGTCTCTCATATTTAACTCTCTCCTTGATATCACAGACAGACCTGGGTCCAAATCTGGACCATGCTTCTATCAAAGACTCTGGGTTACTGTGCTGTGTTACACTCATCCTGAGGGAGGGCTGCGAGAGCCTTGCTTCCCCAGGGGAAAAAAGTAACCTGATCCAGGTGAACAGAGAGGGACTTGGTTTCCCCTCCCAGGAGGAGGGGCGCCCTGGGTTGAAGGTGGTCTGTTCCCCCTTCCTGTCCAGCAAGACTATAAAAAGGAAGATGCTGCAGCCATTTGCTTTTTCCTTGCTCCTGCCTCCCCTATTCGAAAGGACCAACAGCTGCTTCCAGCCTCATGGTTCTGCCACGTGTTTGGGCCTGATCTTCTCCCTGCCACATACACGCTTCTCTAAAGGACTGAAATCCACGTGCATTGAGGAAGATACAAGGCCATCCAAATTTGGTTTTGTGTATTTCCCAATTCATCCTTATTCCTTAGCCTTGTAAGTCCTCCCTGTTACTGATATATATATATATATATAGTTAAAAAAATTACTTCTCCTACTTCCAAACCAACTCCAGATTATTTTTTGGTAGATTTACCTCCTCTTTTCCCCTACCCCTTTTTATGTTCTTTCTCTCTTTTTTTCCTTATCAAGGAAAAGGCAGGGAGATGAGGGGTTTGGGGAGCTTGGGGGGGTTTGAATTCTCATTTTTTTAGTACTATCTGAGCTCTTAAACTCCAGTGAAGGCTCAAACCACTACAGTTATATTTATTGTTTATGGACAAACCATGTAAATGTCCTTGTATCTCTCCTAAATCTTTCCCTTTCTGATCAGTTTGTAACTTCAGAACATTTTCCATGTAATCCCAGTCTCTTCGTGGAAGAGATAGAAGTCTTCTGTTGGGAATCCATATGTATTAAGAAGAGACAAACTGATTATGCCAGATGAAAGATCAATGTTGGTATTTTACCAAGAAGACTTCACATGGTAATATTTGATAAACACATTGGAATGATCAAAAACTGTATCACAAACTGGTGTCCATTCCCTAATGACTCATGCACTTTCAGAGCAGATACACTGCTTAAAGGTTTGAGCCCAAAGTTTGAACCTCATATGAGTAGACATACTTCAGTCATCAGTATGCCAAGTGCATGATCAGCTGGAAGACTGAAATTTTGACTATTTTTTGTTTTCTGATTTCCCAGTAAGTGACACTAGGACAGATCAGAGGCTTAGAACTGTTCATGTGTGCAGCTGCTCTGCTGGATTTGAGTAGTCTAGATGTTCAGGAGCTGTACGTCAAAATGTTTAACTAATGACACTGAGAACTCAAGTCTAGGTTGCAAGAAGATCAGAATAATAAGTCAATATACCTCAACAAACAAGAAGATAAGAATCCTTTATAAGGGATTATTAGGGTATTTATGTTTAATATTTGTTCCTTGTTTGTTTACAAATAAAATTTCATAGGGGGTTAGTGCTAGCTCTATCAACAGTGCCTTTTGCGTCATGAACACTTGTCCTTAAGAATTAGACAGAGTATATATTGAAGGTTACTGATGTAATGTGAAGGAAAATAAACATTTTCCCTGTGATATATATGTATTATTTGGTATAGAATTGAAGTGGTTAGAGCTAAATACAGATATCTCATGTTTGTTCAGTATGTGGTAGGAAAATGTTTTCTTTTATTCAGTTCCAAGTAAACTTATTAAATAAATAAATAATCTTGGTGAAGATAAAAGGAGCCCATTTTTGAACCATTAATTTGCATTTTTCTCATCTGGAATGGATGGAAAAGAAAATATTTTGCAGAAATCAGTATCAGGGAGAATTATGGGAAGTTTAAATCACTTGACACTGTACCTGTTTATCACTATGTACTATGTCAACCAAAGATATTTTAATTATGAGACTCTCAAAAAGGAGAAGACATGTGCTAGAATAGGATCTTAACTGAGATTCATTTTCAGTGTAGCAGAGGACACAGAGAATGAGAAAAAATTGTATCCAGTAATTAATTTTAAAACCTAACAGACCAAATAGGCCTACAGAGGAGTAGCTATTAAACCTTTCTTGGAGGAGGATAGGAAGGAAATCCTTTCACACACAGTGCACAAGGAGTCCAAATTCTCTGGGGTTTACAAAGGAGGGCAGACTTTCTGTGGAAAGCAAGCAAGGCCCCTTTTGAAAGAGTGCTGTCCTATGAGAATGAAACTTGTAGAATTGCATAGAGAGAACATAATTTTCATCTGCATAAAGATGCTGCATAATTAGAAAAGCACTTTAGTGCAATTTAACGGAATGCAACAGAAAGGCTCCTGCTGACCTACACTGAATTCAGTGTTATACTCTTGAAGATAAGTTTCCATTAGCTGTTCACTTAGCTTTTCATGGCTTTAGATTGCATGGCTCACTATTGGCAGGGATTTCTAACTTGTGTAACCATAAAAACTATTGTTAACCAAGAAAGTTTCATTTTAATGTTTAAGAACATAAAAAGTATTTAATTGCAAGTAGTCATTTGCAGTTGTGTTGCATGTTTTAATGACACACACTTGTCAGCACGTGTTAAATAGCAGGCTGTTTTAGTCCTGTTGCCTCATGGCTTTCAGGGTGTAGTGGCATATAGAGATATTGGCTGTCTTTTGATTGCTGGTATTTTCAGTCCTAAAGCTGTCTTGTAACAACTTCTAAGAAACTTCATACACATTTGTATACAACAGACTGTTGGTATTAAGAACACGTGAAGTGCATAGGACAGTGTGAAGATAGGAGGCTCTCATACAAAATGGAATTCAATAAGGTAGAGTAAATGCCGATAAGATGAATTGATTGAAAATAGCTCTCTGGTTACATAGTACACTTATTTCTTGAACCACAGTCCTGTGGATGTGATTTTGTTACTCCCATAAAATTCCAGACAGAAATGTGCCATTTCCTGTCTATTCATCCAAAACCATATATGCATAGCTGCTTATAAAAGTAGTTTAGGGGGGGGGGGGGGCGGGAAGGTGAAATATTAACATAGATCCTAACAATAATAATTTTAATCCTTCAGTCAGTTCCTGAAGTAGTTTGAAAATGATATCTGGAATTCAATAAGCTGATCAATCTGACACAACTCAAGCAAGCTTCAGGCACTGTACATGATTTCTATGGCAGTCTTTATTTTCACAGCAAATGAGCTTATTACACAAGGTAAGAGAGATTTTAATGAGAAAAGCAAGTTCCTCATTCTTCCAGAACTCTGTGCTTATCATGCATTCTTCTCTTTTATTCTTCCTTTTTCGCTACACCTAGAGAAAATTTACCATCATCTTGAATTTTTCTTTCTAGAAGTGTAATCCCCTCATAAATTAACCCTGCTACTGTGTTATTTAGGCTTAACATTTATTTCACATTCTCTCACTCCTCCCTGCCCTCCCCCCCAGCCCCCTCCCCTTTGTTGTCAAAAGAAAAATCAATTGAATTCTTTGGCTGAAGTTTAATTCCATAGGTTCTGACTTATCGTTTAGGTTCTTGGTAAAAGTACACAAAAATTATTCCTCAAAAGTAAGTAAGTAATTAATTCCAAGTCTGGTTTCTAGTAGTTCAGTTAATACTTTAAATCTCATTGTAACTGCAGTTGCATTACATAGCTTTAAATGGCCATTCTTAAATTGATGAATGTTTCCAGGGCCAGTGAGATTAAATGTTGTGGTTTGTGTATGCTTATTTCTCAGACCCATATAGTAATTCAAAAGAAAATAAAAGTTTTTTTCCTTTCCATAATTTCATACTCTATAGTCAGCAACCAATTTTGAGAGTAATTCCTATATCCTAAGTCCTTGGGCATTGTCTGCCTTTATATTGGAATGGCAATCTTGCTGTGTTGCAGCCCCACTTAGGATGTTTCATTGGCTGAGAATGTAGAATGTGTGGTTTTGGCTGGAATAGTTTGAGAACTAGCTTAGACACTGTTGCATAAAGCACCAGGGGTATTATTCTGCTGTATCACATCCACTGACCTCAGAGACATGAGTACTGAACCAGGTCTTCTGTGCAAGTGGTAATGCATGTGTTATGATCTTGCTTGGCAGGAAGACTCTTTGAGTACATCATGATTTTGTCTTGGCAGAACAAAGCATGAAATATAACGAGAGATTTGGGTAAGTTGTAGTCTCTTCGTGCACGTGTTTTTCTTTCCCTAAAGAAACAGACAGAAGACAGTAAGAGACTTTACACATCACTGCAACTGTTCGCTAAAATGGATTCAAAATCCAGTGAAGTCTGTTTTAGGCCACTGCACTTAAGTGCTAGAACACCGGTGTGAATTGGAGTAGCTAATCATGCTCTAGCTCCTGAGATTCAGTAGGTAAATGAGGGCACAGAATTCAAATTTGTCTGCCCATTCCATTTATTCCCTTCTACCTATTTAATGTTTTCCTTAATTTTCCTAATACAGGAAAAAGAAGTGAAATAATAATTCATAGCATTTCTTGCAGTGAGTTGTTTCCATCTATATGTACTTGCTTTGTTTGTCATGTTGATTCATGAATTGAAAATTCAATCACAATATTTTTCAGTAACTGTTGACATTCTTTTAGAACCTTCAGTGGCACCCTGAAATAATTCTGAAAGCTGCATAACTACGCATAAGTTGTCTTGTGGTAAAATATCATTTAGTAATTCTTCTGTATGATTGAGATATCTAAGCCAACACTTCATCTTATTTTCTACTTAATAAAGCATAAGGATATAGATCTTGCATAGGTAATAATGAGATGGCTGATTCATTTTTTTATATCCATCACAGCCTGCTCTACTAGCAAACAAAACTGTACGTAATATGTCTGCATACTATTTAATATTTATACAGTGCAAGTTTATGTGAAGTTTACTTGCAAGTTTAGTCCTTGCTTTTAGCCTAAAAACTATTAGGGTGTAATATGAATATGTGGTTGATATAAGTTTGTTGTTGCACAAATGTGTATGAGTGAAACTAAAGTGCTAGGACTGTTCTCTTAGCACTGGCTTGTATGAAACAGCCCAGACAGTAACAGTATAGGCAAGTGAGTCCTTCCTAGAATTGTTCACTGGAGCTGTCTAATTTATGAGCATACATGTTAACTGTATGACCAAGCTCTTGTTTAATACCTGAATTCCACTCTGAGCTATTTAAAAATTGTTCCATTAACAATGGATTCTGGCATTTGACCTAGTCCCATCAGCATAGGAGACTTGCCAGGAAAGTAATTATTAACTCATGTTAAATAGAATTACAAGCAAGCTAAAGTTCTCTCAATAACAGCACAGAAATCAGTTTAAACTACAGAAGGTAGCTTTGGGTAAGCTCAAAAAGGAAAGAAATAGACACTCTATCCCTGTTAGGAAAGAGTATAAAGAAGAAAATGTTTGAAACAGTAATTATTTTCCCAGCCAAAGTCTGGGTCACAAAGTCAGCCAAAGAACAATGAATCAATACAATATATCAAGTTCTGGACAATATAAGTAAAGAAACTCTCACAAATGACGTCAATCAGGATTCTGACATTACAGTGATTTAAATCCCTGTTCGGCACATGCTTAACTTCAAGTCTGTGAGTCAGCCAAGTGAATGAGATAAAAATCAGGCAAATTCTGCAGAAAACTGGTCAAAAGCACCATTTATTGTCCTATTAATTCATTCAATTTAAATTTTGTTCCATCCCTCCTCCCACTCCTGCCCCCATTATTCGAAATGTAAAAAATGTTTTTTCAGTTGATTGTGGCTAAGAGATGTGCATTGTTTTAATATAAAGTTTACGTGTTACTACACCCTTATGCATGCATGTTGCATTCTTTTCTGATAATGAAATAGAAAGAAAGCCCATATGTTTTCAAATGGCATTAAACAAGATTTTCTCTGTCCTGCCTGCTCTGCTCTCCATAAGGCTAGGAGGGCTGAGATTTAGAAGGGAATAACTATTAAGAAGCAATTGCTAGTCTGGAACCAGATGACTTCTATCACACATATCTATGGTGCATCCAGCACAATACATGCTAAATTTATGTGGTCTTTGGCTAGTCTCTTTAATCAAATGGGAGTCACTACAGAACAGGAAGAAAGTCTTGTATAAGCGAAGTGCTGTTTGTGCATCAGACCTCTCTGTGTATTCCCATAATCTGCAAACACTCAACTCAAATCTGTTTCAGAAGCCATAACTTTGTCACTCTAGGAAATCAGCTGTAAGGAAGCTTGTGAAAATAGTTTCTAGTTAGAGCCAGTGTGGAGCAGTAGTTCTCATAATTCATGTTGATTTGAAAAAAAACCTTTATTTTACTTCTGTTATTTATCCCTGTTAGAGTTACTGTATCAGACCCAGATACTCTGCTTTGCATAGCAGGTACTTCAACTAAGCACTTTGTTTGAGTCATTGCTTCTGTGATTGTCCCAGCTAGATGTTTGTATATCTCATAATGACATACACCTGCACTGCTGACTCACTTTATTCAGTCTTTTGAAAAGGATAGCATTGCACTCTCCACTTAGAAAATCAGACTGTGTTGGGCTGAGGGATATAGCCGCTAACTTTGAAACAAATATTACTGGGCTTGGATTTTTGTCTGCTTTTAAAATCACTTCTATATATTTAAATATGGGATGTGCTGATTTATGTCCAGTTGTTGCCTCTTAAGTGTTATGTGTAATTAACCTTGGGTAGCTGGTCCAAATTCTCTCAGTGAGACCAATAGCCATCTTTCCTATGGCACAGATAATTCACCGCACTATGCAGCTGTATACAGTAGTACAGAAAGGTCATTTGTATCTTCTTGTGATGGAGTGCCATCTACACAGCAGCAAAGTTCTCTGCAGACATGTTTTTGTGTAGTTGGTCCGTATATCCCCAATTTTGAAAAAAACAAACAACCTTCCTATGGAAACTAAAACCCAAGGAGACTCCAGCTTCCATTAGGATCCTTGAAATTGTCACTGACTCAAAGTAAAAGTCAAAACCTTTCGGAATGTTTTTGGTTGTTGGTGTGTCGTTCCCCCTGCCCCCCATCCCCCTCTCCCTCCCTCATGTTTTTGGCAGTGTAACAGGACTTCTGAAACTTCCAGTCTGTAAAATGTCTAAAAGACCACGTAGATATTACAGATAATTAGGACAGCCACTTCACTTTGTGTCTGATCCAGCAATCCAGTATGATTTGTGCAATCTAGTATGTCAAGAATTAACATGACGCATCTGAAGAAACATGAGATCAACCTCACAGTTAATAAAGTAGATGACCATTGATAAAAAAAACCCTGCAACCAAACCAAACCAAACAAAACCCACAAAAAAAAAACCAAAACAAAAACCACAAAACATCTGCAAATGTTGATTTTTTTTATTCTGTGTGTGTGTGTCGTTGATTAATCATGACACAGAGTAAGACTGAAAGGCTTGTAAGGCCTAGACAGTGCCAGCTCTTAAAAAGATGCTCAGTTTGGATGGGAGAATATAATTAGCTCATTTCACCTGCTCATTTCTGCCTGTGGAAGCCCCAGGCCAATTGCAGCATTTTCTGCCTCCTTCCATTCAGCCCACAGTCCTTCAGAGCAGAATTGGATAGAATGATGGTGCTGTGGTTGAAGGCCAACCACCAGAGGACCAAAGCTATGCCTTTTCCACCTAGAGACGCATGAAATGTAAGCCCTTTACCTAGCTGAAAACTGAAGGACATACTTTGCAGAATGCTTCCTGCCATACTCTTAGTCCTGGGGACCTTTTAACTCCAGGCTGTACATATTAAACTTTGACACATGTAAGGCAACAGAATATCAAACTCTGAGGTACTGGAGTGTAAAGGACCTCTTTTTGACCAAGTATCACTTTTTGCCTTTATATGAAGTGGTGACTGATTTCTTCTATGTGCATGACAGAGACAATCTCTGCTGCACACCCACTGTTAAGTGGCTATTGGAGAAAAGATGTAGAAGGCAGCATGCTGGACTTCTGGGCCCCTCAGTTTAGGAAGGATGTTGACCTGCTGGAACGTGTCCAGAGAAGGGCAGCAAAGTTGGTGAGGGGCTTGGAACACAAGCCGTATGAGGAGAGGCTGAGGGAGCTGCGGTTGCTTAGCCTGGAGAAGAGGAGGCTCAGGGAGACCTTATTGCTGTCTACAACTCCCTTAAGGGAGGTTGTAGCCAGGTGGGGGTTGATCTCTTCTCCCAGGCAACCAGCACCAGAACAAGAGGACACAGTCTCAAGCTGCACCAGGGGAGGTTTAGGCTGGATGTTAGGAGGAAGTTCTACACAGAGAGAGTGATTGCCCATTGGAATGGTCTGCCCAGGGAGGTGGTGGAGTCACCATCTTTGGAGGTGTTCAGGAGGAGGCTTGATGGGGTGCTTGGTTGCATGGTTTAATAGAATAGAATAGAATAGAATAGAATAGAATAGAATAGAATAGAATAGAATAGAATAGAATAGAATAGAATAGACCAGACCAGACCAGGTTGGAAGAGACCTTCAAGATCATCGCATCCAACCTACCATCCAACATGATGATCTTGAAGGTCTCTTCCAACCTGGTCTGGTCTATTCTATTCTATTCTATTCTATTCTATTCTATTCTATTCTATTCTTCAAGGAAGTATGCTATAGACTGGCTTCACACTGATGCTTTAGTATAATGACTTTATTTAAAAAACTGTTAAAGCTATTTTCAACAGGCTACAAGTTATGCTTCTACAAAGGATGGGAGATGTTATAACTGTTTCTTCTGCTAAGAAAGGGTTAAACCCACAGTTTTACCCCTCAGCAGGGTATAATAACATGGTAACTTACCTGGAGCTGCTTTACCACCCACCAAAAAAATAAAAATCCAGTGACCAAAAGGCTTTTTTATTTTCTAGTCAAGTGCCCACATGTCACTTGGCTACAAAGGAAGATAAATAACTTAGATTTTGAGTCTTTTCTCTTGGAATTCTCCTATACTTTTTCTATTCTTCCGTATGGAAAGTAAGTTGGCAGGAATGTCATGGAGACAGATTACCTAGTGTTCTTGACATAAGTGTGTACAGCCTATTTATAACCCATGTATTTCTCTGAACAAACTATTTCTTGTATTTTCTATTTTGACCATGGAAACATACTATGCCCCTTCCTTGTTTTGCAGTAATTTGCTCCGTGTTTAAGATTGTTCCTACCTGCAGTGTACTATGCTACAGGTGAAGCCATACTAATTCTGTTTTTCCTGTGTACTTAGTGTTTCTGTAGCTCTGATAATATCAATTCCTTTCTTGTCTGTCCTGTGCAGTCAGTCGACAGTTTTTCTGAAGGGTAGTTATGAGGAATGAATGTGCTATTCTATCAAAGGCCTGACTAGTGATTAGTAAAGCAGAAATCAGTGCCTGTGGATAAACATCTGAGTATGGCATTTGCCTGTTTTTCTGCAAGAGCATTACTTTGTTGCCTCATATTCTGTTAGTGATTCACTTTAATCTGTCCTTGGACAAAACACATAAGCAAGGTTGTCCCTATGGCTCATCTTATATGAGACAGTACTATATATTGATTTTTTTCACTTCAAGCTTAGAATACTTTTGATTCATGGAAAATCTTGATGGCATTTCATTTTGGACTGGATGAAAAAAACAAAAGTTCTTCTCTAAGTTCAGGTACAGGAATCAGATACTGGTAGCATTACTTGGTCCTTGTATGCTACATCACCACAAGCTGAAAGCACTGTACCAGTGAGGGGGCTGAGTCTGGACGATAGACAGCTTTTTTTTGGCCTGTCCTTTTTCTGAAAGTCTGAGAAAAAAATATGCTGTGGAAAATGTGCATATTTGTAGTGGCCTGTGATCTTCTGCTTGCCACAATGGCACATAACAAAGTTTCTAGCAACACAGGCTCAAAAACTTGACAACAGTAACTGTAGTGTGGCAAGGATGAGCTTGGAGAGTCCAGGTAGCCGTGGAGTGATGGAAGGCTGTGTACAGTTGTCATCTCTCTATAAGGTGCTGTTGTTTCTTGGAGTCAGTAAGTTGCTGTGGTGGGTTTCAGAGAAGGGCTCAGCCTTCTCACCCTCACAAAGAGGAAGAAAGAAACCACAGCTAGCCAGCCAGAGGAGCAAAAGGGAAAATGCTATATTTTACAAGCAATTTTGGGGAATGCAGGGTATATATACACAATTTACAGTATTTACAATATATGCACAGAAATATACAGCAAAGTAAAAAAATACAACAATAATACAGGAATGAAATTCCCTCCTCTGAAGGAGGGTTCCCTCCCTGTACCCCCTTCTCTCTCCTTTTTCCCCAAAGAGGGTTAGAAAGAGAGAAAAAGAGCAGTTATTAATTAAAGCAAAGTATATTAGTAGGCCTTAGTTGCTTATCTGTCCAAAATCAGTGTGGCAGGGAGCCCAGAAGCAGACGAGCTGGAAAGGGGAAAGGAAAGAAGCGAACTGAGGAAAGTCCCAGCAGCACCTAAGCTTAAAACTGCCTTTTTACCAATCCACCAATGAAATTAGTTTAGAATATCTGATTGTTTTTGTTAACATTCCAAAACATTCAGCCATAGTGTCCCAGCACTGTCTCTTTTCTTAAAGGCACAGCCTCAAATGGTCAGAGTTGCTCAGAGCCAGCAGGCTTAGATGTGGATGTTGCAGCACCTTGCTCTCTAGGGAAACCCACAGCTGTAATTACAGTACACAATAGGATTTTCATGACTAATGAAAAAGGGAAGATAAGAGATCCTGTAAATTCTAGCATCTCAAGTCCCTGATTATTAAACACTCATTGCAAAAGGGAGTGAGAACTAAATTTTACTGAATCAATGAATATTTAATTCAATATTAGAAGGCAGAAAAAAACTCAAATGAGATTAAAGGAGCTACACATGAGAACAAGTTTACATCATTATGCTTAGAGCATTTATCTTGGCAGGGGAAATTGGTTCCCCTTAGGCACAGAAGGAAATTGAACCTAATTTGACTCTGCATGAGAATACTTTAGTACATTAAAAAGGAGGAAATGCAGTCTTCCAGTCACCTTCCAGTTGCATTTATTAGGTATATGGATTTCTCAAAACCATTTATGAAATGTTTCTCAGAAATGAGATAAATTTCAGGTGTAAAGGAGGTACCTCTTCAGTGTGTGCTGTGTGCCAGTACTGACCACAAATTGAGTATAGGTCAGAAAAGTGTAAGAACTGGGCAGATAGACTTGATATGATTTCATACCTCATATAGTCCACCAAACATTTTCATCTTTGGGACTTCAGGAGTTACATGTGTTTGTATGTAGTAATCTTCATTATATTTCTGTAAATCTGCTTGGTGACAAAAATCCATTTAAACTTCAGCATCCTAAACATCTTTTGCCAATCAATTCCATGCCTCAGGTACTTGTTTTGTAATTAATGGCTTTGTTTATTTTGAAACTGATTTTTCCCAGATTAAGTTTATACTGGTTTTGGTCTGACCCTAGACAGGTCTGTGTTTGTGCAACAGCAGTCACCTATGTGACTATTCTGGTAGTGGACCAAGGACTGGAGCTCAGAATCTGAAAATTCTGTTTGGAATTTGGGGAGTTCTTGTGACAGGCAAATGGTTTGGCTAAATCCTTCTTTTTTTCTAGCTCTTGCCCCTCAAATAAGAGGGGAGACCTTATTGCTGTCTAAAACTACCTGAAAGGAGGTTGTAGTGAGGTGGGGATTGGTCTCTTCTCCCATGCAATCGGCACCAGAACAAGAAGACACAGTCTCAAGCTCTGCCAGGGAAAGTTTAGGCTTGAAGTGAGGAGAAAGTTCTTCATGGAAAGAGTGATTGGCCATTGGAATGTGCTGCCCAGGGCAGTGGTGGAGTCACTGTCCCTAGAGGTGTTCAAGAGGGGATTGGATGTGGCAATTGAAGCCATGGTTTAGTTAGTCATGAGGTGTTGGGTGATAGGTTGGACTTGATCTCTGAGGTCTTTTCCAACCTTATTCATTCTATGATTTTATGATAATAAAGTTTACAGGGCAATTTGCAGGTTTGTTATTTTCATTAGAGAGACCTGTAGGATTTCATCCTGTGGTGGTGAGAGAAAGTGTTCAGTTCCCTCCCCCCACAAAAACCATGGCTAACTCAGTCAGAGAAGCAAAAATGGAAAAGAGCTGTATTTTACAAGCAGGATGACATGCAGTGAATATATACACAATATACAGTATTTACAGTATATAAAAAAATACACAGCAAAGAACGTAACACAGAAAATCTGCCCTCCTCCAGTGAGGAGGGTCCCCCCAAGACCCCCTTCTCTCCCTTCCTCCCTTTTTTTCCAAAAAGGGTTAGAGAGAGAGACATAATTATTAAGGAGGGAATTCTGTTAGTTCAAAGCATGTGCTAAGGAAAGGAAAAAAAAGTATTAGTTTCTTATCTCGTTAGTTGAAGCTCAATGCCAAGCTCAGAAAGAGAAACGGTCACACATCCCATGTAATTTAAATTGAAGTTTTTTCCTTGTTATGTCCACAAGTAGGGGAGGCCTATAATAACTAATAAAGGTAAATACATAGCAAATACGACAGGCTTCTAACAGTACTTGGCCAGTAGGATCAATATTCAAGGAGTCATTCATAAATGAATAACTACCCTTTTATGAGAAGTCATCATGAGCAATTCTGACCATTGTACAATTTAGCAGCATAACCTCTAGACAAAGCTGAGCAAGATCTGAAAATGTGCCTTTTTTATTTTTTACAATTTTTCATATTTTCTATCAGACAGTCTAGACTTAACTATAAGATCTGAGGAATTGGAAACATAAGCAATGATCTCTGCAAAAGTGTGTCCAAATTACCTGATAGTGTAGAATACTGAAGGCAATCAGAGCAGTGAGAAGGTACTCACCTGTTTCTTTCTCTGGTGGGTTTGGTACTTTTTTTCTCCCTTCCCAGGTGCTGCGTGAGCCTACCAGGGTTAAGGCTATGCTTGACCTCCTCTTCACCAATAGGCAAGGGCTGGTGGGTGATGTGGTGGTTGAAGGGTGCTTAGGGGCCAGTGTCCATGAGATAATTGAATTTTCAGTATTCAGTCAAGCTAAGAGGGGCAGCAAGAAGACCTCCACTCTGAACTTCCGGAGGGTGGACTTCAGGTTACTCAAGGAACTAACTCAGAAGGTTCTGTGCCAATGTGCCAGAAGATGAGCTGCCAGGGCAGATGGCCAGCCTGGATGGGCAATGAACTTCTAAAGGAACTAAGGGAAAAAAAAGGGGGTGTATCATCTTTGGAAGAAAGGTGAGGCAACCCATAGAATGTTTAAGGATGTTGCTAGGTCTTGTAGGAAAAAAATAGGGAGGCAAAAGCACATTTGGAGCTTAGACTGGCCTCTGCTGTAAAGGATAACAAAAAGGCTGGAGTCAGAGTGGCTGGAGGGCAGCGAGGCAAAGAGGGACCTGGGGGTCGATGGTAGGCTGAACATGAGCCTGCAGTGTGCCCAGGTGGCCAGAAGGGCCAATGGCATCCTGGCCTGGATCAGGAACAGTGTGGGCAGTAGGAGCAGGGAGGTCATTCTGCCCCTGTACACTGCACTGGTTAGGCTGCACCTCGAGTACTGTGTCCAGTTCTGGGCCCCTCAGGTTAGGAAGGATGTTGACTTGCTGGAACGAGTCCAGAGAAGGGCAACAAAGTTGATGAGGGTTTTGGAACATAAGCCCTATGAGGAGAGGCTGAGGGAGCAGGGTTTGCTTAGCCTGGAGAGGAGGGCACTCAGGGGTGACCTTATCACTCTCTACAACTACCTGAAGGGAGGTTGTAGATAGGTGGATGATGGTCTCTTCTCCCAGGCAGCCAGCACCAGAACAAGAGGACACAGTCTCAAGCTGCACCAGGGGAGGTTTAGGCTGGAGGTCAGGAGGAAGTTCTATACAGAAACAGTGATTGCCCATTGGAATGGGCTGCCCAAGGAGGTGGTGGAGTCACCATCACTGAAGGTGTTCAGGAGGAGACTTGACAGGGTGCTTGGTCGCATGGTTTAGTTGATTAGGTGGTGTTGGATGATAGGTTGGACGCGATGATCTTGAAGGTCTCTTCCAACCTGGTCTATTCTATTCTATTCTATTCTATTCTATTCTATTCTATTCTATTCTATTCTATTCTATTCTATTCTATTCTATTCCTTAGATGTCACAATAAATATTGTTACAACATCCATTTCAATTTTAAAGACTAAAAACGTAGCTGCTTAGAACTTTAATCTCTGAAGCTGGTGAGGGCTTGGAGCTCTATTGACCCTATGAGGAATTCTAGCAGAACTCTGTGCTTATGGAGTCCATGTGCTAATGAAGTGTCTCAGAAGATAGATTTCCCTTTTCAATCTCTCCATAATTATATGAGCTAAGGAAGTTTCAAAATACATTTCCTACACACATACAATTTTTTTTCAGATTCCTGTTCACTTTACACTGAATGTTAGCAAGACCAGGAAAAAACAATAAAACTGTTTCATGTTATGTTCTCCAGGTGCTGTTATCTGTAGTTAATATAGACAGAGTAGTTGGGAACAGCCCTGGGACTATTAACAGGAAGATCCTTTTTGTGTTTACTTGTTCATGAGTTTCCAGATAGTTTTGGTGTTGTAAAACAAGTCTTATCTTATCACGAAAACATAAGCTTTCTGATGCGAGACCATGATCTTGAATAACAATGCCAACATTGAAGGCATTCTTCTGAAATATCTGAAGCTTTTATGTATTGTTAGTTTCGGTATATTAAGTTCACTTTATCAGCTAATTCAATGTCAGTTAAAACTGATAATTGTCTGTTAAAATAAATTCTTTAAATCTGTAAACTAACATCCTCTTTTTAAAGAATCAGCATTTAGGTTAACAGGTCTCTCTACCAACCAAAGCATCTCTGATTGGAATGGCTGATATATTTAACTATAGGTACTACAGATATAAAATTGTTGAGCTAGAAAGTTGTATTAAACCTAGAAGAGGAAAGATTTTCTGCTTCATTATACTCATTCTATTGGCAAGAATTTGAAATATATAGAAGTTGTAGAAACAACCAGTTGCAATTGTTTAAGCTAGCAAAATAGCTTTTTATTCATCTAACTTCCCTTGGCTTTCCTGATTCAAAGGTAGCATAAGTTTTAAGTAGCGTATTGATTATTTGTGTTTATGTAAAGTTAAAGAGATACTTGGAGAAAGGGAACATATCTGAGATAGTTTGAGATTGATAATGCTATTATCAAAGTAAGAACAATTTTTAAGAGAGTGAAATGACACTTTAATATGTCAAATGATGCAAGTATGTTTCTAAAGTAACTTATGATGGGTAGAAAGTTTATTTGTGACTCTATTTCTCCCAGGAAATTATGGTTTTCTCAGGGTTTCAGAGAAGAGTTTTATCTGGTTAAACAATTGTTTGGCAAATATATAAGCAAAATGAGCTCTGCAGAAAAAAGCATACTTCAGTTCAGGGAGGGATTTTTTTCTGTTTTATGTTGAAAATCTCAGTGAAAGTCACAGCTTGGTGAATCTGAGACAGGAAGAATTTTTGGTAGGCAAAAATATATCTTTGAGATAACTCCATCATCTGAGCTGTTTAGTCTGTTTCTTCTTATTATGCTAATTTTCCTGGCAAACCACAAGTAGGAAAGAGTATACTCTCTGGCAACTCAAATATAAAGAAAGAATTCAGGAAGCAATAGTAGGGAATAATAGGATGTTGTGTTACAAGTTGTATTGTTAGTTATGGATTATAATTATTATTCTTTTTTAAAATATATATAGGAGATGAAGATCTAATATTTGTCCATATATCAGTCTTGCACACTTTCTTCTTACTCTTTAAAAGCATGCCTTACATTTTCTTCCTGGTGCAGATCAAAGAACTAATTCAGAGGGTTCCTTGGGATAAAGCCCTTAAAAACAAAAGGGTCCAGGAGAGCTGGACCTACTTCAAGGAAGAATTGTTGAAGGCTCAGGGACAGGCTGTGCCAATGTGCCTGTGGATGTAGTCTACCTGGACCTCAGCAAGGCCTTTGACATCGTCCCCCATAGCAAACTTCTGGCCAAGCTGTCAGCCCATGGCTTGGATGGGAGCACACTGCGATGGGTTAGGACCTGGCTGGAGGGCCGAGCCCAGAGAGTGGTGGTGAATGGTGCCACATCCAGCTGGCAGCCAGTCACTAGTGGTGTGCCCCAAGGATCAGTGCTGGGCCCTGTGCTCTTTAACGTCTTTATTGATGATCTGGATGAGGGCATTGAGTCCATCATCAGTAAATTTGCTGACAACACCAAGCTGGGGGCAGGAGTTGATCTGCTGGAGGGTAGAGAGGCTCTGCAGAGGGACCTCAACAGGCTGGACAGATGGGCAGAATCCAACGGCATGAGATTGAACACATCCAAGTGCCGGGTTCTGCACATTGGCCACAACAACCCCATGCAGTGCTAAAGGCTGGGGTCAGAATGGCTGGAGAGCAGCCAGGCAGAGAGGGACCTGGGGGTACTGGTCAATGGTAGGCTGAACATGAGCCTGCAGTGTGCCCAGGCAGCCAAGAGGGCCAATGGCATCCTGGCCTGCATCAAGAACAGTGTGGCCAGCAGGAGCAGGGAGGTCATTCTGCCCCTGTACACTACACTGGTTAGGCCACACCTCGAGTCCTGTGTCCAGTTCTGGGCCCCTCAGGTTAGGAAGGATGTTGACTTGCTGGAATGAGTCCAGAGAAGAGCAACAAAGTTGGTGAGGGGTTTGGAACACAAGCCCTATGAGGAAAGACTGAGGGAGCTGGGGTTGCTCAGCCTGGAGAAGAGGAGACTCAGGGGTGACCTTATCACTCTCTACAACTACCTGAAGGGAGGTTGTAGACAGGCGGATGATGGTCTCTTCTCCCAGGCAGCCAGTACCAGAACAAGAGGACACAGTCTCAGGCTGTGCAAGGGGAGGTTCAGGTTGGATGTTAGGAAGAAGTTCTATACAGAAAGAGTGATTGCCCATTGGAATGGGTTGCCCGGGGAGGTGGTGGAGTCGCCGTCATTGAAGGTGTTCAGAAGGAGACTTGATGGGGTGCTTGGTGCCATGGGTTAGCTGTTTGGGTGGGTTGGATTGGTTGGTGGGTTGGACACGATGGTCTTGAAGGTCTCTTCCAACCTGGTTTGGTTTATTCTAATGAAGGTTATTCTATATCTGCAACTGTATATACTGTTTTCCATTAAAATAATATGCAGGTATAAATACTGCATTTAATTACTCTGGTGTGAACCTACACAAAACTTTAAGGCATTCCCTGTAATACTCCTTTCTTTGGAGAGGCAATAGGATTTTATGTCCAGATTGAGTATTTAATTGTGTGTTTGAGAGGGGAAATACTTGGTAAATCACAGGAAAACTGACAGCCATCACGACAATATTTGTATTAGATAGTTTTCTAGCATGCTGGGGAAATACCTGGGAAGATTTTTTTTGCCCACACCATGTTGTAGAAGATAGGTCAGAGGAGCTAGGTGAATTTGAGGTGAATGTAAAGGATATATTTGACAAAGTAGGTAAATTGGGTGCCTGGACCAGATCTCATTCTGCTGAAAGCACCAAAGGAATTCTGATGTGAAACTGTAGAATGCCTGGCCAAGCCCATTACAAACAACTCTAGCTCTAAAGCAAGGTCCTCTGCAATCCCATCCACGCAAGAGCCTGTGGAAGACTACAGGGAATGATAGACCAATTTCTCTACCTGGTTAAATGCTGAAGTCTCTAATAAACAAAATCATTGGTGTGGTGTCTGCATGAACATGGCTGGTTGGAAAGAAGTCAGCATGGCTTCTGCAGAAAGAATTCTTCTCTCAATGGCCTGCTGGAGGTCTCTAAAGGACACCAGCACAAAGATAAAACAGAGCCAGGGATGCAGTTTGGATTTGTGCAATAGGTTATTAAAAAAGTCAGGCTGCAAACAACTTGGTCACAATTGTTGTTAGAAATGTTTATTTGGAAGAAGTTTGGTAAAATTATTAAAATGTATAAATACTCCAACATTTAATGCCAGTGTTCAGCTCTCCATTGTATAGCTAAATAGGAGTAGCTGCATATTTTATTTATTTTTTTTTTTAAATAACATATCCTGGGTTGAACCTACAACGTAAAATGTTTCCTACATCTTACTTCTTTTCCACTAGGTCTTCCATACTGCAGACTAAATAAGAGGATGATGTGAGTTCATGCTTTTATGAAGTCCAGCTAGGTTTTTGCATTGTTTTCACAGTATCACAGTATCACAGTATCACTTAGGTTGGAAAGGACCTCGGGGATCATAGAGTCCAACCTATCAACACAGACCCCATGCCTAGACCATGGCACCAAGTGCCACGTCCAATCTCCCCTTGAACGCCTCCAGGGTCGATGACTCAACCACCTCCCCGGGCAACCCGTTCCAATGCCGAATGACTCGCTCGGTGAAGAACTTCCTCCTCACCTCGAGTCTGAACTTCCCCTGGCGCAGCCTGAGACTGTGTCCCCTCGTTCTGGTGCTGGCTGCCTGGGAGAAGAGGCCAACCCCCTCCTGGCTACAACCACCCTTCAGGTAGCTGTAGAGGGCAATGAGGTCACCCCTGAGCCTCCTCTTCTCCAGGCTAAACAATCCCAGCTCCCTCAGCCTCTCCTCATAGGGCTTGCGTTCAAGGCCTCTCACCAGCCTTGTTGCCCTTCTCTGGACACGCTCAAGTGTTTCAATGTCCTTCTTAAATTGAGGGGCCCAGAACTGGACACAGTACTCAAGGTGCGGCCTAACCAAAGCAGAGTACAGGGGCACTATAACCTCCCTGCTCCTGCTGGCCACACTATTCCTAATGCAGGCCAGGATGCCATTGGCCCTCCTGGCCACCTGGGCACACTGCTGGCTCATATTCAGGTGGCTGTCGATCAGCACCCCCAGGTCCCTCTCTGTTTGGGAGCTCTCCAGCCACTCCGACCCCAGCCTATAGCTCTGCATGGGATTGCCATAGCCAAAGTGCAGCACTCGGCACTTGGACTTGTTGAATGACATCCCATTGGACTCTGCCCATCTGTCCAGTCAGTCGAGGTCCCTCTGCAGAGCCTTTCTACCCTCTAACTGACTAACATCTGCCCCTAACTTTGTGTCATCTGCAAACTTGCTGATGACTGACTCTACTCCTTCATCCAGATCATCAATGAATATGTTGAAGAGGACAGGGCCCAGCACTGATCCCTGGGGGACACCACTGGTGACTGGCCTCCAGCTGGATGTGGCACCGTTCACTACCACTCTCTGGGCCCGGCCCTCCAGCCAGTTCCTAACCCAGTACAGAGTGTAATGGTCCAATCCACGGGCTGACAGCTTAGTCAGCAGTTTGCTGTGGGGGACGGTGTCAAAGGCCTTGCTGAAGTCTAGGTAGACCACATCCACAGGCCTCCCCACATCCACCAGACGGGTCACCTGATCATAGAAAGAGATCAGGTTGGAGAGGCAGGATCTGCCTTTCCTGAATCCATGTTGGCTGGACCTGAGCCCTTGGCCATCCTTCAGGTGCGCAGTTATTGCCGCCAGGATAATCTGCTCCATCACTTTCCCTGGCACTGAGGTCAGGCTGACCGGCCTGTAGTTTCCAGGTTCAGTAAGTGCATCCTTCAATTTCAGTGTAATTCTGATGAGTTCACATGAGGGTAGCAAAGAACAGATAGTATTTTTTACTGTCTGTAACAATGTGTCTGCCATGTATGCATGTCAGAAAGCAGCACCTTCAGAAGCACTATTTAGAAAAGCCATTAAAAATTATTCCACTACTGGGACAGTTTTTGTGTGATAATGAATACATCAAAAATATTCAAATAATTGTAATTTATACATTACTATGTCAGCTGGAAATTTCAAGACTGTGTATTACATACAAGCTGTTAATTGCTACAGTACTTCCTTAATACACTTGCCTTGGAAAACTTCAAGTAAATTACTTTTATCATGAGGAAGTAGGAAAAGGCCTGTGCACAGCTGACATAGGTTTCAAGCCAATACAGCTGGCTGTTTTGACTTGGCAACATTTTTCAGTTAAAAAAAAAAAAGGTAATAACAGGTACCTGTCAAGAGCTGAAGGCAGTCAGCTGTGTTCTGTAGTGCTGCCTGGGCAAGGCTTTTGAAAGGGTTGTCACTGGTCTTCCGGAAGCAAGAAGAAGCAGGATTTTGAGGAGAAGTGTTTTACAGGGATTAAAATTTCATACATTTAGCAAGAAAGGTAAAGATTTTTGTGTTGTTTTGTGATTTTGTTGTTATTGTTTCATTTTTGAACTGCAATTTTTTCCAATTCAAGAAGTCCTCTGAGGACTTCTTTTTTTAACATCCTGGGTTTTACCCACTCCAAGAATGGCATGAATGTTTAGAATGTATTTATTCAGATCCGCATTTCTGAAGTAAAATAGTAGAAAAGTATGCGTGCTCTATCTCCTGGTTCCAGTCTTTCCCTCTCTTTTTGAACTAATTCTCAACTCCCTTCTAACCCAAACTATTCTATGATTTCATGATCACACTGAGTGACTGATCTTAGGGTTTCCCTAATGATAGGTAAAGTCCTGTTGCCCAGGACAACCTCTTATAACTGTAGAGTGAAGAACTGCCACTGAGGCCAGGCTGCATATTTTTGTACTAGCTGAATGCTGGGGAAGTTTCTAAACTAAATTGGAAATTTTAAACTAAAGTTAAAATAAAATATTAAAATTAAAAAAAAAACCCAAAACAAACAACTACGGAGAGTAGTGAAAGTTTTAGATTCAGTATGGATCTTCCTAGCTTCAGAATTATCCATGAATTTCAGAAGTGTCCAGGTAAAAAATATCTCATTCAAGTGTTTCACATAAAATATAAGAAGTAGGAAGATACTCAGTTCATTTCCTTTTTAAAATTTTCTTCTCTGTTTCACAGAGACAATTTCTATTTGACTTCCCCTAATTATCTGACATAACTTCCCCCATTTTTTCTGGTAAACCATGTAGTTAAACTCATTTGGAGATACTAAATAGATACTAAGTGGCACGTGATCCAAGCATTGCAAACAGCACAGCTGTAACTCATAATTGCCATACTAATTGCAAACATTGAAGTGTTTCACTGATCAGGAGAGCAGGAGATCAAGGGCAGTAGTGGTCCTCCATACATGAGTCTCCTCCTCTACTAGGAAGCAGATCTTTACCTCAAGAACTGTGGCACAGACAGTTGGTCCATGAGGTGGATTGCAAACTGGCTTGAGAACAGAGTTCAGAGGGTTGTCATCAGTGTCACAGTCAACTTGAAGGCCTGTGGCCAGTGGTGTTCCACAGAGATTAGTACTGGGTTCAGTTTTATTCAACATCTTTATTAATGACCTGGATGAGGGGGTTGAGAGTACCCTCAACAAGTTTGCTGATGATACAAAACTGGGGGGGGGGGTCGCTGATCCCTTGTCAGGCTGTGCAGCCATCCAATGAGACCTGGACAGGCTGGAGAGCTGGGTGCAGGCAAATCTCATGAAGTTCAGTAAGTGCAAGTGCAGAGTCCTGCATCTGAGGAGGAATAACAGCAGGCAGCAGTACAGGTTGGAGTTGCCCTGCTGGAAAGCAGCTCCATGGAGAAAGACTTTGGAGTCATACTGGACAGCAAGTTCTCCATGGGACGACAATGTGCCTTTTGGTCAAGAGAGCCCACTGTGTCCTGGGATGCATCAAGAAAAGTGTGTCTAGTAGGTCTAGGGAGGCTCTTCTTCCTCTCTGCTCTGCCCTGGTGAGACCACCCCTGGAATACTGTGTCCAGTTTTGGGCTCCCTAGGTCAAAAAAGAGAGAGAACTGCTGGAGAGAATCCAGCAGAAGACTGAGAGGGGATCTCATCAACATGTATAAATATCTGAGGGCTGGGTGTCAAGTGGAGGGGGCCAAGCTCTACTCCATGCTCAACAGTAATAAGAAAAGGAGCAATGGTTACAAACTTGAACATAGAAGATTTCACCCCAGCATGAGGAGAAATTTCTTTACAGTGAGGGTGATGGAGCACTGGAACAGGCTGCCCAGGGAAGTTGTGGAGTCTCCTTCTCTGGGCACATTCAAAACCTGTCTGCATGCATTCCTGTGCAGACTACCCTAGGTGATCCTGCTTTGGCAAGGGGGTTGGACTTGATCTCTAGAGGTTCCTTCCCACCTCTAATGTACTGTGATAAGCACCTGTGTCCATGGGAAATCTACTGCTGTATGCACAAAAGCCACATGAACTGAAATCTATAACCTTTGGGATTTCTGGGACTCAAGTTACTGATTCATACATCAGTTTGGGATGACCAAACCCAATCCTCACTGCGTGTATGCCTCCTAAAGTTCTCCTATGATTTTTTTCTTCCATATCCCAATACAATGGTAGTTCTGCAGAATATATTTAAAGCTAAAGGATGAGTTATTTCACACATTATAATTAACATGAAAAAATATCATTCAAGAGCAAATTATGACAGACTCAAACTCCCATGAATAAGCCTGTAATTCTTCTATTTGGTACATAGAAATAAAGCACAAATTCTATACAATGGGCAAACAGAACTAAAACTATAGTTGACAAAAAAATAGTCAATCTCTTTCAAAAGTCATGGCAATCTGGTGAAGTCCCCACGGACTGGAAAAGGGGAAACGTTGCCCCCATCTTCAAAAAGGGTAAGAAGGAGGAACCAGGGAACTACAGGCCAGTCAGTCTCACCTCTGTGCCTGGAAAGATCATGGAGCAGATCCTCCTGGAGTCACTACTCGCTCAAAAGAATAGTGAAGAGGTGATTGGGAACAGTCAGCATGGCTTTGCCAAGGGCAAATCCTGCCTGACCAACCTGGTGGCCTTCTATGAGCAGGTGACAACATTAATCGATGAGGGGCGAGCAACTGATGTCATTTACCTGGACCTGAGCAAAGCCTTCGACACTGTCCCGCACCACATCCTGGTCTCCAAACTGGTGACACATGGGTTTGATGGGTGGACCACTAGATGGATAAGGAACTGGCTTGATGGCCGCACCCAAAGAGTGGCTGTCAATGGCTCCATGTCCCAGTGGAGGCCAGTGACAAGCGGAGTCCCTCAGGGATCAGTCCTGGGACCTGTCTTGTTCAACATCTTTGTGGGTGACATGGACAGTGGCATTGAGTGCACCCTCAGCAAGTTTGCTGATGACACCAAGCTGTGTGGTGCAGCAGACACGCTGGAGGAAGGGAGGCCATCCAGAGGGACCTTGACAGGCTGGAGAGGTGGGCACAAGCCAACCTCATGAAGTTCAATAAGAGCAAGTGCAGGGTCCTGCATCTGGGTCGAGGCAATCCCAGGCACAAATACAGGCTGGGCAGTGACTGGCTGGAAAGTAGCCCTGAGGAGAGAGACTTGGGGGTACTGGTGGACAAAAGCTCAACATGAGCTCTCAATGTGCACTTGCAGCCCGCAAGGCCAATCAGATCCTGGGCTGCATCAGGAGAAGTGTGGCTAGCAGGTCGAGGGAGGTGATCCTCCCCTCTACTCAGCCCTGGTGAGACCCCATCTGGAGTACTGTGTCCAGTTCTGGAGTCCCTATTACAAGAGGGATGTGGAGGTGCTGGAACGTGTCCAGAGAAGGGCCACGAGGATGATCAGAGGGCTGGAGCACCCTCCTATGAGAGCAGACTGAAGGAGTTGGGGCTGTTCAGTCTGCAGAAGAGAAGGCTCCGAGGTGACCTAATTGTGGCCTTCCAGTATCTGAAGGGGGCCTACAGGAAGGCTGGGGAAGGACTTCTCAGGATGTCAGGTAGTGATAGGACTAGGGGAATGGAATGAAGCTGGAGGTGGGGAGATTCAGGCTAGATGTGAGGAGGAGGTTCTTCACCATGAGAGTGGTGAGACCCTGGAATGGGTTGTCCAGGGAGGTGGTCGAGGCCCCGTCCCTGGGGGTGTTTAAGAGCAGGCTGGATGAGGCTCTGTCCAGCCTGATCTAGTGTGGGGTTTCCCTGCCCATGGCAGGGGGGTTGGAACTAGATGATCCTTGTGGTCCCTTCCAACCCTGAATGAAACTATGAAACTATGAAACTATGAAACTATGAAAACCCAGTAATGTGTTCTAACACATGCCAATATATTTCCTGTATATTTTGGCAATAGCTCTTTTTGCTTAGCAGCTCTAAAATGAGATATTCTGGATATTTTCTCAAATGATCTGAGTGCTTTTCAGTTATTTGGAAGTTGCTAACTCCATCAAAACCTCACTGTGTTTACTCCAGCTTTCTTTAATGCAATTTCTTTAATCTTCTTGCTTTAGCTTTTAAGGCCTGACTTTGTTTCCACTCAAATCAGACAAGAAAAAAAAAACCAACCCAAAACACAAACAAAATATGTGATTTATTGCACAACAATATTTATTTTATATTTGGGGTTACATAAAGAATAACCAATTCTAATGTTGAGCCCTGCTCTTGTAAATTCTTATGCATGTCCAATGGCTTTACTGAAATAATTAAGTGTTGCTCATAGTCAGAAAAGTTGGCAGGATAGATTTCTAAATGGCTGCAGGCTGAGTGTTACAGAATCTACAGCTCTAGAGAACTTTCAAACAATTTCTAGCATTAGCTATTTAAGCTCCCTTCAGCTGCTTTTCCTATTGATTTTATACTGCTCTTAATTTTAAGAAGCATGTTTAGAAAATCCAGCACTTTTATTTCTTTTTAATAAAGGCCCATCTGGCTTACTTTCAAAGCACAAGCATGTGCGTTGACTTAAAGTCCTGAAGGAGAGTATTCTGGTGTAGAGAAGCACTGAATAAAGTACTGCACTTTAAGGTATCAGTGACTTACTCAAGATTATCTTTCCTTAATAAAAACAAAACCCACAAAAAACAAGACTAAACCAGTAAGTCTAAACCCAGTATTTTGCTGGGAACTGAAACTCCTGCAAAGTCAGGAGTTTCCAAAATCCTGCTGCAGTTTATAATCTCACAAGATGCTCAGATTCCTTAAAGTGCTGAATTAGCCAGCTCAAACAAGCATTTATTAATCAACTTTGAAGTGGGTTGAGCACTTTTCACAATGGATTGCTTCTGAAGGAATGTTGAGTTTTCATTAATTACTTGTTTTATATAAACTATCTGCATTTTGGACAGGTACTCAACAACTTTTTCACCTTAGTCTTCACAGGAAAGGGCTCTAACCACAATGCTGAAGTTACAGAATGTAAAAGGAACTGGGAAAATAAAAAGCTGTCTACTGCAAATGGAGATCAGCTTTGAGACCACCTGAAGAATCTGAAGGAGCACAAGTCAATGGAACCTGACTGCATACATCTGCAGGTCCTGAGAGAACTGGTGGATGAAGTTGCTAGACTACTTTCCATTATATTTGAAAAGTCATGGCAATCTGCTGGAGTTCTCACTGACTGGAAAGCAGGAAACATAACTCTCATTTTCAAGAAGGAAAAAACAGAATACCCAGGTTGCTGCAGGCCAGTCAGTCTCACATCAGTGCCCAGCAAGATAGTGGAGCATATTCTCTTGGAAGCTCTAAGTCACATGAAAAATGAGAAGTTGATAGTTGGCTGCCAACATGGCTTCACCAAAACCAAATTTCCTGACAGATTTGGTGGCCTTCTATGATGGAGTAACAGGGTTGGTGGACAACAGAGGAGAAACTGCTGTACTGTGCATGAACCTGTGCAAAGCATTTGGCACAGTCCCCTACAAAACCCTGGTCCCTAAATGGAAAAGACATGGATTTGATGAGTGGGGCACTGTGGATAAGGAATTGACTTGATGAATACACTCAAAGAGTGGTGGTCAGTGGCTCTATATGGAGACAAGTTGAGACAATTCATAAGTGGTGTTTCTTGGGGATTAGTACTGGCAGCAGTACTGGCTAATTAACATCTTCATCAGTGACATGAACAGTAGGATTGAGCATACCCTCAACAATTGTGCCAATGACACCAAGATGTGTGGTACAGTACACTCGATGGAGGAAAGGGATGCCTTCCAGAGAGACCTTGACAGGCTTGAGAGGTGGGCCAACGCTAACCTCTACAAAGCCACATGCAAGGTGCTGCGCTTGTGTCAAGGCAGTCGAAAGCACAATCACAGACTGTGGAGAATGGATAGAGTGAAGTCCTGGGTAAAAGGACTTGGGGATTGCTGGTTGACGAGATGCATGACTTGAGCCAGCAATGTGCTCTGGACACCCAGAAAGCCAACTGTATTCTGAGCCACATCAAAAGATGGTTGACCAGCAGGTCAAAAGAGGTGATTTTCCCCCTCTGCTCCTGTCTCATGAGACCTCACCTGGATTAATGTGTCCAGCTCTGGAGCCGCCAACAGAAGGACATGGAACTGTTAGCACAAGTCCAGAGGAGATCCACAAAGACGATCAGAGGGCTGGAACACCTCTGCTGTGTTGACAGGCTGCAAGAGTTAAGGTTGTACTGGAGAAGAGATGTCTTTGGGGAAATCTTAGAACAGTCTTCCAGTTTTTGAAGGGGGCCTACAGTATAGCTAGAGAGGGACTTTTTACAAAATCATGTAGTGATATGATGAGGACTAATGTCTTCAAACTGGAAGGAACTACATTTAGAAGAAATTCTTCACTATGAACATGGTGAGGCACCAGAACAGGTTACCAAGAGCAGTTGTGAAGGCTCCAGCCCCAACAGTGTTTGAAGTCAGTTTGAATGGGACTTCGAGCAACCTGGTTTAAGAGGAGGCATTCTTGCCTGTGATAGAGGGATTGAAACTAGATGATCATTAAGGTCCCTTTCCACCCAAACTATTCTCTAATTTAAGACAACTTTGACTTTTGTTCAGTAAATCTTATTTCAGCTGAGAATTTCTAAACTTAAAAGAAAACAAAAGTCAGAATTGTCTTTGAGTTTTGTAAAAGCTTTTGTACTTGTGCTTAGAGAGGAAAATGGAAAGAACTGTTTTACATTATGGCACAATAGACTTTTAAATAAAAAGTGTATTTTGAAATTACTGTTGACTGTTAAAATCCATGTTAAACAAGAAAATAAAAATGTGAATCATAGGAATAGAATTTAAAACAAAGAAAAACTGATATGAAGTGATTCTATATTTTGCAACAATATTAATTTAAAGATGCTGTAAAAATTACAGTTTCTGGTAAGTAAAGCTCTTAAAAAATGTGTCTGTTCTGAGTTTGTGTGTTTGAGAGGTGCTATTCATCCATGTTGTTTATGGTTAATGCCAGTTTGTCTCGTCCTCATCAAAGAGTACGTCTGGTTTTTATGTCTTTGAATCTTGTATAATACAACTTTCATGATTGCAGATCATTTCCAGAAAGTTACGTGATAGTGTGTAGTTCTGGAAGTTAGTCATCCTGCCTCTTTCCATGTTCAATTCCCATGTTTGTTTATTTTATTTATTTGGGGTTTGGTTGTTTGTTTGTTGTTTTCTTTAGGCTACAGTCACTTAAGTTATAGCTTTAAAATAGGTAAAAGTATTTTTAAAATAGATCTAGTGATTTTCCTGTTGTTCTGTAACTCTGACAGTGGAAACATCTCACATGTAGGTATACTTACAACACTGGTAGTTGGAAGAAAACTTTCATCACTGAACCATTGACTCTTGTTATAGTCACTTGCCAATCTTTGTAGCATGACAGAACAAAATCAAATCCATGTTGTATCTGTTGATTTAAGACTTCTAGAAATTTTTGCAAAAGGAAAAAAAAAGAAAGTAATTTTTTCCCCCCCAAGGAAAGAATGCTGTTAATCAGAAACATCAGGCGTGACCAATCCTTAACAGGAAAAGGTTTAGGTGGAATCACAGTGTGGTGTGGGTTTTTTTCACGTTGAGAAAAAGTGAATTTTTTAAAAAAATATTTTCCTCTTTTTCAAATAATTTTGAATGTGAGAAAAATGCCATGGAAAAAGCAAACATTTCAAGGATCAAGAAAATGGAGTAGAGTTTACATCAAGCTGGTAAACTATTGCTTCATAACTGAAATTCTAGGTCAGGTAATCAACAATCTTAAAAGCTGAGCTGAAGGAAATGTAATTGTGAGGGAAGGAAGTGCCTTCAAAAAGACTGTCAGAGAGATTTCCCTTTTTGGAGTGCAGTTCACCTTCTCTGGAGTTCCTGCTCAGCTGGCTTTGCTCTGAGTCGCTTTCTCTTTTCTTGGAAGTACTGGACTAAATGGCAAACACTAAATTATGATGTTTAATATATTTTGTGTACTTTATGTACACATAATATACAAATGTAGTTTATAATTTCCTATGAGCAATATGTTGCTTACTATTTGTTGACAAGAGGATAGAGGAATTAAATATAGTATTTATGAAAAGTAAGTGTTAAATAGGAAGCAGCATTCTTTCTTAGTTAGCATACGAGGCTGGTATGCTGGGGACAACTAATTGTAGTTGCTCCCATAGCTTTTATAAATTTGGACAAGTCTTTTCATGCCTTCCCATCTCTTCTTTGCCTTGCCTTTTTGCAGTTTCAAGAACTTGTGTAAAAAAAACCCAAAAACCCAAAACAACAACAACCCCCCTGAAAAACCAAACGCCTTTAACTTCATTAGTGCTTTTGGGTGCTGTTTTAACAAGCATGAACACTAGCTATACTTCAGTCTTGTCTGCAATCGCTTCATCTTCTCTCAAAAGTTTGTGTCAAGGTTCCAAATGGGAAAATAAATATGGTACTAGTTTCTTATATGAATTAATTAAAGAATGAAATTTAAATTAAAAATAGAAGACTATTCATATACCTTTTTTCTACCATTACAAAACCCTATGGAGGAATTATTTAACTGTCTGAAGATAGATTAAAATCATCATATTTTTCACTATCAGAGAACCATGAATTTGGGACTGCCTCCTACAGAAAACAGCTGAGAGCAAATGTGACTAGTTCCCATGGTAGAGTTTATAACAGGAATGTATGTGGCCGAGTATGTGGAGAAGTAGTGGCATAAGCATTGAGGTTTTTTGCAGCTGATATTCAGAGCTTTGCAGTTAGCATCAAGGACAGCTGCTTAGTCTCAGTCTGCTTACTGTAGTCTGACTAGACACATTTACTATGTGTCTAGTGCACTCAACTTTAACATTTCTTCCTAAGGAAAAGAAAGTGGATATTAGGTCCTTGTAAAAGAGGAAAAGAACTTTTACCCCCTTTGCTGCATGAGAAAGCATGACAAACTTTTGTTCCTGCATACTACTGGACAGTCACTCCTAGCCAGGGATTTGGCTAAAGAGTTCAGGGAGTTTATACTAGCTGTGTAGTTTATGCTAGCTGAGATCTGCTGTGATGACCTAATTTCAGGGAGATGCCATCTCCTTGCACCAGAATTTCAGGGAACAACATCAAGCTAGCAGCAGCTTACTCTGCCTGTCCAAAGCATGTCAGATAATGAGGCCATCTGGGAATGTGTGATTCTTTCCCTTTTCCATTTCCAGGGTATCTGTCAGAAAAAAATAAATTACTCCATTTAACAATTAAAAGACATCATCGATGACTTAGAGTGGATAAAGAGATTAGCAATTCAAAATGTATTCTACTGTAAAAGGTGGGAAAAAATTATTACTTTGTTCAGGATCTTAGGGTGCTTCTCAGAATGCATGTTGTGACAGCTTTTCAGTGCAAACTTAATCTCGCAGTCTTGCTTTGTGAGCTGATATCCTGTAAACTCAGTGACTTAATGGAACAGGAGGCACAATGTGAGGTCTTTAATTTAAAACAACATGTACTTTTTCTTTCCAGTTAAAGATTTGTTTCACATGTTTTGCCAACACTTAAATAAGAATTTGCTACCAGCCTTCCTTTCCCCTCTCCCCAGCAAGTTTCCTTTAAAAGGCACTATAAAATATGAAAAATATATGAATTTATGCAAAGGACTTGAAAGCCTGGAGAATACATTCAATTTAAATGCAAAAGAAGAGAAAGAAGGCAAGCATGCCCTGATAAGAAAAGTGTTCTTAAGTGGACTCACTAGAAAAGTTTGTTTCAGAGGATGAAATTTGCACACTACAAGTTTTGAAATAAAGCCAGAAAATGGAAGCCTTGCTGATGATTCAAAGCACGTGTAAGCAGAAAAACGCTTAGCAGCTCCTTGACATTTGTGCAATGAAGTCCATTCCAGGACTGTCCTTCAGCTCCAAGTCTGCACTTTCTCCACAGTGCCTTCCTGTGGATAGTTGAATTACTGCACATTATGTTGAGTTCAGGTGGCTCTTTACACCATGTGCACTCTAGTTTGAATCCATTTATCAGCACTCATGTAGGAGGAGCTTATTCAGCTATCTGCAGGCTGTTAAAACAGCATGAGGCAGTTGCAATTTTTCCTGGGCTAGGATGTACTTAGAAAAGGCTGAGAGTTAGGTATCTGAAATCAAATACACTGTTAGTAAGTGCTTAGTTCACAACAACTTTCGTCTCCATGTTTCCAAATCTGACTAAATGTTGAGTTACTGTTTGGAAGAAAGCTGATGTCTAATATATGAAAGTGTTCAAGTCCATGGGACCCGACGGGATACACCCACGGGTACTAAGAGAAGTGGCAGATGAGGTTGCTAAACCCCTTTCTGTTATATTTCAAAAGTCATGGCAGTCTGGTGAAGTCCCCACGGACTGGAAAAGGGGAAACATTGCCCCCATCTTCAAAAAGGGTAAGAAGGAGGAACCAGGGAACTACAGGCCAGTCAGTCTCACCTCTGTGCCTGGAAAGATCATGGAGCAGATCCTCCTGGAGTCACTACTTGCTCAAAAGAATAGTGAAGAGGTAATTGGGAACAGCCAGCATGGCTTTGCCAAGGGCAAATCCTGCCTGACCAACCTGGTGGCCTTCTATGAGCAGGTGACAACATTAATAGATGAGGGGCGAGCAACTGATGTTATTTACCTGGACCTGAGCAAAGCCTTTGACACTGTCCCGCACCACATCCTGGTCTCCAAACTGGTGACATATGGGTTTGATGGGTGGACCACTAGATGGATAAGGAACTGGCTTGATGGCCGCACCCAAAGAGTGGCTGTCAATGGCTCCATGTCCCAGTGGAGGCCAGTGACAAGCGGAGTCCCTCAGGGATCAGTCCTGGGACCTGTCTTGTTCAACATCTTTGTGGGTGACATGGACAGTGGCATTGAGTGCACCCTCAGCAAGTTTGCTGATGACACCAAGCTGTGTGGTGCAGCAGACACGCTGGAGGGAAGGGAGGCCATCCAGAGGGACCTTGACAGGCTGGAGAGGTGGGCACAAGCCAACCTCATGAAGTTCAATAAGAGCAAGTGCAGGGTCCTGCATCTGGGTCGAGGCAATCCCAGGCACAAATCCAGGCTGGGCAGTGACTGGCTGGAAAGTAGCCCTGAGGAGAGAGACTTGGGGGTGCTGGTGGACAAAAAGCTCAACATGAGCTCCCAATGTGCACTTGCAGCCCGCAAGGCCAATCAGATCCTGGGCTGCATCAGGAGAAGTGTGGCTAGCAGGTCGAGGAGGTGATCCTCCCCCTCTACTCAGCCCTGGTGAGACCCCACCTGGAGTACTGTGTCCAGTTCTGGAGCCCCTATTACAAGAGGGATGTGGAGGTGCTGGAACGTGTCCAGAGAAGGGCCACAAGGATGATCAGAGGGCTGGAGCACCTCTCCTGAGAGCAGACTGAAGGAGTTGGGGCTGTTCAGTCTGCAGAAGAGAAGGCTCGAGGTGACCTAATTGTGGCCTTCCAGTATCTGAAGGGGGCCTACAGGAAGGCTGGGGAGGGACTTCTCAGGATGTCAGGTAGTGATAGGACTAGGGGAATGGAATGAAGCTGGAGGTGGGGAGATTCAGGCTGGATGTGAGGAGGAGGTTCTTCACCATGAGAGTGGTGAGACCCTGGAATGGGTTGTCCAGGGAGGTGGTCGAGGCCCCGTCCCTGGGGGTGTTTAAGAGCAGGCTGGATGAGGCTCTGTCCAGCCTGATCTAGTGTGGGGTTTCCCTGCCCATGGCAGGGGGGTTGGAACTAGATGATCCTTGTGGTCCCTTCCAACCCTGAATGAAACTATGAAACTATTTGCTTTCCAGTTCTTGCTAAAAGGCTAGATATCTAATTGTTGTGTTCTGCTTTCCCACATGTTTTTCCAGTACCTCTATTATGCTGGGTCACTACACACATACAAAAGGTGTGTGCTAACCTATACAATTACATTACTGGTCTTATTATTCAGTACTCATGAATATGTTACATATTTTTTAATTTCTTACAAAGTAGTTCTGTGTTCACTGCAAAGCCTTATGCTGCCTGATTTGAATCACAGTTTTGGAATCTCATCTCTCATTTCATAAAAGGGTATTTTTAGCTCTCAATATTGTAAGAGCACAAAGAGAGGAGGAGAAACTGTTAATATCTTACTATGTGGTAGTGACCAGCATGAGTTTTTGGCAATACTTACTCAAAGTAACGTCACCAGACAAGGGCAGAGAAGTGTGATATTTTGTGTGATGTCATGAGATCCTTTTCTGATCTTTGTACTAGTGTGAATAAGACAGGACAAAGCCTCCAGACTTACTATGCATGGCTGAAGTGCAATGAACTAGGCCTTCTGCAAAGTGGCAGCATAATAATACAGCTAACTCTGTGATCTGCACTTACGACAAAGTGTTGGCTTTCCTCAGAATGTTCTGATTTGCTAGACTGTGAAGTGTGTTATTTTTCTTGGTGTTAGTGATTGCAGATGTTTTTGTTTCTCTGGATATTGCTAGATTCATGACAACTGGATAGCTTCCAGCAGGTGCTGAATGAAAGGAGGATAACAGGCAGTTATATTTTCCTGGATCTGTCAAAAGTCTTTTAACTTTACTGTCATGAAAGTTCATGGAAGAATAAAAGAAAAAAAGTTACAGTGGGCTTGTGTATTGGCAGGAGAGGATCCCATTTGAACTAACTCTGATTACCTTCTGGTCAACTGCTTGTGGATCCTCAATTTGAATTTGAATAAGAGATTTGTTGGTATTTTCTTTATGCAAAACTAAACATTATCAGTTGAACCATGGACACTTGTTGCATCAGATCTTGATTGAAAGAGAGATGAAAGCTTTGTTTCACCACAGCTGTGGGACTGCTGGATTTCAGTGAACTCTTCTTTCAGACTCCACGGTGTGATTGTGCTGCTGGCCTTTACTCTGCCATCTCACCTAATCCGTGCTTCCACCGTCAATTCCTTCTCCTCTTCCACTGCATTTGCCAAGCAGCTACTTAGCCAGTCTCTGCAGAATTCAAAATCTGGCCCAGCATTTCAGCTGGTTGATGTATTTCAGCTGTAGGGAAAATGGTAAACCAGAGCCTGAGAAACAAGGAAGTGGGGCCTGAGCTCCATCCTTATGAGCAAACCTTGTCAATATAACTTACTTGCCAGATGGTGTTGCTTAGAGAGTTGAATTTACTCTGAGCTCATGATAGCAAGGCTGCTTAATGTTTAAAGATACAGTATTTCCATATACTTTCATACTTGCTTGGGCACATCACATTGCTTGTTTGCTTGGTTTTGTTAGCTTCTGTGACTAAAAGTATGCCTAGCTTTAAATGAAAGTACAAATCTTGCACTTAGAACTCAGGGAACAAATGACCTCTATTATTATTTAATTAAGATGACAAAATTAGAATTTTTCCAATCTCTGCAATAATTTAGAAAAGTTTAAACAAATAAATTTTGACTAGGTCAGTTGAAAAGTCAAATAAAAACTCTTTCCACTGAATCTTTCATAGTTTCATAGTTTCACAGTTTCATGCAGGGTTGGAAGGGACCACAAGGATCATCTAGTTCCAACCCCCTGCCATGGGCAGGGAAACCCCACACTAGATCAGGCTGGACAGAGCCTCATCCAGCCTGCTCTTAAACACCCCCAGGGACGGGGCCTCGACCACCTCCCTGGACAACCCATTCCAGGGTCTCACCACTCTCATGGTGAAGAACCTCCTCCTCACATCTAGCCTGAATCTCCCCACCTCCAGCTTCATTCCATTCCCCCTAGTCCTATCACTACCTGACATCCTGAGCAGTCCCTCCCCAGCCTTCCTGTAGGCCCCCTTCAGATACTGGAAGGCCACAATTAGGTCACCTCGGAGCCTTCTCTTCTGCAGACTGAACAGCCCCAACTCCTTCAGTCTGCTCTCATAGGAGAGGTGCTCCAGCCCTCTGATCATCCTTGTGGCCCTTCTCTGGACACGTTCCAGCACCTCCACATCCCTCTTGTAATAGGGGCTCCAGAACTGGACACAGTACTCCAGGTGGGGTCTCACCAGGGCTGAGTAGAGGGGGAGGATCACCTCCCTCGACCTGCTAGCCACACTTCTCCTGATGCAGCCCAGGATCTGATTGGCCTTGCGGGCTGCAAGTGCACATTGGGAGCTCATGTTGAGCTTTTTGTCCACCAGCACCCCCAAGTCTCTCTCCTCAGGGCTACTTTCCAGCCAGTCACTGCCCAGCCTGGATTTGTGCCTGGGATTGCCTCGACCCAGCTGCAGGACCCTGCACTTGCTCTTATTGAACTTCATGAGGTTGGCTTGTGCCCACCTCTCCAGCCTGTCAAGGTCCCTCTGGATGGCCTCCTTCCCTCCAGCGTGTCTGCTGCACCACACAGCTTGGTGTCATCAGCAAACTTGCTGAGGGTGCACTCAATGCCACTGTCCATGTCACCCCCAAAGATGTTGAACAAGACAGGTGCCAGGACTGATCCCTGAGGGACTCCGCTTGTCTCTGGCTTCCACTGGGACATGGACCCATTGACAGCCACTCTTTGGGTGCGGCCATCAAGCCAGTTCCTTATCCATCTAGTGGTCCACCCATCAAACCCATGTGTCACCAGTTTGGAGACCAGGATGTGGTGCGGGACAGTGTCAAAGGCTTTGCTCAGGTCTAGGTAAATGACATCAGTTGCTCGCCCCTCATCTATTAATGTTGTCACCTGCTCATAGAAGGCCACCAGGTTGGTCAGGCAGGATTTGCCCTTCCCGAACTGTGAGGAAACGAGGAGAAAGTTGATTTGTCCTATGTAGATCACACAGGTGAGCTGGGATTGTATAGGAAGTGCAATATCCTCATAAAAAGAATGATCTGCAAGATAGTTATTTTTATTTGCATAAGCCTATGTTTTTTTTTACCTATAAAATTGTGTTTTCACTGAAAAAATGTTTGAATGTTGAAAAATGTTTGAAAAAATATTTGCATATACGTTCTAAAACTAACCAGCAAATAAAAATTAGATACTGTATTCAACATCTTTAGATGTTGATCTTTATCGAAACCAAGAATAAAGAATTTTCATTCTTTTAGCAATAATCAACAAGATAGGTGAATGTAGACAAATGTGATATGCTGACATACAGTCCCTAAAGAAATCTTTAATTTAAAAAACAACAAGACAACAACCCCCTCCCCAAATTCGTGGCCTTATATCATCAGAAACTGGAGCGTGAGTGAGTTTTTAATGAGATTTGATTTTTTTTCTCTTTTAATATTACTTTCTTGATTTGTAATTTATTTTGCGTTAGTTGACTTCTCCTGTTGGTAAAGAGCGTCAGAGGACTAATTAACTAGTTTCCTAATTACAGCATTTTCATGAGACCAAATGCAGTGAAATATAAATAAAATAATAATAAAAAGTAAAATAAAATAACCCCCCCCACAAAACCCCCAAACCAACAAAACCCAAACCACCTTTCCACACTAAAGAAAATTAAGTGGTCTGCATTAAGATTGGTAAGTCCCTTCCTGAAACTATGTTATCTTAGCTGTGATAGTCATCTTTGCTGAATCCTCCCTCAAATATTTTCGATGCATATAAGGACATTGCATGGTTGATATGAGGTGTTTCATAGAAGCAAGTATTTAATATCTTTCCATGATGGAGAAAGGCAAGACTGCCAACATTTCTTGCCTTAAAATATCTGTCTATTTAAAAAGAAAAAAAAAAGTTCTTAAGTTCTACTGTGTTTGTTCAAATGATTTTACTGCCTCTTTCGTCTTTCATTTGAGTTCCTGCCAGGAGTAACAGATAAACAGTAAAGAATAATACTTCACTATTTGTAGCTACCACGATGCTAAGAAATACAGTTATTAGCATTCTCATTGAAAAAAGTGTACTTGTCTTTTCCTTGTGTCTTTGCTTGCTCCAGGGAACATAAATCATGACACAGTTCTCTGCCACATATGCTCCATAAGATTTTAGCTTAAAAGCAACCATATTTCTACACTATTGCTAACTAATTTATTGCGTTAAATTACTAGTTTAATGCTAACTGCTACAAAAGAAGTACTAATTTAAATAAAACTGCTTAGATGACATTTTAAAAACCAAACAAATTAAATTGAATAACTCAAAAGCATCAAGAAATCTTTCCATTTATGTTTTTCATAAATCAGTACACTAATTCATAGTTCCTATGCAGTGATCATGTTGAGAAACATGGCAGTTTTGTGTAAGATGACTATGACATAGATGAGTATCTTTATTTTTTTTTACTAAATACCTCAGTGGCTGCCAAACTGAAGGCCATTGGAGTGCTAACTATATTTCATCGCTCAAGAGAATTCCAGATGTTAAATTACTTCTGTTGTAGTAACATACAGTAATAGGCTCTGAACAGCCTTAAACACAAAATATATCTGGAAATCTGGCTTGAGGTAGAAGTGTACAATTGTAATTACTTCTGTCTACTAGATATCCTGTCAGAGGTGCTTAATAGAAGAGGACTTTGTCCAAAAATCAGATTTTTTGAGAGGTTGAAAATGGTTAAAGTAAGAGATATACAGACTGAAACTTATGTATCCAAAAGTGGGAAAAACCTTCAAAAGCCATAGTCAAGAGGCTGGCTATCATAGAATCATAGAATCAACCAAGCTGGAAAAGACCTCAGAGATCATCAAGTCCAACCTATCACCTAATATGTAAACTCCTCATGACTAACTAAACCATGGCTCCAAGTGCCACATCCAATCCTTTTTGGAACACGTCCAGGGATGGTGACTCCACCACCTCCCTGGGCAGCCCATTCCAATGGTCAATTACTCTTTCTGTGAAGAACTTTCTCCTCACCTTAAGCCTAAACTTCCCCTGGTGCAGCTTGAGACTGTGTCCTCTTGTTCTGCCACTGGTTTCCTGGGAGAAGAGACCAACCCACACCTAGCTACAACCTCCTTTCAGGTAGTTGTAGACAGCATTAAGGTCTCCCTTGAGCCTCCTCTTCTTCAGGCTGAACAACCTCAGGTCCCTCAACCTCTCCTCACAGGGCTTGTGCTTGAGAATCTCTCACCAGCCTCTTTGCCCTATAAGTAAATAAGGAAGAGATGAAGGATAACTATAGCTAACTGTAATAGATATATGTTTATTTAGCTCACATGCTAGTAAAACTTGAATTATGATTGCTGAAATGAAGATGTACTAGCCTGTGCAACATTTATGTGCGTGCTTCACTGCTGCATTCCTTAACTGTAAAATATTTTGTTGCAAAAATAGGTAGCTCTGCATGCAAGCTTTTTCTAGAAAGGCTGACCCTTTTCTTGTATGAACAGTGAGCTTTGGCTAGATTTTCTCAGGCCAGTGTTCTTTTCTGAAACCCTCTATGTCATGACATGCTGATGAATGCCAATGTGATTCAGTAGAACTTGTTCATAGAAACAGTCTCCTAATCCAGTTATCTACTTAATTGTGACTCTGGGAACAGATTACTTGTGCAGATATTAAAATTTTAATTGTCTTCTGAGGACAGATCTTTGTATAATTTCTGAAATTCAGGAGCTGTATCATAAATGTACTTAGCTAGGCAGCCTACTAGAGTTCTAAGATCAGTGCACCTGCATGGATATAGATAATAACAGCATTTGGAGAAGTAATCAAGAAAGATTCTCCAAATGGTTTGCAGAAACGCAAGTCCCTAGAAGCAGATGTACATTTAACACCATGTTTTCCCCAAAGAACTTACATGTATTTTTGTCTGTAGTTCCTGAATCAGGATTTCTAGTTATGGGGTCTGTGTTGATAGGTTGGACTTGATGATCCTCGAGGTCATTTCCAACCTTAGTTATACTGTGATACTGTGATATTTAATCCTCACATTTGATAATCCACATTTCTGCCTTAGCCTAGAAAATTCTGCAACCAGACATTTCCTTGGCCATACCTCTGGAACACCAGGTTTCTAAGTTCCTCCTGGGTCTGACTGACTAGTCTTCTTCGCCAGTACCTCTTCTGGCACTTTTTCATCTTTTACCATAGGAACTCTTCCCTCTTGGTTTTTTTTTTTGATCCTGCTCTGGACTCTGATTTTAAAACTTAAAACATTATTTTTACCTTCTATGTTTACACGAATAAACTTATAATCATAGAATGCTTTGGGTTGGAAGGGACCTCTAAAAGTCATCTAGTCCAATGCCCTTGACAGTGAACACAGACTACTAGGTAGAATTGTTTTGACATACTTCAGCCATGTGGGCACAGCTGAACTTCCACAGAAAGGATGGCAAGCCATGACCAGGCTTCTCAGATTGTTAAAAGGGAGGGAGTATAGCCAAGACAGGTTGTGCATGCAATAAGCTTCAACTTTGCTACTTTCGCTATTGCAGGGGCAGAGAAGAGAGAAATGAGACCTTGCTTTCAGAAAGATCTCTATGTTACAGAATACAGACTTAATGAGGTTGGAAAAGATCTTTGAGATTGAGTCCAACCTATCACCCAACACCGTCTAATCAACCATGGCACTAAATGCCTCATACAGTCTCTTTTTAAACACTTCCAGAGATGGTGACTCCACCACCTGCCTGGGCAGCCCCTTCCAATGGCCAATCACCCTTCCTATGAAGAATTTCTTCCTAGCATCTAGCCTAAACCTTCCCTGGTGCAGCTTGAGACTGTGTCCTCTCGTTCTGACACAGGTTGTCTGAGAGAAGAGACCAACCAACATCTGGCTACAACCTCCCTTCAGGGAGTTGTAGACAGCAATAAGGTCTCCTCTGAGCCTCCTCTTCTCCAGGCGAAGCAGCCCCAGCTCCCTCAGCCTCAAAGGGCTTGTGCTCCAAACCCCTCTCCAGCTTTGTTGCCCTTCTCTGGACTCGTTCCAGCAAGTCAACATCTTTTCTAAACTGAGGGGCCCAGAACTGGACATAGGACTCAAGGTGTGGACTAACCAGTGCTAAGTACAGGGGCAGAATGACTTCCCTGCTCCTGCTGGCCACACTATCTATGATGCAGACCAGGATGCCATTGGCCCTCTTGGCCACCTGGTCACACTGCTGGCTCAGGTTCAGCCTACTATCAACCAGTACCCCCAGGTCCCTTTCTGCCTGGCTGCTCTCCAGCCATTCTGACCCCAGTCTGTAGCACTGCATGGGGTTGTTGTGGCCAATGTGTAGAACCTGGCACTTAGATGTGTTAAATCTCATGCCATTGGACTCTGCCCATCTGTCCAGCCTGTCAAGGTCCCTCTGCAGAGCTCTTCTACCCTCGAACAGATCAACTCCTGCCTCCAGCTAGGTGTCATCTGTAAGTTTACTGATGACTCAATCCCCTCATCCAGATGTGTTCATTGGCAAATCTTTATTCTGATTTGGTGGTGGTAGCAGAACTAGTAAACTTACCTTTCCAGTGTACTGTGAATTTGTGGCTTCTTCACCTACCCCTGCAGAAAGCTATTCTATGTGACCTCTGTCTAGAGCGGGTCATGATCATCCACATGAGAAATACACTGTGCATACAATGGGTGAATTCTCTTTCTGCTTGTAGACATGAAACTACTTTATCCTGGGAGATTAAGCTTGCATAACTCACACAAGGGAAGTCAGAGTATCTTTCTCCAACACAGTCACTACAGAGCCTTGCCAAATCAAATTTCTTCATGGAAGTCCCTCAGAAAGATTGTTTATATTGAGCAAACAACTTTCAGGGAAGCAAAAAGAGAACAATCAGTTATTCATGCAAGAGCATTGGTTTGGTTAGGGGAAATATTCCTAAACCCTTACAATTGTTTCTGAAAGCCTGCCAATGTGAAACACAGAAGTAATGTTAAGTTAAATGCAATTTCAAGTAGCGAGCTTCAAGGAGCTCATGGACAAATGTCTGCAAGTGCTTGGAATACCGGGCAGACAAAAAGAATGAGGTGACTTTTCTCAGATAAGAAGCTAGGAACTAAAACTTTGTCATCATAATACAGACACAAAAAAACCCAAGGAAGTCCACAATACTTAGCCTACTTAGCAATTTTCAGAGTAATTTTAGCCTGAGCTGTATTTAAAATTATTCCTTCTGATTTTTTTTTTTTTTAATCCAATGTATCTCTACATGTGCTTATCTAACATAGTTGCTTTTAATTAAGGCAATCTGGATGTGGATTTGTCAGCTGTTGCAGCAAGTTAAATTACAATCAACTTCTTGAGTACAGAGCTGTAGAAGAGAAGGAGATGTCAGGGTGCTGATTTACAAATGATGCATAACCTTCTGCATTTCCATGTGAGAGCTGGGTGTGTTGTCAGTTTTTCCTGGTACAAATCATGGGCCTGGACTGATCCTGTCTGAAATGCAGCATCTACCTGAGGTGTCTAAACTAGAAGCTTGCATTAGGTTGCTTTCTTGTCTAACCAGAGGGAAGTAAGCACCTCTGGAAGGTACTTCAGCCCACTTGGGATATGGCTGATCACCTGCAGGTGCACTTAGCTGACCCTTTCGGCTGTGCAGAGGGTAAAGGATGACTAGTGTGCCAGTTTATGTGTCACAAAGGTGTCTACAGTTAGATTGTGAAATTTAGGCCAACATACCCTGCTGCCTGGTTGCATTCTAACCTCAGTTAGGCTTTGCATATATTGAATAGAAAGAAGAAGATACAATAGAAAGAAGTAGATATGTGAAGATAAAATCCATAACAGCCAGCACGCTCTGCAGGAAACTGCCTCAGCCAAGGAGGACAGTGTGCATCAAGGTCACAGTGCTGTTAATCTCATACAGCACCACACCTACAGCTCTAAATCAAGGCATGTTACTTTGCCTGTGCCTTATTCATATAAACATGGATATTATGTACCGTTTCCTACTACTAGTAGGAGGACAGACAACTTCTTCATGTCCTCTTGTCTTCTTCAAGTCCAGAAGAAAAATCTGTGTGTGATTTTGAATCCTAAACAGTGGAAAGATGCCAGTGTTCCTTCTGTATGTGAAAGTTCAGACCATTCTCCCAGGGAGAAGTTCTTCATGTATTTGTCAGACAAAGTAATTTGGTCAATGTTTCTGAATGCATTACCAACATACTACTCTAGACTTGAGGAGTTGTACAGTAGATTAGGACTTCATCCAAATGGGAATTTAAGTGTTACAGTGCTGAGGCTTGCAGGCAGAGGTGATTAGGCACATAATCACTGCAGTGGAATCCAAACCTGAAAGCAGTCCTTGATTCTTTCTGGAATGCACAAGAAGAAACAGGATCCTCAAAGTCAGATTCACAATATAGCAGCACATTGAGCAGGACCTGTCTGCATCACACGTGGGAAAGTTTTGAGGACCACAATGTGGCTACAGCCAGTTGCTGTGGAAAGCTAAAGCAACAATAACACATATTGTAGTAATTCAGAGCCCAGAGAAACATTAGGTTTGTTTCTGAAACGGAAAGAGACAGGGTGATTCTCTTATTTTCCCTGAGTCAGTCTGTGTACCCATGGCACTAGTGAAGCTGCTTGTTGAATGCATTGCCATCTTATTAACGGAGGCTTAAATTCTCTTGCACTAGTTAAGTACTTTAGCAGCAAGGGAAAGCCAAGGGGGCTCTTCCCAGAAAAATAACAAGCAAATGGAATGATGTTTGAAATAAGGCATGAAGAAACAGAAGCTGTGTTTAGTTTATATGTGAAGGTGCCATTTTAATGGCTGTGCAATTCCCACAGCAGTCTTTCAGTGCCAGGAAGAGTGAGTGGGCAACAATGTGGATGAGGGTGCTCACGCAAAGATCACAGAAGAAATGCTGGCAGCAGTTCCCCTCCTTTTGTTTAGGGCTGTGACACAAAGTGGATGTGGTAGGATCAGTATTCACGAGGGAGTATACAAATAATCCCTTAACTGAAAATAGTTTCACCAAGATGTTAGTCATCTGGGGTAGGACCCAAACCACAGCATACTGATTGAAAAAAGCTTGGGGCCTTGCCTAATCTAAAAAATGTGAAGCAGCAATAAGAACCAAGTTCTGTTTGCTCTGCTGCTGTGCACTTTGTGTGCTGTAGCATGTCTAGATTTGCTGTGGTTTATATCTACATAGAAAATGTTACCTATGAATGGAAGAAAATGTTCTGTATTTATTACACAGCCTCACAATATGGGCTAACATTTTGTCATGGCAGAGGGAAGTGGTGTGTTTTGTTTGTTTGTTTGTTTGTTTTTTTCTAAGTATTTATCTTACTTTAGTTAACATTTTATATTTAAAAGTGAATTTGCCAATATCCAGGAGAAATTGTCTTCCATTAGAAGTAACAAAAACTTAAAATGAAGGTAAAGTCACCTTCTACAATGGGGAAAAAAACCCTACACCCATAGTAAACAACAAAAAAAAATTGTTAAAGCACAAGCTTAGGTATTTTTACAACTGTGTTTGACTTTCAAGGATGACACAACAGAGGGTTGCTTTTCAGATGGACTTTTCCCCACACTACTGTCAGAAATCCAAAATCTGGACTTGAGTCTTTGTATGATACTTTTTGGGCAGGTGACCTAACTGCTGTAGTCTGTGCAAAGGCTGTGCAGTAACTTTCCTTCTTCCTCAAAGGAAATGTGACCATGTTCTACACACATGAATTGATACCCTACATGCCCAAGTACAGAAACTGTTTTTCCTGTTAGTTAACTTTGGAATCCAAGTTTGGAAAAAGAAGCTCCCTGTATCTTTATGATAGATACCAAACCTATATCTGCAAACAGCAGCTAATAAGTGTTGTGAAGTGAAAATTGTGTTCAAAGTCTCTATTTTCTGTCTTTAACTGGTCCAATGAACAAAGGATAAATAGAGCATGTTATGTAGTTGCAGTGGTTTGAGCCTTAAGTGGAGTTTAAGACCTCAGATGGTAGCAAACAAGAATTCCTCCCCTGCCCTGCCCTCCCTGCCTTTTTCCCTGCTAAGGAAAAAGGAGAGAAAGAAATAAAAGGGTTAGGGGGAAAGAGAAGGAGGTAAATCTACCCAAAAAAGTAGTCTGGAGTCAGTTTGGAAGTAGGAGAAGTACATTTTTTAACATAATATAGATAGAGATATATATATAGCAGTAACATGGAGGATTTACAAGGGTAAGGGATAAGGATGAATTGGAAAATACACAAAACCAAATTTGGGTGGCCTTGTATCTCCCTCAATGCACGTGGATTTCAGTCCTTTAGAAAAGCGTGGATGCGCCAGGGAGAAGACCCTTGTTTTTAATGTGTTTCTGTCAAACTGGGATCTCATCTCAAATCAGTCCTGAGGTGTCTCTTCTGTATTGAAATATAATCATAGGATCATATAATCATAGACTAGTTTGTATTGGAAGTGACTTCCAAAGGTCATCTAGACCAACCCCCCTGCAGAGAGCAGAGACATCCTCCATTAATCAGGTTGCTCAGAGCCATGTTAAGCCTTACCTTGAGTATTCCCAGGGATGAGGGCACAAATACCTCCCTGAGCAACATGTTCCATTGTTCCACCATGGTAAAAAACTTCTTCCTAAAGTCCAATCTGAATTTACCCTTCTCTAATTTAAAACCATCAGCTTTTGTCCTATCACTCCACTCATTGTAAACAATCCCACCCCAGCCTACTTGTAGGCCCTCTTCATGAGATTTAACACATTCAAGTGCTGGGTGCTGCACATTGGCCACAACAACTCCTTGCAGTGCTACAGGCTGGGGTCAGGGTGCGGTCATTCTGCCCCTGTACTGAGCACTGGTTAGGCCACACCTGGAGTCCTATGTCCAGTTCTGGACACCTCAGTTTAAGAATGAAGTTGAGTTGCTGGAACATATCCAGAGAAGGGCAACCAAGCTGGTGAGGGGTTTGGAGCACAAGCCCTATGAGGAGAGGCTGAAAGAGCTGGGGTTGCTTAGCCTGGAGAGGAGGAGAATCAGGGGTGACCTTATTGCTGTCTACAACTCCCTGAAGGGAGGTTGTAGACAGGCAGGGGCTGGTCTCTTCTTCCAGATAACCAGCACCAGAACAAGAGGACACAGCCTCAGGCTGCACCAGGGGAGGTTCAGACTGGATGTTAGGAAGAAATACTACACGGAGAGAGTGATTGCCCTTTGGAATGGGCTGCCTAGGGAGGTTGTGGTGTCACCATCACTGGAGGTGTTTAGGAGGATTATTAGACTTGTACAAAGCTTGTTTTTAAAACATAGATGTTTACATGCCACAAACCCAAGACCATTTAGAATAAACCATTTATTTAGAATAAACCAAACCAGGTTGGAAGAGACCTTCAAGATCATCGCATCCAACCCATCAACCAATCCAACCCACCCAAACAGCTAACCCATGGCACCAAGCACCCCATTAAGTCTCCTGAACACCTCCAATGACGGCGACTCCACCACCTCCTCGGGCAGCCCATTCCAATGGGCAATCACTCTTTCTGTATAGAACTTCTTCCTAATATCCAACCTGAACCTCCCCTGGTGCACCCTGAGACTGTGTCCTCTTGTTCTGGTACTGGCTGCTTGGGAGAAGAGACCATCATCCGCCTGTCTACAACCTCCCTTCAGGTAGTTATAGAGAGTGATACGGTCACCCCTGAGTCTCCTCTTCTCCAGGCTAAGCAACCCCAGCTCCCTCAGTCTTTCCTCATAGGGCTTGTGTTCCAAACCCCTCACCAACCTTGTTGCTCTTCTCTGGACTCGTTCCAGCAAGTCAACATCCTTCCTAAACTGAGGGGCCCAGAACTGGACACAGTACTTGAGGTGTGGCCTAACCAGTGCAGTGTACAGGGGCAGAATGACCTCCCTGCTCCTGCTGGCCACACTGTTCTTGACGCAGGCCAGGATGCCATTGGCCCTCTTGGCTGCCTGGGCACACTGCAGGCTCATGTTCAGCCTGCCATCAACCAGTACCCCCAGGTCCCTCTCTGCCTGGCTGATCTCCAGCCACTCTGACCCCAGCCTGTAGCACTGCATGGGGTTGTTGTGGCCAATGTGCAGAACCCGGCACTTGGATGTGTTAAATCTCATGCCGTTGGATTCTGCCCATCTGTCCAGCCTGTCGAGGTCCCTCTGCAGAGCCTCTCTACCCTCCAGCAGATCAACTCCTGCCCGCAGTTTGGTGTTGTCAGCAAATTTACTGATGATGGACTCAATGCCCTCATCCAGATCATCTATAAAGATGTTAAAGATGTTAAAGGAGACTTGATAGGGTGCTTGGTTGCATGGTTTAGTGGATTAGATGGTGTTGGATGATAGGTTGGACGTGATGATCTTGAAGGTCTCTTCCAACCTGGTCTGGTCTATTCTATTCTATTCTATTCTATTCTATTCTATTCTATTCTATTCTATTCTATTCTAAATATGTCTTTTTTCCAAGAAGGTTGTTTTTTATACTGAAGCAGCTCCATCAGTGTTATCTCTGAGTGAATCATATTTTCTTGATTTTCAGTGTAAGGATATATTGAAGACATGTGGATGCTGGAAAAAATAGCTGGTATCAGAGTAGTTCAGGAATTAAGAGTTGGGTTATAAAGACTCCAAGTGGGTATTTTCATAGCTTAGCATAATTGCAAATCACTTATATCTAATGTCTACTCCTATCTCTGTGAAATTAAGTGTTCTCCAGTTTTGGCCCCCATTAAGTTCAGTGAGTGTTACTGACCACAGAAATTAATTCACAGTGGGTGATTTTATCATTTTAAAAGAAACATTCAATTAAAAAAAGGTGGAACTATTTATTGCAAAGACTTAAACATAACTAAGAAAGGTGTTATTTGAACAGTCCAAATAAATGTGGAAAATTCAGTCCCCAGCATCTATCCCTTGTGGGTAGTTAAGATGTCATCTAGAATAATTTTCAATTATCTTTTCATAAATATCCAAACTAAGTCATGTAGGTCATCTCACAAATGTTATCTCTGTCTTATAGTTGATTGTTTGAAAAAATACTAAATTTTGTCTTTCTCAAATCAGGATTACATTATACTATCTGAAAAATCTATGAACTATATTTCATTATTATGCTACACTCTTTCACAGTAAGTTTGGTTTGTCAGCTTGACCAAAGTAATATGCCATCAAAAAGCTGATCACATTAGTAAGGCTGTAGTGGTAGCTAATAGATGTGGAACTGTGCTTATGAAATGGTGAGGTAAATTAGAGAAATAATTTTTGTATAGAAACTTCTACATAGCTCTGTAAGGTACAGATTTTGCATTTAAATCTGCTTACTTGATGCTGTTCTTATGTTTGGAATTTTATCATTATCAGATATAACATATCAGGCAAGACTTCTAAAATATATGTCAATGAATACTACTTAAGCAGAATAAGCCTAACTATAGAGTCATAGAATCAACAAGGTTGGAAAAGACCTCAAAGATCAAGTCCAACCTGTTGCTCAAGATCTCATGACTACTAGACGATGGCACCAAGTGCCACGTCCAATCCCCTCTTGAACACCTCTACGGATGGTGACTCCACCACCTCTGCGGGCAGCACATTCCAATGGCTAACGACTCTCTCAGTGAAGAACTTTCTCCTCACCTCGAGCCTAAACTTCCCCTGGCACAGCTTGAGTCTGTGTCCTCTTGTTCTGGTGCTGGTTGCCTGGCAGAAGAGACCAACCCCCTCCTGGCTACAACCACCCTTCAGGTAGTTGTAGAGAGCAATGAGGTCACCCTGAGCCTCCTCTTCTCTAGGCTAAACAACCCCAGCTCCCTGCGGTTGCCCTTTTCAGGACATGTTCAAGTATCTCAATGTCCTTCTTAAATTCAGGGGCCCAGAACTGGACACAGTACTCAAGGTGTGACCTAACCAGTGCGGAGTACAGGGGTACAATGACTTCCCTGCTCCTGCTGGCCACACTATTCTTGATGCATGTTAGGATGCCGTTGGCCTTCTTGGCCACCTGGGCACACTGCTGCCTCATGTTCAGATGGCTGTCAATCAGTACCCCCAGGTCCCTTTCTGTTTGGGAGCTCTCCAGCCACTCTGACCCCAGCCTGTAGCTCTGCATGGGGTTGTTGTGGCCAAAGTGCAACACCTGGCACTTGGACTTGTTGAATGCCATCAAGTTGGACTCTGCCCATCTGTCCAGCCTGTCAAGATCCCTCTGCAGAGCCCTTCCACCCTCTAACAAATCAACGTCTGCTCCCAACTTGGTATTGTCTGCAAATTTACTGATGACTGACTCAACACCCTCATCCAGATCATCAATGAAGATATTAAACAGGATGGGGCCCAGCACTGATTCCTGGGGGACACCACTAGTGACTGGCTGACAGCTGGATGTGGCACCATTCACCACCACTCTGTGGGCACGGCCCTCCAGCCAGTTCCTAACCCAGCACAGAGTGCTGCTGTCCAAGCCCCAGGCTGACAGCTTGGCCACGAGTTTGCTGTGAGGGACAGTATCAAAGGCCTATTAGCTATTATCATAGCTATTATCATTCTACTAGCCCTGAATTATGATGAATGGTTTCAAAGTTAATATATTTCGGAGCAGAATCATGCCATGTGAAAGCATTTATAGCATTATAAAGTTCCTTGATAAAATTAATGGTCATGCTGTCCCAGCCTTTTGTTTTTATTCACTAGAGAGAGTTTAATCTCAAGGTATTTACCTTACTACTTTCCAAAACACAATACTATATGAAAACATAGAATCGCAAGCATGGGGTTGATGCCTGAAGGGACTTCTCTCTGTTTCAACTGTAAACACTCTGAGGATTGTATCTTAATATATGTTTTTATGTTGATATTGCATATTTGTATTAAGAGGTGTAGTTCTTTAGCCATCAGACTCACGAGTCTGTCCTTCCTGACCTTTATTTCTTTCTAATATGCTATTTATGACAAAAGTCTGCATGATTCTGCATTCTGTACTGATTAGGACTAGATGGGAGGCAAAACTACTCTAGGGCATTTGCTTATGGAAGGTATTAGCCCCAAATAATTTGTTTACTGTGTTAAAAAAAAAAAAAAAACTTTTAAAGAGAATGTGCCATTTCTGGGAAGTTTGAAAACAAGTATTTAATTTAAGTTGGAATAAAAGCTGCTTCAAGTTGTTTTCATATTGTAGCTGTATACAGTTCTGTTGTTGCTACATGGTAACTCTGCAAAGACTCACATGCTAAAAATCATAGTATCATACTATCATAGTATAAGTCAGGGTTGGAAGGGACCACAAGGATCATCCAGTTCCAACCCCCCTGCCATGGGCAGGGACACCCCACACTAGATCAGGCTGGACAGAGCCTCATCCAGCCTGGGCTTAAACACCTCCAGGGATGGGGCCTCAACCATCTCCCTGGACAACCCATTCCAGGGTTTCACCACTCTCATGGTGAAGAACCTCCTCCTCACATCCAGCCTGAATCTCCCCACCTCCAGCTTCATTCCATTCCCCCTAGTCCTATCACTACATGATATAGTTTCATAGTTTCATAGTTTCATAGTTTCATTCAGGGTTGGAAGGGACCACAAGGATCATCTAGTTCCAACCCCCCTGCCATGGGCAGGGACACCCCACACTAGATCAGGCTGGACAGAGCCTCATCCAGCCTGCTCTTAAACACCCCCAGGGACGGGGCCTCGATCACCTCCCTGGACAACCCATTCCAGGGTCTCACCACTCTCATGGGGAAGAACCTCCTCCTCACATCCAGCCTGAATCTCCCCACCTCCAGCTTCATTCCATTCCCCCTAGTCCTATCACTACCTGACATCCTGAGAAGTCCTTCCCCAGCCTTCCTGTAGGCCCCCTTCAGATCCTGGAAGGCCACAATTAGGTCACCTCAGAGCCTTCTCTTCTCCAGACTGAACAGCCCCAACTCCTTCAGTCTGTCCTCATAGGAGAGGTTCTCCAGCCCTCTGATTATCCTTGTGGCCCTTCTCTGGACACGTTCCAGCACCTCCACATCCCTCTTGTAATAGGGGCTCCAGAACTGGACACAGTACTCCAGGTGGGGTCTCACCAGGGCTGAGTAGAGGGGGAGGATCACCTCCCTCGACCTGCTAGCCACACTTCTCCTGATGCAGCCCAGGATGTGATTGGCTTTGCGGGCTGCAAGTGCACATTGAGAGCTCATGTTGAGCTTTTTGTCCACCAGCACCCCCAAGTCTCTCTCCTCAGGGCTACTTTCCAGCCAGTCACTGCCCAGCCTGGATTTGTTGCCTCGACCCAGCTGCAGGACCCTGCACTTGCTCTTATTGAACTTCATGAGGTTGGCTTGTGCCCACCTCTCCAGCCTGTCAAGGTCCCTCTGGATGGCCTCCCTTCCCTCCAGCGTGTCTGCTGCACCACACAGCTTGGTGTCATCAGCAAACTTGCTGAGGGTGCACTCAATGCCACTGTCCATGGCACCCCCAAAGATGTTGAACAAGACAGGTGCCAGGACTGATCCCTGAGGGACTCCGCTTGTCCCTGGCTTCCACTGGGACATGGAGCCATTGACAGCCACTCTTTGGGTGCGGCCATCAAGCCAGTTCCTTATCCATCTTGTGGTCCACCCATCAAACCCATGTGTCACCAGTTTGGAGACCAGGATGTGGTGCGGGACAGTGTCAAAGGCTTTGCTCAGATCCAGGTAAATGACATCAGTTGCTCGCCCCTCATCTATTAATGTTGTCACCTGCTCATAGAAGGCCACCAGGTTGGTCAGGCAGGATTTGCCCTTGGCAAAGCCATGCTGACTGTTCCCAATCACCTCTCCACTATTCTTTTGAGCGAGTAGTGACTCCAGGAGGATCTGCTCCATGATCTTTCCAGGCACAGAGGTGAGACTGACTGGCCTGTAGTTCCCTGGTTCCTCCTTCTTACCCTTTTTGAAGATGGGGGCAATGTTTCCCCTTTTCCAGTCTGTGGGGACTTCCCCAGATTGCCATGACTTTTGAAATATAATAGAGAGGGGTTTAGCAACCTCATCTGCCAGTTCTCTCAGTACCCGTGGGTGTATCCTGTCGGGTCCTATGGACTTGAACACTTTCAGGTTCTTCAGATGATCACAAACCTGATCTGCACTTACAATGGGCAGTTCTTCCTCCCCATCCCTGGCTTTGTCTTCCATAACATCAGGAGTGTGGCTAGAGGCCCTTGCAGTGAAGACTGAGGTAAAGAAGTTATTAAGTACCTCAGCCTTTTCCTCATCACTTGTGACCATGTCACCATTTTCCTTTCTGAGGGGGCCACAACTTCCCTAGTCTTCTTCTTCCCATTAATATACCTGTAGAAGTTCTTAGTGTTCCCTTTAATCTCCCTAGCTAGATTCAATTCAAACTCTGCTTTGCCTTTCCTAACCAGGACTCTTGCTGCTCGGGCAGCTTCCTTATATTCCCCCTGTTCTACCTGTCCTTCTCTCCACTTCCTGTAGAGTTTCCTTTTAAGTAATAGTGTGTCCAGTAGCTCCTTGCCCATCCAGGCAGGCCTCCTAGCATTCTTACCTGCTTTTCTCTTTGTTGGTACACAGAGCTCCTGGACAGAGAGCAGGTGGTCCTTGAATCCTGACCAGCTGTCCTGGGTCCCTCTTCCCTCCAGGGCTTTGTCCCACGACACTTTGGCTAGCAGATCCCTGAAGCGATCAAAATCTGCACGCCTAAAGTCTAGGGTCGTGAGCTTGGATTACTTCCTCCTGATTGCCCTGAGGATATTAAATTCAACTGCTTCATGGTCACTGCAGCCAAGGCCGTCTATGAGCCTCACATTGCTTACCAACCCTTCCCTGTTGATGAGAACAAGGTCCAGCATAGCACCATTTCTTGTTGGTTCCTCTACCATTTGGAGGAGGAAGTTGTCTTCTATGCAGTCCAGGAACATCCTGGATTGCTGGTGCCTTGCTGTGTTGTCCCTCCAGCAGATGTCCGGGTGGTTGAAATCACCCATGAGGACCAGGGCTTGTGACCTGGAAGCCGCTTCTATTTGCCTATGGAGGGCCTCATCTGCTTGGATCTGCTGGTCAGGTGGCCTGTAGGAGACCCCCACAGTAATATCTCCTTATCTCCTGAGAAGTCCCTCCCCTGCCTTCCTGTAGGCCCCCTTCAGATATTGGAAGGCCACAATTAGGTCACCTCGGAGCCTTCTCTTCTCCAGACTGAACAGCCTCAACTCTTTCAGTCTGTCCTCCTAGGAGAGGTGCTCCAGCCCTCTGATCATCCTTGTGGCCCTTCTCTGGACACGTTCCAGCACCTCCACATCCCTCTTGTAATAGGGGCTCCAGAACTGGACACAGTACTCCAGGTGAGGTCTCACTAGAGCTGAGTAGAAGGGGAGAATCACCTCTCTTGACCTGCTGGCCACACTTCTCTTGTTGCAGCCCAGGATCTGATTGGCTTTTCTGAACTGCAAATGCACACTGAGAGCTCATGTTGAACTTCTCATGCACCAGCACCCCCAAGTCCTTTTCTTCAGGGCTGCTTTCCAGCCAGTCACTGCCCAGCCTGGATTTGTGCCTGGGATTGCCCACCTCTCCAGCCTGTCAAGGTCCCTCTGGATGGCCTCCCTTCCCTCCAGCGTGTCTGCTGCCCCACACAGCTTGGTGTCATCAGCAAACTTGCTGAGGGTGCACTCAATGCCACTGTCCATGGCACCCCCAAAGATGTTGAACAAGACAGGTCCCAGGACTGATCCCTGAGGGACTCTGCTTGTCACTGGCCTCTACTGGAACATGGACCCATCAACAGCCACTCTTTGTGTGTGGCCTTCAAGCCAGTTCTTTATCCATAGTACTGGAGTAGACTGAACTGAATAGTACTGGAGTAGACTCAACTACTGTAATCAGGAAAGAAAATGGATGTCTAGGTTTGACTTGTTGTGTACCTTAAACCTTGTTGTGTACCTTAAAAAATGTAAATCCACTGTTGTAACATATTTATGCATTCAAATACTACATGGTAATGACACAAAAGAATATTCAGAGCAATAACTGCATTACCATTTTCTCCTGAATATGCTTTTGTTTGGGGGAGGCAAAACCAAGGCAGATTGTAAAGGATAAAATTAATAAGAGAGGCAGGTATGACACATTTTAAATCCTGGGAGAAGAGATAAGAGCAAGATTGCAATCTGCAACATAAACATTTGAAGAACAGATTGTAGTGAAGGGCAGTTTTATTCCATCTTGCTTGTTCTGAATGATCTTTCCATTCTAAGATGACAATAATCTTGCAAATGCTTTTGTACAGATGCATTATTTACAAATAGATGAAATTACAGCCTGATACTTAATAGATTAGAAAAAAAACAACAACCCAAAACTCACTGGGAAATTCACTTGAATCATATTTCTTTTGTTTTGCATAGACAGTAGTATAACTAAAGTTCACTTCCAGTCTCAAACAGAAACATCAGGAAATGTGACAAGGTGGCCACCAAACATTCAAATATTATTCTGCTAAAGATCATGTAATACCTTTTGAATAGTCTGATACAGAATAAGATAAAGTTGTTGTGTTTTCAGAGATTGGAAATAACTTATACTGGGGTAGAAGTTGCTACTGCTCTGTATAAGGTGTAGTAAAGTTAGCTTTAATCAAATGTGACACAAGTCATATTGCCTTAAGACAACTGCCATTTGTATCCTTTCTGCATTCTAAGGGTAGATTGGACATGGAGACTCCTCTTGCTTTTGTTGGCTCATTACTAAGACATACTGTCTTGAGTAGAACCTTCAAAGGATATTTCAATTATATGTAGGAATATCAAGCCAGATTTTCTAGAGTGTCTCTGAAAGGAAACTTGTGAAAGTGGCACTAAAACTGATGATGGAGACCTTATAGACATGTCTAGAGCCAGACAACAGAAGAATTTGCTCTGCTGAAGTTTCTCCTTGGCTATGGATGTATGGATTTACTGGCTCTATCAGATGTTTATATTAGCTTGTAACAAGATCACTGTCCTCTGCTTTGGTTACAGCTATCTTTGGGTGCTTCTGTCTTGCCCTCAGCATGTTACTTAGGTAATGCATTTTAAGCAAGAATGCAGTGAAGCTGTGTTTAAGGAAGGAACAAAGAGTACAGAAATTCCATTTAAACACTGCATGTTATGCAGAAGCCAGATTACAGATGTTTGTGTGTTTTACATATGCTGCTTCAAGTGGGCTGCTCATTTTCCTAAGTAGGACAAATGCAGATGTACAAATAGGACCTGAATTCATGACCTAGAAAACCAGCATGGTTAACAATACAATCAGTGAAGCATTTGTGTATGTGCTAACTGGGTCATACAAAGTTGTGGTATGACAGCTCATACAAGGAAGTTATAAATAGATTGCAAGAGGAAGTAACTTAAGAAGTGACAAATATGAGGCAATGTGGACAGAAAGGTGACCTTTGATTCTGTTCTTCATTTTAAAAAATGTTTTGTAGCAAAAGACCCAGACCTTGATTTCATTAATGGAGAAAATGCAGTGACCTTGTGATATTCAATTCTCCACCTATAACAGGCTCAGTTCCGCCACATGAAGCACAAGGATATGGAGACTCCAAGCTGTTGGTAGGAAGAATGTTTCAGGGATTTTGGTGAGAGCAGCCTTTTCCCAGTTAATAAAAATGTGATCTTTAGCATATTGGTACAGCAGCTCTGTTCTGATGCTACATTTCCAGGGCTGGGGACAGGGAATGTGAGATGTACTAAAATGCTAGATGTTCCTTGTTTTTCTAAGTGGCTAGCAAAGAGAGTTAAGAGTGTGACCCAATCTTCTCTAATTTTCAGGGATTGTTAAAGCCATAGAGATGTTTGTTCCTATATATGTTAAGGAACAAACAGTGGGTTTTTCAGGTATAGTCATGCAGTATGTGATGCTGTAGAAGTGGCTGATTTAAAATGGGATGAATGTCTAGTTATTAAGTAATAGACTGCCTACTTTAACTAATAGCGTTAATTACTTTGCAGCAAACAAATTGCTGGTTTATATCCAGCCCCAATGGTGAGGAGATTTTTCACTTTTCTTTCTCTTATGGAACTACCAACTCATATTCCTGATGGTTTTATCCCAGAGTTAGTTGCATGTTAGGATAGACTTTCAAAACTGTTTCGACAAAGCAATTCCAACATCTATTTGGTGTATTGGCATTCATTCATGTAAATGATGTTCCAAAATCTAAATATTGTTTTAATCAGCTTGTAAAACTTACCAACTGATGAGATTTTCTTCTGCCATAGCATTTTAGAGATAGTTTATATAAGAGATCTTAGGTTTCATAAAACCCAAGATGCTTAGCATGAAGCAGAAAAGAATTAGAAGTTTCAAGTTCCCTGGGCTTTTGAATATTGTGTAAAAATTTAGATCTTTCATGACACATTTGAAAAACCTTTTTTGTAGGGTCAGCGGTGGAAATGTCTTTTTACAGAATGAACAATAAAGAATGAAGCCCAGGTTTCTCACACCAGTTGAGTTCAAGTGTTACATCTAAAATATGCTGAGTTATTGGTGGTTTAACTTCTTTTTTCTTTTGGAACGAATCTCACCTTGGTGCACTGAGCTAACACAAGGCCAGATACTACTGAGCTGCTTTTTATGTGTGTGTGCTTTGTGCTGGCCTATTGTAGCCTTCACTTGTCTCCCCATACTAAGATCTTTATTGACTTTCTATCACTGACTTTCCTTGTTTAAATTCACATTTAATCCTCTCCATCTTCTTCCTCTGCTTTGTTCTTCCAATGCTTGGAGTGCTGCTTTTCTTGACTCTCTCAAAGGCTTCATTTTGCACATGGTCCAAAGCTCCATGTAACTTGGAGCCTGTCCCTTCTGTGCAATACAGCACGTTGCATGGATTCCTGAGCTAATGGAGTCCTGGAATCCAGGAGAGGATCACCATGTCAGCACGGTGATGCCGAGCTCATTACTTGGGTGCGGTGTCCCACTGATGCTGTTATCCTGCTTCCAAGACACAGGCTGGTAACCTGGCATTATGCTGTGCCGTGTAGACAGACCAGTTTGGGTATGTGCTAGCTCAGAATTTCTGCTTTGCACATCCTTACACAACACAGACACACTTTCTGAGTCTGTTCAAAGGGCTCTGCTCATTATGAGGTCCACATAGACTTCATTGTTAAAATCATACTGATGTTAACTTCTGCTAATTACCCCTTTATTTGATTGAGGCCAAATACATCTTTTCTGGAATACTGGGCATTGCTTTTACTTGCACATGTTCTTAGTGGAGCACAGCACACTGGGGTGTTCTGGACATTCAGCCCTCACAGTGTTTGTGGCTTAGCTGCACCTCATAAAATGCAAAAGGAGAGAATGTTACAAGACTATGCACCAAAGTGATTCATTCAATTGGAGTCCCCCAGGGATCAGTGCTGGGTCTGGTCCTGTTCAGTATCTTTGTCAATCACATTGATGAGGGGACAGAGTGTCTGCTCAGTAAGTTTGATGATGATACCAAATTGAGAGGCTTGGCTGAGACACCTGAAGGCTCTGCAGCCATTCAGCGAGACTTGGACAGACTGGAGAGCTGGGCACAAAGGAACTTAATGAGGTTCAACAAGGATAAGTGCAGAGTCCTGCACCTGGGAAGGAATAATAAATGGCACCAGTACAAGTTAGAAGGTGATCTTCTAGAGAGCAGCCCCATGGAGAAGGACCTAGGAGTCCTGGTGGACAGCAAGTTATCCATGGGACAGCAATGTGCCTTTGTGGCCAAGAAGGCCAATGGGATCCTGGGGTGCATTAAGAAGAGTGTGTCCAGCAGATACAGGGATGTCCTTCTCCCCCTCCACTGTGTCTAGTGAGACCCCACCTGGAATATTGCATCCAATTCTGGGCTCCCCAGCTCAAGAGGGACAGGGACCTACTTGAGCCGAACAAAGAACTATGAGGATGATTAAGGGACTGGAGCATGTCCCTTATGAGGAAAGGCTGAGAGACCTGGGGCTGTTTGGAAAGAAGACGACTTAGAGAGTATCTAATAAATGTATATAAATATATGAGGGCTGGGTGTCAAGAAGGAAGGAACAGCCTCTTCTCAGTTGTGCCCTGTGATAGGACAAAGGGCAATGGATGTAAACTACAGCACAGGAAATTCTACCTCGACATGAGGAAGAACTTCTTTATTGTAAGGGTCACAGAGCTCCCCATAGAGGTTGTGGAGTGTGTGTCTCTGAAGACTTTCAAGACCCACCTGGATGTGTTCCTGTGTGACCTGCAGTAGATTCTATGGTCCTAGTCTGGCAGGGGGATTGGACCTGAGGGTCTCCAGAGGTCCCTTCCAACCCCTAACATCCTATGATCCTGTGATCTCAGGTGCAGAACGTTGTTCAAAAACCAAGCCAATTGTATTATGACATAATTTCTTCATATGCAGAAATATGCACATGTTATTACACAACTTGTTACAGCACTGGCAATTATCCTGGCCACTCTCTCCAGGTTGTTTGGTACAATGCAGTACTGAGTAGAGAGTGTTAATGAGAACTTGTGTTTCATTAGATACGTTTTGCTCTTAGAAAATCTGTGTTATTGTTTAATGTATTAGCAAAAAGCAAGTAAGGTGGCAAAGTCCATTTGCAGAAACAGGAAAAAGTCTTCTTGACACCTCCCACAGCCTGAATCCTGTGAACTGAAGCCACTCGGTATCTTCTGGTATCCATTGCTTGCCCTTCCTTACTTTAAATACAACCATGTTTGATGGGAAAGACTGGGTGTTATAGTTGTGGAGACAAGCCCACAAACTATATCAGTTCTTTTCTTCAGACTGCACAATTGTGAGCCTGAGTGGTGTAGTGTCTAATGTGATGTGTGAAACAGGATGACCTTAGCCATATCTCTCTCCTTGCCTAGGTAAGCTGGAATCACAAAAAAAGTGGAGGGAAAGACAGCAGTGGGAAATGGAGGCTGCATGGCAGTGCAGAGGAGGGAAAAAATCAAGAACCTGACCCATAGGTGAGACAATTTTGGTGAAGATCATTTTGATGCCTGAGTTGTAGGGAACTGATACAAATCTACATGTTTTACTGACAGCATTAGTCCAAAGTAGTTCGGCTCTCTCTTCTTTCTCTTTGCAGTGCATTCCTTGAAGTATTTTCCCTTCTCTCTTCTCTACCATCCATTCACCACACAGCTAAATGAGCTCCAAAGAGGTCTGTGCTGTAGATTGAAGTGCAGTTTAGAATGTACTTTAAATATTTTCAGGTGAACATTCTCTGATACAACCCACAACTGTTTGCAGATGCATAAGCAAAGATACAGGTTGGTCCCCTAAGGAAAAGCAGTGAATGAGCTTATGGCATGCTCTGACAGTTTTTTTCAAGTATTTTTTCAAGTATTTTTTCAAGGTTTTTTTTTCAGTATTTTTCAAGTCTTTTAAACCTAGGACACTCAGCCCTTACATGAAACTCTTGAGCATAATGATTGCATCTGATGAAGTGGATGGCAGTCATTCCTTATGCATAATAAGAGGTATTGGTAGATATACGAGTTATCTGCAAAGGTCGTCTGTGACCTGTTTCTATGATGCAAATCTAAAAGAGGAACAAAAATAATTCTTTAGCCCCAGAGAAGTCTGACTGAACAGTGCCCCAGGAAGGCAGTGGTCAGAGAGCAGAGTCATCAGCAGAAGTCTGGGGACTGCCTCACCCAGAAGGCAAAAGTTGCAGCAGAAATGACTTTCAGTTCTTAAAGCAGCACACATGTAAGGACAAGCACATATCTAGATATCCTCTGGTCATTTTGCAGAGGGGAAAATGGACCTCTCACTAAAATGGACATTAATCTACAGAGTGTTTTATTTTCCTGGTATTTTATTCCCCAAACTTTTTTTTTTTCTTTTTCCCCCCTTTTCTTTGTGTATGTGTTCTGGTAAATTGCTCCACCATTTTGAAAGCAAGAGCAGATTTTGACTGTTTTCTATTTCTGGCAGTGTAGAGAAGGTGAAAACTAGCCATTAGTTGATTCCTGCTGCCAGCAATGACTCTCAGGAGACATTACAGTAAAGCCAGAAATAATCTGGCAAGTATGGGCTCTACTTTTCACTGACAAAAACACAGTCATTGTTCAGATTTTAATGATGGTGTTAAATAATAGAGAGGAAAAGACTTGCTATAAATACACCTGGCAGTGTTCTTTTCACAGAATTTGGGATTCAGTGTCTACTGAATTCAGTGGAAGGACTCCATCTAATATACAAAAGCTCTACACGATGCGTTGTAGACAATGTTAATCAGCTCCAGTCTTCTGGCTTGAACTGTGCTGAACTCAAATGCAAGAATTTTAGGGTACATATTGTATGAAATTAGGATACCCACAGGTTTGGTGCCAAAGTAGTTAGCATCCTCAGCATCTGTCTCCCACTGTGAAAGTCTGGATGGACATGTATTTATGTACTCATGCTTCCTGCACAGTGTGTGGGAACAGCCAGGTGATGGAGAGTAGTATCCCTAAATCCCATAAGCTTCTGAGAAACAGCCAAATGAAGGTGTTAAGTATGAGAGCATGGCCTGTCTGTTTGTGTGTATATGTGATTTAGATTGTATCATAAATTTAGAATTAATTCTTCAGTTCTTCTCCAGTTTTAATTTTGGCATTGAAGCCTTTTACTGTACATTGTGCTTGGCTTTTTGCTCATTATGTTCTACCATATTAAGGTTAAATGGATTGTATATGTTTGGAAGCAATCTTTTATTTAAAAGAGATCTGTTGATAGCACTGCAATAGTTAAAAATAAAGTATTGCTATGAATTTGGTCCAGGTATTTTTAAATTATTATTGGTGTTTTTGGGAAACACTCTATTTTTACTCAAGAGTCTCAGAATGAGAGAAAACTCTTCTTGGAGATGTTAGATGATGAGCCAGCACTTCCCCCCTTCCCCCTTTCTTTTTTCTTCTACTTTTTTCTTTTCTTTCAGTATTTTTATTAGTATGTAGTCTTCTATTCAGTATTTTTATTAATACTTGGTCTTCTATTGTGACACCACCACCAGCATTAGCCCACACCCTAGAATACTTGCAGACATATGTATGTTTACTGGCAGAAGGATGTCAGTTTGGCATAACAGATACTGACACTGCTTAGCTCAGGCCATTATTAACATTTAATTGGTGATAAATTTGTTTTTTAATCTTCTGGCAGCAGTGTGGGATGCATATGGCATGTAGGTAGAACATCTGGCAGCATTGCAAATAAGGATATTGGGAATGCATGATGGAGTCTTAGGGTTTCTGTCCTTACTATGCTGGCTTTATAAGGTGGTTGTGGGAAGTCTTGCCCATGAATCATGCAATGGTCTCACCCTTTCTTATCTGTTGGCACTCTCTCTGAGGCCATCAAGGCATTCCCTGAGAGACAACTCTATGAAACAACCCAGCACTCAGACTTACAAGATGGCAGGAAAAGGTACTAGTCCAACATCTGGAATGCGTAGCCAAGTCTGCTTCACGCTTGATTAAAAACAGTAGCTTTACTGAAAAATGTGCCATTTGGCAAAATGGCAAAATAGCTTTCAGGGCCTGTGCTGGCTTTTCTGCATTGAACTACAGGAATGTGGGCTGCATAGCAATGCCCTTGAATTCTCCTGCATGCTCCGCTCTTACCTATATTGCAAAATATTTCTAATTGTTTCTTAAATTTGGAGGCTTAAACCATTTCAGTTTCTTTCGCTTCAGACCTCCTGCAGTGGACTGACACAGAAGTGTTACTTTCCATGAAGTTATGTTCCCAGAAATGTGACTATAGTCACATTACCACTTCTGCAGAGTCATGTTATATGATGGGAACAGCATCCACAGATTCCTGGGAGCAGCACAGCTTAGAATTTATAAGCAATTAGTGTGGCTGTGGCATGTCATATCAAAACACTTGGAGAGGGTTCGTTGCAATGCTTCACAACTATTAGGGCAACAAATGACCTAGGGATCAAGACTGCAAAAAAGATGAACAAGGTGTTAGAATATCATCTTCTGATGAATAAGCTGGTAGGATGTAATCTTTTTCTGATGTTCTGATTTTGTTTTCTTTGTTTGTTTGTTTTGATTTTTGGGAATATATGACTTCTGCTCCAGTTGCAAGGTTCTATAAGCTCCATCTTTTTGGTACTTCTCTGCCTAGGTAATTGCTCACAATAGAGTTTAGGAGAGTTTTAGACATGCAGGCCCGGTAAAATGTGCTTCTCACCATGAATTGGTACTTCCTTTTGCTGTGAACTAGAAATGCTTCCAGTCAGTGCCAGGAAGGACATTGCATGAAGGCTTTCTTGGAAGTGCATGCACAGATGCTGCCTGAAGGAATACTTGGGCAGTTGCAATAAGTCTGATCTTGCACATCAGTATGCAAATCTTGATCGTAGTTGAGATTACAGTGATTAAAATGCATGAACCACAAGGTCTAGCTTTTGATATTCTGTGCCTGAAACCAAGAAGGACACTCATTCTCTGGGCAAGGAAAGGTGTTTGCAAAAGGCACCAAAGTGCTGATGGTTCATCCTGCTTCATCACAGGACTGGAAAATCAGGCAGAGGGGAAACTTCAGACTGTGCATTGCCATATTTTACCACCTGCCTCCCCCCACCACAGGATCACTGTATGTCTATGCAGTCCTTACCTACCCTGTGTGGCATGGGGCAGTTCCACCAGGTGTTTTCTGCAGGTAAAATGGTTCACTGCTGCATATGCTATATGCACCAATTTATACTGTTGTTTCAGATGAACCAGGGGCTTAATGGGACTTCAATAAACTGTAGGTACCTAAATTTCACCTCTCAGTAAAATTTTGTTTCTTGTTGGGTTTGGATAAAGCATCTGTTTTGTTTTATTTTGCTTCCTGGAGCATGCACATAAATCTGGTTAGCATTATTTTCCATCACTAGCTATTCCCAAGGTATGGAAGGTTTGCTGCAAGACCTCTGAGGAGTATCATTCCCTAGATGCCTGAGTTGCAATATTCATATAGAAGCAAATACACAAAACCCTTTAGTTTGACCTTTGAAAACCAAGGTAGGAGCCTTTAGTGCTTGAGAGTAGAGTAGAGTAGAGTAGAGTAGAGTAGAGTAGAGTAGAATAGAATAGAATAGAATAGAATAGAATAGAATAGAATAGAATAGAATAGAATAGACCAGGTTGGAAGAGACCTTCAAGATCATTGCTTCCAGCCCATCAACCAATCCAGCCCACCTAAACAACTAAACCAGGGCACCAAGCACCCCATCAAGTCTCCTCCTGAACACCTCCAGTGATGGTGACTCTACCACCTCCCCAGGCAGACCATTCCAATGGGCAATCACTCTCTCTGTATAGAACTTCTTCCTAACATCCAACCTAAACCTCCCCTGGCGCAGCCTGAGACTATGTCCTCTTGTTCTTGTACTGGCTGCCTGGGAGAAGAGACCAACCTCCACCTGTCTACAACCTCCACCTGTCTACAACCTCCCTTCAGATAGTTGTAGAGAGCAATAAGGTCACCCCTGAGTGTCCTCCTCTCCAAGCCAAGCAACCCCAGTTCCCTCAGTCTCTCCTCATAGGGCTTGTATCACAGTATCACAGTATCGCTTAGGTTGGAAAGGACCTCGGGGATCATCGAGTCCAACCTATCAACACAGATCCCATGCCTAGACCATGGCACCAAGTGCCACGTCCAATCTCCCCTTGAACGCCTCCAGGGTTGATGACTCAACCACCTCCCTGGGCAACCCGTTCCAATGACGAATGACTCGCTCGGTGAAGAACTTCCTCCTCACCTCGAGTCTGAACCTCCCCTGGCGCAGCTTGAGACTGTGTCCCCTCGTTCTGGTGCTGGTTGCCTGGGAGAAGAGGCCAACCCCCTCCTGGCTACAACCACCCTTCAGGTAGTTGTAGAGGGCAATGAGGTCACCCCTGAGCCTCCTCTTCTCCAGGCTAAACAATCCCAGCTCCCTCAGCCTCTCCTCATAGGGCTTGTGTTCAAGGCCTCTCACCAGCCTTGTTGCCCTTCTCTGGACACGCTCAAGTGTTTCGATGCCTTCTTAAACTGAGGGGCCCAGAACTGGACACAGTACTCAAGGTGTTCCAAACCCCTCACCAACTTTGTTGCTCTTCTCTGGACATGCTCCGTCAAGTCAACATCCTGCCTAACCTGAGGGGCCCAGAACTGGACACAGTACTCGAGGTGTGGCCTAAGCAGTGCTGAGTCCAGGGGCAGAATGACCTCCCTGCTCCTGCTGGCCACACTGTTCCTGATGCAGGCCAGGATGCCATTGGCCCTCTTGGCTGCCTGGGCACACTGCAGGCTCATGTTCATCCTACCATCAACCAGTACCCCCAGGTCCCTCTCTGCCTGGCTGCTCTCCAGCCACTCTGACCCCAGCCTTTAGCACTGCATGGGGTTGTTGTGACCAATGTGCAGAACCCGGCACTTGGATGTGTTAAATCTCATGCCATTGGATTCTGCCCATCTGTCCAGCCTGTCGAGGTCCCTCTGCAGAGCCTCTCCTACCCTCCAGCAGATCAACTCCTGCCCCCAGCTTGGTGTTGTTAGCAAATTTACTGATGATGGACTCAATGCCCTCATCCAGATCATCAATAAAGATGTTAAAGAGGATGGGGCCCAGCACTGATCCCTGGGACACACTACTGGCTGCCAGCTGGATGTGGCACCATTCACCACCACTCTCTGGGCTCGGCCCTCCAACCAGTTCCTAACCCAATGCAATGTGCTCCCGTCCAAGCCATGGGCTGACAGCTTGGCCAGGAGTTTGCTATGGGGGATGGTGTCAAAGTCCTTGTGGAGGTCCAGGCAGACTACAGAAGATAGTACTATGCAGGTTAGTCTTGATGTAATTTATTATCATATCTATAGCCAGAGCAAAATATAAATGAAATCTCCATGAACTGCTGTATTCCTGGTTTACTTCCTACATCACTCCACTTTGGTCTCCACAATTTCCTTCCTAGACAGTTTATGAATATACACATCTAAACACCCTTATTTTATAGGCCAGTTATCCTACCTGTGAAAGACTATATTTTCAATATGTTTCAATGTAACTAAACTCAAAATTTCAGGAGTTTGAATCACCCAGAGAGTCTTCAACCTTTTCATGAAAAAGGAACGGAGTTGCTAGGGTTCTGTGACCCTGACTGAGTCTGGGAGACCAAGGAAGGTGCAAACTCCTCCCAAGACATGATCTAGATGGGACTTACCCACATTACTGTGATACAAATACAAAGTTCATGCCTTCCAGATAAGGATCTCAACGAACAGCAAGGCAATGAAGTGATTCAGGTGAACTGACACTTTAAAAATCAAGGTGCCAAAACTGGTTTATCTGTAGACACTCTCCATAACTTTGTCCAAGTCACCTGTGGTCATACTTTTGTAGACAGGCAGGAGTTATATGCAGATAAGTATTTACAAATCCAGGAATGGTATTTAGGATAAGTTTTCAGACTGGAAAATCTTGGCGTAGACCTTAACCTGCCAATAACAATTTCTCCTTTCTCCCTAGCTTTTGTCTCTGTTGTCTACCTAGATTGACAAATCCTGAAGGTGGGAACTATCTTTTATTCTTTAATTTTTTGTTTTTTAGTTGCCAATGAATGCCAAGGGATTTTCCCTGGTGCTTTGAGGCTTTCTGATAATATAAAATATTAAAAATAGTAGTAGAGAGATACAAACTGGTGAGGAAAAGGTATAAGACTTTCAGGCTGCAGGGACCTCCATGTTTCATTCTGATCTTCAAAGAACTGACTGCTTAGCTTTTCAGAGATGTGCAATTAGGACTTTGTCAATAGCAGTATCAATGATATTTTATTGTTCCACATTTTCACTAGTATTTTGTGCTCCAAGTTTTAAATAAAGGCATCAATTCTTTAAAAAAACTGCTAATAAGGCAGGTCTGTTATATATACTTTTTGTATACCTAATTTTTCTTCAAAAAAACTTTAAAACTTTTATGAAGTTTTTGGATATTAATCATTACTTGATTCCTTAAGGTTTTCAGTTTAGTTTATTTTTAGGATGGTTTCAATGCTGGCAACATATACTGCTCAGTATGAAAAAACTGCTCACTGTCAGCCTGCAAAGGCTGCCCTGCCAGAACAGGGTGTCGACAGAAAGACTCTTGGCTCAGTAACCCTTAAAGAATTTCATGGTACTCAAGATGGACAAGATAAGTCACTACTGAAGTGTTGACAACAGTAAAACACTTCAGATTATTAAGTCAAGTCTGAAAAACATAGGTCTTGGAAAACTTTTGTAAACTAAAGGATCCAGGTAAGACAAATAATTACATGCAACCACAGAATGTTAGGGTTGGAAGGGAGCTCTAGAGATCATCAGGTCCAACCCCTCTCTCAGAGCAGGATCACCTAGGGCAGGCTGCATAGGAACACATCCAGGCAGGTCTTGACAGTAGTTTTTATAAACTGTGAAATATAACTAAAAGGTAGCTGCAATGAATAACAACAGAAATTAAGATTTTCTCTCTCTCTCTCTTTTTTTTTTTTTTTTTTTTAATTGGTAATCAGTTGTTTTGAGCAGGTTTTTCATGCAAATACTAGGTGAAGCTGTTGGCTTCTATGTCATAATCATATAAAGGTTTTTGAACGACTTTTGATGTTAGTCTATTTTGGGCCTGTTGGGTGAGGTTAGAGAAAGATTAACTAGCTAAACCTCAAATTAAGCCTAATATAGACACAACTTATTGCTGTTTACCTTAACTTAGTAACAGGCAGAGGTTGCTGTTAGTTGTGACTGACCTCATAGTCACTTCATACAGTAATCAAACTTGTTTGTAGCACCTATCAGGATTTCAGTAAAACCGCTTTTACGATAGAGGAATATCCTGTGTTCTGCCAACTGCTGTGAAAACTGACACATTGTGCTGCTGTCTCCTGTAGGTGACAAATGAGTCCTTACACTTGCTGACAGTAAAACAATAAACAAAAATTTCTGTACTGTTTTCATCACAGGTTGACCCTGAAGTAAGCTGATAGAAAATGGTCTGTGGAAGTTTCTGACACTGGTTCTGAGCTGCAAAATGTCAGACCTTAGATTCATATTAATCACACCTGAAATTTTATGCACTCCACCAACTCTCAAAGGTCCAATGACCCTTTTAAAGTGTTCTGTGATGCCCAATATCTTGTTTTGTGGTTGTCAGGGGAAATTTGTTATAAAAATAAGACTCAACTATCCTTTGCTGACAGTTTGGTCTTTCAAATACATGAATAAATAAATGTATATTGATGGCATCTCTAAATATGTACATAGATAAATGTATCCACATTTAATTCAGGAAAGGCATATAATATAGAAACAACTGTCATTTTCTGATTTTTGTCCTAGACTTTGATATAAGGGAGCCTTCAGACCAGATGACGTTTTAGGTATCCTATCACTTTGGGGTTGCTGGACTACTAGAATAGTATTTTAAACCTAAATGCTTATATTTTTAACAACTTTGACATTTTGTAAGTGGAAAACTTTGTCTTCTTTCTCTGTGATTACTTCTCTTTTCATGTGGTAAGAAGCTGTGACTCACCCTGGGAGTAGGTTCCAATCACTTGTCTCTCCTTTGCTCATCTTAATATGCATGGCAAATAAAAGTCATTGCAGAGTAAGTGCAGGGAAATGCAACCCACAGAGGATAGTCAAACTGAAAATTAGCTCCTCTTTTGGCCTCACTTTCCCAGCCCTCAGATTTCCCTGAGTTTATGAATGTGATGATACAAACTAGCATTTGGTAAGTTCTTTAAGATTGCAAAGTCTAGAGACCTATTTAACAGTTACAACACTCAGAAGAAAAAAATAACATGCATTGCATTTATGTACAATTACTAGACAAAATGGCAGTGCTAACCACATTCTTTTTTTTTTTTCATACAAGTGGGAAAGTTCCTTTTTTTCCTGAAGGCATTGGACAAACATACTGAGGATGTCAGCTGAGACCAGAGACTCTCCTGGAATTCATGAGCATGTTTATGTTTTATATGTTTAAACTTTGGTAAGCCTTTCTATTAAATTAGTTTGTGGCTTAGCCTTGTAAAAATCCCATTATTTCCTGGTTTGTGTCCTGTCATTTATAGTGGCTTGCACTTGATCCACCTATTTGATGGGACTATTGGGCTTTTGTCTTACTAGTAATAAACTTTCTGTGGGTAGAACAACTCATTTGTTCTGGTAGTTGCAGGAAACTCACTAACTCTTGAAGAATAGGTTTTTCTATTGATTGCATAAATACTTCTTTGAAGAGCAAGACAACAAAGGTTTCAGAAAGTCATAACCAGTAATTAAAAAGGGATGCTTAGGGTCAAAGGGCAAAAAAGATGACTCAGATTTCATCATGGTTGAGAAAAGATACACAAACTACAGATCAAAATTCCTGGTGTTTCCTTCAGAGCAAGTATACCATTTTATGAAATCTTCCATCTTCTAGGGGCTACAATCTCAGAGCATACTTTTGCCTCCTCCTGGAAACTTGTCTAGATAGCCCAAACACCTCTCATTGTAAAGCCAATTTATTTCAGCCAACAAGACATTATCACCAGTCAGCATTTAGTGAAGACAAGAACAAACATTTTAGTGTCCCAGATGGAATAGGAATATTAAATTGGAAGTGGCCTCAGCAGCAAGATTCTATGCCTTGCACACAGATGTCAGAAAATTTTCTTGTGCGTCACAACTTTCTGCAGCCCATTATTCACAAAATATTTTCTGAAACCTTTTAACAAGTCAAGACCTTCAGTACTAACCTCCAAAAGTCATAGCAAAGCGATTTGCCAAAGGAGGAGAGCATAAAGTATAACTGCCAAGCCGGTGTTCCCAGTGCTGCAAGTGCAAAGGGTTTCTTAGATTAAAGTGCCCATGGCAGCCTAGGAGATGGGTGAGTCCACTTCTACAGAATAATACTGTGCTATAAGCCAGACTTGGAGGAATACTCCCTCCAAGTCTAGCACTGAGAATATGAAAATTCACTCTAACTGGACATGCAAGAAACTTTCAAAAGGTTTTGAGTTTTCTTTTCAACACAGAGAGCTTTTCCACTCTACCAAACACCTCTTTTTGTCTGTGGCCAGTTTCTTGTGCTTCAAATCACAGTGGAGATACCATCTTCACATGTCTATCACCAGAATCTGAGCTATCCATAAAAAGTGAAGAAATTTGTAGCATCCTCCTGGCTACATAAGTGTTAAAGTATAGTAAGCTACAATTATTTTGAAATACACATCTTTAACACAGTTCTTCTAAGATCACTCAGGTTTACATCTCTCTCCTTCTATATGATCTTTGATCCTCACACTATGAAAATCACACTGAATATCCTAAGAAAAAAATTAATTGTGATACTCTTTTCAGTGTCCTGGAGCAACAATAACTAGTATCAAGACTAAAACTTGCACAAAACATTTGCAAGAAGTCTTGTTGCCTTGTATTTTACTGTAAAACAATAGTGGGCTAAAACAATAGTGGAATGTTGTCAAAAACAAGCAAACAAACAAATTTGCTTGGACAATGATGCTGCAAATTCTGTGTTTAAGGAGCAGGAGACAACATAACTGAGCTCAGTCTAGGCAGAAGCATCTTTTCTAGATGCTTCTGATGCATCTTGTGTCAGGGCCAGCCTGCCTTGAAAAGCATCTATCCATGTAGAAATATCCTTTGGGAAGCCAAATTGCATTAAAAGCTTTTCTATTATCTTCTTGAGAACTTTTCTGAGTGAGGTAATAGTTCATCACATTGTGCTCTTTTTAGGATGTGATGCATGGGAAAAGGATGAAGATTGTTTTGAGAAAGCCAGAGAAAGTACTTTTTTCTTCCTATGAGAGAACACACGAAACACACAAACACACATAGACAAGTAGATATAAAGTCCACATTATGATTACCATTCCAAAACACATTTATCCCTTGCAAATATTTGAGATGAGTTTATAAAATGGGATGAGTTGTGATGAGATGAATTCTCTTGAGAAGAAATGTCCCATTCCTGTGCTAGCCAAGGAACTCCAAGAAGGACTGTCTAGTGCATCTCTGCCAGGGAGGTTTGGACAAATCCTAGATTGTTTCTTTCCAGAGCTAATGGCAAAGTAAGTTTCTTTCCCTAGTAAACTTATCACCAGAGACTCAAAGTGAAAACTGGAAGACTAGGAGACACCCTGGATTTGGAAAAGAGAGACACAAAGTCTCCGGATTTTAGGAATCAACTGCAAAGAAGATGATCCTACAGCTGATTTTAACACTACTTTACCCCTTTAAAAGTACTTTGTAGCTGAGATACTGATCAGCATGCTACAAATGTAACTGATGTAACTGATATTGCTGATAGTGGTGGATCTAGGGAGACACGCAGGTTTTCAACATGCCATAACAATGACAGAACTCTATGTGGAAACTTTGTCATTTTTTCCTCATGCCTCCCTTTTGGCTGTGGATTTTTCCATAACAGCTAGAGATTCCAAAGGAAATGAGAGCAGCAGCAAACAAATGAGTGGACTGTGGTTAGAAAAGGAAATGTTTATTCAAACAAGAATAATGCCAATTGTAAAAGCCTGGATGCTTCTTGTATGTTACTGTTTTTGAGGATATCCAAATGGATAATATTTACTAATGGTGAGCAGTATCTAAGAAGACTTCAGTTTCATACCACATTAATTTATCTACTCTCAATGAGCTATTGGCTTTGGCTGAAAACCTATTGCTCTGTAGGCTTGATTTATATACAGCTATTTGTATTCTAGCTGTTCAGGTGCAGAGAATATTTCTCTGTTACTAAGAAGCAATACAGCACACATACTTCATTTTCTGTGTGTACTAATACTTCTTAGTACATAATAAATTACAGTAAATTACAGAACCATGCATGAATGAAGAATAAATTCATCTGCTTGTTTTAAATACATGCATGTAAAGTGCATGACATTAATAATGCAATGTCATTATGGTAGATGATGTGTATTTCACACATGCAAAATCTATTTGTCTTAAGCTTAATGTGCTGTAAGAAAGTTCTTTTTTATATGTTGGAAAGTAATTGAAAGTATTTTAATTTTCATGGAATGACAACAGATGAGTTTGTACTAAATCAACAGTTAAGGATTTTTTTTAAGAAAAAAATTGTTCTGACTTTCACCAAATTAATACTCTTGCGATTTCTTTCACTTATTTTGGCATTAAAAGTAATGAGATGACATACATGGCCTGAGAATAATAATAAAAATAACAATGCTTATCACAATAACAACATAGATCAGGACTTGAGAACTGTTACCACTATCAGCATGAAGAAAAGCACAGGACTGTATTTTTGAGTGTTTAAGGAGCACGACTCAACTGTGAAACCACAGTTGCATCTAATTCTGGGACCCCCAACATAAGAAGTACATTGAACTGTTGAAACAGGGGCAAAGGAGGGCCACAAAGATGACAGGTGAGCTGGAGCATCTCCCTTTGGGCTGTTGAGCCTGGAGAAGAGAAGGCTCTGGAAAGATCTTATAGTGGCCTTCCAGTACCTGAAAGGGGCCTTCAGGAAAGCTGGGGAGGGACTATTTACAAGAACTTGGAGTGATTGGACAAGGAACGATGGCTTTAAGATAGATGAAGGTAGCTTTAGAATAGATATTAGGAAGAAATTCTTTACAGTGAGGGTCACAAGACACAGGAACAGGGAAGTTGTGGATGATCCCTACCTGGAAGTGTTCAAGGTCAGGTTGTCCAGGATCTTGAACAACCTGATCTAGTGGAAGATGTCCCTGCCCATGGCAGAAGGTTGGAACTACATGATCTTTCAGCTCCCTTCCAACCCAAACTATTCTATGATTCTAGATTATGATTCTACATGCAGGTTTCTAGTTGTTGTTTTTTTTTAATTTTTAGAATTTTATTTTCAAAATTCAGCTTAGAACATGTGCACATGTCCTATTAACTAATTTAAGAGGATTTGTCTTTCCTTTGCTTTGAAATTAATTTACTGCGATTTTGTAATACTTGTGTCTGAATATGCCATATATTGATTCCCCCTTTTGCTTCTTTTCCATTCTTTACCACATAGAAATATTTTACTGTAAAAATTTCATGGTCTTACCTGATGGTGGAAAAGGAGAGTGGCTCAGATCTTCCAGTTCTGCAGGACACTCCCAATGTGTACTTTGAATTTCTATAGGTCAAATCTCCTGTTTTAGATGGGGCTATAAGGGGGTATTATTTGCAAGGGTCTTACTTGGATGAATAGAAAATGCTCTGCAGTCTTAGCTGTTCTTGTTAAACAGAAAGGTAATGACTTAATCTAAGGGATGGTTAATGCCATTTCTAGCTTACTCCTTATACTGAACAGGTAGCTTGTTTGCTTTTTTAATGGTAGCATTTAAATTTCTGTAGGAATTAATTATGTGACAATCCTCCTGACCAAACAATTTCTGTGTCATGGCCATAGAAGGTATGGTCGACGGAGATTGGAATCAATACGGCTGATCAATATGATCTAGTATTGTTCCTTTATTGCTTCAGCGTTGTTCTATTATAATGCAACCATAGTACAGAACAGACAGTAGAGCTGACAGCCTAGTAAGAAGTGCGCAGAAGAAGTGCATATTAAGAAAAACTTTACAACTTATATAAGCTCGGGGGGCATTGCTGGCATGGCTTCATTGGTCCCTCACGAGTGACCACACACTGTACTACTGTGGATTATTGGTTAAACTAGTAATAACATGCGAGATTGTTGATGCACGTGTGCGTCCTGTTATTCCAAGATAACTCTCTGTGTTTATAGCTACCAGTGCCCTGCTTTGGTTACATGGTGCAGGCACAGCCCTGTTCTGCTACACTGTTAGCCACTTGCGCACTCATGCTGGACACGGCCTACCACCATGTCAGGCTCTAGGCCTACACTGCCAGATTGCTCACATTCCTTATTGCAACCATTACCACAGAAGGTAATGAACCATATAAGTTGTTTTAGATGATAAATATTTACATCATCTGGAAATAAAAAACAGCTATTTGAAACTAATCACAAAACATGACACCACCATTTCCAGGCCTCCTTATTCTGCTATTTGATGGGTATAGCAATACAGTACAATATATTTGTAACATATAAATGGGAAGTATTACATCTGTATAGAATCACAGAATCAATAGGGTTGGAAAAGACCTCAGAGATCATCAAGTCAAACCTGTCACCCAAGACCTCATGACTACTAAACCATGGCACCAAGTGTTTTTTCAGTGTTTAAATGGAGAAAACAGATGTGACCATGTGTTCTGCTGTGTAGCCTAGTAAACCAGATATGTGTAGCACAGCAGCAAAAGACAGCAGTTGTGTTTTTTATAATAATAACAAACAACTTTTATATGTAAAAACATTTGTATTTAAAGAAGCACTTTAAGCAGTGTGGCAAAATTTATATAGAAGGCTGTTGAAGTTATATCCCCAAATCTGCATTTAGTTGTCTGATTCCCTTTCCATCTGTTAACATCATCTGTATGGCCCTGGAAAATGTCACTGAGAGAATGGGGTAGATTGATGTCAATTTTTGAACAGAAAAAATAATTTAAAAACTATGGGGTAAAGATGTCGAACATTGAACCTACAACTGGCACTGTGTTATCACTGACCTTGGCAGATGTGCATCTGGGATGTTGACTCAATGATAATCTAGGAAAAGGCATCAGAAAAAAAAAAAAAACCACCTCACCCAGCATGCTGGTTATCTCCAGAGGCAAAGATGTAAGCTGTGTGCTTTAGTTTTGCTCTGCCTGTTCATGAAAATCTGTCTGTGAGTTTAAAGTAAAGATAATTTTATTCTGAGATTCTGAGTTCTTCTGAGTATGAAATTTAGGAGTGGAATGAAGAAGAGCTTGAAAAGCCAAATACCATGTCAGTATCTCATACTTTCTGGGATTGCATTCCCAAGGTCATGCTGTCAGTCAGGGTAACTCTTCCACTCCCTCATCTTGACACCAACACACAGGCAGTGAGTGGCAAGATGTAGCTCTCCAGAAATCACCACCATTACTTATTGATGACTCAAAGAGTTACAAACTCCTTGGGTCCCTCAGGGAGCAGGGAAAGTCTGACTGAGCAAACTTGGGAAAAAGAACAAGAACTACAAGTTTTATGAATCTGCACAGGAACCTGTAACACTGGTTGGGCCCTTTGTAATAACAAGGGGGTAGTTTTTAATACTGAAACAAAGTCATTAAAAGGATGACAAAAGCTTTTAAGCTGTAGGCCAAACTCTTCATATTAGGAAACAAAACTCTTCAGAAATAAGAGCAGTTACATTTTTAGATAGTTCTATGGAGTAGAGTCCCTCACTAAAAATTAATATATAATAAAACAAATTGCATATGCAGAATATGTCCTCCAGACTCTCTGAGTGGGGATATGCGTCCTAGGCTGTCTGGTGGGATAGGAGAAGATTATTCTGGCTGACAAATGTTAATGGAGATTGACTAAAGATTAAACCTTTAAGAAACAGATTTGATGACAAGTCTTGCAGCACAACGATGACAAGATATAAATGTGCCACTTAGTACAGGTGAACAGTTAGAAGAGGTTGCCGCTTAAACTGGTGTTTCTCCCTAGGGAAACTTTCCTTGTTCTGGTGAAGCACAGGGATTGAGTGCCCTGGTGCAAGCTTTCATACTCATTAGGAGGGGGGAGGGGAAAAGGCAAGGTCTTTGGGTTCCAGGATTCATTGCTGTGCTTTTGCAAGATCCCTGATCAACCTGGGAGCAGGGAGCAAGACCCAGGATTTCCCTCTCCATGGCGAAAGCATTGTTTGATGGACTTCAAGGCTGCATATCTTCCTGCATGCTCTGCTTTATATTATTAATTCTTTTCTATCTTTTCTATCTGTCAAAGGCACTCCTTTGCAGTTTGGCAGGAGTCTCCTCCAATATAGCAGGCATACTAGCTCATGCTGAACCCCTCTGACCTTCTGCCTTTCATATTGTGTTTCACAACCAGGTGCCTCACAGGTGATTATGGCTCTGACCATATAAGGGAGTTTCCAGCCATGCTTGTAGCTGTATTGCCTCATCAGAAAAAGACTCTCTGTGCATCCGCCCATTTCCGTGGCTGCATTTGCATACAGATCTGACATAGTTAAGAAAGAACTGCCGTTTAGGTGAAGAAAATCTGTCTGATAACAAAAAGCATTTCTGTAAAAGCAGATGCATGGAGACAAGGTCTCACAGTGCTGCCAGGTCTTTACCATGCTGCTAAGATCTGCACATTCCCACATAATTTATTTATTTATTTAACTATTATTTATCTTGTTTTTTCAGAATCAGTAGACAAAGAAAATGTAAGGTTTTTGCAAATCCCAAGAATTTTGGTCTGCTATTTCTGAGTCTAAACACTTCAGCTATAAATAATATTGTCACATAAACAATGTTGCCTCTCTAAAGAGACCTAGTTTTAAGACATGATCTTTCTGAACTACACAAATGTCTATACATTTTCAGTTGAAAATTAGGACTCAAGCTGGAAAAAGTTGATGCTTGTAAATTCCAGATTTCCAAAGTAAGAACCTACAATATAAATTGTTTTTCACACCTACATACAGTATATTATAACTAGGAGCATCTCCATTCAACTATCTCAATTTTATGTGATAAAAGCATTAGGAAAAAATCTCAAGTTATTTTGGTATGTTGACACTCAAGAAAGGCATGTGATCTAAAACTGTGACAGTCCTTGCAAGTTTGTACTAAATACTAATTTAATTTTTGCTATTTTTACCTGGCATAGATTAGACTAACCTTTACAATCAGTATTGCCTGAAGTCAGTGGTAAAGATCAAATAGACATATTCCTGTGTAATTAACATGACCTTGTGGTGGGACTGATACCAGTGCTGTCTTTCGGCAATGTAAATTCATTGTAAGTGTGAGTTGATATCTGTGGCTACTGTTTAAGAGAGTTTTGGATTGGAGTTTACTCTGATTTGTGATTGAGAACTTGAATTCTGTTAATCTGAAAGGTCAATAATGCAGCACAAAAAATTCCAAATAACTGAATGACTGTCTTATTTCAAATTTGTGTATTACATGTTAAGGAAAGAAAGAACCCTTCAGTTGTCTGATAATATGGCATATATAAATTTGCAGACTTGTACATTTATTGTAGGATGCCAGTTGTTAATATTAACATTAATTTATATATTTAAAATAATGCCTTTCATCACTAAAATACACTATCATCATTTAGCAACATGCTAATGCATTTTTTTAAGATAAAATGATATTGCAAGATTTAAAAGCAACAGTGCCTGAGAAATTAGATTTATGATCTGTCACTGGACATAACCATCAATACTTTAAATTAAATCATCAGCTGTTAGTTATTAATGCCTTTATGTTCCCTTCTATGTATTTTCTGTTATGATGTACAGTGTATTTTATGGTTTAGGCTGTACTATCTCTATGGCATGGAGGTACTGGATGTCTGCCTTTTCCCTCTCTTCCTTGAAGAAGTGGGGATTGCAATTAGGCAGAGAACATAATAGGTACAATTACAGTAGGATAGGATTCTGCTCCCTATGTCATTGCAGCACACATCAAGTTTTCATCTCTTTGGTGCTGGAGCAGGATCAGCATAATGAGACAGGGATGCATGGGGCCAAGTGAAAGGGACTGAGCACTTGCTGTTGGATTTGCAAAAGCCAAATCAGAGCATTACCAAACTACTTCTGTCTGTGGGTTTTCACTTTTATTAATGTTGCAACTTACCTCTCAGTTACACTGGAATAAACCTCCAGTAACTCCACTGAATTTGTGTAATTGTAAATTATCTTTAAAGGACTGTGGTACCAAAGCCAGTATCTTTGTCATAGGATTGTGTGCTGTGATGCAGATTCTGTAGATTCACAATGAAGTAGAAACTTTAGATACTTGTTCTGTATATTAAATTTTATGCACTCAAGTTTAACTTAAACATGTGCTTAAAATGAAGCAAACGCTTTGCTACTTTAATGTCAAACAGTTTTGCAGCTGAAATTTTTCATTTAAAGTTCATTATCTAAATCCTTGTATATCAAGTGGGTTTGTTTCCAGAGTTACTGAGTACCAAAATATGCTCACTGATTTCATACAGAGATGAAACAGCTTATTATTTAAGTGCATAAACCTCTAATGCCTAAATTCAAACTATTAATCCCTTTAATAACAACTGCAGATGCATCTATTATTTTATGATTTGGCTTCTAATGTATTGATGTCATAAGACAGAACTTCTGATAGAAGTAAACAGCAATGAAACAGGAATACTTAAGTCTAGGGTGTTCTTTTAATGATACAGGGTAGGGGGGGGAAATAACTCAGTTAACCCTACTAGCATGTTTGCATGTTCTGAGGTAGTCAAACCCAGTTTCTGTATGTGTTTTTATTTGTTTTTATTATGATGGTAAAGTTGCATCACCATTTTTTATGATAAAGTTCTTCTTTACAGTATCAATAGTTTCTTAGGAAAAGAAGCAAAAAGAGACAGGCAGCTCTTGTTTGAGATAGATTGTAGGCTTGCATAACTTTGCTTTTTATCAGAAACTTCTGTGAAAATTAGCAGGGGATTCCTAAGTAAGAAATTAGTTTCAGTTGCAGCATGCTGTGTGCTTTCAGAACCTAACCACTTCCTGTATTTTTATAGTGTTATCCTTGTCACATAGGCACTCCAGGAAGCTAGACTGCAAGGGAGATTTCCTTTTAAAACAAAATATATCATTGCTCCTTTCGTTCTGAAAGTTTGGTGTGATGCATCTGGTGCAATTTTATCTTGCAAAATAATTTGCAGGCAAGCCTCATTTTGCCTGTGTATCTGCCAGCTTGCTTATATGGCAAACTTTTAGATCTTCAGTTGAGTTCTTCTGCTGTTTTTGCTTGCTGATATGCAGTGTGGATCTGACAGTAATCTGGGATTCTTTCATACCTCTGGTAGTTTCCATTGTGAGTATTTTCTGCTATAGGCACAGATGAAAATAATTGAGAAAAACACCAGAGCCATGCAATGAGGAATATTAAATGATTTTCATTGCACAGTCTCACCTTCTCTTTTTCTTCTGGTCTGCTTCTCACAGAACAGTTACAGGAGTTCCAACATCTTCAAACAGCTTCAGACACTTCCTTTAATTCATGTCAGCTTGACTTTCCCTCCAGAATTGCAATGTCTCAGGCTGATATTCAAGATGTATGAGAGAACACAATTTGTATGGTCGTAGTTTTTCTTAAGCCTTGCATTGGTAAGTTGCTTTTCCTGTCACTGTTGTTAATTAAACAGTACCCTCTGACAATGTACATCAGCTTTTGCAGTGTCAGTTGAAAAGGAAAAACACTAAGCAATGACGTTCAACTGACATTATAAACCAAACACACATATCTAAATTAGATGCTGATTTGAGAAATGGGATGTTATTGACTTCTGGGCTGTAGAATATGTTATTTTATGGTGGTTGAGGTTTTGTGGGTTTGGTGGTGGTTTTTTTTTTTGTTTGTTTGGTTTGGTTTGGTTTCTTTTTAGTTCTTTCAATGTAGACTCCCAATAAATAAAATTACAATGATGTGAAGGAAATGTGCTGTAAATTTTATTACCATGGTCACAGTAGCTGTAGGAGTTCACTGTGTTCTCTCTTTCAGTGCCATTTGTGGTCTTCAGAGAGCAAGAAAGCTAACCTTTCAAAAGGAAGACAAAACTGTGCTCCTTGACATTAGGTTATCAGAATAATCTATACAATGCAGGTGGGGGTAGCCTGTGAAATAAAACAGACTTTGTGACAGATGTGTATAGACACTTGCCCAACCCATTAATCTCCAGATTCATCCACTCTGAGTCTGTGTGGTTGCCTGATTTAAACATATTTATTAGCAGATATTAGAGACCCACCTGAAATATGTCATGTTTTGGAACTTCAAGTATTCATGACACTTTACTGTAAGTGGGGGAGTACACAAGTATCCAGTCTTAGATGTTGGCATTGTACCAGGTGGTAATCTGATTCTTACAAACATTGAATTCTGAAACTTTTAATGTGGTGTTTAGGCATCAGGTATGATGTTGTGGCTAGGAAATTCTTCAGTGAAGAAGAGTAGATCAAAAGTGTTGCAAACTTAATACCAGTTTTTTTCTTGCATTGCACTTCTGTGCTGTTGGGCACAGTAGAGCTGGGAAGCAAGTTATACTGGCTGCTGGATTTTTTTGAGCAACCCACATGTGGGCAGGCCTGGAACACTGACTCATTGTCAAGTCTCCCCTTGCCTTAGGTGTAAATGCATAACTGAAAGAATTCTTAGGTTTCTGATAATCATAGATATGGGACAGACTCTCACGTAAACAAAAAAATAGGTGGGAGTAATTATGAATAAAGGTAGAGTTGTTCAGCCTAGAGAAGGCTCCAGGGAGAGCTTATTGTGGCCTTTCAGAAATTAAAGGGGGGTCTATAAGAAATATGGGGACAAGCTTTTTAGCAGGGTGTCTTGCAACAGGACAAAGGGCAATGATTTTAAACTAAACAAAGGTAGATTTAGACTAGATATAAGGAAAGGATTTTTTACAATGAGGGTGGTGGAACAGGTGAAACTCAGGAGCAGGTTGCCCAGAGAGGTAGTAGAAGTCCCATTCCTGGAAACATTCAAGTTCAGGTCAGGTGGGGCTTTGAGCAACCTCATCTACTTACTCTTCTGATTCAAGCGGGTTTAGACTGCGTGACCTTTAAAGATCCCTTCCAACACAAACCATTTCTATAGGCCTGTGAATTATACCCCAGGGGCTGCTGCCTAGACCTTTGGCTTTTACTGTTGCATGAAGACATGGGAGAAATACAAAGTCTGCATGAATGTTCAGGAAAATGGCAAGTAGGTTGCTGAACTTGTCTGCACTGTCTTGCCTCTTTTTCTCCCTGCCACCAGAGAAGAATTAGATTGCCAGCCCAATTTGTCTCTTTAACTGATCTTAAGAGTTCATGAATTATGTCATTGCTGAGGATACAGCCATCATAGAGGAACCAGTGCCAGAATTCTTCTATCTGTGTTGACTGTGTGTTTCTAAAATAGTTTTCCAGGCCTTGCATTAGATCTACACAGGTGTAGGTGTGTGAATAACAGGTTATTTCTTCAGTAGCTGAGTAGAACAGTTGACCTCTGCCATTCGCTGAGATTGAAGGTGTTTATCTTGCAACATTCAGTCACTGGAAATTACACATGCACACACAGAGAAACATCCCCAGTCCCTGATTTTAATTAGATTTCTATATGACTAAGTTTATATATGAATGATATTTTTCAGTATACAAGAATTTCTTGCAGAAAGTGTTAACCTTTGTAGTATATAAGGGGTGGTTTGTTTGTTTTTTTCCCCTCAGAAGATATTAACCCTATACGAAAAACTCATGGTCTCACAGTGGTTTTATATCCAATGGACAGACCACTCCCTTATGTGTTAATCTGGCTATAAGTAAATGAATGAGGTTGAAGATAATCTTTTTTGAAAGAAGGTTGTATAATATAATAATGCAAAATATAATAGAGGATGTATAATGTAATCTAATCTTGAACCAAATGTCAGTGGAAGGATTTGATTTGTATGGTAAGTTCACAAACCCTAGATAAAGTCCCTAAATAGCTGTATGACTAACACCATTCTTATTTTTAGGTACTTGTAAATAAAGCATAGCAGAGGTTTTTGACTCACTTTGTCCTCAGAGTTCTGTTTTCTGTAAATAAATCATAGAAGGGCAGGAGGACAAAAATTGAAGGGATGAGAACACAGCACTGGGTGACAAAGTATCATATAAAAAGTTAGTGTTCTGTAAGTGTTGGTTCTGTTCAATATGAAGAATAGTACCTTGAAAGTATAATGTAAAAGTGTAGGAAATCCTGTTATCCACAGACTACCTTGATTTTAAAGATTCAAGTAGAAAAACACCCTTATCCTAATGGCATACTCTAAACATCATTGTTTTCCGCTAGGATCTGAAAATTATTAATTGAGCAAAACCCATCAGAAACAAACATCTCCTGTATAAATAAATTGTAACTGCAGTTAATGTCTGGTAGAAATTATTGGAATTTAGTGGTGCCTGGAAGAAACATCTTAGCATCCCTTATCTTGTCTCCTTTATCCTAGACAATATAGTGTCATGGTTCTAGTTCATAGATTACTGAAGTGAAGTGAAAAATAATCTTTTTTTCCTACTACTATTCATTGAAGCAACTATGTAAAAGTGAATCTTTTGAGCAAGAATCTTGCCTTTCAACACATTCTCTTATTTCACCAATCAAAATAAATTCTATAAATCTAATTTTTCAAAATACATATTCATGGATGGAGCTTTTGCAAAAATTAACCTAATGAGGTAGCCAGTTTTCCATGCCTCTCAATTCTTGCTTACAAAAAAGGGTCTTTTGAAGCAGACTCCCATTTGCTTCCCACGCAAGTACATACGTCAGTCCTTTCCACTCAGTGTGTACACATAATCAGGGACCAGACAGAATTATTGTCTCTGTGATTTTTGGGAGAAGAAAATGGAAATAAACTATATTTTGAACAAAGATCTGAAATTTACCTCTACACTTCAAAGTGGCAGCAGCCATTTTCCACAAAAGAAATAAAACCATGATTTGATTATACCCCATATTTTTCTGCAAAACATTAAATGAAAATTTTCAGCTGCTATCTTGCATCATGCTGAGACACACTGCTTTGTAGGTAGCATGAATATATATATTCACAGATGAAGAAGATGAATACTATGAAGCTGTTTTAGCTGTTCTATCATAAATTCAGTGCTATACTTTCCTCTGAAGTTTCCTTCCACTAGAAGTCCTGGGGATAATTCTGTGCCAACCCATGGAGAGTTCACATTCATTTGTCCAAAGGTTGTCTTGCAATGGTGCTGTCACAGGGAGTGACTGAGTACAAAACCTATTTATGTTTCAATTGATGCTCTGAATTGTTCATGGGAGATATCCGCCTGTCTCCTTTGACTATAGTGGGAACTTCAGCAGCTGCCCAGACCAGAGAGACACTAAACCAGAAACATGTAACGTATAGAAATGAATGATAGGCCACTTCATACACAAAATGATGAGCAAGAAAACACTGAGGTGACAGTGTTTGTGTATGTGTAAACCAAAAAGGTTTTAAACTTAATAAACATTCCAGTTGTGGGAAGCAGTAATAAGGATAACTGCAGAAGAAGAAAGAGAAAAAATAATTTAAACACTAGCCCCTTCAGAAACAGTCTCAGGGACATTACATTTTCAAAGCAGAAGGATGTATGCAACCTGCCTGCAACCTTTTATCTGCTGCTGACTGCAGAGTGAGTATGCATTTGGAGGCTGACTACAGAGAAGCTGAGGCTCAATTAATGTACTAATTATAAAGGTTTTGTGTGTCTTTCCACTTTGATGCATATTCTCCCTTTCAATGTTTCTTACTATTTTGCCTATGGAGTAAGTTTTGTCATGATCATGTGGAAACAAAGTGGAGTGTTTGGAAAATCAGAGCAAGTACACTGCATGAACTTGTAATAATCTATGAACTGGAGGACAAACAGTATGTGCTGAAATAACTTTGGGAAGTTAGAAATAGTTTCCTTCTATGCAACAAAGTCTAAGAATTAAAGACAGAACTTTTCAAAATGGTACTAAAGTACCTACTTTCTGCAGCAGTTGTCCCATTTCTATTCTTTGTGATAAGAAGGTATCATGTTGTGGAGAATCATGCAGGTTCTGTGAAACTGTAATGGGATCCTAAATACAAAATACTAACCACACTTTACAGAAAAGAAGTTCCTCCAGTTTCCTCTTGCCAGTTTCTAACATCTACTGCCTCTGTGCTCATAAGTAAAACTATTTGAAGAACAAGTTTTTGAAGAATGAACTCCCACTTTGACCTTGGATTCATTTATACACTCACATTCAATCACCATGGGAGTAGTTGATATTATTGCCAGGCCCTGTCTGTTATTTTTTTAAGCATGAGAAATATCACAAAATTTAAGGATAGAATTTTCAGAGTACCAAAGTTTAGCTATTTCTGTGACTCTCAGTAAGTCCCATTTGTAAAAAATCATGGAACATTTTATTATATTATTTGAGTCTCTGTGTCTAACTTTTGAATCAGCTAAATATCCACAATGACAAATTTTTCACAGCAACTCATTACTCCTAAAACTGTGCTCAAAGTAGCTGGGTGACAGAGATATAAATATTATGTTTTTCCAAATCAGGATGCTTTAAATTGATTTAGTGGAGTTGCTTGAAATGAAACACTGGAAGAAAGCAGATGTCTCTGTTGTCCACTTTAGTACCAAGCCCACTAGCTTGTTTCTTCAGAAGTCCACTGCAGCATTCTGTTTGACAATACATGGGAAATGGTGATTTTCCACTTGCTGTTTAGTTAAGATGCGACTGTTGAAGTGTAAAAACATATACCTCTACCTGGGTTTAGAAAACACAGTCAAATTATGAAATAAGTAATCATATTTTATCCAACTGCTTTGTTCAACAGATGTCTGCAACTTGTGAATCAGGCAGTGAGAAACAGTCACACAGGATAACAGGGTTAGAATCCAGACTGAACTTGAAAAAAAATGAGATCTTGTCACAAAAATCAGGACACAAATGTTTCCCCTACTGAGCTTGCATTTCTTAAACCTGAGGGTTGTGCTGGATCCTGAGCTAAGTAAGAACATGAGTACCATGTTAATGTGAGAAGATAAGTCCAAGACTGGACTACACAGAGCATGGCATGGGCAATACTTGTGCTCTACCCAGCATGGTTAAGGCCACAACTGGATTACCAGCTGTCACAGCCAAAGAAGATTTATACTTACTGAAAGCATTATGAAGAATGACAGTGAAAATGACTGAGGATGTACAAGGTACTGGGGGGTTTAACCTAAGAGAAGATGAGGGCAGAAGAGAAAATGAAGATGACAAAATATCACCACATAAAAAATGGTGGTGAAAAGGTGATCAATACAATTTTTATCCCTCTCCTCATGGCACAGGTCCTTTCATGTCCACATTTCTGATATTTAGGCATGAAATTGCCTTAGTGGCTGTCTGACTTGCCTCCATACTGACCTTTCTACCTGACAGTTGCTTCTAAAGAATATGAGGAATTTTTTTGGCTGTATTAGAGAACCCTGTGATCCAGGCCTAAGGAATTATTTAATTCTTTAGTCACAGAATGGACTGTTGCAGGAGTGAGGCACTGGCATTGCTCCTGACATTATCAACATGCCATTTGCAGAAGGATAACCTAAAACTATCAAACTTATATTTACAGATTTAAAAAAAATAATGGATCTGCTGCACTATCTTTCTTCCAAAAAGGGCCCAAAAATACTGCGTGACTTCACTGACTGAATAGTCATGGCTCAGTATAGACAAAGACTGAACCTAATGTCACCAAGCATTTAGAGTGAAGATTTCTCTCTTTGCCACAACCATCCTAACTTTATCTGAATTAGCTAATACTGTGTGGGTAAATATTATTCTTCTGAATGAAGTGGCATAGATCTGTCTGTAATTGCAAATGCTTTCATATAAAATAATCTTTTAATGTCAGTAGTCAGTAAACCTCACTTTTCCTCATCAATATTGGTTAAAGGAAAGTGCATTGTCAAACAGAAAACACTGATGTGACACAGCTATGGGAATCCATAAGGCTTTGGGGTTAAAATCCTGAGGGACAGTAAGAGCACTGTTAACATATCCAGGAGTTTTGCTTCAGAGGAATATAAAACTTGAGGCAGCTCCTTGAGCTCATTGAGAGTGAATTCCATTTTCTAAGGGACTTCAGTTCGTTTGTGCTGTGCTGCTGCTGTTTCCACTTCCAGTGACTATCCAGCTGTTGGCCAGGTTCAACCATGTCTGACAGAGATGAGATTTAAAACCCCTACTACCCAGACTTGTGCAACTCAGAGCTATTCTGGCTGTGCAGAGATCCCATGTCCTTCTTACCTCCAGCCACGTTACTTTTACAGGTTTTGTCCTGCACCAGGAGTCAAAATAAATAGAGTCTGTGGAGAAGAGCAGGAGTCTGGGCATTATCAAACAACCCTGGGGCACAAAGCTGTAGGGAACCAGGTTTCATCCACACCACTGTTGCTCACGGAGCTGTTTGGTTTTTGGAGATCAGTCACTGTGCTGCAAAGTTCACAGATAGCTTTTCTATTTTTTTTTTTTTTTTGTGCACAAACATTATCTTTTCTTTCTGGAGGTTTTGGTTGGTATTCAAAACAAAAAAAAGAGGAACAGATTTGTATAACAATCTAGCTGATGCACATCTGCACTTCAGCTTGAAGGCTGAGCAGCTATTTATTATAACATTGTTTAGAGCCAAACAAATGGGATTAATTCTCCTACCCATTGTGGCCAGGCCCAGATCACCGACTTTGGTGCCAGAGGGCTCCTGAGGGAGACACTGTCAGCCTGCCCTGCTTCACAGAGTGTACTTGTCTATGGCATGTTGTAGTCCTGAGGCTATCACAGCCCTTCCTGCCTCTCTGCTCCTTTTGTGGGGAAAAATTAGCAGATAGTCCATGCAGGAGCAGAGCCATGCTCTCTGTTTTCTCCCAGCTTGTCTGCTCTCCATCTGTGCATTAACTCTCCAAGTCATTATTTTTCGTCTCTTTGACTGGTTATTGAACTCTTTTCAGAGGTTTTGAAAAGAACTGGTTTTTTTAGGACCAATTGCTCAGAAGTAAACATGTTCATCATAGTGAGAAGTGTAAAGAGACTGCAGAGGCTGTGCTGCTGCTGGTCCTCTGTAACATTAAGGGTTAGGGTGATCTCATGGCCATGGAGATGTATAAATGTGAACAAGTGACTGAGGTGATGGAGAGTATTAAGGCATCATAAATTTCTGTGTTACAATCCTTCTCACTGTGCAGCTGGGATGGTGGCATCCCTCTTACATATTTGGTAAGGAGTAATTCATTGGGCTAAGACAGTGTGGTATAGAGATGAGTGTTCCTAGATCAAGCAAATATGTAGAAACATATCTCTATTCAATTTTTAACTGCATTATTAAAGGTTCAAGTGATCTGAACATCTTGCTGAGCTCACGTTTGGACCTTGATATGGACTTTCATTCTACATGTTGTGAGAAATGGAGCAACTTTTACAGCATGTCCTTTCAGCAGCAGAACAGAGATTTGAATGCTGTCCCCTGATAATCAATTGACCTGGTTTTCATTTGCTATATGCAAATCCCACATTTTTCTGTGGCTGCTTTGCATCCTGCAAAGATCATTTCCCCACCCAAAGTGATGTTGTAACTGAAATAAAGCTTCGAACATTTACAGTGCTTCTTCTTCTCCCCCTCCCACCCCCCCCTTTTGTTTCCATGCTTTTTATAAACAGTCTGTGAACTCCTTTTGCTTTTCCAGTTTCACTGTGTATATTTCCAGGCCACCCAAGGGGATCTTTCCTCTTAGTTAGGGCTATTTGACTTCCTTTGAAACCTGCCAGTGAGTAAATTGTAGTTATTTTGTTTTCTTTCCACTTTTTTTTTTTTTTTTTTTTTTATTTTAAGGAAATAAATCCTCTGCTCTGAATATCAGTTCTAAAAGATGCCATAGTGAATCAAACATGTAAAACTTATTCAGCAGAACTGCTACCAGTACAAAACTCAGCCACTTCTATGTAGGCCAAACTTACTAACTTTGTGATAAAAGGCTTTCAAAGACTTTACCTCAACTTGAAGGTAGGGCAGCATTTACTCCATTAATTTACTTTAGGTGGTTTGATACTATTGCTGGTGAACTTGGAGAGCATCTCCTGTCTCAATCATGCACTTAAGTGTTAGCATAAGTTGCAACATATTTAGTGTTTAATTTTGGTTAAAATATCAGTCTTTGATGGGACTGCATATGCTCATTTGATAATATCTCTTTTGTACTGTGCAGCTCTTCTTGCTACCCGCTGTTGCTGTCACAGTTAAGACTTACACCATTATTTGACCAATGAGCTTACAAACATTTAGAATAATAAACCAAACCAGGTTGGAAGAGACCTTCAAGATCATTGCATCCAACCCATCAACCAATCCAGCCCACCTAAACGACTAAACTGTGGCACCAAGCACCCCATCAAGTCTCCTCCTGAACACCTCCAATGATGGTGACTCCGCCACCTCCCCAGGCAGACCATTCCAATGGGCAATCACCCTCTCTGTATAGAACTTCTTCCTAAACATCCAACCTAAACCTCCCCTGGTGCAGCCTGAGACTGTGTCCTCTTGTTCTGGTACTGGCTGCCTGGGAGAAGAGACCAACCTCTGCCTGTCTACAGCCTCCCTTCAGGTAGTTGTAGAGAGCAATAAGGTCACCCCTGAGTCTCCTCTTCTCCAGGCTAAGCAATCCCAGCTCCCACAGTCTTTCCTCATAGGGCTTGTGTTCCAAACCCCTCACCAACTTCGTTGCCCTTCTCTGGACATGCTCCATCAAGTCAACATCCTTCGTAAACTGAGGGGCCCAGAACTGGACACAGTAGTCGAGGTGTGGCCTAACCAGTGCAGTGTACAGGGGCAGAATGACCTCCCTGCTCCTGCTGGCCACACCGTTCCTGATGCAAGCCAAGATGCCATTGGCCCTCTTGGCTGCCTGGGCACACTGCAGGCTCATGTTCAGCCTACCATTGACCAGTACCCCCAGGTCTCTCTCTACCTGGCTGCTCTCCAGCCACTGATCCCAGCCTGTAGCACTGCATGGGGTTGTTGTGACCAATGTGCAGAACCCGGCACTTGGATGTGTTAAATCTCATGCCGTTGGATTCTGCCCATCTGTCCAGCCTGTCAAGGTCTCTCTGCAGACCGTCTCTACCCTCTAGCAGATCAACTCCTGCCCCCAGCTTGGTGTTGTTAGCAAATTTACTGATGATGGACTCAATGCCCTCATCCAGATCATCAATAAAGATGTTAAAGAGCACAGGGCCCAGGACTGATCCCTGGGTGACTCCACTAGTGACTGGCCGCCAGCTGGATGTGGCACCATACACCACCACTCTCTGGGCTCAGCCCTCCAGCCAGTTCCTAACCTAGTGCAGTGTGCTCCCATCCAAGCCATGGGCTGACAGCTTGGCCAGGAGTTTGCTATGGCGGACGGTGTCAACGTCCTTGTGGAGGTCCAGGTAGACCACATCCACAGGCCTCCCCACATCCACCAGGCAGGTCACCTGATCCTAGAAGGAGATCAGGTTGGTCAAGCAGGACATGTCCTTCCTAAATCCATGCTGGCTGAGCCTGATCCCTTGGCCATCCTGTAAGTGCTGTGTGACTGCACTCAGGATGACCTGTTCCATAATTTTGCCTGGCACTGAGGTCAGGCTGACAGGCTTATAACTCCCTGGCTCATCCAACCGGCCCTTCTTGTGGATGGGCACAACGTTGGCCAGATTTCAAGTCTTCTGGGACCTCTCCAGTGAGCCAGGACTCCTGAAAAATGATGGGGAGTGGCTTGACCAGCTCATCTGCCATCTCTGTCAGCACCCTAGGATGGAACCCATCTGGTCCCATGGACTTGTGGGGATCCAAGTTGCTGAGGATAGTTCCAACCACCTCCTCATGGAACATAGGGAAACTGTGCAGCTTCCTGGCTCCTTCTGCCAGCTCTGCAGTTCAGCTGTCAGGAAGACGTTCTGTCCTTCTAGTAAAAATTGAGGCAAAGAAGGTATTAAGTACCTCTGCCTTTTCCTCATCCTTTGATACAACATTTCCCTCCATGTCAACCAAGGAGTGGAGGTTGTCTCTGCCCTTCCTCTTGCTATTAATATATTTATAGAAGGACTTTTTTTGTTTAAGCTCCAAATGTGCTTTTGCCTCCCTAATTTTCTTCCTACATGATTTGGCAACATCCTTAAACATTCCATGGGTTGCCTCACCTTTCTTGCAAAGATGATACACCCTCTATTTTTCCCTTAGTTCTATTATAAGTTCATTAACCATCCAGGCTGGCTGTCTGCCCCGGCGGCTCATCTTCTGGCACATTGGCACAGCCTGTCCCTGTGCCTTCAACAATTCTTCCTTGAAGCAGGTCCAGCTCTCCTGGACCACTTTGATTTTAAGGGCTTTATCCCAAGGAACCCTCTGAATTAGTTCCTTCAGTAACCTGAAGTCCGCCCTCTGGAAGTCCGGAGTGGAGGTCTTCTTACTACCCCTCTTAGCTTGACCAAATACCAAAAATTCAATTATCTTGTGGTCACTGGCCCCTAAACACCCTCCAACCACCACATCACCCATCAATCCTTCCAGATTGGTGAAGAGGAGGTCAAGCATAGCCTTGCCCTGGTAGGCAGCACCTGGGATAAGAAGCTGTCCTCCATGCACTCTAAGAACCTCCTAGACTGCCTCGTCTCTGCTGTATTGAGATTCCAGCAGATGTCAGGCATGTTGAAGTCGCCCATGAGAACAAGGTCCGGAGATCTTGAGACAGCCTTAAGCTGCCTATAAAATGCTTCATCAACATCTTCTTCCTGGTTGAGTGGTCTATAACAGACTCCAACCAGGATGTCTGCCCTACCGGTCTTCACAAGGCATGGGAGCCAGACTCTTCATGAAGATGTGCAGTCTGTAGATTACATAACTATATAATTCTAAAGTATTTTAAATTGGCAAAAGAGTTTTGGAAAACCTCATAAATAGTTGTGATGGGTTTGAGAGAAGGGCTCAGCCTTCTCCCCCCCCACAAAGAGGAAGGAAAGAAAACCACAGCTAGCCAGGCGGAGAAGCAAAAGGGAAAATGCTATATTATACAAGCAATTTTGAGGAATGCAGGATATATACACAATTTACAGTATTTACAATATATACACAGAAATATACAGCAAAGTAAAAAAAAAGCACAATAATACAGGAACAAAATTCCCTACTCTGGAGGAGGGTTCCCTCCCTGTACCCCCTTCTCTCCCCTTTTTCCCCAAAGAGGGTTAGAAAGAGAGAAAAAGAGCAGTTATTAATTAAAGCAAAGTATATTAGTAGGCCTTAGTTGCTTATCTGTCCAAAGTCAGTGTGGCAGGGAGCCCAGAAGCAGACGAGCTGGAAAGGGGAAAGGAAAGGAGCAAACTGAGGAAAGTTCCAGCTGCACCTAAGCTTAAAACTGCCTTTTTACCAATCCACCAATGAAATTAGTTTAGCATATCTGATTGTTTTCATTAACATTCCAAAACATTCAGCCATAGTGTCCCAGCACTGCCTCTTTTCTTAAAGGGACAGCCTCAAACAGTCACAGTCCACCCCTTCTAAACAATCTCATTGGCTGTTCATACTGTCCATCCAATCCAAAACAATATTTACAGTTCACAAGTAAAGTTCATAGTCCATACCAGCTATACTCAGATGTAGATGATTCAAAAGTCCAAGAAAATCAGGAAATGAGAAAAATGGAAAACAGTTTATCTCTTTGCTGACGAAGCGAAGAAAAGAAAAGGGAAACAGGGAATCTCAGGGTCTCTTAGTTGACTCAGGGCTTTCAGGGTTCTCAGGGTTCGTGCACCGTAGACTCCTCATAGATTCTTCCTTTGGACACGATGTAGCTGCACAACAGTTTGACATTAAACTCTTTCAGCTAAAGTTAAGTTTCCTTGTGGAATACACTGAATTTCACCATTCTCTTGCATTACCCAATAAGTGTGACCCGGACCTTCAGCTGAAACCACCCCTCGGACAGGTTTAGCCTCTCCTGAGGGTGAAAATACCAAAACAGTTTTACCTAGCAGATTCTTTTCTCTAACAACAGGAACTCTATCACCTTCTACTTTCCGTAGCAAATCTGAATGTGCAGGTCCAGCTCGGTTCACTGAACCTCTACTGTTTACCATCCAGGTTGCTTGTGCTAAATGTTTTTCCCAGTTTTTCAAAGATCCACCCCCCATGGCTTTAAGAGTGGTCTTCAACAAACCATTGTAGTGTTCAATCTTCCCTGCAGCTGTTGTATAGTAAGGAATGTGGAATACCCACTCAATACTCAATGCCCAGTTCTTGACAAGGTTGTTTTTGAAATGAGTTCCGTTGCCTGACTCAATCCTCTCTGGAGTTCCATTTCTCCACAGGATTTGTCTCTCCAGACCGAGAATGGTGTTGTGTGCAGTTGCATGTGGAACTGGCTAAGTTTCCAACCATCCAGTGTTTGCCTCTACCATAGTAAGCACGTATTTCTTACCAGAACGAGAACGTGGTAGAGTGATGTAGTCAATCTGCCAAGCTTCACCATACTTGTACTTGGACCATCTGTCACTATACCACAAGGGCTTAATTTGTTTTGCCTGCTTAATAGCAGCACAAATGTCACAGTCATGGATGACTTGTGTGATAGCATCCATGGAAATGTCTATGGATCTGTCCCAAGCCCATTGGTATGTTGCATCTCTGCCTTGATGTCCTGACGAATCATGAGCCCACCAAGCTAAGAATATTTCACCTCACTGTTTCCAGTCAAGATCAAGATCAGAGTCCATGTCTACTTGAGAAACTCTTGCAGCTAAATCTGCCTGATGATTGTGTTGCTGTTCCTCAGTAGCTTTGCTCTTAGGAATGTGAGCAGCAATGTGTCTCACCTTCACTGGAATTCTCTCGATTCAAGAAGCAATGTCCTGCCACAGGTCAGCTGCCCAAATGGATTTTCCTTTTCTCTGCAACCACTCTTCTTCCAGTTCTTTAGCCAACCCCATAGAGCATTGGCTACATCCATGAGTCGGTGTAGAAATAAAGCTTTGGCCATCTCTCATGTTCAGCTACCTCAAGAGCTAGCTGGACAGCTTTTACCTCTGCAAACTGACTGTATTCTTCTCCTCCATCCTTTGCTTCTGCAACTTGGTGTGTTGGACTCCACACTGCAGACTTCCACCTTCTCTTGTTTCCAACAAGATGACAGGAACTGTCTGTGAACAAAGCGTATTTCTTTACATCATCAGAAAGGTCATTGTAAGGAGGAGCTTCCTCAGCATGAGTTACTTTCTCCTCTGGAGGTTCAACACAGTTGGTACCTTCAGGCCAACTTGAGATCACCTCCACCAGACCAGGTCTTTCAAGATTTCCCATTCGAGCTCTCTGTGTTATCAGAGCCATCCACCTAGACCAGGTTGAGTCTGTGGCATGATGTGGTTTGGAACCTTTGCCTTTGAACATCCAATTCAAAACTGGTAAACTAGGAGTTAAGAGAAGTTATGACTCAGTTACAGTTACTTCAGAGGCAGCCTTTACTCCTTCATAGGCAACTAGAATCTCTTTGTCTGTTGGAGTATAACTTGACTCTGAACCTCTGTAAACTCAACTCCAGAAACCAAAGGGAGGTCCACGTGTCTCACCTGGAGCTTTTTGCCACAAGCACCAGGTTGGACCATTGTCACTTGCAGCTGTGTACAAAATGTTCTTAATGTCTGGACCATCTTGAACAGGTCCCAGCCCCATTGCTTGAACTACCTCTTGCTTTATCTGGTCAAAGGCTGCTTGTTGTTCAGGTCCCCAGTGGAAACTGTTCCTCTTTCAAGTCACATCTTACAGAGGTTTCACAATCTGACTGTATTCAGGAATGTGCAGTCTCCAAAATCCCACTATCCCCTAGAAATGTAGAGTTTCTTGCTTGTTCATGGGATTTGCCATGCTAGAGACTCTATTTACCACATCCACTGGAATGTGTTGGTGTCCATCCTGCCACTGCACTCCCAGAAACTGGATCTCTCTGGTATATCCTTTCACCTTGTCTCACTTGATGGCGAAACCTGCATTCAGAAGAATGTCAATGATTTTGTTACCTTTCTCGAAGACTTCTTCAGCAGTTTTACCCCAGATGATGATTAGTATGGTAGTGTGGCCGAGAGTATGGTAGCGTGGCCGAGCGGTCTAAGGCGCTGGATTAAGGCTCCAGTCTCTTTGGGGGCGTGGGTTCGAATCCCACCGCTGCCAGGAAATTTTTGGGGGCAGGAGCTGATCTACTGAAGGGTAGAGAGGCTTTGCAGAGGGAACTCAACAGGCTGGACAGATGGGCAGAATCCAACGGCATGAGATTGAACACATCCAAGTGCCGGGTTCTACACAGTGTAGGCCGAATATGAGCCTGCAGTGTGCCTGGCCTGCATCAGGAACAGTGTGGCCAGCAAGAGTTAATTCTGCCCCTGTACTCATCACTGGTTAGGCTACACCTTGAGTCCTGTGTCCAGTTCTGGGCCCTTCAGTTTAGGAAGGGTGTTGACTTGCTGAAACGTGTCCAAAGAAGGGCAACAAAGTTGGTGAGGGGTTTGGAACAAGCCCTATGAAGAGAGGCTGGGGGAGCTGGGGTTGATTAGCCTGGAGAAGAGGAGGCTCAGGGGAGACTTTATTATGGGTCCTTCAAGTGGCTCAATGGGTCCTTCAAGTGGCTCAGTTGGTAGTGCATCAGACCCTTAATGGGAAGGTCGTGAGTTCAAAGCCTGCAGTGGGCAGTAGTATCCCCCCTACTCTAGTCATGAGGTCTGGGGTGACAGGTTGGACTCAATGATCTTTGAGGTCCCTTCCAACCTTAGGAATACTGAATGATATCATCGATGAACTGGATGTATTCTGGAGCACCACCTTCCTCCAGGCCATCATGGATCACTGCATGACAAATGCTTGAGCTGTGGATTCAGCCCATTGGCAATGTGTTGAAAGTCTACTGAACTCCTCTCCAGGTGAAAGCAAACTGAGGCCTACACTCCTCTGCTATGGGAATAGAGAAGAAAGCATTAGTAATGTCTATGGTAGCATACCATTTGACCTCTTTGTATTTCAGCTCATACTGGAGTTCTATCATGTCTGGTACTGCTGCTCTCATAGGTGGAGTTACTTCATTCAGGGCACGGAAGGTGACTGTCAGGCGCCAGCCTCCATTCTGCTTTTGCACAGGCCACACTGGACTGTTGAAAGGTGAATGAGTTGTGCTGACAACTTTCTGACTCTCCAACTGATGAATCAGATTCTGAATGGGCAACAAAGAGTCACAGTTGGTTCTGTATTGTCTGTGACACACAGTCTGAGAAGCAACTGGCAATTTAATGTCCTGTATCTTGTGTTGTCTCACAACTGCAGATTCATCAGAAAGTTCAGGTCTAACAGATAGCTTCAGTTTTTGTCCATCAATTTCTACAGAAGCTACTCCAAAAGCCCATTCATAACCTTTAGGGTCTTTGAAACACCCTTCTCTCAGAAAATCAATTCCCAAAATACAAGGTGCATCAGGTCCTGTCGCAAGTCTATGCTTCCTCCATTGTTTACCAGTTAGACTTATATTAACCTCTACCTTACTTAACTCTTGAGATCCACCAGTGACTCCCAGAAGAGTTATAGACTCTGATCCCTGAATAATTTGATGGCATTATGGTGCCCTGAGCTCCTGTGTCAACCAAGGCCCTGTACTTCTGAAATTGTGAAGTGCCAGGCCACTGGATGTACACATCCCCATAGATTCCGTTATCTCTATTATCCCTCTCCTCCCCCTGGCGGGAGGCAGGGCACCCCTAGTTATGGGGAACATGCGCACATGTGCCTTGAGCACAGTGTGCAGTGCTACAACTGGAGCCACTGTTGGAGCTACTAAAGTTGTTCTGGGGAACTGTGGAAGTAACAACTACCCTTCCAGTATTGCTACCTCGGGTTCTGCCACTTTGCAGTTCCTTCAGTCTCCTGAAAAGATTAGAAGTTGGTTGGCCATCCCACCTGCTCATGTTCTCACCAAACTGATCATGCAGAGTTATCCAAATGTTCCTACGTGACTGCCTTGGTGGTCTGTTTTGATTTGATCTGTTTTGGAATGACCTCCTTGGAGGACATCCATTCCTCACAGATGAAACTTGTATCCACCTGGAGGAAGAATTAGCATTATCTTTGTGTCAATTGGTATATGGAATCTTTCAGCTCTTCCATGCAATTCTCAATTTTTCCAGACAGAGTTTCAATGGCTGAAACCAAAGAACCACGTGTCATGCTATCCTCCAATTGTCTCATCTGATCAGTGAATTGGCCAACCATAGGAGGAGCTCCACCATAATTTCTTGATACAATTCTGCTTGCCAGAATGTTTGCATAATTAGAAGGAGCAAGCTTGATGAGCTTTTTAGCAAGACCAGTTCCTACAGGAATGCCATCAGGATTCAGAGTTTCATGTTCACCATAGAGTATCTCTCTAACAGCAAATTCTCTCAGGTGCCTAATTCCTTCATCTATGGTAGTCCAGGGTTTAGGATTCCATGGGAGATCATCTCGGGAAGGGTATCTCAGGAAAACTGCCATTAAAAGGCATATCCATAGATTAACCTTACCGAGAACCTTGCCTAGATGTCTATCTATTCCATTGTCCCTCGAGAGAGTTCCTAACTGAGCTGCCGACTTGTCTCCAACCATTAGAGCTGGAGCACCTGTATCATAACATCTACTAAGCCAAGCTAGAACTGGCTCCTTATCTGCTCTGGTGTAATCTTTACAGACATTTCTTAATTCTTCCCGAGGTGAAGAACATTTAGAAATATCATCTCCCTCTTCCTTTGTCTCCTCTTCCTCAACTTGTTGTCCAAATAATCCTGCTGTCACTCTCCTAAGGATCTCTCTAAGCTGAGAACCACCACTGCTAGCTCCTGTCCTAGCTGCATCTCTATCCTGTTTTGATCTCACTAACTCCACTAGATCTTTAAAACAAACCTTCTCTTCCTCCTCATGAGGATCTTTTCTAATAGAAGGTCCCTCACCAGGATCAGTCTCTTGCTCTTCTTCTCCATTAGCTCCTGGATCAACTTTGGCCTTTCCACCTCTAGTCTTTAAAACTGCTACTTGCTTAATTGGGGCTGTGTTTGAATTTACAGCCACCTTGACAGAAGCTGAGAGGTTTTGAGACAGATCAGCTGCTGTGGAAGTGGCCTCCGGTCCTGCCAAGAGGGTGGGTGGAAGTGACTGTGCCTCGTTAATGGCCAAAGAAGAAGAAGGGGAATCTGCCATGTTGGAAGCTGCCACCGCCCCTGGCAGCTTGCCAGAATCAGCAACAGAACCATTCAAAGCAGCTTTTCCAATAGACATTTTAACTTTAACTGACACAGATTCTCCATTCTCCTCATCACTGGACGTCTCTGAGGCTGACCCAGAGGTACGCCTCCTCTTCTTTGATCTATGCTTAATAATAAAACATGCTCTGGACACCTTTTTCTCCCAACACCAAGAATATAGCGAATACACATTAGTTATCAGCAGTAGGATGATAACACACATCAAATAAATCACCTTTTGATCCCAGCTATCACTTAAAATTATCCTTTTACCTACCGGGATCTTAAACTGCCTTATCTCAATCGGGAGAGTGCTGGAGGTCACATTCCTGTATCTGGCAGGCCAGAAGAATCCCAGACAGCGCTCATACAGAAGCCGAATTTTATACAGAAACCACACATATAACTTCTACATTAAACATTTACCTAGATGATCGATAAGGAGGCCCACACAATACTTGTAGATCAGAAACGAACATATTGAGAATAGCAATTGCTTAAAAATACAAAGCACCTTCATGTTTGCTTCTCTGAGTCAAGCAAGCAATAAATCAAGCTAATTATCTGCCCCACACTGGGCGCCAGAAAAAGAAATGTGGTGGGTTTGAGAGAAGGGCTCAGCATTCTCCCCCCCCACAAAGAGGAAGGAAAGAAAACCACAGCTAGCCAGCTGGAGAAGCAAAAGGGAAAATGCTATATTATACAAGCAATTTTGGGGAATGCAGGATATATACACAATTTACAGTATTTACAATATATACACAGAAATATACAGCAAAGTAAAAAAACCCAATAATACAGGAACAAAATTCCCTCCTCTGGAGGGGGGTTCCTTCCCTGTACGCCCTTCTCTCCCCTTTTTCCCCAAAGAGGGTTAGAAAGAGAGAAAAAGAGCAGTTATTAATTAAAGCAAAGTATATTAGTAGGCCTTAGTTGCTTATCTGTCCAAGGTCAGTGTGGCAGGGAGCCCAGAAGCAGACGAGCTGGAAAGGGGAAAGGAAAGGAGCAAACTGAGGAAAGTTCCAGCTGCACCTAAGCTTAAAACTGCCTTTTTACCAATCCACCAATGAAATGAGTTTAGAATATCTGACTGTTTTTGTTAATATTCCAAAACATTCAGCCATAGTGTCCCAGCACTGTCTCTTTTCTTAAAGGCACAGTCTCAAATGGTCACAATAGTCTTACATCAAACTTAAAGAAAAAGCAAAGACAGCATAAGATGTTATGTTTGCTTTATAGACTCCAACCAGTCCCACAGTTCTGATGCTGCATTTGTTTGAGAATGCCTTTTTCTAGACTTTGCTGTTGTTTTAAATACATTCACAAAAGAAATAAAGGTTTCACAATACAGGAAAAAGGCAGGTGGGAAATAATACTGCTAGAATGAAGGAGAGGATTGGAAAATATTGTGAAAATATTAACTGTAATCAGGATGTGAGATTAGATTTTTTAAAAGGACATTTTTTTAATGTTAAAAAATTAACATTTTTTTAAAATGTTAGTTTTCTATGTTCTCTGATTATTTTTTTTTCTTCCTATGACTATATGAAAGAAATACAATTTAGTCTGATTTAACTACGTACTGGAAGATTATTTTAAATACATGTATGTGTACACACACACACACATTTATCGTATTATACTCTTGTGTGAATTCTGTCCTACACAGAGAAACTCAAACACATTGAACATTCTTGATCATCTTCTTTTCATCTGCATCTGCCCTGGCAACTCTCATTTATCTCACAGTCTAGTCTCCAGGTATTTAATGTCATCACTGGAAAAGATATTTACTGGGGTGGATAACATCTTCTTCTTGAGGTACATGTTTTCCAACTTACAGCCTGGATCACCATGAATGAATCTTCACAGGACTGTAAAGGGACTTCTCTATGGGCTTTTGCCTATAGACTACTGAAATTATTTTGCAATAATTTAATTTGTTATCAAAGACAGCACAAAAAAAATCTTGTCTAAGAGAAAGTGTCAGGCAGCTGAAACTTGTAAGTTTGTACCAGCTCTTCAATAACAAAATAATCTGAATGCCAAATAGAACAATAATAAATACCAGTTCAATTCCTTACCTTGTGTGTCACCACACAAATCGTTTTAACATGTATCCTATCTCTGAAACTGACTGATTTATCTAAGCATTGTTTCCCAAGTGTCTTGAGTATGCATGGTGGAGGTATTCCTTGTTTAGAAAATTATTGAATATATTTTATATGTTTCAAGATCCTCCAGTGAAGGACTTTCTTCTACAATCATAGGAAACTTTTATTCGGTGCTACTTAAAAACTTATTCTTGAAAGTAGCACTTTTATTGCAGAACAAATCACACTGAATTATTTTCCTTCCCCCAGTAGGCACAAAGAACAATTGAATGCCATCATCACAGTGCTATGGTTCCTTCTTTTTGCTCTGTGCTTTATTAACCTAAATCATCCAAGTTTCAAGCTACTCATCTTACCCTGAGGAAAGTCCTTGGAAAGCAAACCAGATTTGCTTTCTTAGTCATTGCCCAGTTGCTGCTGTAGTGGGTGTTAAGCCTGAAGCTGTTTTGACAGTACTAAGAAATTAAAAGAGCAACAACTGATTTGCAGGAGTATCTTGCAGAACTTGCTTCATCACATATTGACGTACACTACACATTTTCAAAACATGTCTAGATATTGCATTATTTGGGGCCTTCAAAGGGATGCCTTATATTCTGTTTCTTTCCACTTTACAGAAATTATAACAAGACTATTGTGAGGGAATTTCTTCAGTCACATAAATATTGTCCTGACCTTAAGTAACTTAGTTTAACAAAAGAAATGGAGTTCTTCAGTTATCTCAGAGCCTCAGTAGTTTGTGGGCCACTTATATTCAAACATTTCATAAGCATAACAAGGAACCTCTATTCAGTGACTGCTGTGCTGTGTGAGACATCACTGTGAATTTGTTCCCATTTCTGTACAAGTTAAATTATTACTATGTTTGGGGTTTTTTTTGGTAAAGTGTCCAAAATAAAAGATTTCAGGATATAAATATTCTTGTCAATAAATTTGCAGATGACACCAAGTTGGGGGCAGGTGTTGGTCTGTTAGAGGATAGAAGAGGTTTCCAGAAGGACCTTGAGAGGCTGGACAGATGGGCAGAATCCAATGGCATGAGATTTAACACATCTAAGTGCCTGGTTCTACACATTGGCCACAACAACCCCATGCAGTGCTACAGGCTGGGGTAAGAGTGGTTGGTGAGCAGTCAGGCAGAAAGGGACCTGGGGATACTACTTGACAGTAGGCTGAACATGAGCCTGCAGGGTGCTAATGTGGCCAGAAGACCAATGGTATCCTGGCCTGTATCAGGAATAGGGTGGCCAGCAGGAGCAGGGAGGTCATTCTGCCCCTGTACACTGTACTGGTTAGGCTACACCTTGAGTCCTATGTCCAGTTCTGGGCCCCTCAGTTTAGGAAGGATGTTGTCTTGCTGGAACACATCCAGAGAAGGGCAACAAAGCTGGAGAGGGGCTTGGAACACAAGCCCTATGAGGAGAGGCTGAGGGAGCTGGTGTTGCTTAGCCTGGAGAAGAGGAAGCTCAGGAGAGACCTTACTGCTCTCTGCATCTACTTGAAGGGAGGTTGCAGGCAGGCAGGGACTGGTTCCTTCTCCTGGACAACCAGTACCAGAACAAGAGGACACATTCTCAGGCTGTGCCAGGGGAGGTTTAGGCTGATGTTAGGAAGAAATTCTTCATAGAGAGAATGATTTGCCCTCAGAATGGGCTGCCTGGGGAGGTGGTGGAGTCACCACCATTGGGGGTGTTTAGGAGGAGACTTGATGGTATGCTTGGTGCCATGGTTTAGTTTATTAGATGGTGTTGGATGATAGGTTGGATGCGATGATCTCAAAGGTCTCTTCCAACTTGGTCTATTCTATTCTATTCTATTCTATTCTATTCTATTCTATTCTATTCTATTCTATTCTGGCTAACACCTATGATTTTCATTCCAGCAAAAACCACACATAGGCATAAAATGCTAGCCTGAAAACATCTGTGGCAAATAAACCATGAGACATGATGAGTTAAAAATAAATTAATGTTATATTTTACTCTAGTTGACGAGGAGAACAAACTCATATCAATTATTGATGTATGCCTTTTGTTAATGTATCATCCCAAGAGCCACATAAGCCAAATATTGCATCTAGGAAGATGTTTATTGCTATACTTGAACTCACGTCAGAGTTTCTCTACTGCTCTGCAGGACCTATATGACCAGCGCTGTGTGTTGGTGAAGGATGATGGGTGTCTCATTCCGACTGCTGGAGAGAAGAGGTTGCCAAGGTGCAATGTGGTGTGCAAAGAGGTCCCATGGCTACTACAGGTGGTCTAAGCTCTTCTAGTCCCTACCCTGCTGTGGTCTTACAAGAAAAAATGTTTTTATAAATATATTAATGGCAAGAGAAAGGGCAAGGACAACCTCCACTGCTTAGTGGACATGAAGGGGAATATTGTGTCTAAAGAGGAGGAAAAGGCAGAGGTACTTAACACCTTCTGTGTCTCAATTTTTAATAGCAGGACGGACTGTCTTCCAGACAATTAGCCTCCTGAGCTGGCAGATGGAGGCAGGGAGCAGTATAGTTTCCCTGTGATGCAGGAGGAAGCAGTTAGAGACCTGCTCAGCCACTTGGATCCCCACAAGTCCATGGGACCAGATGGGATCCATCCTAGAGTACTGAGAGAGTTGGCAGAATAGCTGGCCAAGCTGCTCTCCATCATTTTTCATCAGTCCTGGCTCACTGGAGAGGTCCCAGGTGACTGGAAGCTGGCCAGTGTAATGCCCATCCACAAGAAGGGCCAGAAAGAGGAACCAGGGAATTCCAGACCTGTCAGCCTGACATCAGTGCCAGGCAAGATTATGGAAGAGGTCCTCATGAGGGCAATCACACAGCACTTACAGGATGGCCAAAGGGTCAGACCCAGCCAGCATGGATTGAGGAAGAGCAAGTCCTGCCTGACCAACCTGATCTCCTTCTATGATCAGGTGACCCACCTGGTGCATGTGGGAAAGGCTGTGGATGTAGTCTACCTGGACTTCAGCAAGGACTTTGACACCATCCCCCACAGCAAACTCCTGGCCAAGCTGTCAGCCCCTGGCTTGAACAGCAGCACCCTGCTCTGTTTTAGGAAGTGGCTGGAGGGCTGAGCCCAGAAAGTGGTGGTGAATGATGCCACATCCAGCTGGCAACCAGCACCAGAACAAGAGGACACAGTCTCAAGCTTAGCCAGGGGAGGTTCAGACTGGATGTTAGGAAGAAATTCTTCATAGAGCGAGTGATTTGCCATTGTAATGGGCTGCCCAGAGAGGTGGTGGAGTCACCATCACTGGAAGTGTTTAATAAGATACTGGATGGGGCACTTAGTGCCATGGTTTAGTTGATTAGATGGTGTTGGATGGTATGTTGGACTCGACGATCTCAAAGTCCGTTCCAACCTGGTTAATTCTGTATTCTGTAATTGTAAAATCAGAGGGAAGGCTAAAGTGTCAAGTTGCAACAGGATCTCTTAAATGCATTATTTCACATTACTTTTCCATGTCCTTTCTTTTTCACTAAGAACTTTGCACATATTCAGTTCCGTCATATAACTGTGGAACAATTCTGAACATATAGACTGCATTTGACTGGAAAAGGGACTGTATTAAAACTCTTAATTTCAGAGCATCCAAAGGATACTATCATACGCTAGGTTTGGGTTGGTGCAGTGTGTTGCAAGAGTTTGCATCTTTGGGAGATTGTCTGTATACTGTCCAGCTGGCTAATCCCCAGGCAGGTCTTTATCTAACAAAATATCTCATCTTCCTCTGCAGAAGACATTATAAACAATCTTTTAAGCAAAGAATTTCCCATATTTAAAAGTGCTTTTATGATGTGTCTTCTGAGCTTGCAGATGAAATAGGAAACTTGTACTTGGAGCCCAGGAGCTGCTAGAAATAGGTCAAATGTCATTAATTTGAAAGAAGTAGCAAGTTTCAAATTTTAACATAAAGCTGCAACGCACACAAGATTTACAAATTCCGCCCTTTTCAAAGTAGGAAATTCAGACTGCAAGATTTACACTGATTTCATTAATTTTCTAAAAATGTATCCCCTTCTGAGTGGTATGTGTAGTTGTCAGCCACCATCCATCTTATTAATAATTTATCAACATAGGTATAATGATCAGAAGTGTAATACACATATTAGCTGCTATAGCATTTTTTTATTGTGTGTAAACTGCTCTCCCCCTCCCCCAAATATTGATTTCTATTTGTAAAACATGAAATAAACTGTTAGTTTGGTTTGTCTCAAAGTCCATAGTAGCATCTATACCATGCTTACCAAAAGCCCCATTAAAGATAAAACGTGTTTTAACTCAGTAGTTCCATCAACAAAATGTGTACCAGTTCCTAGCAGCTGGAATTAAACTGGTTACTGAAAGTTAAACTAAACAAATGGAGAGCTACTTGCAGAAAATATTTTGGTAGTCCATCTAGAGTTTTGAACTTAAAAATAACTCTCTCTTGGTCCTATTTAGAATAGAATAGAATGGAATAAACCAGGTTGGAAGAGACCTTCAAGATCATCATGTCCAACCTATCATCCACCACCACCCAACCAACTAAACCATGTAAACAAGCACCCTATCAAGTCTCCTCCTGAACACCTCCAGTGATGGTGACTCCACCACCTCCTCAGGCAGCCCATTCCAATGGGCAATCACTCTCTGTGTGTCAAACTTCCTCCTAACCTCCAGCCTAAACCTCCCCTGGTGCAGCTTGAGACTGTGTCTTCTTCTTGTGGTGCTGGTTGCCTGGGAGAAGAGACCAACCTCTGCCTGTCTACAACCCCCCTTCAGGTAGTTGTAGACAACAATAAGGTCACCCCTGAGTCTTCTCTTCTCCAGACAGGATAGCACCCACAACTTGATAATTTGTGTGTGAACAAGGACACGTTATTTGAATGGGGCTGGTATAGGTGATTGTGTGTTCATTTGATTCCCTCAATAATATAGAAATGCAAACAGTTATTATCTTGGAATAGTGCATGATGTGATTTCCTCGATGGAATTGAGAAGAGCCCTTGCTGTTTTTCCAAGTAGTAGCCTCATGCTGTTGACTACCCCAACAACATGGAGTTGATAGTCTGGATTTCTGAGCAGTTAAATACTCTGGCTTTATATTTAACATCTGTATTTTTAATTTAGAAATTGATATAACAATGACACTGATGGAGGCTATGTATGAATCACTTTGATTTACATAAAAAATTTAAATGTGTCTAGCAAAATTTTTCAGAATTTCAGAGAAAAGTTGGGAAAGATGAGATTAAATGAACAGGCATTTACTTCACAAATAGTCTGGATCATAGCTTACTGATGGCAAGGAAAAGAGTGCACTATAGTGACTTCAGTGAGGTATAATTAAGAATCAACTCTGAGGTTCTGCTCTGAGATCAAACCTGCCAATATTGCCAAATGTTAAACCATAATCACAAATAATAAATATCTACTTGAGAAGACTTACCTTGTTTCTTTCTGTTGTAATGCCTAAATTTTACATTCTCATTAATACCTGCAGTATATGAATCAATACATTTGTACAAATCCTGACAGAACTATACAGAGCATAGAGCTAGAAATGAGCACATTTTGCTCAGTTTTTGCCCAGGGTGAAGAAATTTGCAAAATGGATGCTCATCAGGGGGGAGGAAAGAAGAAAAAGCTCATGAAACCAACTTACAGAGTATTTGCTGTAATGTAGTCATATGTTGTAAAATGAACACCTAATAGTCCTCTTGAGAAATATTGTGATAAAACAAATAAACCACAACACAGCAAATGTCTGGAAATACCAGTTCATGAGAATTAGGAACTTATGTTTTATTGAACCAAATAATGAGGTATCTAGGTCCCTTAGACTCAAGCCCCACTTTTCATATCTTGCATTATACATAAGCATTATCTTCCCATGATGGTAAATATGGCTAAGATGGTTCCCTGCTTTCATCAGAGAACTACAGCTATTCATAAATCTGGGTGGATGACTTCCTCGTCAGGGTATTTTTTTTTAGAAACTGCATCAATCATGAAAACAAAATTAGATGATACAGAGCGCATTTTGTGATCACAGGAGTGCTCCTGGTTTCCTGATGTGGAGGATAAGTAGTGGAGTTTAGTCTGGTTTTTGTTTTATCTGCACAGGTTCATCTATATCACTACTCTGTTACCAATTTACTGGTTTTCAGAACACAGCAAAACAATTTGAATTTACAAAGTAAAGACAAAAAGTTACATGTGAACATAAGGAAAATCTGTCTGTTATTGTTATTTGTATCTTGATAAAAGATAGAATCGTTATTTCTCTCCCATTTTGTTGTTTTAAATCCTGTGTACCCACACCACACAAAGGGTATGTTCTGGGGAAATAACCCTGTTGGCTAGTGAGAAAGAACATGTGTAACCTGCTACTAGCTGCTTGGTGAAGTGGAAATGCTGAGAGAACTGTTCCCTGTCATTCCCTGTGGAAGAACAGGGTTGTAGTGACATGACCTGCATTTTGTTTTCCAAATTGCCAAGGAAAAAAAAAAAAAAAAAAAAAGAAAGATAAAGTGTGAAGAGGGGAAAAGGAAGGAGATCCCTGGTTGCTCCAGAGATTTGGCTTGGCTTGCTTTGCCTACTGTTTGAAATGTTATGGACAAAATACTGTCTCATCCAAATTTTCCTCTTAAAAGCAGAGTTGATTAAATTATGCTTTTTTGAAAAAGAGTTATTTTCAGAAAAGTCTTCTTCAGAAAAGTCAACTTTATTTTTTTCTTTTGCTGTTTTGAGATAGTGTGATGGGGAGTTACAGGATAACTGATTACATCTTATAACCCAGGACACTGGTGTAAATTGGTCTTTGTATGATGGCATATTGGAAAGGCCCACAAAATCTCACCACAAAGTGAGATTATTTAGCAGAATACCAGTGGGAACTTCAATAAAAAAAAATCTTCTTTAGAACATTTCTTTTTCAGGAAAAAATACATGATAGTTACAATAGATTTGCTACTTTGTATAAATTCTTTCCTGATCTATTTAATTTTTTTTTATGCCACTGAGACTGTTGTGGGTTTGTGTTTGTTTTTTTTTTTTTTTTTTTTTTTTTTTTTGTTTGTTTGTTTCCTGAAGAAGAAGAAACTATGTCCAGGAACTAAGACCAAAGATGATCTCTTTATGATCTATCAGTCATAGAAGAGCAACATCGCTTGACTTGAGTATGACAGCAAGGAGTCCTACTCTGAGAAGCATTTCCAGTGCAACACTTAAAGTGTTGATGAACGTTGGACATGACCTAGGGCATGAGAAGCCTTCCTAGATACCAGCTACTGGTAACAGCTGACGGACCAATGAAGCAGCCAGCATTGCTGCGATATAAACAAGCTAGAATAGTCTAAACCTCCCCTGGCACAGCTTGAGACTGTGTCCTCTTGCTATGCTCCTATATCTGGTGTTCAGGTCTTCAGCATGTTCAACCAGATTGGTGACAATAAACATAAATGATTTTCCCATGTCCTCTAAGGGATAGATCAACTGAATTTGCTTTTGTTCTATTTGGTGAAAAGAGCTATGAACTGTGCCTACTGTAAGTTCAGCTCCCTTTCATTGACCAGCCTGGAGGTGTTCAAGTCGGGATTGGACGTGGCACTTGAAGCCATGGTTTGGTTAGTCATGAGGTGTTGGGTGATGGGTTGGACTTGACGATCTCTGAGGTCTTTTCTAACCTTATTGTTTCTATGATTCTATGATTCTATATTGGAGCCTGGTGTGATTCGTGAGGAGCTTGGATATCCCCAGACATAGCACCATATCTCAGATGGGCAAGACAAAAGAGCAACTTAATCTGCTTGATGTCAATTTATTTTTGTATATCCACCTGACCCTGAAGGCTACCTGAAACATGTTTGACCTCATTGAAGGACTATAGCCTGATCTGAAGTCACAACACCTTTACCTTCTCAAGATACTTAAGAGAACTTCTCTGTAGTGCCTCACAGTGTGGACTGGAAAAATGCAAACAAGCCTCTTCTGCCTTTTGCTGCCACCTCTTTCAGTGGCTGGCCTCAATTAAAAAAATGAGTCTTACATAAGCAAAGCTGTGTTATGAAAGCAGCACAGCCAGGCTATTTTTTAAAAATTATTATTATTTTTATGGGTTTGGTTTTTTACACGAGCAAAACAACCTATTTTTTTCATTGTCTGATGCTTGAAAGTGATTGATTCCTGTTGGCTAAATTCTCACAAAACATTTTCACTGGAGGCACATAAACAGATGAGAAAGTCTATTGCAAAAAAAATTTGTGCTTGACAGCATGATAAACAAAGAAAAAAAGTTTTTTTTTAGTCAGACAGTGCTCTAGGCTCCCATGTATCAGGAAGGTATCTACACCAGTATTATATGAGTATAAAATTATTTAAAATCTGGTAAATATGGAAGGAAACTGATTTTTTTTCATACACCTATTTTACAGGAAGGATGCCACCATTTTACTGGCCCCTGGAGGAGCCACTTGAACCTAGAAGACATCTTGATATAGTTCAAGATATCCCACAGAAAAAACAACTTAAATTTGTAGTTTGGCACTAAGATTTTACACCTGGATCCATATGTGCCCATCATGTTATTTTGACCATGTGTCGAGGGTTTGAGCCTCAAACGGTCACACTATGATTCACCTTTGCTGCATGGCACCATTTGCCTGTTCAGTACATGTCAGCAGGTGGATTTTAGATGACTTCCTAGAAGAAGCCATTGACAGCTCACCACAGTGACTCTCCAGCACAGCTGAGGTGTGACTCATGTGGGAGTCAGAAGTCTGGATGTGGCTCTTTCCCTGAGACAGGATGTTCTCTGCAGCCAGATTTCTCTGTGAACTTTATTTGGTTTCTGAAGAGGACTACTTCCCCAATTGTTTGAACTTCTACTTTCCAGTGAATGTTCTAAGAAACTAAATCTTCATCAGGGATACTTTCAAAACATGGCTGTTTTGAGCAAACAAAAGTACTGAATGACGCTGGTGGATAAGAGATAAGATTGCACAACATTTTTTGCACAGGTCACATATGGAAGTACCTATTAGAGACTACTGGAAGATAAGGAAAGAATGGACCTTAAAATGTGAATATACCACATATGCATCTCTGTCAAATCTTACATATATTTTCCTAATATCTTCCCAAAGTCTGGTGATGATTCTCTAGTGTGTGCAGGGTCTGAATTCTGTTTTTATATTTAGACAGTGCTTATTTGTATTTTATCTGAGTTTTCGTGGCAATGAAAGCATGGTATGGTATCTTTTTGTCATACTTGCTGAAGAGAAGGAGGATTCTTATCCCCTTCCTTTCTTGAGAGTCTTTTCTGTACCTGAAGGGATGTACATGCCATCTCTCAAGCTTCTCTTCAATAGCCAAACCAACCTAATTTCCTTCAGCTTCTTTCCACAACTCGTGTTTTCTGGCCTTCTGAGTATCTGACCATTCTCCTCTGTGCTCATTTTTTTAATTCACATAAAGCTAGTGAAGCACCCAGAGTGGGATGTGATGCTGGGGCTCTGTCAGTGGTAAGTATTGTTCCACATCTGGTGAGCTACATTACTGCAGATGTGAGTTCATATTTTCTTTGCAGTATCATGACGGTAATTCTTGTTCTGCCCATACTTCATAACGATCTTTAGATCATGTATGTGTCTCATCTTGTGGTTGTCTACTTTAGGGATATGTATAACAATCCAAGAACTGGAGTGTCTTCATTCTAACTTTCATAGAATAGCCCAATATTGCCTTTTCCACTGTTTTGGTGCAGGACTTTTTAAACACTCACCAGTTTTAACATTGCATTGGCCAGTTAATTTTTTGCATTTTAGTTTGCCAGGCTTACAGGATATGCTCTAGTCTCTAAAGTTTTCTACCAATTCTATACTGAAATACTACTGTTTTGTCACTGGTATTAAACAGATATTTCTAGTGAACCTTTTAGTGGATCATTTTAGTGAATATTAATACAAAAAAGATATTAAAAGCTTTGGTTTCTCAGTATTGTTTAACAACTAATATTGAGCCAGTGCTCCTCTGGGTCTTCTTTCTCCTTCCAGAACAGGTATCTTCAGGTCTCTTGTTAGCTGTATCTCCTTTATTGACTTGCCCTGTCTGGTTTTACCTGTGCATGCTTATTTATACATGTACTTAAAAATTTCTCTTAGTTTCCCCTTTCTGAAAAGACTTTTGTGTGTGTATGTTTTACCTCAGCATAAGGCCCCTCTGCTCCTGTGTACTTTCTGTGTAGTGGGGGCTTTAATTCTGTTCCTACTTTTTTTTCAGTGGATTAATAACTTCATAACTTCTTTATCCCATCACACTCATTCCTCTAGCCTTAATGCCATTGTTTTTTAAAGTCTATTTTCCTGAAGGCCACTGTTTTTCTTTATTCTTGTTTATTTTTCCTGAAAGTAGTATTTTATTATTTTTCACATAGCCTCACACCAGTTTTATTCTACTTCTTTTTTTTAGGATACAACCCAGAAGAGGCCCCCAACCACCTACTGTTTTTGCAGTCTATGACAGAATGCTCACACATGCTCCAGGAACTCTTTGGATAGTTTGTGTTTTACTGTATTTTTCTGACAAATATTATTTTCAGAAGTCTCATATTACATTTAACACTTATATGAGAATGAGGTAAAGAATATAGCAGTGTTACAAGAGAGAACATCTGTTATATTTGTCAGCCATGACATACAGTGGAAATTCGACTGATACTCAGTGAGCAGTGTAACAAATGTGGATGAAATTGACAAGCTGCTTTCCATCATATTCAAAAGTCATGGCAAACTGCTGGAATTCCCACTGACCAAAAAAGGGCAAACATAATCCCCATTTTCAAAAAGAGGAAAAAGGAAGATGCAGGGAATTGCAGACCAGTCAGATCCACCTTTCTGCCCTGCAAGATCATAGAGAATATCATCCTGGAAACCCTGCTAAGGCATATGAAAAATGGCGAGATGATTTGTAGTAGCTAATGTGGCTTCACCCAGGGCAAATTGTACCTGACAAATTTGGTGGTCTTCTATGATGTACAAGGGAAGAGCAACTGTAATTGTGAAAAGCATTCAACATTTTTCCCTACATCATCCTAGTCTGTAAATGTAAAAGATGTGGATTTGGTGGGTGGAAGGGTCATTTGCTGATGACATAAAACTTGGAGGGATGGCTGATACACCTGAAGGCTGTGTTGACATCCAGCATGACCTGGACATGCTGGAGAGCTGGGCCTTTTGAAGTTCAACAAGGACAAGTGTAGGGTACTGCACCTAGGCAGGAATAACCCAGTATAGGTTAGAGGCTGACCTACTCTTTAGAAAAAGAGTCCTGGGAGTCCTGGTGGACAAAAGAACGACCACAAGCCAGCAATGTGCCCTTGTGGTCAAGAAGGCCAATGTTATCCTAGGGTGTGTTAAGAAAGGTGCAGAGAGCAGGTTGAGGGAGGTTGCCTTCCCCATCTACTCTGCCCTAGTGAGGTCTCATCTGGAGTACTGCATCCATTTCTGGGCTTCCCAGTTCAAGATGGACAGGGAACTGCTTGAGACAGTACAGCAAAGGGCTACGAAGATGATGAGGGACTATAACATCTCTCACATGAAGAAAGGCTACAGGACTTGAGCCTTTTTAGCCTAAAGACAAGAGAGCTGAGTGGGGGATCTTACCAATGCTTATAGGAGTTTCAAAGGCAGGTGTCAAGAGAATGCAGCCAATCTTTTTTTCCGTGGTGCCCAGTGAAAGGACAAAAAGTAACAGGCAGAAGCTCAAACACAGACAGTTCCATCTAAACAGGAGGAGGTACTTTCTAACTTTGAGGGCAGTAGAGCACTGGAACAGGCTGCCCAGATTGGTGGTGAAGTCTCCATATCTGGAGTCATTCAAAACCTGCCTGGACAATATCCTGTGCTACTTGTTTAGGTGACCCTGCTTTAGGCAAGGGGGTTGGACTAGATGATATCTAGAGGTCCCATCTAACCCCTATCATTCTGTGGATAAGGAATTGGCTCGTTGAACACACACACACACAACACACACCCACACGAGGATTGATGGTCAATGGCTCGATGTCTATGCAAAGACGAGTGTTCAGTGGTTTTCCCCAGGGGTTGCTACTGGGACTAATGTTTTTAACATCTTTGGTGACATGAACAATAAGATCAAGTGCACCCTCAGCAAGTTTACTGACAGCACCAAGCTATGTGGTGTGATCAACATCCTGGAGGGAAGGGATGCCACCCAGAGGGACCTTGACAAGCTTGAGAGACGGTCAATACCAACCTCATGAAGTTCAACAAAGCTGAGTGCAAGGTCTTTCATCTGAGTTATGACAATCTTAAGCCCAAATACAGGCTGTGCCAAAAATGGATAGAGAGTAGTCCCAAGGATGAGGATTTTAGGGTACTGGTTGATGAGAAGCTCAATATGATCCAGCAATGTGTGCTTGTGCTCTGGAAAGCCAGCTGTATTGTAGGCCAGATCAAGAGAAATGTGGCCAGCAGGTCAAGGAAAGTGATTTTCCCACTCTACTCTGTTCTCGTGAGACCCCACATGGTGAACTGTGTACAGCTCTAGAGACCCCAACTCAAGAAGCACATGGAACTGTTGGAGCAGGTCCAGAGGAAGGCCATGAAGATGATCAGAGTGCTGCAGCATGAAGACACATTGAGAGAGTTCTTGTTCTGCCTGGAGAAGAGAAGTCTTCAAGGAGACCTTAACACAGCCTTCCAGTATTTGAAGGGGATCTACAGGATGGCTAGAGAAGGATTTATTACAAAGTTGTGTAGTGAGAGGACCAGGAGTAATGTCTTCAAAGTGGAAGAAGCTAGATTTACACTGGACATCAGAAATTAATTCTTCATCATGAAGATAGTTAGACCCTAGAACAGGTTGCATAAAGAAATTATGGAGGCTACGATCCTGGCAGTGGCAGTGTGGATGGGGCCGTGATCACTCTGGTCCACTAGGAGATGTCCCTACCCATGATAGTGGATTAGAACTAGATGATCATTAAAATTCCTTCCAACCCAAACCATTCTATGGTTCTAAATTCAGGCAAATCTGCTGGAAGTTCAACATGCTATAACCAAATATTGCAGAATAATACTGGAGTAATAAATATTCCAGAATAAGACAGTCTGGAATGAAGAGGAATCTGGTCACATACATGGCTTTTTGTAACAACACATGGTTGTCACCTTTTCGACTAAAATTTCTAATCCCCTGAAACAGAGAGAATAGGCAAAGGGAAACTAAGCGACAATTTTGCATATACAATGAGTAGTAATGGGGAAGTTCTGAACAGAGTAAATTAATTTGTCTGGTGTCACATGCCTGCTACTAAAACCTGGTGCATTGGAAAGGTAAAAATAAAAAATACATCAATTTTGCAACAATCTTTTAGTATGCTGTGGTTTTGTTTTCATATATTGACTGACACAACTGCCCAACAGTCAGTGAGGTGTGATATCTGTGGGTTTCAAATTGTGTTGAGGCAACACCACAGTTCATACAACCTCTGTACCTCAAATGATTTACATTTAAGGTACAAATTCCGTAAAACCTAACCATAGAGAGGAGTAATTATTTTTATTAACAGCAAATTTGTTGAGAATTTACTTTTGGGGGGTGGGGGTTGAGGGCTAGGGTTGGGGGGTTGAAACAATAGTCTTCAAAACTTTCTATTAAAATTGGGGACAAATACTGTATTTTTTCTTACTCCATCATCTAAATATAGAAAGTGTTTAGCAGTAATCACAAGCAAATTGGTTTTCTAAGCAGCTGCTGCAGAGTAAAAAGTTGACTACATTTATGTATGCATCCCCCTCTAAGTTGCCAGAATAATTTATTTATTTAACTGTTTGTATATTTATTTTTGTATATATAATTTTTGAGAGAATAATTCAGTCCAGAGGGGTGGCAGGATTGGGATATTTATCAAATGAAATAATGCTGAAGTTACTGGGATTAATCCAACTTTCACTTTAGCTTTTCAAAATATTTTGAGAGTGTGGGAGGAAATAGAATGTAATTAATAAATTATGTGTGGGGCACTTTCAAGGTGCCTAAGGAGGGAAGGGGACCCTAAAGGGCTTATTTCTGATGTTCCAAAAGACAGTTTACAAACATTCCACTATTTATTTTGACTCACACTGGGCAAGAAGATACCATGTGCTCAGAAAACTGTTCTTATGTGCACATTCCAGAGCACCCTGACTCACTTTTCATGAATGTCTTTAGCTTTTTTCCCAGTTTAAAAACCTATACTTGTATTTACTTATTTATTTTTAGTTTAATATATGAAGGGGCTATGATTATTTTAAAAGATAATTAGGCTTTGAATATTTAACACTTGTCTTCTAATGAGGTAAAGTAGAAGAAAATAGTTATGTGACATTGCTTTTACATTAAATCACACAAACCACCATGTGAGGCACTGGAAAAGTATTTGCCATTGTCTCCCCATTTACATTTAAATATTTATGCACATGTATCTGGTTAGGTAGAACCAGCTGGCAACATCATCATCAGATTTCCATAGCTAGTGCAGAAATGTGGCATTTTTGGAGAAGTTAATTTAAAGGGATTTCCCAGAAGCACTTCTTAGCAACTAGTAAAACAGTATTTGTTGTAACACCTAAGAAACATTTCCTTCTAACAGCTAACTGAGATCTCTACAGTCTTTCACATTTTTTAACCCACATTAGTGCTCTTGAGAGATTGGAACTGTAATTTCAATTAACTGTGGGTCTTGAGAAAAACAGCGATTCAGTGTCACATTTATTTTATCGTGGTGTTTCACAATAGCTGGTATTTTGCTGAAAAAAGTTCAGATATTGCAAACAACGTTAAAAGGATTGCAGCTAAGAACTTGATCATACAATATGATGCAAAATAATAAATAAATAAATACACCAACAAAAACATGGGAGACAAAACCAAACAATCATTCTTCTTCATTTCCTGGTTACTTTTTTTTCAGGAGACAATGAAATCATGCTAATGGATTTTGAGTGCTTTGCCAGGCACGTCTTATGACTGAGAAGAAAGATCAGTAAGAAGAGTTCTCACTTCAGGATTTAACTTTTTTGTTGTTGTTGTTCAAGTTTGTTTTGGCCTTGAAATACTACTGTGTTTTAGAATCCTAATTTCTATTGGAATAATGGGATCATTCAGGCTATTAGAGACTTCTGAATTTCTCTAATCGTACTATCTATTCAAAACAAGACCATCTTCAAAGTTAGCTGATGTTGTTTCAGGGCCTTATACAGTTGAATATCAAACATTATCAAGGATAGAGAATTCACAGCCTCCTAGGCAACCTGCTCATTGCCTGGCCATCTTCACAGTAAACATTGGATTTGTTTTCCTTGTTACAAGGTGAAACTATTGTTGTTTGCATTCCTTCTGCACCTGTAAGAAGAATCTGTCTCAGTCATCCCTGTAACCAACTGTTTGGTAACTGAAGACAACAGTGAGTCCCATCCTCTTTGGGTAAAGCAAGGACAACTCCCTTAGTTTCTCCCGGTGTGGCATGATTCCAATATATTGGCCCTTCACTGGGGATGCTGTGGTTCTCTATGTTTTTTCTTTACACACCAACAGCCTGAAATTTCAATACAAGGCTGTGGGAGGTCTGTAAAGATGAACTGGTGGGAATAATTCCTTCTACCTATTAATGAGCAATGTGCTCACTAACACAGTGCAGCATGCAGTTTGCCTTCAAGAAATAGCTTGTTAAGGGGAGGGAGGGGTTGTCATGCCAAACTCAGAGCAGGTTCTTTAACCTTATGAAATTCTATTTGTGTTTGGAACAAATGTGTTTGAAGAACTGTGTTTTCTCCATAGGCTCTGAGGAGAACCTTACACTCATTACTTGATTTGCAAAAAACCCACAAACAAATAAACAGACCTACAATTGGTTAAGTTTTATGCTTCAATTTTGTGCTTATTTGCTACCTTTGGTGGACTTTGACAAGTTCAGGTAGCTTGAATATGAATGAATTGTAACAGAAGCTAGTTTTCATACAGCTACATTCTTACAAAGAATATCTGAAAATCAGCCTAGACTGAAAGCAAAGATTGCCTTGTTCACATGAAAGAGGAATCAATCACCAATCACATCTGAAATATGGTAGAAATTTTATAATGAATTGTAATCTTTAAGCTACCACAGATCTTCTTGTCAACAGGCTATTGTTCATCTCTCCTAATGCAGGCTATGGATGGCAAAACTGGAAATATATTCAGGAAAATAAATTAAAAAGTGTCCAAACAATATCAGATCACTTGGTCCTCTAGATGTTTTCTGGATCTTTTAAAGTATGATGCAAGATTTTTGCATTGGAAATATGGAAATAAGGCTTATTGAAATCATCATGTTACTTCATGGCGTTTGGTGCCATGGTTTAGTCATGAGGTCTGTGGTGACAGGTTGGACTTGATGATCTTTGAGGTCTCTTCCAACCTTGGTGATTCTGTGATTCAGATAAGTATATTCATGTAATTGCCATTAAGATGATTCAAAATATATCCTTTCCTGTAGTTAGGTCTTCAACCTGCATGTCTTTCCAGGTCCTCATTTCTTAGTGGCACTCACTATCAGAAGTACCAGAACAGTGGTGGAAAGGTATTTTCATATATTTCTGATTTTGCAAAACCAGAAAACATTGAAAACATTGCAAGAGCTTCAAGGATCTCATGAAATTTCTTAATCAGTTAGTAAAACAGCTGAGATGATTATACAATCTGAGAGTATATTTGTTATTAACAAATTGCACCCTTGATAAACAATCAACTCATTTGTCTGACACAGCTAAACATTTTAAATGGTGCTTGTTATATCGATTGAACGCTTATAGTTACAATATTGTTTGAGACTTGCTTACGTTAACTGTTACTCGAACTGCATGATTTGTTACTGGACAGTTGGTACAGTTTGCTCTTTTTGTGTGAGTGGTTGAAAATAGAACAGGAGCCCATCCTAAAAGTGATGGAAGTTCTGGAATACGTTAGTACTTCAGTTGTGACCTCAATGTCTGTTCTATGCTCTATGATTAGAAACCTCCTGGCTCCGATATCCCAGAGAATCTTTGGAGGTTTTAGTTTTGTTGGTGGTTGTACTAGGTTTATGTGGCAAAGTTCTGGTTGCAGGGGGGCTTCAGGGTTGGAGTCTGTGAGAAGAGACAGGGGCTTGCTCCTGGCCAAAGTGACGTTGGTCACTATTTTGTGGTAACATGCTTAAGAAAGAGTAAAAAACCACTGCAACACGTGTGTCAGAAAGGAGTAAGAATATGTGACGTAAACAGCTATGCAGACACTAAGGTCAGGAAGGAGAGGAGGAGGTGCTCCAGGCATGGCAGAGATTCGTTTTCAGCCCCTGAGGAAGACCATGGTGGTGTTAGTCATTGCCATGCAACCTAAGAAAGACAAGCCACAACAGAAACCTATGCTGCTGCTCATGGAGAGCCCACTAAGGAGCTATGGCTCCCATATGGAGGGGGCTCCACGCAGCAGCAGATTTCTGGCAGGTCCATTCCTGACAGACTAACTCATGGAAAGGACCCATGTTGGAGCAGTTTATGAAGAACTACAGCCAATGGGAAGAACCCATGTTGGAGAGGTTGATGAAGAACTTTGGGAGGGACCCCATGGTGGAGAAGGAGGATAGTGTAAATAGGGAGGGGCAGTGGAGATAAAGTGTAGTGGACTAACCACAGCCCCCTTTCTCCATCCCCCTGTGCTGCTCAGGAAACAGAGGAGGTAGAGAAGAAGCACAACTGAGCCTGAGAAGAAGAGGGGAGGGTGTCAGGAAGGTGAGTTTATTTTTGTGTTATTTCTTGCTGTCATACTCTGTTATTGATTTGCAATAAATTAAATTATTCTTCCCTAAGTTGTCTGTTTTGCATTTGATGGTAATAGGTGAGTGATGTTCCTCTCTTTATCTCTACCCATGAACTTTTCAGTGTATTTTCTCACCATCCTGTTGAGGGCGAGAATTGAGAGAGTGGTTGTTTGAGCACCTAGTATTCACCATGGTCAACCAACCACAGCACCCTTTTTTTAGTCTTATTGTTCACGCTGGTTTACTAGGAGCAGCAAAATCACAACAGAAAACAAACAAACAAGAATAACAACAACAAAAATGCCTAACATGTTCTCAATTTTCACAGAGCATACAAATACCCAAGTATGAGGATGCAACCCAATATATTTGAGACCCCATATAGGTTTACTGTACTGGTAAAGGAAATGTCTGGGATGATCTTGGTTGCCACATGGAGTCTTTGTTCACTTTGTTGACAGGAAGGCCTGGGTTCATTTAGTTGGCACAGCCCAAGCAAGTTTTATGACACAACTAGAACCAGAACTTACCTCTGCACCTCTGTTATGTGAAGCCCATGCCATGGAAACCAACTTCCAATAGCACTTCTGCAGCTTAATGGAAATAATTTGTACCCCTTGTTTTAGATGTCCTGGAGAAATGTATTGGAGCACTTCAGTCTGCGGTAGTGAACAAGTACCAGATCAAAAGGTGTCTTTGGATGGTGTGTTTTGATGTTTGCCAGATGCTTTGAAGTCATCCTTATTCCTGGCCAGGTTAGGGTAAAAGCAAGTAAAAGCATTTTATTTACAAAATCCAAACATTGCCAACATGGTTACAGAAGCTATGAACAACGATGAGTAGAAATAAAAATAAATTGTGCGTGTATCTTCTTCTTCAGGGTTTCCTCACTGTCTGGTAGCCTCTAGCAAGCTGTTCAGCCAGTCACCAGACCCATGATATGCATTACAATCTTTAAATCTCAAACTTGCAGTCAGAGAAGAAAAGGGGGAAAAGTCAGTTTCAAGGCAGGACAGGACTCTTGCTACACAGTCACTTTATGAGTTAATCAAGAATTCATTCAGGCTCATATCCTTTGCTCTTCCAAACTTTTCCTTCTCATGTCAAAACATACTCCTTTTCTTAATTGACAGATAGGTTTGGCATACTCATGCCAAGATTCTTAACATACTTGTCCTTAATTAAACAATTAATAAATCATCCACCCTTACAATCCATCCACTTTTCTATGTAGTCAAGGGATATGAACGAGCTATTCACAGCATTTCCCACATTGTTTTTCATGCAGAACATGTAACTTAACAATTACACTTACACACATCCATCCAAGTAGGGTTAATGCCTGTGGATAATTGCAAACTCTTATTTGTGACAGAGCCTGGCAATAATCAATAAAACTAGTATGATAATTCCAGGTGCCTGACCCTTCAGGGTCTTCTCTGTTCCTACTGCAGGTTGGCCTAGTTTCAACAGGATTGTCACTTCTGTTTCTTTTATAATCTAGGTTCTTTTTGGAGCTGTCTTCTTGGAGGAAATTACTACCACCTGTGGCAACAAAAGCAGCTCAGAAACCTGATAAAACCTCCCACACAACCAAGAAAACGAGTCTTTGCTCAGTGAAATTGGTGATTAATGAAGCTGAGGCAATAGTGTCAAGTGCCAGGGAGTAGACAAAGACAACTTTGGAGTGCTCCACACAACCACTGCCAGGCATAGGGCAACATCATGGGAATTATTATCACAATCCGCTCAGGACTGCTACAGTGCTTGAAGTGCAAGCAAGGGAAATCCAATAAGTTTTTATTCTATGTTGTCCCAAATTCATGATGAAAGGAACACAAATAATAGAATATGCATCCCTTGTTATTCATGGATACAAACTTTTGATTCTTTTTTTTTAATTTATTTTCTTATGGAAAGGGCTAGCTGAGGAAGCCAGATTATTCTGTGGTTTTTTTAGTGCCTTCATTACTCAACAATTTGCACTTCAACTATCCTTGTGCAACTGTATGGAGTTTGTTTTTACAAACTTAAGGAACCCTAAGCAAAATGGTGCCTTCCATAATACCCCTCTTGCCAGCATTTAAAAAACAGTCCATCTGATGGATCATTTAAACTGACTTAAATAACAGAGACTCCCAGTAAAAAAATGGAAATAGGAAAGCTCAAGCAGCAGCCTAGAGTTTTCCAAAAGTGAAATGAATATATTTTGTGTGTATAGTATCACAGGGAAATATTGAAGTCATAACAGCAGAAAAATTAGAATAGAATAGAATGGAATAGAATAGAATAGAATAGAATAGAATAGAATAGAATAGAATAGAATAGACCAGGTTGGAAGAGACCTTCAAGATCATCGCATCCAACCTATCATCCAACACCACCTAATCAAACAAACCATGCAACCAAGCACCCCATCAAGTCTCCTCCTGAAAACCTCCAATGATGGCAACTCCACCACCTCCCTGGGCAGACCATTCCAATGGACAATCACTCTCTCTGTGTAGAATTTCTTCCTAAAATCCAGTCTGAACCTCCCCTGGTGCAGCTTGAGACTGTGTCCTCTTGTTCTGGTACTGGTTGTCTGGGAGAAGAGACCAGCCTCTGCCTGTCTACAGCCTCCTTTCAGGTGGTTGTAGAGAGCAATAAGGTCACCCCTGAGCCTCCTCTTCTCCAGGCTAAGCAGCCCCAGCTCCCTCAGCCTCTCCTCATAGGGCTTGTGTCCCAAACCCCTCATCAACTTTGTTGCCCTTCTCTGGACATGTTCCAGCAAGTCAACATCTTTCCTAAACTGAGGGGCAGATCATCTCATCCTCATGACTTTCTTACAGATAACTGTTACAGAGAAGAAAGTTTAATTTTAAAATTCTGCTTGTTATTTTCTGTTTGATAGCTTCTTTTGTGTTTGTTTCATTGGAGTTTTTGTTTGTGGGGTGTGGTTTTTTTTTCTTTTCTTTTAAAAAATGTCCTTGCTCACTGGGTTAATCCCTTTGAACACAAGGTAAATTGTGATTTGCCTTTTGTCATCACATTAGCCTGCAGCTCACTTCAAACCTGAGTTTTGATGTTTCTCAAATGGCAGGACACATTTGATATTCATCACTAACATCCTTCCCACTCTGCTGCAAATGGACACAGAAAGTGCCCAGGACTCACTCATTGAGAAAAAAATCCACAACAACCCTTATCCTACCCTAAGATGTGACAGTCCAATCAAGAAGTCAGCCCATGCTTTGCCAAACTATCATCCAATATCAGAGATGATATGTACCTGATTTTGGCCCCTCATAGTTTGCTGATTTTGCTGGTTCTTTAGGTCATCCATTTCTGAACTTAAACATTTGTATGACTTCTAACCTGCCTATTCAAAACATGACCTAAGAATGCAAAGATACTGACTATGAAACTTTCTCCCTCAGCTCTCTGACAATGTGCAGTAGCTCATTACTCATTTGCTTTACACTGGCATATAAATACACAGAGGCTGACCAAGGAAACTGGGACCTTGCTGCCTCTGCAGATTCCAGTGTGGCTGCCCGCCAGTGTGCATGTGTTGCTCTCAGGCTGATGTTCATTACTGCCGATGCCTGAGCATGAAATGTAAATGCAAGCTAACTCACATAACTGAGAGTGGAAGGTGTGTTTTATATAAACAGACTCAGAAATTCTGTTGATTCTTTCAGTTCTTCATGAAGAACTTGATTGGTGAAATCTGGATTTAGTATTACCCCAACTATGTCAGATGATAGATACAAAAATGGACTTCCTTCCCATGTGGTACCTGCATCACTCCATATTTTATGAGCTTGCAAATGCAAAGTGTGTCTCAAGAAGACTAAAGCATATCGAAGTACACATTGACCAAACCTCTCAGTACATATTGCTGCACTAGTTTTGAGGTATAGTATCAGATATTTCACTCTGTTCTGCAGTCAAGCTTTTTTCCATCCACTAGGTTTAGGCTTACTTATGTAACATTGGAAAACAACAAAAGAAACTTTTTTTTTTTAAAGTCTTATCAAATGAATACAGAAGGTCAAATTGTTAGCAAGGAAAAGGACAGCAAAGACAATTAAGCTAAGTGTTTGATCCAGTACACCTACTAGAAACTTCATCCTGGGAAGCGGATAATGTTGATACTACTTAATGGGAGGAAATTAATAATTTGAATCATATTTTATCCCAAAATAAGATGGTTCAATAAAGAAAAAAGGCTTATTTTATTAGATCAACTGAATTATTTGGAATGGTATATTACAGTTCAGTTTCAATTGATCAGATTCCAGGATTTGTCAGACTATGTTTCCATATGGCCTTTCACATAGCCAAGCCTGTGTCTTCTGTCTTCTAGTTAGCTCTGTTTCAGCCATTGGTCTCTCTTCTCCCTCACCTACAGAAAGCAGCTAGGCACCTTAGCAGGAGCTGTTATAGAGATGTATGGACAAGCCTTCACTTTCTGGAATTGGTATGGTGTGGGAATGGTCTTGCAGCTTCAGCGTGCCACCAGTGGGGCTTATATGTCTCTCTGCCACAGCATTTTGCAGCCTCATAGATTCATTCCACACTGTCTGTGTCTCCTTAGCTGCTGCAATGAGCAGCCCTATTATCAGCCCAACCAGCAGCTGACAGTTAAATAACCTGCCTTGTTTCCTCCAAAAGAAGAGTGAGATATGGAGATGTGAGGCAAGAGCTTCTTTTCCAGTCATTTATTTGTTCATAGCTGTCTCACCACAGCCTCAATTATTTCCAATTATAGGGTATAAGTACAGCTGCCATGAGACAAGGTGTAACCTTGTTTTCTTCTTTCTACTTTTGAGAAAGATGCAAATTGAAGGGTTAAGCATGTAGAGTATTTGGCTAGGTAGCACCAGGAGCTCTGCCACTGAAGAGTTCTAGCTGGGAGGTGCTTTATATTTGCTTTATTTTTAGGTAAGCAGGTAAACTTTAGCTGATGTGGGTGGGCCCAAAGAGAGACAGGGGAGGTGTCAGGGTCTGCTACTCTTGCGTGCTGTGCGTGAGAACGACAGTGCTGGGGGACGTTGACAGGTTACCGTGGGAATTTTAAAAAGCATCAGGAGCGTCACGCAGCTGCCATTTGGTGAGGCAGGTAGCCTGCTCGCAGCAATGCAGTGAGCAGCGTGGGGGTTACAAACAACCAAAAACAACCACAGTATCATAGTACCACAGTATCACCAAGGTTGGAAGAGACCTCAAAGATCATCAAGTCCAACCTGTCACCACAGACCTCATGACTAGACCATGGCACCAAGTGCCACATCCAATTCCCTCTTGAACACCTGCAGGGATGGTGACTCCACCACCTCCCTGGGCAGCACATTCCAATGACTAATGACTCTCTCGGTGAAGAACTTCCTCCTCACCTCGAGTCTAAACTTCCCCTGGTGCAGCTTGAGACTGTGTCCTCTTCTTCTGGTGCTGGTTGCTAGAGAGAAGAGGCCAACCCCTTCCTGGTTATAACCACCTTTCAGGTAGTTGTAGAGAGTAATTCATAAAGTCCATAGTCCATTCTGGCTGTTCTCAGATGTAGATGATTCAGAAGTCCAAGAAACCCAGGATACAAGAAAACAGAAAACAGTTTGTCTTTTCACAAACAAAACAAAGAAATGAATCAGGGACTCTCAGTTGACTCAGGGCTCTCAGGGTTCCTGGGATTTGTGCACCGTAGATTCTTCATGGATTCTTCTCTTGGGCATGATGTTATATCTGTACAACACTCTGAAGTTAAACTCTCTCAGCTGAAGTTAGATTTCTTTGTGGAATACACTGAATTTCACCATTCTCTTGCATTACCCAGTAAGTGTGACCAGGACCTTCAGCAGAAACCACCCCTTGGACAGGTTTGGCCTCTCCTGAAGGAGAAAATACCCAAACAGTTTTACCTAACAGAATCTTTTCTCTAACAACAGGAATTCTATCACCTTCTACCTTTTGTAGCAAATCTGAATGTGCAGGTCCAGCTTGGTTCACTGAACCTCTACTATTTACCATCCAGGTTGCTTGTGCTAAATGTTTCTCCCAGTTTTTCAAAGATCCACCCTCCATGGCTTTGGGAGTGCTCTTCAGCAAACAGTTGTAACATTCAATCTTCCCTGCAGCTGGTGCATAGTAGGGAATATGGAATAGCCACTCAAAGCTGTGCTCTTTTGCCCAGTTGTTTACAAGATTATTTTTTAAATGAGTTCCATTGTCTGACTCAATCCTCTCTGGAGTTCCGTGTCTCCACAGGATCTGTCTCTCCAGACCGAGAATGGTGTTGCGTGCAGTTGCATGTGGAACTGGCTAAGTTTCCAACCATCCAGTGTTTGCCTCTACCATAGTAAGCACGTATTGCTTACCAGAACGAGAATGCGGTAGAGTGATATACTCAATCTGCCAAGCTTCACCATACTTGTACTTGGACCATCTGTCACCATACCACAAGGGCTTAATTTGTTTTGCCTGCTTAATAGCAGCACAAATGTCACAGTCATGGATGGCTTGTGTGATAGCATCCATGGGGAGGTGGTGGAGTCACTGTCCCAGGAGGTGTTCAGGAGGGGGATTGGACGTGGCACTTGGTGCCATGGTTTAGTCATGAGGTCTGTGGTGACTGGTTGGACTTGATGATCTTTGAGGTCTCTTCCAACCTTGGTGATTCTGTGATTCTGTGAAATGTCTATGGATCTGTCACAAGCCCACTGGTAGGTTGCGTCTCTGCCTTGATGTCCTGATGAATTGTGAGCCCACAAAGCTAAGAACATCTCACCTTGGTGTTTCCAGTCAAGATCAAGATCAGAGTCCATGTCTACTTGAGAAACTCTTGAAGCTAGCTCTGCCTGATGGTTGTGTTGCTGTTTCTCAGTAGCTTTGCTCTTAGGAATGTGAGCAGCAATGTCTCTCACCTTCACTGGAATTCTCTTGATTCAAGAAGCAATGTCCTGCCACAGGTCAGCTGCCCAAATGGGTTTTCCTTTTCTCTGCCAACCATTCTTTTTCCAGTCCTTTAACCAACCTCACAGAGCATTGTCTACCATCCATGAGTTGGTGTAGAGATAAAGCTTTGGCCATCTCTCATGTTCAGCTACCTCAAGAGCTAGCTGGACAGCTTTTACCTCTGCAAATTGACTGTATTCTTCTTCTCCATCCTTTGCTTCTGCAACTTGGCATGTTGGACTCCACACTGCAGACTTCCACCTTCGCTTGTTTCCAACAAGATGACAGGAACCATCTGTGAATAAAGCATATTTCTTTTCATCATCAGAAAGGTCATTGTAAGGAGGAGCTTCCTCAGCATGAGTTACTCTCTCCTCTGGAGGTTTAGTGCCTTCAGACCAATTTGAGATCACCTCCACCAGACCAGGTCTTTCAAGATTTCCCATTCAAGCTCTCTGCATTATCAGAGCCATCCACTTAGACCGTGTGGCATCTGTGGTATGATATGATGTGGAACCTTTGCCTTTGAACATCCGATTCAAAACTGGTAAACTAGGAGCTAAGAGAAGTTGTGACTCAGTTCCAGTTACTTCAGAAGGAGCTTTTACTCCTTCACAGGCAACTAGAATCTCTTTGTCTGTTGGAGTATAACTTGACTCTGAACCTCTGTAACCTCGACTCCAGAAACCAAAAGGATGTCCATGTGTCTCACCTGGAACTATTTGCCACAAGCACCAGGTTGGACCATTGTCACTTGCAGCTGTGTACAAAATGTTATTAATGTCTGGACCATCTTGAACAGGTCCCAGACCCATTGCTTGAACTACCTCTTGCTTTATCTGGTCAAAGGCTGCTTGTTGTTCAGGTCCCCAGTGGAAGCTGTTCCTCTTTTGAGACACATCTTACAGAGGTTTCACAGTCTGACTGTATCCAAGAATGTGCAGTCTCCAAAATCCCACTATCCCCAAAAAACGTAGAGTTTCTTGCTTGTCTGTGGGATTTGCCATGGTAGAGACTCTATTTACCACATCCACTGGAATGTGTTGGCGTCCATCCTGCCATCGCACTCCCAGAAACTGGATCTCTCTGGTATATCCTTTCACCTTGTCTCGCTTGATGGCGAAACCTGCATTCAGAAGAATGTCAATGATTTTGTTACCTTTCTCGAAGACTTCTTCAGCAGTTTTACCCCAGACAATGATATCATCGATGAACTGGATGTGTTCTGGAGCACCACCTTCCTCTAGGCCATCATGGATCACTGCATGACGGATGCTTGAGCTGTGGATCCAGCCCATTGGCAGTCTGTTGAAAGTGTACTGGATTCCTCTCCAGGTGAAAGCAAACTGAGGCCTGCATTCCTCTGCTATGGGAATAGAGAAAAATGCATTAGCAATGTCTATGGTAGCATACCATTTGGCCTCTTTGGATTCCAGCTCATACTGTAGCTCCATCATGTCTGGTACTGCTGCTCTCATAGGTAGAATTACTTCATTTAGGGCTCGGTAGTCTACCGTCAGACGCCAGTCTCCATTCTGCTTTTGCACAGGCCACACTGGACTGTTGAAAGGTGAATGAGTTTTGCTGACGACTTTCTGACTCTCCAACTGACGAATCAGATTGTGAATGGGCAACAAAGAGTCACGGTTGGGTCAGTATTGTCTGTGATGCACAGTCTGAGAAGCAACCGGCAATTTAATGTCCTGTATCTTGTGTTGTCCCACAACTGCAGATTCATCAGAAAGTTCAGGTCTGGCAGATAGCCTCAATTTTTGTCCATCAATTTCTATTGAAGCTACTCCAAAAGCCCATTTGTAACCTCTAGGGTCTTTGAAACGCCCTTCTCTTAGAAAATCAATTCCCAAAATACAAGGTGCATCAGGTCTGGTCACAACTGTATGCTTCCTCCATTGTTTACCAGTTAGACTTATATTAACCTCTACCTTACTTAACTCTTGAGATCCACCAGTGACTCCCAGAATAGTTTTAGACTCTGATCCCTGAATAATTTGATGGTATTATGGTGCACTGAGCTCCTGTGTCAACCAAGGCCCTGTACTTCCGAAATTGTGAAGTGCCAGGCCACTGGATGTGCACATCCCAATAGATTCTGTTATCTCTATTATCCCTCTCCTCCCCCTGGCGGGAGGCAGGGCACCCCTAGTTATGGGGAACATGCGCACATGTGCATTGCACATAGTTTGCAGGGTTATAACTTTGCATGTTATAACTGGAGCCACTGTTGGAGCCATAAGAGTCGTTCTGGGGAACTGTGGAAGTAACAGCTACCCTTCTGGTATTGTTACCTCGGGTTCTGCCACTTTGCAATTCCCTCAATCTCCTGAAAAGATTAGAAGTTGGTTGGCCATCCCAGTGGTTCATGTTCTCACCAAACTGATCACGCAGAGTTATCCAAATAGTTCTACGTGATTGCCTTGGTGGTCTGTTTTGGAATGACCTGTTTTGGAATGACCTGTTTTGGAATGACCTCCTTGGAGGATGTGTATTCCTCACAGATGAAACTTGTACCCACCTGGAGGAAGAATTGAAATTATCCCTTTGTGCCAATTGGGATATGGAATTTTTCAGATCCTTCATGCAACTCTCAATTTTTCCAGACAGAGTTTCAATGGCTGAAACCAAAGAACCACGTGTCATGCTATCCTCCAATTGCCTCATTTGATCACTGAATTGGCCAACCATAGGAGAAGCTCCACCATAATTTCTTGACACAATTCTGCTTGCCAGAATGTTTGCATAATTGGAAGGAGCAAGTTTGATGATCTTTTTTGCAAGACCAATACCCACAGGAATGTCATCAGGATTCAGAGTTTCATGTTCACCATAGAGTAGCTCTCTAACAGCAAATTCTCTCAAGCGCTTAATTCCTTCATCTATGGTAGTCCAGGGTTTAGGATTCCATGGAAGATCATCTCGGGAAGGGTATCTCAGGGCAACCGCCATTAAAAGGCGTATCCACAGATTAACCTCACCGAGAGCTCTTCCTAGATGTCTATCTATTCCATTATCCCTTGAGAGAGTTCCTAACTGAGCTGCTGACTTGTCTCCAACTGTTAGAGCTGGAGCACCTGTATCATAACACCTACCAAGCCAAGCTAGAACTGGCTCCTTATCTGCCCTGGTGAAATCTTTACGGACATCACGCAATTCCTCACGGGGAGAAGAACACTCCAAAAAATCATCTTGCTCTTCGTCTCCCTGAATTCTTTGTCCATATAATCCTGCTGTCATTCTCCTAAGGATCTCTTTAAGCTGAGAACCACCTTTGCCAGCTGCTTTCCTAGCTTCATCTGTATCCTGCTTTGATCTCACTAGGTTAGCTAGATCTTTAAAACAAGCCTTCTCTTCCTCCTGAGCAGGATCTGTTAGAGTAGAGGGCCCCTCACCAGGATCAGTCTCCACCTCTTCTTCTCCATCTTTGCCCTTTGCACCTCTAGTCTTTAAAGGAGCCACCTTAACTGGAGCTGTGTTTGAATTTACAGCCACCTTAATGGAAGCTGACAGGTCCTGAGATAAATCAGCTGCTGGGGCAGTGACTTCCGGTCCCACCGAGGGATTGGGTGGAAGTGATGTTGCTCCGTTAATGGCTGATGGAGAAGAAGAAGGAGGAGAAGGAGTAGGAGAAGGAGTAGGCGCCGTGTTGATACCAGCTGCCGCCTTTGGCAGCTTGCTAGAATCAGCAAAGTCATTTAGAGCTGCTTTACCAATTGACTTTTTAGCCTTCTTTTTAGCTGACACAGATTCTGGACATTCCTCATCACTAGATGACTCTGGGACTGATCCAGAGCCACGGCGTTTTCTTTTTGATCTAGTTTTAATAACAAAACACGCCCTGGACACCTTTTTCTCCCGACGCCAGGAATATAGAGAATACACATTAGTTATCACCAGCAGCAGAATTATACAGACCAAATAAATCACCTTTGGATCCCAGGCGTCACCTAAAGTTACTCTCTCCTCAGGCGGAATCTTAAAACCCTTTATCTCAATTGGGAGAGTGGTGGAGGTAACATTTCTGTATCTCACTGGCCATAAGAAATTAATGCATTTTCCATACCATAGTTTAACTCTATACATAACCCACATATAAATTGTCCGCACCAAATATTCACCCAGGTAATCCAAACCCAAACAATATCTGTAAACCAGAGCCCCAAAAATTGAAAAGAATAATCTCTCCACAAACCACAACACCTTCATGTTTGCTAATTCAGCTGGAAAACAGTAAATCAATCAAGTAATAAATCAAGCTAATTATCTGCCCCATGTTAGGTGCCAATAAAAAAATGTCGAGGGTTGGAAGGGTAAAGCCAAGAAGCCTCTTCCCTCCCCCCTGTAAGTAAGGGGAAAGAAAAATTGAAGGGAAAGGGAAAAAAAAACTCACAAGCTGAATTAGCAAAGCAGTGGAGCTTTATATTTACAAAGCAATGTAGGGTATGCAGGGGAATATTTACAAATTTACAATATTTACAATATATACAAAGATATACAATAAAGTAACACAGAAATGAGAGTAACCCCCTTGCCGAGGGGTTCCCCACCTCCGCTCTCCCCTCTCTTCCCCCTTTCCCCAGAGCAGGTTAGAAAAGAGAGAGAGAGAGGAAAAAAAGTTAAAAGCAGTTTTGTGTTAATTGGAAGCAGTTAATACAGGCCTTATCAGGTTTGTCAGTTTGAAGGCCGAAGCCTTGGCAGAAAGCCCAGCACAGAAAGCTGCTGCCTGAAGAAGAGGCAGAAGCAAGACTGAAGATAGAAGTGCTGGAGTGCCCAGTTCACTCACAGTCCACTCCCAGTTTAGAAGGTGCTTCCTCCCACTCTTCCAATGAAATTAGTTTAGATTATTCTTTCCGTTTACCAACTTCCATCCACCATATTCCCTTTCTTAAGGGGACAACGTCAACCGGTCACATCCAGGTAGACTACATCCACATCCTTCCCCACATGCACCAGGTGGGTCACCTGATCACAGAAGGAGATCAGGTTGGTTAGGCAGGATCTGCCCTTCCTGAATCCATGCTGGCTGGGTCTGATCTCTTGGCCATCCTGTGAGTGCTGTGTGACTGCACTCCAGATGTCCTGTTCCATAATCTTGCCTGGCACTGAGGTCAGGCTGACAGGTCTGGAATTCTCTGGTTCCTCTTTCTGGTCCTTCTTGTGGATGGGCATCATGTTGGCCAGCTTCCAGTCACCTGGGACCTCTCCAGAGAGCCAGGACTGCTGAAAAATGATAGAGAGTGGCTTGGTCTGGTCGTCTGCCAGCTCTTTCAGGCCCCTAGGATGGATCCCATCTGGTTCCATGGACTTGTGGGGATCGAAGTGGCTAAGAAGGCCTCTAACTGCTTCCTCATGGATTATAGGGGGACTATACTGCTCCCTGCCTCCATCTGCCAGCTCAGGAGGCCAGTTGTCTGGAAGACAACCTATCCTGCCATTAAAATTTGAAGCAAAGAAGGTGTTAAGTACCTCTGCCTTTTCCTCATCTTTTGTTACTATGTTCCCCTCTGTGTCCATCAAGGAGTGGAGGTTCTCCTTGCCCCTCCTCTTGCTATTAATTTATTTGTAGAAGAATTTTTTTGTTGTCCTGCACAGCATTGGTCAGTCTAAGCTCTAAATGGGATTTTGCCTCTCTAATTTTCTTCCTGCATGACCTAGTAACATCCTTATACATCCCATGTGTTACCTCTCCTTCCTTCCAAAGATGATACACCCTATTTTTTTCCCTTAATTCATTCAGAAGCTCATTGCCCAACCAGACTGGCCATCTACCACAGCAGCTCATCTTCTGGCACATAGCTTAAGAAAGGTAGCATAGACTCCCATGAAAAAGGATTTTATTTTCTTTTATGCAGTCCCTTTTCCCCATTTTCCCTTGAGAAGAAAAATGATACTTAAATAAATTTTATACCAAACAGGAATTTCATTTGTCTATTTTTCCCAAGACAAAGAGGGTGAGAAATCTTTTTGTGAATCCACCAGGAGTACAGCTTTTTTGACTCCATCATAAATAGAGGTGGCAATCAAGTTATGGTGAAGGAAATAAAATCACAGACAGATACACACAAATATACACTTATACAGATAGCTTTTCTGCCACATTTGTCAATCTTTGGCCATCTTTGCTGCAATAGGTGAGTTTCAGTCATCATGACTGGATACATAAGAAAAGGGCAGTTAGTCCAGTATGCTGTGTGTACTAGTACTTAATTCTTAAGTAGGTGAATGTTCATAAAGAACCTGCAGTAGACTTTGCAGCGGGGTACTCATGATATGCAAGAGGTGATCTTGGTGTGCAAAAAGTGATCAAGGGATGTATGCTTATGAGCATTCAGCTTAAGGGTTTTTAACATCTGCTCATCTTTCTTGGATGATGGCTGGCTTCACATTTAAAATTTATGATGATATACTTTTCTAGACTTTGTAGACCCATTTTATTATTCCTCCTTCTTTACCTTGTGAGAAACTCAAACAATTTTAAAAGAATTTTATTATGACCTGCCTTGCCTTATTTTAAATGGTAAACATATCAGTCAGTGAATTGGAGTGTTAAATGCTAAAAAAAACCCAACCAACCCAACAAAAAAGCCCCACTCAAAAAAATCAAACAACCAAAGGATTGTGTACAGTCCAACCAGAAATCAGGTTTCCTGTCAAATTGCTCAACTGTATTCTCTTTAGTCTACCATGACATCACCATTCAGCAGTTCTCCTGTCATCACACAGTCTTGGAAGAAAGACAAAACCTGAATTTGTATTGCAAAAAGCTAACCAAGTAAAAGGAAGATGTGTGGTTTTTTTGGGTTAAAAAACAAAATCAAAGCAAACACATTTAAGCACAGCTTTATGTGTTGCAAAGACACAAAAGCTTACCTAGGTCCAATTCTCACATTTTTCTACCTCTGGAGAATTCCAAACAGTACAAATTTCTTCCTATAGAAGGTGCCCTAACTGTGGAAGGACAGTCATATATCATGCATAGGCAGAGATGCAGTGAAGTGAACAAGCCTCTGTGTGGGTGTACAATACATCACAGCCCAGAAAACCATGTTTCAGGGACTGTGCAGGGACTATGTTGCAACAAGGACAGAACTCTGGGGATGAGGGTGTGCTGGATGCTTCCTGCCTTTGATCACTGCAGATTGGCAATGGCTGCCAAGCCTGAACTAAGAGACAGAGCTGATCAGAACCAAAACCCCAGAGGCCAACTGCAAACCAAGAAGAGAATTATGAGAATTAAGCAAATACTCAGTCTTTTTTTTTCTTTAACAGCAGGAACTAGGCGAAAAAACCCTCTAGGAGCTAATGTGACAGTGGAAGATGGCCAGAAGATAGAGTATATAAATTAAAAATTAGTTATAGAAGCTGGGCTACAGTGTTTAATAACAGAAATTACCTAGATTTGAAAGGTAAGAAATATCTGAAACCCTAAAACTACCACACTCCCACAAAGGAAAGTATTTGGAAACTTGGAGCATAAGCTGGAGATGATGGTGAGTTTTGAATAGAGGTTTGAAGACATAATGAAGGTGCAAAGGGAAAATTCCACACATGCACCACAAAAATGACAACATCTGTTGACCAAAAGCACCTAAAAGCACCACATCAAGAATGCTCTTATATTTCAGTAATGTTCAAAACTTTACTGCTCCTGGAATAATTTTTTTCTTATACACTACCACTTCAGCTGAAATTTCTACATGACAATTTTAAATACCTAGTTCTTGTACAAGTATTGTCCTGTAATATAAATAGCCTTTTTTTTTATTTTCCTTCCAGTTTCCCCTACACTGGAAATTTATGAAGAGCTAACATACTGTCAACATTTCTTCAGCCTACATTTTCCTAAAGCTGAAGTAATTTGGCCACCTTAGTAGCCAGTCTCTGTGTTTGATCTGTTTTCAATTTTTATTGATGATTCTAGAGCATGAAGTAAACAAATTATCCTGAATATCTTACACAACAAAAAATGTTTTTACTGTGAGTAAATCCTGGGAATGTTCTTGCCATTTATTAAAACGCATTACTTTGAATTTTCATTGCTATTCTGTGGTCAACTCATATCTGTGGCTTTCTCTCTTCCTGAGATATTCCCAGCTAATCACAAGTCTCTCTTCTTTGGTCATGTTCTTTATTTCCAGGCCTTGCATGTTAATTTCCTCCAATCTGTTATTCAGAAAAATAATGTAATTACTTCCTGTGCACTTTCCTACCTTTAGATCTGAGTTTGTTAATGCAAATATTTATCAGCCTCGATCATGTGGCTGAGCATGGACAACTCCACCAGCATTCAGACTGGTATGTTCTCTTTGAGCTATACTAGCTGCCATTTCCTCTTTGTGGTGGTGAGAGAAGATCTCCCCCACACACACAGAAACCAAGGCTAACTCAGTCAGAGAAGCAAAATGGCAAAGAGCTATATTTTACAAGCAGGCTGAAATGCAGTGAATACATACACAATACACAGTATTTACAGTATATACAATAATACACAGCAAAGAATGTAACACGGAGAACCTGCCCTCCTCCTCCAAGTAGAGTCCCCCCAAACTCCCTTCTTCCCCTTCCTCCCTTTTTCCCAAAAAGGGGTTAGAGAGAGAAAAGGTAATTATTATGGGGAAAATTCTGTTAGTTCAAAGCATGTGCTAAGGAAAGAAAAGAATTAGTTTCTTAGCTCATTAGCTCGTTAGCTCAAGGTCAACTCCAGTCAGCGCAGAGGAAACACAGCAGCTGCTCAGGCAGACTGAAAACAGAGAGAACTGACTGAGACTCAAACTGAACTAAAACTAAAATTTAAAGTTGCATTCTATCAATGAAATTTGTTTAGAAGCATCTTTGGTTTTCCTTTTCACATCAAAACATTCAGCCAGAGTATTCCAGTAACTGTGTTTCTTAAAGGCATAGCCTAAAACCGTCACACTCTTTAATAGTCAGAACTCCATGTCTGCTAAATAATATAGCATCCTACTCCTTTATCTTCTCCATGCGCCTGCCTTCCACTACCAAGACAAGTCCTCTCTAGCAGCACTCTTATCTTCCTTTGATTCCTTTACCAAGCATCCTTATTCTCCTGCTCTTCCTCTACACAGAAGCCTTGGTTGGAAGAGACCTTCAAGATCATCGCGTCTAACCCATCAACCAATCCAACCCACCTAAACAACATTATGGAGCTCCTGCTGTTTGCATTACCCAGTCCTCTCAGCTCTATGCCCACACCTGAAAAAAACCCTGAATTTAGTTTTGAATTATTTTCACTCCATCCATCACCCAATTCTCTGATTATGTCGGCAGTTTCAAAGACAACAACATGTATGGCTCATCAGAAGAACTATACTTATTCATGAATGAATGCCTGTTCACAGGATACCTCACCCCCCACCCCTCCCCACCATCAGCAAACTGATATTTCTCATCTACTCTGTCCTTGTAGTCCATCTCTCTACCCAGTGATCTGTTCCCATCGCTTTATCTCATCTCAGGCATGCTCTTTTGAATTTGCAGAAAAGTTAAACTGAAGTTTAAGTTTCAGACAGAGCACTCAGACAGGCTGCCCTGAAAGGTTGCAGAATCTCCTGAGAGACTCAAAACTTTCCTGGACACAATTTTTGTGTAACCTGATTCGGGTGAACCTGCTGTTGCAGGAGTATCAGACTGCATGATCTCAGAGGTCTTTTCCATCCATCCATCCATTCTGTGATTCTGTCCAGTCATTTATTGCTGATCTGAAAGAATTATGTTCTCGTCTGAGCTCCTTCGGCCCGTTTTAGTATGGCCATTCGGGAAGAAATCATGCCATACCTTTCCTGTTCTCTGACAATCAGACATCCCTTGCCAAGATCTTTGAAACAGAGCACCTCTGACTTTAGAAAATGCTGCAGGTTAGGAATATGGCTGCAGCACAGGGCTGCTCTCCTAGGATGTCTGACTTGGAGTCTAGCTGCTCTTGAAGTATATGAGTCTCTGTAACCAGAGCAGGACCTAACTACCTCTTCTCCAGTCAGCAAGACTGGGAACAGTCATCACCACTTTTTTTTTTTCTGTTTTTTTTTTTCTTTTTCTTTTTCTTTTATTCCTCTCCTCAGTAAATTTGTATTATGTGTATTTGTTGTGAGTTTAGCACTCCAGTGACTACTAGTGGTTTAACTTAACTTTATTGTTACAATTTCAGAAAAGCAGCATAAGCAGTCACACTGATAACAATTATAACACTCTAGTAAAGTCTAGTAAGTAGTTTTTAAAGATACATTGTAAGTGAATGCCAATAAGTCTCTAATTCTGTATTTTCAAAGGTTAGATCACGTTCTTGTCATAGGTCATTATCATTACAATTTTCAAAAGAATGTCCCCACATCAGACTGATCCAATACAAATTTCTACGGGAATCCTCAGCATTTTGACTGATCATAAAGAGTCACCACCTGAGCAAAAGTAGTCTACAGAGACTGAGGTCAGGCTCTCATTATCAGAGTGAACATCTTCATCACTACTTTTGTACGTCAGTTAAATATGAATCCAAGTATTGCCTCCAGACCACTGAGACAGCAGTCTCAGTCATAGCATCCTAGTGTCAAAACAAGAAACTTATGAAGCTGTAAATACAAAACTTCTAAAGAACATGTGACTCAGAGCTGATGCAAAGATTCCTAATTTCCTGGGTGAATAGGCAGTTTGGTTTCAACAACATTCCTTCTGCATCTCCAAACAGAAATGTTACTGGGAGAAAAATAACCCAGCTGTCTGCAATAAAATACACATGTAAGCATACCTTTCAGAGAAGGGTTGACTTTTTCATATGTTATAGTAAATCTGGGGTAAATTTGCTGTGATCTTCTTTCTCTATCATGCCATCATTCTATGTGCCACTCTGGAGAATATGACTTTACATATTTAATATAACCAAAAAAGGGCATGGTTACTTGAGGAATATCTACCTAAGGAATGTCTTTTTAGAAAGAAAAAGTGTCCTTTTCTTTGGCCTTCTAAAAATATTTTATCTCAGTCTAGAAGTCTTTGATGTTGTAGCTATGAAAAAAAATCTGGATAATTACAAACATTTCAAGACAGTGACTCAGTTGGCAGAGTTTCTAAAAGACCTAGATTGTGATATTCCCAGACAAAAATAATCAATCTAAATTAAATTTTAAATTAAACTATATTTTAAATGAAAAAAAAAACACAATAAAAGCAGCAACATTCATTGTCACTTAGGTAAAATTTCTGACTAATTTGAGAATCTAAACTTCTGGTTTTGAATATGGTCAAAGGTGCTTCTACCACCTCCCAGGGCAACCTGTTCCAGTGTTTCACCACCCTTATGGTGAAGAACTCCTTTGTAACATCCAATCTGAATTTACCCACTTCTGCTTTTGCTCCATTCCCCCTAATCCTATCACTACCCAACATGGTAGATGAAAGTGTGTCATGTGAAGAACATTTGGTTTTCACAAATGATTAGGGCAGTATGAAGAACTTTCCAAAAGGCACAATAAATTAGTTAAAAAGACAGGATACATTGCTTCAGTGACCTGTAAAATGCATTTTTGAGGGTGGAACAAACTATTCCTAGCTGACATAAGATTTACTCTTCCAGGGAAGTTTAATATATTCACAATATGGAAAAAGGATAGAGTTGAGAATGGGCCTGAGCCTTCCAGAGCATCACATGCATGGTCCCAAGATGCCTCTGCTGCCCCTTTTTGCCACCTAACATACATACTACTATCATTCAGACCTTCAAGCTGTACTTAAATAGAAATTATTTTTATGAACTTGATTATCACTGGGGAAAAAAAATTAAAAAATCTAAGTTACAGGATTGCTAGTACTGACCTCAATCCCATCCTAGGCAGAATCAAACTGAAGGAGTTTTCACTTGATCTTAAAGAAAACTGGCCCTGGTACCCCACCTGGAGTACTGTGTCCAGTTCTGGAGCCCCTATTACAAGAGGGATGTGGAGGTGCTGGAATGTGTCCAGAGAAGGGCCACAAGGATGATCAGAGGGCTGGAGCACCTCTCCTATGAGGACAGACTGAGGGAGTTGGGGCTGTTCAGTCTGCAGAAGAGAAGGCTCCCAGGTGACCTAATTATGGCCTTCCAGTATCTGAAGGGGGCCTACAGGAAGGCTGGGGAAGGACTTCTGAGGATCTCAGGTAGTGATAGGACTAGGGGGAATGGAATGAAGCTGGAGGTGGGGAGATTCAGGCTAGATGTGAGGAGGAGGTTCTTCCCCATGAGAGTGGTGAAACCCTGGAATGGGTTGTCCAGGGAGGTGATCGAGGCCCCATCCCTGGAGGTGTTTAAGAGCAGGCTGGATGAGGCTCTGTCCAGCCTGATCTAGTGTGGGGTGTCCCTGCCCATGGCAGAGGGGGTGGCACTAGATGATCCTTGTGGTCCCTTCCAACCCTGAATGATACTATGATACTATGATACTATGATACTATGATACTGAGCCCTGGAGAACACCACTTGTAACCAGCTGTCAACTGGATTTAGTCACATCCACCACCAATCATAATGACTTTGTAGTCCTCCTGAGTGGCTTTCTTCTTCTTCCAGAGACCATAAACTCACTTTTTTTTTTTTTTTTTTTTTTTTTTTTTCTTTCTTTCTTTTTTTTTTTCTTTCTTTCTTTCTTTCTTTTTTTTTCTTTCTTTCTTTTTTTTTCTTTCTTTTTTTTTTCTTTCTTTTTTTTTTCTTTCTTTCTTTCTTTTTTTTTCTTTCTTTCTTTTTTTTTTCTTTCTTTTTTTTTTTTTCTTTCTTTTTTTTTCCTTTCTTTTTTTTTCTTTCTTTTTTTTTTTCTTTCTTTTTTTTTTTCTTTCTTTTTTTTCTTTTTCCCCTGACTCTTGGTCTTTCAGCATGTGAGGACAGCCTGTTCCTGTGCTTTTAAGACTTCCTTCTTGAACAACGTCCAGCCTTCCTGGACTCCTTACCCATTCAGAACTGCCTTCCAAGAGATTCTGTTGACCAGTCTCTGAGACAGGACAAAGTCTGCCCACTGGAAGTCCAAGGTATCTGTTCTGCTGATCCCCATCTTTGCTTCTCCAACAACTGATAATTCTCATTTCATGATCACTGTGTCCAAGATGGCTCCCAATCATTATATCACCCACAAATCCTTTTTTTCATACACAGCAGGTCCAGCAGGGCACCTTCTCTAGCTGATTCCCACATCAGATGTGTCGGGAAATTATCCTAGACTCTAGGAACTTCTAGGAACTGCTCCCTCTCTGCTGTGTTATATTTCCAGGGGAAATTGAAGGCCCCTACCAAGAATAAGGGCTAGCAATCATAGGGCTTCTCCCAGATGCTTAAAGAATATTTTGTCTGTCTCTTCATCCTAGTTGGGCAGTCTATGACAGACTCCCACCAGAGTATCTGCCTCCTTGGCCTTCCCCCTGATTGTTACCCGTAAACACTCAACCCTATCATCACCATCATTAAGCTCAAGATAATCAAAACACTGCCTGGAACAATAAGGATCTAAAGATCCCTCCAGGTCTGTAGAGGCAAAGAGCTTGCAAGACCAATTCAGGGCAGAAGACAACCAGAAAGAGGGGAAGGAGCACAATGCTGGAAGCAATGTCCAAACCACAGAGGTTTTTTCCAAAGGGACCTCACTTGGTGAGCCATATCTGAGCCAGGGAAAAGAGGAAACAAACAGATTGCTGCATGCTTCATCTGTCAGGAGGCAGCCAACATCCCGGGGATAAGACCAGGAAAATTTCAACCAGCCAACAGCATCTCTCCAGGGTTTATCCAGACAAACCAACCAACCAGGAGACTAGCACTGCTCCAGCTTTTAGGTGTTACAGATAATAGTAGCTACATTGTGCCTGTAATTTCCCAACCTCTTTCCCAAATCCTCCTCAGGAGCTCCTCAGGAGCTGGTGTAAGCTTGAAGTCCATCATGGCCAGGTCTTATCTCTGTCCACTGTAAAAAATGAGCCCAGCTTTCACATCTGTATTCAGTCAATATGAGTGAAAGCTGTTACTCATGGTATTTTGGCAATTCTCCTTTTCTAATGAAGGAAGGGAGGAAAGGTATTCAGAATGATGCCTATGCTTGGGTACCAGAGAGTATCAGCCAGAAATTATCCCACTTTCAAGTGTCACAATGAAGCTTTCTGAAACCTAATGCGCAGCAAATGGTATCACCCTGTGAAACTCCAACAGATTGCTCTTTGATGCATGTTTTGAACTTTCATTTGCTGTTGTGGGCATAAGAAAAAAATAAAATCAGTTAAAGCTATTTTCTTGGCTTTCTTCCAACTATGTTAACCTTAATGCTGAATCACATATTGTTAATGTTTCTTTAATCAGAATGGTACCAATGTAACCCTCTGTTCCCTGCTACCAGAGCAGAGTGCTTTCCAAGGCCAAATTTAAAACATTTCTTCCCAGAACAATTATTTATGGATAGTGTCAGTGTCATTGTGGTGGCAGGGAGCTGCTGATGCTCTCCACGAAACTGTCATGACATTCCCATTCCCCACTTCCAAGCAATCAGACCTCATCCTATGTCAAACTGGGATGCTTAGAAAGTACCATCAGCCACACCCAGCTTCTTGGTACATATTCTTATTATGCAGACTAACTTCACATGTTTAATGTTGAGGCTGTATTTTGTAGCATTTATCAAAATCCAAGCACGTTTGCACTAAGAAGGCTGCCTTTGAGCCTGTTGTGTTTACCAAAATCCAGCATACTCCTCCTTCTAGAACAAGCTGATAAATTAGCAAGGTTGATTTAAGAAAACCACCTTAGATCTATTTCTACTACAAACCAAAGCATACAACATCAACAAATGTAGCAAAATAAAGAAATCCCCAAGGGAAGTATAGCACCAAATAGTACTAATTTCTCCAGTATCTTTACTCTGGTACACAACGTGATGTGTTCCAGGAAAGATGCCATTTTATAGGAATGTAAGATATTCAAAGTGAATGAGGTCAACTTGAAAAAACATACACATTTCCCCCCCAAACCTGAAAGTAAATGTACTGGTTTTGGCAAAAAAAGCCCTTTGTACAACCTCAGTTTTTCTGTAGTTTCCATCAACATTCTTGCTTCTTTTTAGTTTCCAAATAGATTTACATGTCCACACAAATACCTTTGCAACAAAATTGAAAGTATAATCATAATAATTTTTTGAAATAAAATTTAAGTTTGTGCAAAACTATTCATATCCATATGTGAATTAAAAAGCCACAAATGCATTATATTGAGGCAGAAACAATCTCAGGTTAGGCATGTCAGTGCTTGAGGTATAGTATCTATGTGGCTCAATATGAGCTCATTTTTTATATCAAATATTTATTTTTATCTGTCTTTTTTTTTTCTTTTCTTAAAAAAAATAAACAAACAAAAGCAAACAATCAAAAAACATCCCAGATTTCTTCTTGAGCAGTGAGGGCAAGTACTGTTGGCATGAGCTGAGGAGCAAACTCTGCTCATTGCCATAGAAGGAAGGAGATGGAAAAAAAGGCAAAAATAGGAAACAGAAAAGCAGCGTAGAAGTAGAAAACAAACCCCCCAAAGGAGTAATGGAAAAAGGGATTGGCCAGCACCCCACATTCCCTTATCTTTGCAACAAGCCTTTCATAAACACATGTGCACACTTCACATGAATAGGGAGAGATCTGAAATAAACATGAAATGAACAGTAAAAACAACATCCCACTAAAGATGCTCTCAGGGATGGATACCATAAGAACAGTTTCCAGTGACTTCAGGGGCATTTGCTTCAACTCAGCCAATGGGGACCCAGGGTCCCTTGAAGTCCAGGAAGATGCAGTTGCCATCACAGAAATGTGGTGGGACGACTCACATGACTGGAGCACTGTAATTGATGGTTACAGGCTCTTCAGGAGAGACAGATAAGTGAGAAGGTGTGGAGCAGCGTCCCTGTACATCAGGGAGGCACTAGATGCCTCAAACGGTCACAATGACATGGAACTAGAGATCAAGGATGAGCAGGTTGAGTGCCTGTGGGTGAAAATTAGAAGGAAGACCAACAAGGCAGATATCCTGGTTGGAGTCTGTTATAGACAACCCAACCAGGATGAAGAAGTTGATGAATTATTTTATAGGTAGCTAAAGGCTGTCTCAAGATCACCAGACCTTGTCCTTATGGTCGACTTTAACCTGCCTGATATCTGCTGGGAACTTAAGCCCTTTTAGAGTTTAGACTGGCCACTGCTGTGAAGGAAAACAAAAAATTCTTTGATAAATATATTAATGGCAATAGGAGGGGCAAGGACAACCTCAACTCCTGACGGGACCCAGACAGAAACATGGTAACAAAAGATGAGAAAAAGGCAGAGGTTCTCAACACTTTCTTGGGCTCAAATTTTAATAGCAGGACAGAATGTTCTCCAGACAACTGGCCTCCTAAGCTGGCAGATGGAGGCAGGGAGCAGTATAGCTCCCCTGTGATCCAGGAGGAAGTAGTTAGAGGCCTCCTTAGGCACTTGGATCCCCACAAGTCCATGGGACTGGATGGGATCCATCCTAGGGTGCTGAAAGCGCTGGCAGATGACCAGACCAAGCCACTCTCTATAATTTTTCAGCAGTCCTGGCTCTCTGGAGAGGTCCCAGATGACTGGAAGCTGGCCAACACGATGCCCATCCACAAGAAGGGCCAGAAAGAGGAACCAGAGAATTCCAGACCTGTCAGCCTGACCTCAGTGCCAGGTAAGATTATGGAACAGGACATCTTGAAGGCAATCACACAGCACTTGCAGGATGGCCAAGGGATCAGGCCCAGCCAGCATGGATTCAGGAAGGGCAGATCCTGCCAAACCAACCTGATCTCCTTCTGTGATCAGGTGACCTGCCTGGTGCATGTGGGGAAGGCTGTGGATGTAGTCTACCTGGACTTCAGCAAGGCCTTTTATACCATCCCCCACAGCAAACTCCCGGCCAAGCTGCAAGCCCGTGGTTTGAACAGCAGCAATCTGTGCTGGATCAGGAACTGGCTGGAGGGCCAAGCCCAGATAGTAGTGGTGGTGAATGGTGCCACATTCAACTGGCAACCAGTCACTAGTGGTGTGCCCCAAGGATCAGTGTTGGGCCCCATGCTCTTTAACATCTTTATTGATGATCTGGATGAGGGCTTTGAGTCCACCATTAGTAAATTTGTGGACGACACCAAGCTGGGGGCAGATGTTGATCTGTTAGAGGGTAGGAGAGGCTTTGCAGAGAGACCTTGACAGGCTGGACAGATGGGCAGAATCCAACAGCATGAGATTTAACACATCCAAGTGCCGGGTTCTGCACATTGGCCACAAAAACCCCATGCAGTGCTACAGGCTAGGGTCAGAGTGGCTGGAGAGCAGCCAGGCAGAGAGGGACCTGGGGGTATTGGTTGATAGTAGGCTTAAGGTGATCCAGCAGTGTGCCCAGGTGGGCAAGAAGGCCAATGGCATCCAGACCTGGATCAGGAGCAGTGTGGCCAGCAGGATCAGGGAGGTCATTGTGCCCCTGTACTTAGCACTGGTTAGGCCACACTTTGAGTCCTGTGTCCACTGTAGGGCCCCTCAGTTTAGGAAAGATGTTGACTTGCTGGAACGTGTCCAGAGAAGAGCAACAAAGCTGGTGAGTGGTTTAGAGCACAAACCCTGTGAGGAGAGGCTGAGGGAGCTGGGGTTGCCTAGCCTGGAGAAGAGGAGACTCAGAGGAAACCTTCTTGCTCTCTGCAACTCCCTGAAGGGAGCTTGTAGCCAGGTGTTGGTTGGTCTCTTCTCCCAGGCGGCCAGCACCAGAACAAGGGGACACAGTCTCAAGCTGTGGCAGCAGTGGTTTAGGCTGGATGTTAGGAAGAAATTCTTCATAGAAAGAGTGATTGACTATTGGAATGGGCTGTCTAGGGAGGTGGTGGAGTGTTTAGGAAGAGACTGGATGGAGTGCTTGGTGCCATGGTTTACTTGATTATATAGTGTTGGATGATAGGTTTGACTCGATGATCTTGAAGGTCTTTTCCAGCCTAGTTTATTCTATTCTATTCTATTCTATTCTATTCTATTCTATTCTATTCTATTCTATTCTATTCTATTCTATTCTATTCTATTCTATTCTATTCTATTCCATTCCATTCCATTCCATTCCATTCCATTCCATTCCATTCCATTCCATTCCATTCCATTCCATTCCATTCTTTGTGTGGCAGGAAGAGGACAGTGTCAACCATAACTCCTCCTATTATGTATCACAGTATCACAGTATAACTTCGGTTGGAAAGGACCTCGAGGATCATCGAGTCCAACCTTTCAACACAGACCCCATGACTAGACCATGGCACCAAGTGCCACATCCAATCTCCTCTTGAACGCCTCCAGGGACGGCGACTCAACCACCTCCCTGGGCAACCCGTTCCAATGACGAATGACTCGCTCGGTGAAGAACTTCCTCCTCACCTCGAGTCTGAACCTCCCCTGGCGCAGCTTGAGACTGTGTCCCCTCGTTCTGGTGCTGGTTGCCTGGGAGAAGAGGCCAACCCCCTCCTGGCTACAACCACCCTTCAGGTAGTTGTAGAGGGCAATGAGGTCACCCCTGAGCCTCCTCTTCTCCAGGCTAAACAATCCCAGCTCCCTCAGCCTCTCCTCATAGGGCTTGTGTTCAAGGCCTCTCACCAGCCTTGTTGCCCTTCTCTGGACATGTTCAAGTGTCTCAATGTCCTTCTTAAACCGAGGGGCCCAGAACTGGACACAGGACTCAAGGTGTGGCCTAACCAATGCAGAGTACAGCGGCACTATGACTTCCCTGCTCCTGCTGGCCACACTATTCCTAATGCAGGCCAGGATGCCATTGGCCTTCTTGGCCACCTGGGCACACTGCTGGCTCATATTCAGGTGGCTGTCGATCAGCACCCCCAGGTCCCTCTCTGTTTGGGAGCTCTCCAGCCACTCCGACCCCAGACTGTAGCTCTGCATGGGATTGCCATAGCCAAAGTGCAGCACTCGGCACTTGGACTTGTTGAATACCATCCCATTGGACTCTGCCCATCTGTCCAGTTGGTCGAGATCCCTCTGCAGAGCCTTTCCACCCTCTACTGACTAACATCTGCTCCTAACTTGGTGTCATCTGCAAATTTGCTGATGACTGACTCAATCTCCTCATCCAGATCATCAATGAAGATGTTAAAGAGGATGGGGCCCAGCACTGATCCCTGAGGGACACCACTAGTGACTGGCCGCCAGCTGGATGTGGCACCATTCACCGTCACCCTCTGTGCTTGGCTCTCCAGCCAGTTCCTAACCCAGCACAGACTGCTGCTGTCCAAGCCACGAGCTGACAGCTTAGACAGCAGTTTGCTGTGGTGGACGGTATCAAAGGCCTTGCTGAAGTCTAGGTAGACCACATCCACAGGCCTCCCCACGTGCACCTGACGGGTCACCTGATCATAGAAGGAGATCAGGTTGGAGAGGCAGGACCTGCCCTTCCTAAATCCATGTTGGCTGGACCTGAGCACTTGGTCATCCTTCAGGTGTGCAGTTATTGCCGCCAGGATAATCTGCTCCGTCACTTTCCCTGGCACTGAGGTCAGGCTGACTGGTCTGTAGTTTCCAGATTCCTCCATCCGACCTTTCTTATGGATGGGGACCACATTGGCCAGGTTCCAGTCATCTGGGACCTCACCGGTGAGCCAGGACTGGTGGAAAATGATGGTGAGTGTCCTGGCCAGCTCATTTGCCAGCTCTCTCAGCACCCATCCGGTCCCATTGACTTGTGAGTGTCCAAGTGGCTCAGCAGGTCCCGAACTAATTCCTCATGGATTTCCGGGGCATTACACTGCTCCCGACCCCATCGCCCAGCTCCGGAGGCCACTCGTCCTGAACTCCTGCCCTGCTGCTAGAAATTGAGTCAAAGAAGGTGTTCAGGACCTCAGACTTTTCCTCTTCTGCGGTCACCATGTTCCCTTCCAGGTCCAATAAGGAGTGCAGGTTCTTCCTGCCCTTCTTCTTATTGTTAATATATTTATGAAAATGCTTTTATTATCTTTGACAGAGGTGGCCAGCTTCAGTTCCTGCTGGGCCTTTGCCTCCCTAATTTTATTCCTACATAATCTAACAGCTTCCTTGAACATACCTTGAGAAGCCTTCCCCTCCTTCCAAAGGTGATACAGCCTCTTATTCCCCCTTAAATCCTCCAGGAGCTGCTTGCTCATACAGGCTGGTCGCCTTCCCCGCTGGCTTGCCTTTCGGCACGTGGGAACTGCCAGTTCCTGTGCCTTCAAGAGCTCCTCTTTGAAGTAGGTCCAACCCTCCTGAACCCCTTGGTTCATGAGGGCTGGTACCAGGGGACTTTACAAATAAGTTTCTTAAATAGGCTGAAGTTCGCCCTTCGGAAGGCCAAGGTGAAGGTTCTGTTGGCAGTCTTTCCTATCTCCCTGCATATTGAAAACTTCACTATCTCGTGGTTACTGCACCCTAGGCAGCTTCCTACGATCACATCTCCCACCAGCCCTTCCCTATTGGAGAGCAGCAGGTCAAGCACAGCCTGACCCCTGGTAGGCTCGCTTAACAGCTGTGTCAGGAAGCAGTCCTCCATTTGCTCCAGGAATCTTCTGGACTGCCTCCTCCCTGCTGAATTAAGTTCCCAGCAGATATCTGGCAGGTTGAAGTCACCGACAAGGACAAGATCTGATGATCTTGAGACGGCCTCCAGTTGCTTGTAGAACAATTCACCAGCCTCCTCATCCTGGTTGGGTGGTCTGTTACAGATTCCAATCAGGATGTCAGATTTGTTAGGCTGCCCTCTGATTTTAACCCACAGGCTCTCAACTCCCTCATCTTCCACCTCAAGTTGTGTGGCCGAGAGTGACTCCCTAATATACAGAGCCACCCCTCCTCCTCTTCTTCCTCGCCTGTAAAAATATATCTGTCTAAAACCATGCAATGCTCCATAGAAACAGTCCCTTCTCACTTCCCCCATTCTTATAATAGCATGTATCATTATCCGCACACCCTCAGGCTGCCATGGGGGGCAAGAGACCCCAGAATCAGGCCTGAATCCAAAAGAGCTCATTTTGGTATGCACTGCAGCTCCTTTAAAGATGACTGGTGTAATATGACTGTCACAGGAAGAGAATCTGAGTCCTGTCCAGTCTTTCAGGGATGGCCTTATGAAGGGTACAGACCTTTGTTGTATTGGCTTGCTGGAGCTGGTACCAAATAGAATAGAATAGAATAGAATAGAATAGAATAGAATAGAATAGAATAGACCAGGTTGGAAGAAATTTTCAAGATCATCGCATCCAACCTATCAACCAATCCAACCCACCTAATCATCTAAACCATGGCACCAAGCACCCCATCAAGTCTCCTCCTGAACACCTCCAATGATGGTGAGATCTTTATCCCCTCCACTGCTTCTGACCACGAATATAGGCCACATGATTACAGTGCTGCACATTAAACTTCCTCTCACTTCAGTTCCCATTTTGAAAACTTCATCTGTTTTCCTCATTTATCAAAATAAACACAACTGAAAGAAAAGTCAGTAGTACTGTCCCTCTCTTGCTAGCTAACCATGCTTTGGCTGATTTCCATTATTAGCTGTGAAGAGATGAAAGTCTCCTACAATAGCTGGTAGTTTTGTCTCAGGTGGACACTGGGAAGGGCAATATTGACCTAAGAACAGAATCAGCTATTCCACTCCTTTATCTTATAACAAAAAATGTAAAATGTAAACAATGTTATTTATCTTTATTTGTTTCTTTGAAATAATGAACAACTTTTACCCCTTCCCTTCCCTTCCCTTCCCTTCCCTTCCCTTCCCTTCCCTTCCCTTCCCTTCCCTTCCCTTCCCTTCCCTTCCCTTCCCTTCCCTTCCCTTCCCTTCCCTTCCCTTCCCTTCCTTCCCTTCCCTTCCCTTCCCTTCCTTCCCTTCCCTTCCCTTCCCTTCCCTTCCCTTCCCTTCCCTTCCCTTCCCTTCCCTTCCCTTCCCTTCCCTTCCCTTCCCTTCCCTTCCCTCCCCTTCCCACCCCTTCCCTTCCCTCCCCTTCCCTTCCCCTTCCCTTCCCCCTGGATTGCCCTGTGTAAGAGAGCAGAGAGGAGGCTGTCTCCTTAGTGCAAAAAATTTTGCTTGCTTAACATACTGCTCTGCTCATTCACCTGATGATTTTTCTGCATGTATGCTATTTCACTGGCAAATCAAGACCAAACGTCCAAAGAAACGGTTCAACCCTGAAAACCAGTCACTATTCAAGAAGGAGCTGCTTACAGAGGGCAGATGTTTTGATCTTTTCAGTAATATTCTGACTTCTTACATGTTTCTGCAGGATCTTTGTTGTGTTTAGTGGGTCTTTCAGTGACAAATGACTCATATTGCTCTGAACTGAAAGCAATTGGCTTTTCCTCTGCACTGCTGCTGAAAAAGAGCCAAAGAACATCACTGCTCCACTTTACATAGCTTGACTATATTTAGTATGTTCTATACCACAAACTCTAATACAGCTGGTGAATCTTGCCTTTTTTCTCTTTCTCTCTCTTTTTTTTTTTTTTTTTTTTTTTTTTTTAAGAGATGCAGTGATTTCAGGCTGCAGTCTCAAACTGGGCCATCTTAACATGCTTTCAGATCTCCTGGTTGTCCAATATCATTCTTTCTTAACCTTCAGCACTGCATCCCACATATGAGCAAGGTCACCATGCAAGGTTCATGCACTGTGTGGGAATACAAATAAAACTCCAGTAAGGCTATTTTAAAAAAACACAATTCACATGATAAGCATTTTGGCAGACTCCTTCCCCACAGTTTTCACTCTTTATTCATAGGAGATGAGTGATTAAAATGTGAATTAGTTCCTTCACTGAACTAGGACAGTTTTAGAGTGCAATCACTGTGTGCTGGTTTACCACATGCTGTTTCGTGGTCTTTCATATTAAAGAGATTTTGGCTTTGAAAGATAGAAGCAAAAAATATTGATGAAAAAGGAAAATTGGGGGATTTTTCACCAGCACTCTTCTAATTTCAATTACAGTGTATTTATGAGTGAAAATGGGAACCTTTTGTGGGAGTGTGTTCAGACTCAAATGGAACTCTGACAGAAAGCAGCCAGTCTTTCTGTATATTTAAATATCTGAATTCAACTTATTTCTTGACATATTTTGGAAATCTTGCCTTTAGCTGGGTTGTCTCAGAACCCAGTAGTGATCCCAGTATCATAAGTTAACATTTCAGGAGTGTTGTGGACACAGTCTAGGAATTTTCAGGCTCTTGTGCTTTAGACCTCAGAAGCTTTTGAACATTTCAAAAAGATGAAAATGAAATAAAATTGTCATTTCTGGACTCTGGGAATTTTGAAATGGTTGATCAATTGAGATAATTCACACAACCTTGAATGGGACTTCTACCGTTGCAATTTGAACCGTACTTCAGTGCTGAAAAGCCAAGTTTCAGATGGCTAAAACCTCATACAACTTTGTAGATTCCCAAATCAAGCAATACAGCTCCATGGGGCAATCCATATTTTTCAAAACTAGTCTCTGTGTTTGTTTTGAACTGTTGCATTTAAGAAGATTAAATTTTCAGAGAACAGTTAAAGTTTTAGGAGAATCTATAGCAGCTATCAACTGGCATATTAAATTAAAATGGCAGACTAAGGCGCTAGCCTTCAAAAACGGTGAGCTCATGACACTTTTTTAAGGTTACGTATTAGGTATGTATTAGGTTATGTATTAGGTTATGTATTGGGTATGTAGTAGTCCTGGAAGCATGGACCATATGGTTCAATAATTTGCAATGTACTTTGCTGGTTTTGTGGAGAAAGGGGAAACACTTGCAAAATGCTTCCCTCAGCACACTCTGGGACATTTGACAGTTTTTACTGTTTATACCTGGAATTTATGTAAGACCTTCCCAGAAATGGGTCCACGGAAACAGATTCCTGAAGTGTCATATTTGGAAAACACCTTGAAAATAATTACTGAGACAATTTTAGAACCTCTGCTAAGAAATTTAGCAGCTTATTTCAGCAGCTGGCACTGTCTTCTGATGTATTTCAAATTCAAAACCTCAAAGTTACATTCACAGTGGGAAGCTGATCTCTACCAATCACTCCCAGTCACTCCCTCTGAAACATGACCATTAAAAGAACTGAAGCAGTTTCAGCATGTCTGTGCTTATGATTTTAGCACCAGATCCTCTCTAATCTATCTTTAGTATCTGGGGAAATACACAAATAGAAGCAGATGTCTTTTGGGAAAAAGTCTTAGCAGAAACTTAGGAACCACTCCAGATTCTTCAGGAATCCATAGTTTCTTTGTTGAGTTTGGAGGGTTCTGCTTTTGCATAATTATGTTAAAAGGGAAACCATTTGTGGTAGTTTGGCCCTGGCCTGGAGGCCAGATGCCCACCAAAGCTGCTCTATCACTCCCCCTCTTAAGTGGACAGGGGAAGAGGGGAAAAAAAACATAACAAAAGCCAGTAATAGGACATAAGCAATTTTGACAACAATAATAAGCAAACAGCAATAGACTGCACAGAAGCAAAAAAGCAGAGAGAGAGTTGTCAGTCTCTACTTCTACTTGGGAGGATAGACACAATGGATGAATCCCCCCACTTCCTTCTTTCACTTCATTCTTATATCTGAGCTGATGTCATACGGTATGGAATACCTCTTTGGCCAGTCTGGGTCAGCTGGCTCAGCCATGTCCCCTCCCAAGACCTTGCCCACCCCTCAATGTACTCTTGGGACAGAGAAATGTTGAAAAGACACAGCCTGGATGCTTATTCCTCAGTAGCCAAAACACTGTTGTGTTATCAACTGCTGATGCAAAACACAGTCCTAGAAAGATTCTGTGAGGAGAATTAACTGCATCTCAGTCCAACTCAACACACCATGATTGCTTTTGAAAATGTTAATTTATTTGAAGCCAATCCAAAAGTAGTGCTGCAGTCATGAGATACATGTTCCTCTTTTAGAAAATGAGATCTTTTCAATCTCTGGGAGAAGGAGGCAGCAGCCCTGAAAGAGGGACAGCTTTGGCCTCCCCATCAGACACTCCACTGGGTGACTCAAGGAGTTACAATGGTGGGTTTGGGGTCAGGCCATGTTCATTCCCTGGCTGATGGGAGAACATGTGTGATGCATGAAATGACTAAGTATAAAGAAGATAAAATTTAAAAAGCAAGGCTGTTCAAAAGAGTTCTTGTAATCATCAAATAACTGTACAGTGTCAGAAATTCCAAGAGTTGAGAGAGACACATTAGAGATGACACTGCTCAATGAAGAATGACATATGTTTTCCAAAACATTATTCACTTTCTTAGTGTGTATGGAGTTAGGTATAAGTACTTCCTCCAACTCTGTCTCACCCTTTTTTTTACTTCCTGACTGTATGTAAAAAATATTAAATAGTTAAGAATTAATGGAAATTACAGGAGAATTAATTAATGAAAAAGCTTTCTCTGTGGACTTCTATTAGTATACATAACCATGGATCTTAGAGATATATAAGTTATTCTGATTTACAAGCTCGATCTTATTAATCAGAATGAGCCACTTAAATATAAGTGTTTGCAGATTAACATTGAGGGTCTCTGCACATGGGGCAGCAACTCAAGAGAGAAATTCAGTGTTCCAGACAGCCCTGTGACCAGTGAGATAATGGAAAGGAAGTAACTCCACACACTAAAGGTTTACTGTTAGCTTGCTAATTTAATGTGTTTGTATGACTATACTTGACAGAAATAATAATTTATTTTAAAATAGGGAAGTGTATGCACTACCGTGTTTATGTAGATTACCAACTTTGTCTTTCATTCCTTGTTTCAACTTTGTGTGTAAAGAGCTTTCTGTAAAACCCTATCTGTCTTTCTGGCCCGCTTTGTTCACAATGATGGGGTTCTTTTTTAATGCTAATCATAATTAAATGCAGATGTTTGGTGTTATCCATTTTTATCAGTGTCTGTATTTCAGAAAGTTGGATCCACCAGCAGTTTAAAGTACAACTCTATTCCTCAGGGCATCCACTTCCAAGTGCATTTGGTCTGAAATAATGTTTGTTTCCATTACTTGCCCACAAGAAAGCACACAGTCGAAAGGCTGGTCATATTTGCGCTGTATGATCATTTGACCTTTCCCCCATTATGCTTAACTAAAATATAATTTTTTAAATTAAAACCATTTTTGCCCCATGTTACTAATTCCAGATGCTGTGAAAAAAAACAATAACATATCAGCCCACCATAAGATTTTCATTAGTAATACATGCTAGACAACTAAATTATCAAGGGTTACTGAACTCTTCAAAAATAGTAAAATTCTCCCTTTAAGGTCCTGAGAACAGATTATACAGATTTAACTGACCTCAGTCAAAATGGTTAAGTGTTTAACTTCAAGTTAAATGTCAGTCCAGTCAAATCACACTTAAGTACTTGATGCTATTCCTATAAAGCTGACAATCATTTTGCAACCGGTAGGAAAAGGAATGGGAGCAGACTGATCTGGTACATGACTTGACTTTATAAAATGATGTTTAATAACAATTTGGTTTGTGAGAGTAAAGACTCACACACATTCCTATGCACCGGCTGTGTGATAGCCATGTCCACCTGGGTGTTGCTTGTGACAATGCCTAGGAATTTATATGAGCTTGTTCTTCTCACAGAGCCTGAGCTAATTTAAGTTACTTTAACCTAGCCTGGGGCACAGGGGATCCACATGCAGAGTGACTCCAGCTCAGCTAGTAAACGGTAGCTAGTAAACAGGACAGTGAAACCTGATTGCTGATGACTATGTTTCTTTCCATAGCTGCAGCTGGACCAAAGCTTGCTTTCACTTAGATTTTGCTTCTAAATCAGACCATGGGAAAGAGAAGAAAATGTCTGGCATAGGAGGCCCTGATGCAAAAAGAGGCATGAGCAGGACAAAAGTGCTACTTTCATAGATTCATTTTAGAGGCTCTCACGTCGCAGGACTGATAGGCATTGCCACAGCATGTAAGCAAATACGACATCTGATTAATCTTGTAACAAATCTATTACAGATAAAACACAAAACAAATCAAATTGCCTTGTTATGTAAACCTGGGATTTCTTGTTCTTGTTGGCCTGCTGTTACTCAGCTACTGCCTGGTGAGAGAAACAATCACAGGTGTGATTTCGTCCAGCATCTTAATTCACTATGCGTATAATAAATATCACTCCTGTTCTAGGTTCTGGGAAGCTGGTTTTGTAATTGTTCATGGTTTTTCCCTGTCACCCACAGCTAGATATGTACGATCCAATCCAATAATGTATGCTGCTTCAGTGAGTTACTTGTCTTAAAAATAATTTTTTCCTTAGCACACATCTACTTACGCTATCACTGTGCTTACACCTTCCAAGTAAAAGATTGTGTGGCCTTCCTTCAGTAAGCAAGCAATTCATTGTTCCCTTCTTGTCAAAGTATCTAGAGTTTGGTAGCAGTATCACATACAAAACAGGAGCTGTAAATTCACTAATATTTGACCAATCAGTAGCTAGCTTCATTTGGTAGTTGCTTAGGATTTGTTTTCTTAGTTGATTTTCTCTATTTCCTTGCACTTGTTGTATTGTTAGTCTTGTCAATGTTAGGAATGTCTGGTACTGGAGAGGTTCAAAGTGAAAAAAAAAAACCCAAAACACAACAGTCTGCAGAAAGACAAATTACTTCTGAAGGCATGCAGGTATCTTCAGATAATTATCAGTTTTCCAGAACTTTCACAATTCAAGTCAACATAAATGCATGGAAATTTTCTGGCATGAGATGAAACAAAAAGTAGGAAGGATTGCTGTGTTTTTTATGTTATCAAGAAATTTGTTCTACATACTGCATTACTATCTCATTGGCCAAGTTTACTATACTATATACTATTAAATGTAGATTTTCATTAAACTAATTTTAATCTCTCCTTTTATAATTCCTTATTTCACAATCTATTTAAATTAAAGCCTCTGTTTTCTCTCAATTCATCCAAATATAAAAAACTAGTGCAGCTTTTGATCTGTCACTGGGGACAAAACATTTTGTAATATATATTATCAATATCATATTCATGATGTTAGAGTGCTTGGATTTTTCATTGCAATTCTGCTTCATAAGAATTAGATTAATTCAATTTGCCTCCTAGACTAAACTTGAGGGGAAAACATCTGTATTGAAATTGAAGGAAAGAACTGCATTGAAATTGAACAGTATTTGTAAATTTGAAGATTTCCCATTTTAAAAGGCATGCTGCAAAATGTGTGAGGGTTACATAGAGAGAGAAATGGGATAATACTCTCTGTGATCTGCATAAAATGCAAAACAGAAAGTGAGAGGCAGTTCACTGTCAGGCACTTAAGAAGTGTTATAATGGCTTGGTAATGCAAGCCACAGAGTGCCTTAATACAGCTATAAAATGGATCTGTGTAGCTATAAAAAGGACAAGTAAAAAGGACAAAACCTCTTTGAATATTTTCCAACTGTGCATCACAATGGGCTTATGTCATATCCTATAATTATGAAACCATAATCAAAGAATAATGTTTCATCACCAGGCTATTAGACTTCTTGAGTTCACATAGCAGTTGGCAGGAGGAAAAGTAAAGAAATTAAGGAATTGCCCCATAAGAAAAAAAAAAAACCAAAACCTTTCTTATCTAATATTTGAGAGCATGGAGTATGTAGTGCATGATACTTCAGAAGTCTCATGCTACACATTTATACTTAGGGTTAAAAAAATATATCATTCTAAGCTATTTTATTCTGACTCAGGAAGCTTTATAGCTGGGTAGAACATGAGTCATATTCATTCTTCAAAATTAACATTACTTGCTTCAGCAAGTCATTTTTCCAGAAAACATTGCATGTTTGAGAGCACTTGGCTAGCATTGTGTTGCATGAAAAGTTATAGTCTATTCTATTCAGGTTTTACTGCAATATTGGTGTACCATCCCTTAATCTTCTCATCCCTCTTAGAATAAACACTGCACCTGGAAAATCTCTCTGGTGTGTAATTTATCTGTCAGGCCTTTCTCAAGGCTTCCTGTGGTCTATTTTTTCTCTTGAGACAAGCTCTTCCAACTTATTTCCAGGGAATGAACATTTCCACTCCAGTCCTGCAAGCTCCTTGTTGTATTTGAGGCATTTAAGTGTTCCTGGCACTGCATTGTTCAAATCCTCTCATTGCCTGTTTAATTTAATTGCAAGTAACTCCTGTAATGCATGGAATACAGTTTTCACTAGTTTCTTAACTGAAACTGATACCAGTATCCTCTTTTCAAAGCAGAAAAATCATTGCAGTAATGGCTGTGGATAATTCATACAAAAAACTGTGTTTCACTTCTATAAGTTGCATTCACTTTTGTGTGGTAACATCATTTGGACACTAGGAAGAAATATAAGGACATTAGGAAGATGGTGGAAGACTGGAACAGGTTGCCCAAGATGTTGGTGGAGGCCCTGGAAATATTCAAGGTCAGGCTTCATGGGGCTTGAGCAACCTGGTATCACAAGTTATATAGTTATGTATATATATAGGTTGTAGTTATATATATAGGTTACATATAGTTGGGGGTGTCTCCACTTAATGCAAGGGAATTGGACTAGATGACCTCAAGAGGTCTAGTTAAACAAAATGCATTCTATGATTCTATGATCATAGCTCTTCTTCACAAAATGATTTATTCATTCATTTTCTGGGATATGGCTTCTGCCATTAGGAGGAAGTCCTGAGCTAAAAGTCTTTAAGGGAACTAGGTATCAGACACTTATGGGAAAGTAGAAGGAAGAATTTCTTCCTCTTTAATTAATGCTACTGATCCACATGACTGGTTTCATGTCCCTCAGGGTGAGAATCCATTAACTATTACTTTAATGTTTCTAACGGTGCTATCCTTCTCAAAGAGGCTAATTAAAACTTACAAAATAACTGGACACAACTCTTACATTTCACAATCTGTTACAAAAATGATAGCTAGGCGCTGCAATTTTATTTTCTTTTTGAGAGAAGCAATCAGTCCAGGAACCAGTCTGGTGACACTGTAAAAATTTGGGGTGGCTAGTCATCTTTTATTTTTCTTAATGCAGTGCCTAGCATGGAGGAGTTCCTGCTGGCAGCTATGGCTCTTAAATGCTGTCATTACACCAAGTCAAATAATGATGGAAGCTGTAAGTAGAGGTAATGAATTTTAGTAGGAAAAGTAGAGATGTTGTTTGTGTAGAGGGAAATTAATGTGATATAAGTGGACCTGAAATTAACATAGTACTTAGAGAAGCATCACATTCTTACCTGCTAACTAGTCCTGTTTGACTGCAGGCACTGGAAGGAAGCTGGCACCATGCAGCAGCTGGGACTCTGGCTCTACATGCCTCTGATGGTATATGTGAGAGGCAAAGCGCAAGAGACTGAAGTAACTCTGATGTTGCTGTGGCAGTGCTGGAAGCATAGTGTCGTACAACTACCCACATATAAACAGACCTCAGGCATTTTTATAGTGGAATTTGTAAATAAAAGGAGTGATTAGAATCTGTTTATTTATGTATCTGTCAGTGGACATAAGGAAACATGGTACATACATGTGATACACTGACCACTTCTAGCAATTTCCCAGTGAATGGGAATGCTGCTACCTCAGTACTTCTAGTGTTAATTGCAGCAATGTTGTCTAATAAATATGACAGCCATAATTTGGAAGATTAAAGGAAAATACATTAAGAAATCAAGAGTTTACTGCAGGAGGTAGAATGAATCAACCACATAGAATATTAAGGTAATGAAATTTTTGCCTGCATCTTACTCAGTGAGTTGCTTGGAAGGTTAACAATGAAACCAGAAAACTGTATGAAACTACCTTGGCTTTATACCACATTACAAGTCTGAAAATCACAGCAGATTTCTCAAAACAATCCACAAAAGGCCTGCAGGAAAGATATGTGGTGTCATGACTCCTTTCAGCCAATGGAGACCACAGCTCTAGATCCAACAATTCAATGCAAGTGTGATTCTTCTTGCCAGAGGCTGGCTACCATTCAGTTGCATTTGCAGAGTGTGAGCTAAGAGGCCCTGCTGAGAGACCACACTGCTGTGTACTCATATACAAAGAAGACATGAAACAGGAGCCTGCAACTAGATAAAAATGCAGAGTAATGAAATACTTGCATAAGTTTCAATGTGAAGCAATACGACAACCTCAACAGTGTTTTTGTTCATCAGGTCCTACACTAGCATTTTCCAGTAAGCTATCTGCTTGCTTCCAGTTTCTGGCATAGCTTTTAAGCATATTGCTTCCCTTTTTCTCATGAAGAACGTTTGGATTCTGTTGAGATTAAAAGAGTCTACCTTTGATGGCATATGAAAATTAAAATAAAATAAAACTCTTATCTTCCATAGTCAGAGCAATCCTTGAAAGTTTTCCTTTTCATCTTCTTAGCATGTGTTTTTGAGATCCAAATCTGTTGCCTTCTTCAAAAGCCTTTATTAGAAGTGAGGAAAATTCTGGAAAGATGCAGAATGCAGGGTTCATTTTTCATATGTTGTACACTTCCAACAAAAGTATGTGCCTCTAAAACTGTTTCTTTAGATTATTCTCAGAAGGAAATCAGACACCTCTTGGGAACGATTAATATAATCCTAAAATAGGCAATATGAAATACATGAAGTGAATCATGGATTTGAAGTATCTCCTTCTCTTCAGTGAACTGCATGGGGTTGTTTTGTCTGCAATACAAGAGATGTTTGCAAATGAAACCTATTGTCTCTCACTCTCACCTCTGTGTCAGAAATGTAGAGAAACCTAACCTGTTGCCATATAAGCCACCTTAGATTTGAAATAGTGTAGATATGACCTTGGAACTCTGTTCCTGTTCTGTAAAAACTTACTAATCTCTTACCCACCCCAAATTTATTATGTTGGGCACAGAAGAGCATAAATTGTCTTTGTTGCAGGTGTATATAAACTAGGTTTTTGTTTTACTCTGGAAAGATTTACTAGCACAGGTTGGCAGTAGCTTAAGAAATCTCCGCTAGCACCTTACTTGTAAAATCTAGACTTAAATAACCTCTTACTCCCTTTCTTGATTATCCAGCCTCTGAAGATAGATGAACATGCCTTAAGAGCCTTTAATTCTCCTGAACCAACTTTTCTCATTAGGAGCGGCAGTCCTTTCTACTGAGCTCCCAACTATGCCAAGGGTCAGACTTCAAGCTCAACTCCACAGCCTTGTTATGTGCCTGGCCCAGGCAAACGTTCTCCTGGGTAAAGACAGCCCTGGAAACATGGGCATAGAAAGTGGGACACAAGTGAAACTCTTTCTAGACCTCCCACACTGCCGGTGTGTGTGATCGACTAGGTGTGCTATTTCTACCTAGATGTAATATTTATATCTAGATGAGGTATTTTTAGCCATTTTATCTATGACTAAAATCTATGGCCTTTAACTATAAGATACAATTTATTTTCCTTGGATGAGAACACTGTTTATTTTATATTTTACTATATTGATATGTTTTTATACTATCTCATTGCCTTACTGTCAGTTCACAAAAGGAAACCATCTAATATACTCATGGGAATACAGATGAACATATAAATACTTTAAAATAGTACTTTAGTGTGTAGACCGCTCTCTGAACAGAAAAATCACAGTTTTGAATTATCACCACCACCACTTCAAGTACCTTTTGCAGAACTTGAATGTACAAATATAGTCACTGCCTGAAGGTTGAAAACATTTAAAGCCAACATCAAAGAATGTCCCTCAAGACACTCCTTAGTTAGAAAAAGACAATTTAATACAATTTAAAAAGCTCCATCCTTTCTAAGTCTTTAATGTCTTTAATGTGACTTCATGAGGAGTTTGGAACTTAATTCCCACTACTGGCTCAGTGTTTCTTGTTCTCCTACAAACCACATAAAAGGAATAAAAGTGCTTACCAATACCACTCATTTCCCTCAACTCTTCATCTGCTAATACTACCAAGAAATAGCACTTCAGATTATGCACACAACTGTCATTAGAACAGAAGCATTCTGCAATAGCTGCTGTTGAACACCTGACAAGTGCTTATGTATAAAAACTTTTCCAGTATGCATATATTTCTATAACAGCTAATATAATGAAGAAGAAAATATATAATCACATTCCCCACTGGTAATCAGCTGATTAGAAATGTAAAAATCTTTGCTTTACTGATAAATTTTGACTGTTGGTAAACTTTTGGGTCAAATATTCTGGTTTTGGCAATTCTTCAAATGCAGAAGGATTGCATAACTCTTCTCCTGTACATTCCTTCTTTTTCAGAGAAAAATTATTCTTAACACAGAAAATTCTGCAGAGTTTTGGACTTTGTTCACATGCATAGATATGAAGAAGGCTTTGAAGCCTTGTTATCTTAGAATCATAGAATCAATAAGGTTGGAAAAAGACCTTTGAGATCATCAAGTCCAAACTGTCACCCAAGGTCTCATGACTACTAAACCATGGCACCAAATGCCACGTCCAATCCCCTCTTGAACACCTCCAGGGATGGTGACTCCTCCGCCTCCCTGGGCAGCCCATTCCAATGGCTAACAACTCTCTCTGTGAAGAACTTTCTCCTCACCTCGAGCCTAAACTTCCCCTGACGCAGCTTGAGACTGTGTCCCCTTGTTCTGGTGCTGGTTGCCTGGGAGAAGAGACTGACCCCCACCTGGACACAACCTCCCTTCAGGTAGTTGTAGAGAGCAATAAGGTCTCCCCTGAGCCTGCTCATCTCCAGGCTAAACAATCCCAGCTCCCTCAGCCTCTCCTCGGAGGGCTTGTGCTGCAAGCCCCTCACCAGCTTTGTTGCCCTTCTCTGGACATATTCCAGCAACTCAACATCTTTCCTAAACCGAGGGGCCCAGAACAGGACACAGGACTCAAGGTGTGGTCTAACCAGTGTTGACTACAGAAGCAGAATGACTTCCCTGCTCCTGCTGGCCACACTATTCCTGATACAGGCCAGGATGCTCTTTGCCTTCTTGGCCACCTGGTCACACTGCTGACTCATGTTCAGATGGCTGTCAATCAGTACCCCTAGGTCCCTTTCTGTTTGGCTGCTCTCCAGCCACTCCAACCCCAGCCTCTAGCACTGCATGGGGTTTTTGTGGCCAAACTGTAGCACCTGACACTTGGACTTGTTGAAAGCCATCATGTTGGATTCTGCCCATCTGTGCAGCATGTCAAGGTCCCTCTGCAGAGCTCTTCTACTCTCTAACAGATCAACACCTGCCCCCAGCTTGGTGTCATCTGCAAATTTACTGATGATGGACTCAATCCCCTCATCCAGATCATCAGTAAAGATATTGAACAGAATGGTGCCCAGAACTGATCCCTGGGGGACACCACTAGTGACTGGCTGCCAGCTGGATGTGGCACCATTCACCACCACTCTCTGGGCTCAGCCCTCCAGCCAGTTCCTGACCCAGCACAGAGTGCTGCTGTTCAAGCCGCGGGTATGCAGCTTGGCCAGGAGTTTGCTATGGGGGATGGTATAAAAGGCCTTGCTGAAGCCCAGGTAGACTACATCCACAGCCTTCCCCACATGCACCAGGTGGGTCACCTGATCATAGAAGGAGATCAGGTTGGTCAGGCAGGACTTGCCCTTCCTGATGGCCTGATCCCTTGGCCATCCTCTAAGTGCTGTGTGATTGCACTCAAGATGACCTGTTCCATAATTTTTCCTGTCACTGAGGTCAGACTGACAGGTCTGTAGTTTCCAGTTTCCTCTTTCCTGCCCTTCTTGTGGATGGGCATCATGTTGGCCAGCTTCCAGTCATCTGGGACCTCTTCAGTGAGCCAGGGCTGCATAGTTACAGACCAGAATGGCACCAGATGTAGGAAACTGCCTAATTCCTTTACAAAGTACAAGCAACTATATTTACAAGCCATTTACTTATGCTTTAAGAAAAGAATTTGTAATGATGGAGGGAGGATAATATTAGTTAATAATTAGGGAAATAATAAACCTTTATTTATTCAAATGACTCTTCTCTTCCTGTTTCCTGGGTGATAAACACTAATAAAGTATGATTTCATAAGGTGTATTATCTTAGTCTTGAAAAGTGGGAGCAAATTTTCCAACTAGATATGAAAAATGTTTGGCATTTCAGTGGGGCTACACAGTACTTCTTATTGAAGTTCTGCATCCTGAAAAGCACAAGCATTTTTACCATGATTCATTAGAGTACATGCTTATAGTTTTACATGTAAACATAATAAATAACACACTACAGACAATGAAACAAATGGGAGATAAAATGAAAATGAATGTTTTGGTAAATTGGACTGTTTGGACACTTAACGGAAACTATACATATTCTCATAACACTTAACAATGTATTAGAATAATGTAATATCAGTTCTTTGGAGTGTTTTAGTGAAGACTTTATATAGAATATATGTTATTGTATTTTAAAATGCTTTCTTAAACATACCTTTTCAATTAAATGCTCTTTACATTGTTTTGAGATACAATACTCTTATGAATTATATTAGCGTGATTCCTTTTTTATTCAAGTCTTTTGCCTAATGCTTACTTTTTATTCCTATTTAAAATAGAAATAAAAGTAGACCTGTTGGTCTAAATCCCTCATTGTTAATCACCCTTGATTCTAAAAAAGTCATGCTTATCAGAATTCCTATACAAAATTTACCCAAAAAGAATTTTAATTTTTTGTTACTGGTGTTAAATTTCAATCAGGATGGCAAAACAATTATGCAGGTACCTAAATGCGTCACCTTCAGGAATTTCTCTCTATAATACAAGTATGGAAGTGAGCTGTAATTATTTGTGAATATGCATCCAAAAAATCTACATAACTAAGTCTATTCATTTGCAATAACAAGAAAGATTCTAAGCTAAGCAGTCACAAGAGATTCATTATTCCTACAACAAATGTAGAAACAGGAAATTAAGGGGGTGGTTATATAAATGCTCTGGGCAGAATGAAATTCACATGATCAGGCCAAACATTATACAAGTAGAACTACTGACTTCATAAATGGCATACAGACGTAATTAGGATTTCCCAACCCTTGTTTAATAAACTGTCCCCAGCTAGAGCTCTGTGAATCAAAACCCCAAGTGGTAAGATGCAGTTTGGTAACTTGTGTGTGCAGTTTAATATACATGTTAGAAAAAGTTTTTTAAATTTAGATTTCTTAATTTTTTTTTATTAGATTGTAGAGGAATTAAAAAGTTTTTAAAACCCCAACATCTTATGATTTGGTGTATGTACACTTATACCACCTATTTACATGTTTTAGTTCAGTTTTAGAAATCTATTTCCACCATGCTAAAACTATTATATACAAAAAAAAAAAAAAAAGAAGAATAGTACATAAAGCAAATTGTGATTAAACACAGTACTGGTATTAAAGGAATATTTACCCTTTTTTTTTCAGGTATTTTGCTTTTAATTGCAGGATGTTTTCTTGGAAAACTTTGAAACTCTTCTTAGGTAATCCAGTCCACAGAGGGGTTGCTCACGTCTGGGAACTCCATAGAAAATGCCTATAAATAAATATATGTTTAAATATGAATGCATCTGTCTCTAAAGAAATTTAAATATGGATTCAGATTTTCAATCAGAATCTCCAACTTGGGAACAAAAAGTACTAAGTGCTTATTAGCTCAAACACAAGGATTCAATAAAACAGTGGAGCTGGCCAGTAGGCGTCAGTTCCAGTACATAACAAAATGTTGAAGTTTCAAAATTTGTTTTCATTCTGAGTTGGGATGAAAAAAGAAACCATGCAAACATTTTGGAAAGGAATTCTGTCAAAACACCCCTTTTTAAATTGGAAAGGTCTGTTTTCTTGGTTCCTTTTTCAATGGAAATCAGTCTTGGCTGCTGTTGAAAACTGTAGTGACCTACTGACACCTCTGTGAAACTTACATTTTGCTTTGGCAAAGCACTATAATTCACTAAAAATAAAATAAAAGGTATACATCACCAAGTTTCTAGGTGACTTTTAAGACAAAGTAACCAGCAAATTCTCAGTGATTATTCTTATTCAAGGATATGGCTACTTAGATGAATAACATGGGTTCTGACTCTGGAAAGTAGAGGGACCAAAGAGAGCAGCTTAATAGTCAAGGACCACTTCCTCCAAGCTCAAGGCAGATGCATCCCCATGATCAATAAGTCAGAAGACCTGCATACATGACCAAGGATGATGACTGGCCACTTGGGAGGAATATAGGAATGTTGCCAGTGTATGTAGGGATTCAATAAGGAAAGCTGAGGCCCTGTTGGAATCAAATCTGAAAAGAAATTCTAAAGACAACAAGGAAGGCTTCTTCAAGTACGTCAGTAGGAAAAGGAACACTAGGCAAAATGTGGGCTTGTGACTGAATGAGGTGAATGCCCTGGTGACAGAGGACAACACAGAAGGTGGAGTTACTTGAATGCCTTCCTTGCTTCAGTCTTGACTGCTAAGACTTCAGGAATCCTAGATCCTGGAGGTAAGAGAGAAGGTCTGGAGGAAGGGGGATTCTGCTTTTGTGGTGGGAGACTGGGTTAGAGATCATCTGGACAAATTGGACACCCACAAATCCATGTGTTCTGATGAGAGGCACCCATAAAGACTGAAGGAGCTGGCTGACGTTATCGCGAAGTCACTCTCCCTTACTTTTGAAAGATCATGGAGAAAAGGAGAAGTGTAATAGGAATGGAGGAAAGCTGATGTCACTCCACTTCAAAAAGGGCAAGAAAAAAGACCCAGAAAACTGCAGGCCAAGCAGCTTCATCTCTATCTCTGGAAAGCTGGTGGAAAAGCTCATTTTGGAGGTCATCTTTAAGCACACAGAGGAAAAGAAGATTGCCAGGAGTAGTCATCATGGATTCAAGAAGGGCAAGTCATACTTGACCAATCTGATGATCTTCAATGATAGTGCAACCAGTTGGGTAAATGAGGGAAGGACAGAAGACCTTGTCTACCTCAAATTTGGCAAGGCCTTTGGCAGTGTCTCCCACAATATCCTCGTAGATAAACTTAGGAAGTGTGAGTTAGATGGTGGGATGGTGAGGTGGGTTGAAAACTGGTTGTATGACAGAACTCAGAGGATTGTGACCAATGGTGCAGGGTCTAGTTGAAAGACTGAGGCTATTGGCTTTTGTCAGGGATCAGTACCGAATCCAGTCTTGTTCAATTTTATCAGTGACCTGGAAGAAGGAGTGAAGGGCAGTATGATGAGGATATAAAACTGGGAATAGTGTCTGACACACCAGAATGCTGTGCTGACATCCAGTGAGACCTGGAGAGTCTGGACAGTTGGGCAGAGTGGGACATAATGAAGCTCAACAAGGACTAGCATAGGGTTTAGTGACTGAGAGAGAATAACTGCATGCAACAGTACAGGTTAAGGGTTCACCTGCTGGAAAGCACCTGGGAAAAACAGCCCCGTGCACCAATATAGATTGGAGACTGACCTGCTGGAGAACATCTCTGAGGAAAAGAATTTGGGGCTCCTGGTGGAAGGATGGTTGACCACGAGCCAGCAGTGTGCTCTTGGAGTGCTCTTGGTGGCAGAGTACCCTGGTGTTTGCTGTTTGAAGTGTTATCATGTAAACAGGAGGTTCATAGCACTGTATCAAATCTCAGCTGACCATTGAATGTTGAAGATGTTGCTGTCCTTCGGTACACCTTGGTAACTGATAAGCAGGGGAGACCTATCTCCGTAGGGGATCCAGGAAACAGTGAATAGAATAGAATAGAATAGAATAGAATAGAATAGAATAGAATAGAATAGAATAGAATAGAATAGAATAGAATAGAATAGAATAGAATAGAATAAACCAGGTTGGAAGAGACCTTCAAGATCATCACGTCCAACCTATCACCCAACACCACCTAATTAACTAACCCATGTAACCAAGCACCCTGTCAAGTCTCCTCCTGAACACCTCCAGTGACGGTGACTCCACCACCTCCCCAGGCAGCCCATTCCAATGGGCAATCACTCTCTCCGTGTAAAACTTCCTCCTGACCTCCAGCCTGAACTTCCCCTGGCGCAGCCTGAGACTGTGTCCTCTTGTTCTGGTGCTGGCTGCCTGGGAGAAGAGACCAACCTCTGCCTGTTTACAACCCCCCTTCAGGTAGTTGTAGAGAGTAATGAGGTCACCCCTGAGTCTCCTCCACTCCAGGCTAAGCAGCCCCACCTCCCTCAGTCTCTCCTCATAGGGCTTGTGTTCCAAACCCCTCACTAACTTCGTTGCCCTTCTCTGGACTCGTTCCAGCAAGTCAACATCCTTCCTAACCTGAGGGGCCCAGAACTGGACACAGTACTCGAGGTGTGGCCTAACCAGTGCAGTGTACAGGGGCAGAATGACCTCCCTGCTCCTGCTGGCCACACTGTTCTTAATGCAGGCCAGGATGCCATTGGCCATACTTCCTCCTAATTTGAGAGTCTGAATTAGGTTCCTAAACCTGATCAGCGAGATTATCTCCCCTTGTGACTCTTAAGATTTAGGAAACAAAAAACCCACCAAAACCAACAAACCAACAAAATCTCAAAATCCACAACAAAACAAAGGCAACAAGGCTGTATAGTTCCTTTGCAGAAACTTGCCTTTGGCAGTTGTTTTTGCCCTCTAACTAAAACGTGAGAAAGATAAGTAAGCCCTTGGTCCATACAATCATGACTTCATGTTCTTTGCTGGTGGATGTAACCTTTGTACTCAGATCAGGGGCACAAGACATCAATATCCAATTTGCACAATGATCAGAATAATTTATCTTCATGTCTTTGTGTGTACCTGCTACTAAATGCTTTGAAAGTTCAAGGCTTCTTGCAGCCTCAGAAATGTCTTCCTAGCCTTTCTAATCAGAGGTGTGTTTATATGCTCCAGTGTGGGGCATAACAGCTTTTAAGCATTTTTTTTTTGTTTAAATGAATCCCCTCCACTGACGTTTATGCTGTTCACATCTTATATATAAATCATAGTCTTCCTTTGAATCTCATTTTTCTTTTGACCTCTGTCACTGCATGAAAGGAAGAGACATGAAGAGGAATACAAGTTTTAGTGCGATCACAACTACAGCTAAAGCAGCAGCAGCAGCTCTACAGAGCATTTTACAAGAACTTAAGAATTATTTCCTTTTCATACTTCAGTTCAGAGGCATTAAGGCAATCAAACCTCAGCTGTTCTTTCTGACCACATGCTATTGTGGGTTACTTTAAGCATTAATATTTCCTTTTGAAATTTGTAGCTTTCTTTGTACACGTTTATGTAATTAGCACTAATGATTAGACTTCACATTTTTAAAAAAATAGTATTTTGAAATGAACCTTCATCACATACCAAACATTTTGATGCATTTAGTGGATTTCACAGTCCCTCCCAGGCTTAGCCTGAGAATGATGAGTGTACGGTGGGTTCTTAGCAATACTCTTTCAACATATATGTTGTAGACGGTGTGCTGATATTCACTTATGATGGGCAGTTCTTCCTCCCCGTCCCTGGCATTGTCTTCCGTGACACCAGTAGTGTGGCTACAGGCCCTTGCAGTGAAGACTGAGGTAAAGAAGTTATTGACTACCTCAGCCTTTTCCACATCACTTGTGACCATTTCTCCAGTTTCCTTTCTGAGGGGGCCCACATTTTCCCTAGTCTTCCTCTTGCCATTAATATACCTGTAGAAATTCTTAGTGTTCCCTTTAACCTCCCTGGCTAGATTCGATTCATAGAATATAACATTTTAGCACATGGAAAACTTGGATTGGAATTATTCCTTCTGAATTTAGATACGCTATTTCAATTTCCACTTTCAGGCCTTTAAGACGTTATCTTCCAAACATCATGTGATCAAGTCCTTGTTAATATGCTCAGCATTTTCAAAGTGTTTAAAAAAGACCCATACAGTAGTATCAGCTCAGTAAGAACTCAGATCATTATTCTTATTCAGGTGAGCTGTTTAACTTCATTTTTGTTGGCTCTAAATCAGGGCAAGAAAGAAATTTTTAGACCAGAGAACTTAGTACGCAGTTGCAATCATTCCCTCATGTCTTTGTCTTGTGACTACTTAGTTCATCTGAGGAGTGGGGTCTGTACTCAGTGATTAGTAGTGGTTAAAGATTGGAGGCAGCTGGTAGCACAGATCAGCAGCTCCCTGGGTGGTGGCTGTCCAGCTATGACAGTTGTTCATCCTGTCTCAGAGTGGTTATGGGTGCTAAGTCACAAGGGACCAGTGAGCACTTTGACTGTGGTGTTCAGGACAGGGTTATGCCATAAGACAAACAGCAGATCTGGCATGCATGATGCTGAGGAATCAAAACACTTGGCAGTGGGAGAGGATGATCCCAGATTCCAGATCCTTGTTTGTTGAAGCATACAAGGCTGGCTTACCCAGGGTATGAGCTGTCCTACCGTTGTCACAGCATCCCCTGGCAGAGTGCAGGGTTTGCTGCAATGTGCTGTCAGCAACACCAACAGCACATCTTCTCTTGCATAATAAAATGAAATTTGCCTTGGGTTTGAGGCCATTTAGACATGGCTGGTACGGCCAGGCTTCTTTTTTGAGTATATTGGACTCTCAAGCAATAATGCCAGAACAAGGAAGTAAGTTTTGTTCAGGACTTACCAAATAATACGCAGACTTTAAGAAACAATAATAACCATCCAAAATTTCTGATGGGTTAAATCCTGCTTACTGCAGTATGTAGCTGAATAACATGATAGATTATCATTTACGTAAGCTGTACAAGATCTACCACATTATCAAAGTTACAATATATAAGATACACATACATGTTACAATATATTAGATATAGATACATATATGTGCAGGTATATACTTATATGAATACAAATCACATAGGAAATGTGCATATATGAAAAAGAAGAAAAATAGAGAGAGAAAAAAGAAATTGTAAAAAGTCTTTGTTACATCCACTGAAAGTTCAGGAATGTCACAGAGTACTAGGTGTGGATAAGATAGTAACTATATAAATTACTTTCATAGTTTATTTTGAATGATTTTGTAATCAGTGAACAAAGAGCTAATTATAATGATGTTAATGTCTGTTTGCACTGGTAATTAATACAATCTTTCAGGTAATAAGCTTTATCCATGACCACTGTGAATGGAACCTGAAGTGTGGTTAGATCCTAATAAGGTTATAGATTCAGCTTCCCATCTGGAAGTGAAACCAGTACATTCCTCTTTCACAGGCATTAGATTGAGCAATCTGGTTTTCTGCCTATGCATAAAGCTAAACTTGTCCCCAACTCCCTTGGTATGTATATTCCTCTTTTTATCCCAAAAGAAATTATTTGAAGTATTGCCTATGTGGATATTAAATCTTTTGCCAAGAAATTTAAATAGCATTTCTAAAGCACATTTCCCATTCAGTTTCCATGACCAAATTCACTTGGACATTAAAATATGTGGTGCCAAAGACAACATAGATTCCCAAAGCAGGACTAAAGTAGAATTAGATGCCTGCATATGGCATCATGGTCTGTAAAGTCCTCATTGAATTGCCATCTAAAGTAAAATGTTTAAACTGTGTAGTTACCTTAATTTTGAACTCGGTGTTCTCCAGATGCTTAGAATTGCAGCTTTCTTCATTCCTAACACTGAAGTCGTGCACACAGCACTGAGTAATTGAAACGTAATTACTATTCAAGTTAATGGGCTGCCTAAAGCAAGACTTTTCTCTTCTTTGAAACTGTGAACAGATTTATCAAGGAGGCATTGGAACACCAAGAAAACTGGTCACCTCATAAAGTGTCCTTTACTCTTTCCCCATAAGACACAGAAATTTTTTGATTAGGTCGCATTCCTGGACCGTTGAATATGTAGACCTGAAGAGTCCCTGACAATCTTTAGGCATTTCAAGGCTGTGCTTTGTACATCACTAAGATAATCTGTAAACATGACAAGGTAGAACAAATGCTGAAAAAACTTTCATGCAGCAGTTGCAATACTCTTATAGTGGTCAGTAATATACAATGTGTTCAGTTCCACGGATGGCTTGCATTTGAGGTTTTTTACCACTTGTGTTGTCCAAGTGGCAATACTAGCAAAATATGGGCAGTGTATCATATTGTGACCAAATGCATATGAGAATTTTTCTGAATGTTGTGCAGAAAAGCAGCAGAATATGGTAAATTGACTTCTAACTGACCTCTGGGAAAAAAAAAAAAAGACTACTTGTTCCTAAACTGGGAGGTCATCTGCTCTGTGACTGTGCTTGGATCGGGACACTTACTAGAAAATTGTTTGAGGAGCACCTTCAGCTCAATAGTTTTCATCAAGTACTCAGCCAGGGTGACTGCTCCCTGAGAACAAAATGCAGTACATTGTTCTGAGTTTTAAATAATGATTTTTCCTAGATGTTATGCAAGAAAGCAAACTGATTTGGATTAAACTAACACCTTCTCTTTTGAAAACCTGTTTTATCAAGAATCACTTGTCCTTTCAAGTGAATCAAAACCCCTGATTTGCAATCACAGTCATAAAGTAATTTAAGTTGGAAAGGACCTTTGGAGGTTGTCTGATGTAATATATTTCTCAAAGCAATCTTCAAAGTTAGATTACTCTACCCATGACCATCTCCAGTGAAATTCTGAGTATTATCAAGGAATGAGAGTGCACGGCCCTTCTGGGAAACTTGCTTTCTACCTGCTTTGCCACTCTCACTGAGATATTTTTTTTAAATTGTATTTATTTGACACTTTCCTTGATACAACTTCTGATGAAAGGCTGTACCCCTATAGCTAGGGTTTTGAGATATGCCTGACCTCACCTTTCATAGCTTCCCTTTTTCCTTTGTAAAGTAGAAAAAACAATTAGATTCTTCCTTAATCTTCCCTTCTCCAAAGAGCTAAATTGAGCAAATCTAGCCTCCTCAGACTCTCCTTAAAAGCATTTCAGCCCCTAATCATTTTAATAGGCTTTTGTTGGACATTAAGTGCTTTGTTCTTATCTGTCAGTATCTACTGGGAAAATGGAAAGGTATGCCAGGTGTGGATGAAAGAATGTTACTTGAGGCAAAATGATCACTTCCCTTGATCTGCTGGCTGGATCCTTGTGAACGTCACCCAGTATGCATCTCCAGTGCCATACTGCTGTTTCATTCTCAACTTGTTGTCCATGGAATGCCCCTAGATTCCTTTCTGCAAAGCCACTTTCCAGCCAAATGGCCCCCAGAATGCACTACTGCCTGGGGTGGTTCTTGGTAAGTGTAGGACTTAGCATTTTTTCTTGATGGACATTCTGAGATCCATTTCTGCAGCATATCAAGATCCCTCTGAAAGGTGCCCCTGCCTTCCTCTGTGTAAATCATGTTGAGTACTTTGGTATCCTTTGCATACTTTCTCAGTGTGCATTCTGTCCCTAGGTTCAAAGTGTTCATAAAGATTTTAAAAAATATTGCACTCCTATTAGTCTCTAAGCAAGACCAGTGGTGGACTGGACTTCAAACCTCACTGGTGGTTCAGACAGTTTTCTACCCACCTACCAATCAACCCATCTACTCTGTACCTATCCAGTTTGACTGTAAGGATATTACTGAAAAACATGTTAAAACCTTCCTAAATGTCAGTTAACTGACATCCATGTCCACCCCACCTTGTCTACAGAATCTTCTTGCCAAAGGCTGTCAGGTTAATCAGGAATGATTTGTCCTTGAGAAGTCCATGATGGCTGTTCCTACCCAATGCCTTCTTCCACTTGCTCTCACTGGCTTTGAATGAATTCCATTAATGCCTAAAATTTGGACTTTCTTCTGAAGGCTAAAGATTCCTATGTGTATTTTTCTGTCTCAGGCTCATGTAAGTAGATATCAGGCCTTCTGTGTGACAAAACTCCGCAACACCACTACATAGGCTGCTTTACCAGAGGGAGATACAAGGTTCATGAGGCTGTTAGATATTTTCTGGCCAAAAACAGGTTATTTCACTATGATGTAACTAACATGTAAGGTGAAAGACATCTGAAAATCTGACTTAGAAAGCCATTTGCTTTACATGCAAATACTGATATAATGCTGAAAAAGTAAAAAGGGAGGAAGAAGCTCCACCAAGGTCAGTATAATTAACTATTCAGATTCATATATATGCAAATTTGCAAGCTGCAAAGCAAAGCTTGAAGACCTCACTGAGGGAGATTTGTATGAGCCATTGGACCTTGGCAGACTGAGGAAGCTCAGCTTTTGTTCTGCTAACTGCTCTACAAAGTGCTCTTCCAACAGCAGCGAGGCTGTGAACACATTAAAGACATCAGTAATGTAGATTGGCTGCAGATCAAACCATTTCACCGCTCATTACCTTTAGTAAATCACCGAGATACATGCTAAGTAAATCTGTTGCTAGTATTAAAAGATTTATGTGGCAGAAGGAAGACGGCTAAAAGGACTAAATCCCCCCTTAGTACAACTACCCAGTATAATCTGTCATTGCAGAGTGGAGAAGCTCTGCAACTTTTCCCCTAATCATCACTGCCATCATGTCCAGACTTGTCTGGAACATATCTTTAGGCATTTCTCCATGTAAGTAGAGTTGTCATTGTTGATAATTTTGCTCTCTCCCTTGCCAATCAAGTCTCACATTAAGAACAGTATCCCCTATATTGTGTGTATTTGAATATGAATCTCTCACCTGCAACATTCCATACTCTACAATGGAATTCATGAAAAAATTGAAATTGAAATGGTTTATAACTGTAAAAAATTACAGGATTTGCTGAGGTTAACAGTTGAATGAAATAACAAAGATGTAACTGTTGATCTCCCACAGCTTCACATCTTTTCATCCTTCCTCTAATTTGTTGTTCCATCAGTAGATGAAAAGAGCTCTAAAATTTTGAAGGTGAGATGACTAATCTGTTTTGACATTTTGCTATGTGATTGTATCATGTTGCTTGGCAGGTAGAAGACAGACGACTAGGCTTTTTGGAAAATAAAAAGCTGTAGTCCGACACAAGTTGCATACAAAGAGCTGTCAAATATTGTTACTTTGCTGCTAAGGAACATATGAATAAATTTATTTTTATTGTTTCTTGTTATGAGGGAAGAATCCTTCTGACAGGACACATGAAACCATAGTACTTTATCTGAATGGAATGCTTAATCTCAGTGTATTTGCCATTACATATAACTCGCAAACTCCATTTGATGGTATGGTGTAACAAGGCCAGTTTAGAAGGGCCTAGATTTATTAAAATTGTTTATACTGTCAGATATTTTGGGTATATTAATTATCCTTTGATAGATTCAAGGTATAAACATCTTGTATTGCTAGGATGTCTGTGAATTCAGTACTGCATCCAATTAAGGATTTAAAAACATGAGATTGGAATTTGGCGACAGAAGTGATGGGGGCTGCTTTGCTAATCAGCTGTAATTGAGATGGATGGGCTTAAATCTCCCCAGGCTAAGGTGGCAATCACTTTAGGCTTCCCAGTTTCCTGGGTTCTGTGAGAACATGGTTATCATCCAAAACAGAGACTATTTCTAACTGTCTGCAAACAAAATATCACATTCTATCTAGTCCTTTGAATAAAAAAATCAGCATCAGCCTTCACTGATGAGGTAGTGAGGTGGATTGTGAATGGAAGGAAAGAAGTCAGAGTTGTGGTCTGTTGGACAAAGCCTAGTTTGAGGCCTGTTGTCTAGTGGAGTCACTCAAGGGTCAGTACTGGGACCAGTCTCATTCAATATATTCATCAACAACCTGGATGAGGAACAGAGTGCACTGTCAGCAAGTCTGCTGAAGACACAAAACTGGGAGGAGTGGCTGAGACACTTGAAGCCTGTGCTGCCATTCAGCAAGACCTGGATAGGATGGAGAGCTGGACATGAAGAAATGTAACAAAATAGGATGAGGGGACACGTAGAATCTTGCATTTGGGAAAGACAGCCCCATGTACCAGTATAGGTTGAGGTATGATCTGCTGGAGAGCAGATCTGGGGAAAAGGACCTGGGAGTCCTGATGGACAGTGGGATGGCCATGAGTCAGCAATATGCCCTTGTGGACAAGAAGGCCAGTGGCATTCTGGGGTGTATTAGAAGAGGTGTGGCTAGTAGGTATAGAAAGGTTCTCCTACTCATCTGCTCTGCCCTGGTGAGGTTGCACTTGGATTATTGTGTCCACTTCTGGACCCCTCATTTCAAGAAGCACAGGAGACTGCTAGAAAGAGTCCAGTACAGAGCAATTAAAATGAGGGAATTGTACATCTCCCTTCTGAGGAAAGGTTGAGGGAGCTGGGTCTCTTTAGTTTGGCAGAGATTGAGGGGTGACCTCATTAATGTTTATAAATATGTGAAGGGCAAGTGTCAGGATGACAGAGCCAGGCTCTTCTCAGTGATGTCCAATTATAGGACAAGGGGCAGTAGATGGAAGCTGAATCTTAGGAGGCTCCACATGAACATAAGAAAAAAAAGTCACTGTGAGGGTGGCAGAACACTAGAACAGGATGCCCAAAGAGGTTGTGGAGTCTCCTCCTCTGGAGACATTAAAAAACCTGCCTGGATGTGTTCCTCTGTGACCTGCTCTACGTGGCTTTGCCCTGGCAGTGGGCCTGGACAAGATGTTCTTTTGAGGTCCCTTCTAGTGATTCTGTGATTCACATGAAAGAGGTAGGATAGTAGTCCATGTGCAAAGTGTCTGAGGCTGAGGACAGCAGGATACAGCACTGGACATACCCCTGTGCTCAGCAGCTTCTACAGCCAGCACTGGCAGAGTCCTGCTTGGCATGCAGGGCTTTGCATCATGCTTCCCTGCAACAGCTCAGCTCCTCACATTGCAGCTGGCCAACATACTTAAAAGCTAACTCTTTTTTTTTTTTTTTTTTTCTGCTTAACTAGAGAGGCCTTTATGATCCCTGAGAATCTAAATTGCTTCATCCAGTAAATTGTTGGGTTTGTGAGAATGTTAAGGACTTTTAATTATAAATCAAAATTACCACAGGTTAAGAGTGAGGGAGGAGGAGGCTTTGATGATTCTTGTGCCTGCTTCATACAAAATCATGATTCAGCATCTGGTGGTGTTGAAGGTTCATTAAATATCCATTCTTGTAATTTTTCTAAAGATTATCTGCCCAACTCAAGAGGTTTTTTCCTGGTGTTTTTGCTTTTTACAAAGCTGTTTGCTCTTTACCCCCAAAGAGACATGTATATTTGTTTTTGCAATGTCCACACAGAGGTACCAATAGCCTTTATTTAAATGCTAGTCAGTCAAATGCAACTAAACCCGTAAGAATTCCCTCACAGAGGACCAGATGTTGTAGTTACAACATTACCCAATGCGAAGACACTGTTTTCAATATTGTTACTGTGGACATAAAGTGATGAGTTACAATTACTGCAGTAGGTTGACACTCCTTGTAGCATGAATTTTAAATCTGAGAATATTAAATACTTCATGCTTTTATTAAATTTTCCCTTGTAATTGTTTAGAGCACACAAAGCAGAAGACTATTGTTCAAATATGCTTACAATAATCTTTTCCAAACAAGCAATGTTGTTTTGTTTTTAAAAAAAATATATTAGGCACTGCAACTCTTAACAAATGTGACCCTGAAAGAGAGCTATGGCACTCAAAAAACTTTGAAGAATATGAAGGAGAAAAAAAGGTTTCAGGTGTCAAGGAACTGCCTGATATCATTGTTACAATGTGCATGGTTACATATGGACTGTTGAATACGGTCCCATTCCTAATTATTGCAGCTTCGAAGCTGGTGAGACACCTCAAGCACGAGCAGTACGAAGAAAGGCTGAGGGAGCTGGGATTGTTTAGCCTGGAGAAGAGGAGGCTCAGGGGAGACCTCATTGCTGTCTACAACTACCTGAAAGGGTGGTTGTAGCCAGGAAGGGGTTGGCCTCTTCTCCCAGGCAACCAGCACCAGAACAAGGGGACACAGTCTCAAGCTGCATCAGGGGAGGTTTAGATTCAAGGTGAGGAGGAAGTTCTTCACCAAGCGAGTCATTCGTCATTGGAACGGGTTGCCCAGGGAGGTGGTTGAGTTGCCATCCCTGGAGGCGTTCAAGAGGAGATTGGACGTGGCACTTGGTGCCATGGTTTAGTCATGAGGTCTGTGGTGACAGGTTGGACTTGACGATCTTTGAGGTCTCTTCCAACCTTGGTGATTCTGTGATTCATCTGGTATTGCCATTTTGTCAGCAATAGCATAGCAATGGTAACATATCTCCCAAGTTATGAGATGACTTGTATATCATGGAATTACTTTCAAAAGATACAAATTGTCTCCAATTATTCTCTTGTTTCTGACCTATGACATCATGAGATTGGCTCCAGTTGCAAAATGGTACTGTCTACAGGTAAGAGACATGCAAGCTGACAGCAATAGAGTTTTGCATGGAGAAAAGGGCTAGGTTGATTGAGCTACTTGCACTTCATGCTAATTCACCAATGAAGACAACCACAGGCTGTAAACAATGACATTCCTTTCCTGACAACAAAAAATAATGTCAAGATTACAGTCTGGGAAAGATTTTACTTGTTTTGATGAGTGAAAACATGGTAGACACAAATCCTGGATGAGACAGAATGATGAGAAAGGGGAATAAGGAGTGAGACAGGCTGACTGACACACACACAGAAAGGAATTTGAACCCAGTATAATTGTTATGAACACTCAGATTAGGAGCAAGTAAAGGGTGAGGGAAAGAAAGAGGGCAGGATGCATTGTGCATGAAGCCATGTACTGAGAGAAGTGTGGATGATTCAAATACATGACTCAGGTGCTGGGAACTCTTACATTGCCTCTTCACCATGATTCTGGGCAAGTCCCAGCTTTTCTTTGGGTCATTTCCCACTTCTGAGTAAGCAGACTGACCTCCCAACACTGTTAATGGAATCATGTTTACATATATTGACCTCATATTTTATCTGTACATCTTTTTGTTTTGTTTGAAGAGATGCCAGAATGCCAGCTTACAGAAAGAATTTCAAGATGGAAATGCCAAGCCCAGAAGAAAGTGAGAGGGAATCAACCAAATAAATGTCACTGTCAGAACTAGCTACAAGACTTTTACTCGTAGTTAAAACTTCTGATCTTGTTTTCAAATACATCAATCATCAGTTCCCTGCTCTGAAGTGACATGCCTCAGGCACTCAGCATCTCTGTAAATCAGATCACATATTCTCCTTCTGGGATGTTAAAAGGTCATTAAATTAAGTCTCAGGTCAGCCAGGTGTTCTACTTAAACTAGTAATTTCCCTTCAACACTGAAGATATTTTTCTTTTCTCTTTTCTTGGCTGACTTTCCTATCTTCTGATGATAAATCACAAATTTAATTTTATTTTCCAAAGAACAATTTCTCCTGTTGAAGATTATTTCACTTGCACATATTTCTGCCAAGCCTCTAAATTGGATGTCTGAGACAGTACTGATCCCAGCGGAAACCCAAGCCCAAGACTGAGTTCTCCAGTCTATGTACTGAACTGCTGGGGAAGTGGTAGTACTGCTATAATTTCTCATTCCCCAGAGCCAACATTTATTTGTGTCAGTGATGGCATTTCCATGTGAATTATCTTCCATAACATGGACCTATAAGAGAAACTAAATTCTTGGTCTCTAGCTGTTTACCTATCTCATATAATTTTTGAAGCTTTTGGACCATGGTTCCTGGCATGTGGCTGTGTCTGGCATGTGGCTATTCAGGTGCTTGTGAAGTCACAGAGTGCTGGGACTAGATTACAGGCATCTTCCAATCTTCCATTCTGAGGTTATTCCAAATTAGTGTTTTTTGTTTGTCTGTTTGGTTTTTTTTTTCAGTGTTGTGTTTTGTTGTGTTTGGGTTTTTTTTGGCGTTTGTTGGTGGCTTTTTTTTTTAATATGCATAGTACATCCTAAATAATACAAATAAATAAATTCCTAGCTTTCCAAACTTAACCAAACTAGGTGCAGATAATTCCCAATCCAGGGCAAGATCTCACTGGCATCTGAATTCACCAGTGTTGCATAAATAAGTGCAAGCAGGATGCCCTGAGAAAAGAGAGGCTACATCAAAGAAACTAAAAAAACGAATAAATCAAGTAAGCACAGACTGCAATAAGTTAGTGTGCTTTTCACAGTTATCTGAACAACAGAGCAAAATGACTGTATTCCCAGAAACTAAGTTCACATAGTTATATGAACACCATCACAGAGATGACTAAGTGTTATCTCAGTGTGTGAACACTCAAAGACAGTGATTCCCAAATAGACCACTGGGGAAAAAGGGTAGCAGAAAGAAAGCAACTTGGCAAAATAGGAAAGCATATAAAGCAGTAAACTGATATGTTTGAGTCAATGAAACACTGAATGCAGCTGACTATCATGCCCAAGGGACTAGCAGGAGTCTGGACGGTTCTGATGACTCACTCTGTGTATGCAGAGGATCAACTGAAATGGAGATCCAAGAATGTTAACATGTCCTTTTTTTTTTTTTTTTTTTTTTTTTCCCCATTGTCTCCTGACTTTCTTTAGCACTGTATGAGCTTTGAGTACCAAATGCTGAAGGTAACATAGTTCGGCTTTTAACTCTGCTAAAAATTTCTCTCATTCAACGTATTTTCCAATTTACATGGGTGTCAGTACACACAAAATTAACACACACTAAAATACTGGCCTGTCAAAGAATTTGAGATACCACAGAGTAAAAAGGCTATTGAACTTGTCATAACATGAACTTCAAAAATAAATGAGGTTTGTTTCCTTTCAAGTTTGGTACACACCTGAAATCTGGTCCAGATAGTCTCAGATTTGATGACAATAAATAAGTACTAATTCTTGGAAAGCTTCAAATAGAACATTTTTTTCTAAGAGTCATAAACTAATTCGTGGGGGGGTTTGGCAAACAACAAACAAAACTTCCTGGATTTACACAGATTAATCCAAAATCAAGAAATACTTGGAATTTTTGGCCCACTTTTGAACTGAAATTTGCATTTGTTCAATCAGTTTCACATTTACATCATTAAGAAGATAAAAAAAGACCACTGTCGAAGAAAATGTTCTGTGTACCTGAAAGTTACTTGCAGTGGATAATACAGTACTGCATGGAATGACCATCAGCATTAAGAAGAGCAGGCTTTAATATGAGCAGGCTCTGATTATATGTGAATATTTTCAGGTGACATTTATCGCTGCTTGCTGGAAGTTGAAAATAACTTTCTGCTGCAGAAAACACATGGGTTTTTAACTTGCTAATTCCTAATTTTCTGCAGCCTGCAAAAGCCCACTGATGTTCAGGGTCAGAGAAGTAAGAGGGTGCTGAATAATTTAAAAATCTCACTCAGCTGTGCACGTTTGCAGATTTTGGTGCACTGGCAGCATCCCTTGGCGTGACGAAAGGAGTGAAAGTGTTGCCAATATATTACAAAGTGTGTTTGTGTAGATATTTTAGGATTGCAAGAAATCTTGCTGACACAGACAAATTACTTGTTTTATTTCACTTTGTAATGCTATTCCCCAAAAGTTGATTGAAAGATGTTTTTCTCTGGAAGGGTGTATTTCAAGACCTACAGGGTTTTAACTGCAGTTGTTGAAGAAGGTTCTTCACATCTTTAGGTGCTCTGGGATCAGTGCCTTTTACGAGTCTTTCTGCTCTCCAGATAATTAGCTTAGTGGCTCAAATGGCAAGATTTGAAAAAACAACAACAAACCAGCTAACCAAATTAAACCTTTAGTGTTCGCCTAATGCAACTCTGAAGGATTTTAAGTGATCTGAGGCAGTAGTTTGAATACTTTGGTTTGAAGACAATTCAATTGTTGCATGCATTGGTCTGAAATAGTCTACATGCACCTTTTTTTCATTGTGCTTAACTACAAAGAGCTCAGAGAACTAAACATACAGTTGTGGACTAGAGGAAGGAACATCTTCAATATCTGTTGTCGGGATCCCTGTCAAAGCAGTCATGACATTACAGAAAGGAGCCATCCTGCCTACCTGCCTAAATTTGGGGTTGAGTAAGAAGATAAACAAAGGAAATGACAGTTCTTTTAGGGCAATAGGAAACATGCAGACCTGAAAGAGGATATGGATGATCCTAAAGCAAACTGCAGAAATGTTTCCAGCAGGACTCAACTGTAAAGCCCTCTCTCCTTCCAGGACCTATTTACTTTCTTTCCTCAAAGTCTCAGCCTTGATTGAAGTCAGTCTCTAGCAAGAATTATTTGCTGACTTTTACCATCTGTAGAAGGATACTGCATTCAAAGTGCCTTTAGAGAGTTGTGCCCATCTTTTCTGTTTCCTTGAGTTTTACCCAGGATCTTGCTGGAGACAAGTCATGGATGTGATTTTTAGAATAGAATAGAATAGAATAGAATAGAATAGAATAGAATAGAATTAACCAGGTTGGAAAATACCTTTGAGATCATTGAGTCCAACCTATCACCCAACACCATCTAATCAACTAAACCATGGCAACAAGCACCCCATCCAGTCTCTTTCTAAACACCTCCAGTGATGGAGACTCCACCACCTCCCTCGGCCACCGATTCCAATGGCCAGCCACTCTTTCTAAGAAGAACTTCTTCCTAATATCCAGCCAAATCTTCCCCTGGTGCAGCTTGAGACTGTATCCTCTTGTTCTGGTGCTGGCCGCCTGGGAGAAGAGACCAACCCCCACATGGCTACAACCTCCCTTCAGGGAGTTGCAGACAGCAGTAAGTTTTCCCCTGAGCCTCCTCCTCTCCAGGCTAAGCAACCCCAGCTCCCTCAGCCTCTCCTCACAGGGCTTGTGCTCCAAACCTGTGGCCGGTTGACGGTGTCCCCTTAAGAAAGGGAATATGGTGGACGGAAGTTGGTAAACGGAAGGAATAGTCTAAACTAATTTTCATTGGACGAGTGGGAGGAAGCACCTTCTGAACTGGAGTGAAATGGGCATTTCCAGCACTTCTCTGTCACTCTTGTTTCCGCTTCTCCACAGTGCAGCAACTCTCTGTCTGTGCTGGGCTTTCTGCCAAGGCCTCGGCCTTGAGGATAAGATAACCAGGCCTGTATTAACTGCTTCCAATTAACACAAACTGCTTTTAACTTCTCTCTTTCTCTTTCTCCCTCTTTTCCGAACTATTCTGGGGAAATGGGGGAAGAGAGGGGAGAGCAGAGGTGGGGACCCCCCTCGGCCGAGGGGGGTTACTCTCATTTCTGTGTTGCTCTGTTGTATATCTTTGTATATATTGTAGATATTGTAAATTTGTAAATATTCCCCTGCGAACCCTACACTGCTTTGTAAATATAGCTCCACTGCTTTGCTAATTCAGCTGGTGAGGTTTTTTTTTCCTTTCCCTTCAAATTTTTCTTTTCCCTTTTACCTTACAAGGGGGAAGGGAGGAGGCTTCTTGGCTTTACCCTTCCACCCACCACATTTTTTTTATTGGCGTACCCAACGTGCGGCAGATAATTAGTTTAATTTATTACTTGATTGATTTAGTGTTTTCCAGCTGAATTAGCAAACATGAAGGTCTTGTGGTTTGTGGAGCGATTATTCTTTTCAATTTTTGGGGCTCTGGTTTACAGATATTGTTTGGGTTTGATTTTGGATTACCTGGGCAAATATTTGGTGCGGACAATTTATATGTGGGTTATGTATAGAGTTAAACTATGGTATGGAAAATGCATTAATTTCCTATGGCCAGTGAGATACAGAAATGTTACCTCCACCACTCTCCCAATTGAGATAAAGGGTTTTAAGATTCCACCTGAGGAGAGAGTAACTTTAGGTGATGCCCGGGATCCAAAGGTGATTTATGTGATGTGTATAAATCTGTTGCTGGTGATGGTGATTGCATATTTACTGTTCTCTCTGCGGCGAGAGAGAAAGATATCCAGAGCTTGTTTTGTTATTAAAACTAGATCAAAAAGAAAACGCCGTGGCTCGAGATCAGTCCCAGAGTCATCTAGTGATGAGGAAGGTGGAGAACCCGTGTCAGTTAAAAAGAAGGCTAAAAAGTTAATTGGTAAAGCAGCTCTAAATGACTTTGCTGATTCTAGCAAGCTGCCAAAGGCGGCAGCTGGTATCAACATGGCGCCTACTCCTTCTCCTACTCCTTCTTCTTCTTCTTCTTCTCCATCGGCCATTAACGGAGCAACATCACTTCCGCCTACTCCCTCGGTGGGACTGGAAGTCACTGCCCCAGCAGCTGATTTATCTCAGGACTTGTCAGCTTCCATTAAGGTGGCTGTAAATTCAAACACAGCTCCAGTTAAGGTGGCTACTTTAAAGACTAGAAGTGGAAAGGCCAAAGATGGAGAGGAAGAGGTGGAGACTGATCTTGGTGAGGGGCCCTCTACTCTAAAAGATCCTGCTCAGGAGGAAGAGGTGGTTTGTTTTAAAGATCTAGCTAACCTAGTGAGATCAAAGCAGGATACAGATGAAGCTAGGAAAGCAGCTGGCAAAGGTGGTTCTGAGATTAAAGAGATCCTTAGGAGAATGACAGCAGGATTATATGGACAAAGAATTCAGGGAGACGAAGAGCAAGATGATATTTTGGAGTGTTCTTCGCCCCGCGAGGAATTGCGTGATGTCCGTAAAGATTTCACCAGGGCAGATAAGGAGCCAGTTCTAGCTTGGCTTAGTAGGTGTTATGATACAGGTGCTCCAGCTCTAACAGTTGGAGACAAGTCAGCAGCTCAGTTAGGAACTCTCTCAAGGGATAATGGAATAGATAGACATCTAGGAAGAGCTCTCGGTAAGGTTAATCTGTGGATACGCCTTTTAATGGCGGTTGCCCTGAGATACCCTTCCTGAGATGATCTTCCATGGAACCCTAAACCCTGGACTACCATAGATGAGGGAATTAAGCGCTTGAGAGAATTTGCTGTTAGAGAGCTACTCTATGGTGAACATGAAACTCTGAATCCTGATGATATTCCTGTGGGTATTGGTCTTGCAAAAAAGATCATCAAACTTGCTCCTTCCAATTATGCAAACATTCTGGCAAACAGAATTGTGTCAAGAAGTTATGGTGGAGCTTCTCCTACGGTTGGCCAATTCAGTGATCAAATGAGACAATTGGAGGATAGCATGACACGTGGTTCTTTGGTTTCAGCCATTAAAACTATGTCTGGAGATATACAGAATTGCATAAGAGAGTTAAAAGATGAATTTAGAAATTCCGTATCCCAATTGGCACAAAGGGATAATTTCAATTCTCCCTCCAGGTGGATACAAGTTTAATCTGTGACCTCCAAGGAGGTCATGCCAAAACAGGTCATTCCAAAACAGGTCATTCCAAAACAGACCACCAAGGCAATCACGTAGAACTATTTGGATAACTCTGCGTGATCAGTTTGGTGAGAACATGAACCGCTGGGATGGCCAACCAACTTCTAATCTTTTCAGGAGACTGAGGGAATTGCAAAGTGGCAGAACCCAAGGTAGCAATACCAGAAGGGTAGCTGTTACTTCCACAGTTCCCCAGAACGACTCTTATGGTTCCAACAGCGGCTCCAGTTATAACATGCAAAGTTATAACCCTGCAAACTATGTGCAATGCACATGTGCGCATGTTCCCCATAACTAGGGGTGCCCTGCCTCCCGCCAGGGGGAGGAGAGGGATAACAGAGATAACAGAATCTATTGGGATGTGTACATCCAGTGGCCTGGCACTTCACAATTTCGGAAGTACAGGGCCTTGGTTGACACAGGAGCTCAGGGCACCATAATACCATCAAATTATCAGGGATCAGAGTCTATAACTATTCTGGGAGTCACTGGTGGATCTCAAGAGTTAAGTAAGGTAGAGGTTAATATAAGTTGTGGTGGGTTGGAAGGGGTGAGGCCAAGAAGCCTCTTCCCTCCCCCCTGTAAGGTAAAAGGGAAAGAAAAATTGAAGGGAAAGGAAAAAAAAAACTCACCAGCTGAATTAGCAAAGCAATGGAGCTATATTTACAAAGCAGTGTAGGATTTTGCAGGGGAATATTTACAAATTTACAATATCTGCAATATATACAAAAATATACAACAGAGTAACACAGAAATGAGAGTAACCCCCCTCGGCCGAGGGGGGTCCCCACCTCCGCTCTCCCCTCTCTTCCCCCCTTTCCCCAGAATGGGATAGAAAGAGGAAGAAAAGAGAGAAAAAAAAATGTTAGAAGCAGTTTGTGTTAGTTGGAAGCAGTTAATATAGACCTGGTTATCTTATCCTCAAGGCCGAGGCCTTGGCAGAAAGCCCAGCACAGAGAAGAGTTGCTGCACCCTGGAGAAGCGGAAGCAAGAGTGACCGAGAAGTGCTGGAAATGCCCATTTCAGTCTCAGTTCAGATGGTGCTTCCTCCCACTTGACCAATGAAAATTAGTTTAGACTATTCCTTCCGTTTACCAACTTCCGTCCACCATACTCCCTTTCTTAAGGGGACACCGTCAACCGGCCACAGTCCACCCCTTCTAAACAATTTTCATTGGCTGTTTATACTGTCCATCCAATCCAAGATGATATTTACAGTTCGTGAATAGAGTTCATAGTCCATTCCGGCTATGCTCAGATGTAGATGATTCAAAAGTACAAGAAAATCAGAAAGTGACAAAAATGGAAAACAGTTCATTTCTTCACCGACGAAGCGAAGAAAAGGGAAACAGGGATTCTCAGGGTCTCTTAGTTCACTCAGGGCTCTCAGGGATCTCAGGGTTCATGCACCGTAGATTTCTCGTTGATTCTTCTTTTGGGCGCGATGTAGCTGTACAACAGTTTGAAGTTAACCTCTTTCAGCTAAAGTTAAATTTCTTTGTGGAATACACTGAATTTCACCATTCTCCTGCATTACCCAATAAGTGTGACCCGGACCTTCAGCTGAAACCACCCCTCGGACAGGTTTAGCCTCTCCTGAGGGTGAAAATACCCAAACAGTTTTACCTAACAGGTTCTTTTCTCTAACAACAGGAACTCTATCACCTTCTACTTTCCGTAGCAAATCTGAATGTGCAGGTCCAGCTCGGTTCACTGAACCTCTACTATTTACCAGCCAGGTTGCTTGTGCTAAATGTTTTTCCCAGTTTTTCAAAGATCCACCCCCCATGGCTTTAAGAGTGGTCTTCAACAAACCGTTGTAGCGTTCAATCTTCCCTGAAGCTGGTGCATAGTAGGGAATGTGGAATATCCACTCAATACCGTGCTCTTTTGCCCAGTTCTTTACAAGGTTGTTCTTGAAATGAGTTCCGTTGTCTGACTCAATCCTCTCTGGAGTTCCGTGTCTCCACAGGATCTGTCTCTCCAGACCGAGAATGGTGTTGCGTGCAGTTGCATGTGGAACTGGCTAAGTTTCCAACCATCCAGTGTTTGCCTCTACCATAGTAAGCACATACTGCTTACCAGAACGAGAACGTGGTAGAGTGATGTAGTCAATCTGCCAAGCTTCACCATACTTGTACTTGGACCATCTGTCACCATACCACAAGGGCTTAATTTGTTTTGCCTGCTTAATAGCAGCACAAATGTCACAGTCATGGATGACTTGTGTGATAGCATCCATGGAAATGTCTATGGATCTGTCACGAGCCCATTGGTATGTTGCATCTCTGCCTTGATGTCCTGATGAATCGTGAGCCCACCGAGCTAAGAATATCTCACCTCGGTGTTTCCAGTCGAGATCAAGATTAGAGTCCATGTCTACTTGAGAAACTCTTGCAGCTAGATCTGCCTGATGGTTGTGTTGCTGTTCCTCAGTAGCTTTGCTCTTAGGAATGTGAGCATCAATGTGTCTCACTTTCACTGGAATTCTCTCGATTCGATCAGCAATGTCCTGCCATAGGTTGGCTGCCCAAATGGGTTTTCCTTTTCTCTGCCAACCACTCTTCTTCCAGTTCTTTAGCCAACCCCATAGAGCATTGGCTACCATCCATGAGTCGGTGTAGAGATAAAGCTTTGGCCATCTCTCACGTTCAGCTACGTCGAGAGCTAGCTGGACAGCTTTTACCTCTGTGAACTGGCTGGATTCTCCTTCTCCATCTTTTGCCTCTGCAACTCAGCGTGTTGGACTCCACACTGCAGACTTCCACCTTCGCTTGTTTCCAACAAGACGACAGGAACCGTCTGTGAACAAAGCATATTTCTTTTCATCATCAGAAAGGTCATTGTAAGGAGGAGCTTCCTCAGCACGAGTTACTTTCTCCTCTGGAGGTTTAGCACAGTTGATACCTTCAGGCCAACTTGAGATCACCTCCACTAGACCAGGTCTTTCAAGATTTCCCATTCGAGCTCTCTGTGTTATCAGAGCCATCCACTTAGACCATGTGGAGTCTGTGGCATGATGTGGTGTGGAACCTTTGCCTTTGAACATCCAATTCAAAACTGGTAATCTGGGAGCTAAGAGAAGTTGTGATTCAGTTCCAATCACTTCAGAGGATGCTTTTACTCCTTCATAGGCAGCTAGAATTTCTTTCTCTGTTGGAGTGTAGTTAGCCTCTGAACCTCTGTAACCTCGACTCCAGAAACCAAGAGGTCGTCCACGTGTCTCACCTGGAGCTTTTTGCCACAAGCACCAGGTTGGACCATTGTCACTTGCAGCCGTGTACAAAATGTTCTTAATGTCTGGACCATCTCGGACAGGTCCCAGACCCATTGCTTGAATTACTTCTTGCTTTATCTGGTCAAAGGCTGCTTGTTGTTCAGGTCCCCAGTGGAAATGGTTTCTCTTTCGAGTCACATCATACAGAGGTTTCACAATCTGACTGTATCCAGGAATGTGCAGTCTCCAAAATCCCACTATCCCCAAGAAACGTAGGGTCTCTTGCTTGTTTGTGGGACTTGTCATGGTAGAGACTCTGTTTACCACATCCACTGGAATGTGTCGGCGTCCATCCTGCCATCGCACTCCAAGAAACTAAATCTCTGTGGTAGGTCCTTTCACCTTGTCTCGCTTGATGGCAAAACCTGCATTCAGAAGAATGTCAATGATTTTGTTACCTTTCTCGAAGACTTCCTCAGCAGTTTTACCCCAGGCGATGATATCATCGATGAGCTGGATGTGTTCTGGAGCACCGCCTTTCTCCAGAGCATCGTGGATCACTGCATGACAGATGCTTGAGCTGTGGATCCAGCCCATTGGCAATCTGTTGAAAGTGTACTGGATTCCTCTCCAGGTGAAAGCAAACTGAGGCCTGCATTCCTCTGCTATGGGAATAGAGAAAAATGCATTAGCAATGTCTATGGTAGCATACCATTTGGCCTCTTTGGATTCCAGCTCATACTGTAGTTCCATCATGTCTGGTACTGCTGCACTCATAGGTGGTGTCACTTCATTCAGGGCTCAGTAGTCTACTGTTAGACGCCAGTCTCCATTCTGCTTCCGCACAGGCCACACTGGACTGTTGAAAGGTGAATGAGTTTTGCTGACGACTTTCTGACTCTCCAACTGACGAATCAGATTCTGAATGGGCAACAAAGAGTCACGGTTGGGTCAGTATTGTCTGTGATGCACAGTCTGAGAAGCAACCGGCAATTTAATGTCCTGTATCTTATGTTGTCCCACAACTGCAGATTCATCAGAAAGTTCAGGTCTGGCAGATAGCTTCAATTTTTGTCCATCAATTTCTATTGAAGCTACTCCAAAAGCCCATTTGTAACCTCTAGGGTCCTTGAAACGCCCTTCTCTCAGAAAATCAATTCCCAAAATACAAGGTGCATCAGGTCCGGTCACAACTGTATGCTTCCTCCATTGTTTACCAGTTAAACTTATATTAACCTCTACCTTACTTAACTCTTGAGATCCACCAGTGACTCCCAGAATAGTTATAGACTCTGATCCCTGATAATTTGATGGTATTATGGTGCACTGAGCTCCTGTGTCAACCAAGGCCCTGTACTTCCGAAATTGTGAAGTGCCAGGCCACTGGATGTACACATCCCAATAGATTCTATTATCTCTGTTATCCCTCTCCTCCCCCTGGCGGGAGGCAGGGCACCCCTAGTTATGGGGAACATGCGCACATGTGCATTGCACATAGTTTGCAGGGTTATAACTTTGCATGTCATAACTGGAGCCACTGTTGGAACCATAAGAGTCGTTCTGGGGAACTGTGGAAGTAACAGCTACCCTTCTGGTATTGCTACCTTGGGTTCTGCCACTTTGCAATTCCCTCAGTCTCCTGAAAAGATTAGAAGTTGGTTGGCCATCCCAGCGGTTCATGTTCTCACCAAACTGATCACGCAGAGTTATCCAAATAGTTCTACGTGATTGCCTTGGTGGTCTGTTTTGGAATGACCTGTTCTGGAATGACCTGTTTTGGAATGACCTCCTTGGAGGACGTGTATTCCTCACAGATTAAACTTGTATCCACCTGGAGGAAGAATTGAAATTATCCCTTTGTGCCAATTGGGATATGGAATTTTTAAATTCATCTTTTAACTCTCTCATGCAATTCTCAATTTTTCCAGACAGAGTTTCAATGGCTGAAACCAAAGAACCTCGTGTCATGCTATCCTCCAATTGTCTCATTTGATCGCTGAATTGGCCAACCATGGGAGAAGCTCCACCATAACTTCTTGACACAATTCTGTTTGCCAGAATGTTTGCATAATTGGAAGGAGCAAGTTTGATGATCTTTTTAGCAAGACCAATACCCACAGGAATGTCATCAGGATTCAGAGTTTCATGTTCACCATAGAGTAGCTCTCTAACAGCAAATTCTCTCAAGCGCTTAATTCCCTCATCTATGGTAGTCCAGGGTTTAGGATTCCATGGAAGATCATCTCGGGAAGGGTATCTCAGGGCAACCGCCATTAAAAGGCGTATCCAGAGATTAACCTTACCGAGAGCTCTGCCTAGATGTCTATCTATTCCATTATCCCTTGAGAGAGTTCCTAACTGAGCTGCTGACTTGTCTCCAACTGTTAGAGCTGGAGCACCTGTATCATAACACCTACTAAGCCAAGCTAGAACTGGTTCCTTGTCTGCCCTGGTGAAATCTTTACGGACATCACGCAATTCCTCGCGGGGCGAAGAACATTCCAAAATATCATCTTGCTCTTCATCTCCCTGAATTTTTTGTCCATATAATCCTGCTGTCATTCTCCTAAGGATCTCTTTAAGCTGAGAACCACCTTTCCCAGCTGCTTTCCTAGCTTCATCTGTATCCTGCTTTGATCTCACTAGGTTAGCTAGATCTTTAAAACAAACCACCTCTTCCTCCTGAGCAGGATCTCTTAGAGTAGAGGGCCCCTCACCAGGATCAGTCTCCAGCTCCTCTTCTTCTCCATCTTTGGCCTTTGCACCTCTAGTCTTTAAAGGAGCCACCTTAACTGGAGCTGTGTTTGAATTTACAGCCACCTTAATGGAAGCTGACAAGTCCTGAGATAAATCAGCTGCTGGGGCAGTGACTTCCGGTCCCACCGAGGGAGTGGGCGGAAGTGACGTTGCTCCGTTAATGGCTGACGGAGAAGAAGAAGAAGGAGAAGGAGTAGGAGCCATGTTGATACCAGCTGCCGCCTTTGGCAGCTTGCTAGAATCAGCAAAGTCATTTAGAGCTGCTTTACCAATTAACTTTTTAGCCTTCTTTTTGACTGACACAGGTTCTCCACAGTCCTCATCACTAGATGACTCTGGGACTGATCCAGAGCCACGGCGTTTTCTTTTTGATCTAGTTTTAATAACAAAACACGCCCTGGACACCTTTCTCTCTCGCCACAAGGAATACAGAGAAAACACATTAGTTATCACCAGCAGCAGAATTATACACATCACATAAATCACCTTTGGGTCCCAGGCATCACCTAAAGTTACTCTCTCCTCCGGTGGAATCTTAAAACCCTTTATCTCAATTGGAAGAGTGGTGGAGGTAACATTCCTGTATCTCACTGGCCATAATAAATTAATACATTTTCCATACCATAATATAACTCTATACATAACCCACATATAAATTGTCCGCACCAAATATTTGCCCAGGTAATCCAAAATCAAACCCAAACAATATCTGTAAACCAGAGCCCCAAAAATTGAAAAGAACAATCGCTCCACAAACCACAAGACCTTCATGTTTGCTAATTCAGCTAGAAAACACTAAATCAATCAATCAATCAAACTAATTATCTGCCGCACGTTGGGTACGCCAATAAAAAAATGTGGTGGGTTGGAAGGGGTGAGGCCAAGAAGCCTCTTCCCTCCCCCCTGTAAGGTAAAAGGGAAAGAAAAATTTGAAGGGAAAGGAAAAAAAAACTCACCAGCTGAATTAGCAAAGCAGTGGAGCTATATTTACAAAGCAGTGTAGGATTTTGCAGGGGAATATTTACAAATTTACAATATCTACAATATATACAAAGATATACAACAGAGTAACACAGAAATGAGAGCAACCCCCCTCGGCCGAGGGGGGTCCCCACCTCCGCTCTCCCCTCTCTTCCCCCCTTTCCCCAGAATGGGATAGAAAGAGGAAGAAAAGAGAGAAAAAAAAATGTTAGAAGCAGTTTGTGTTAGTTGGAAGCAGTTAATATAGACCTGGTTATCTTATCCTCAAGGCCGAGGCCTTGGCAGAAAGCCCAGCACAGAGAAGAGTTGCTGCACCCTGGAGAAGCGGAAGCAAGAGTGACAGAGAAGTGCTGGAAATGCCCACTTCACTCTCAGGCCAGATAGTGCTTCCTCCCACTCGACCAATGAAAATTAGTTTAGAGTATTCCTTCCGTTTACCAACTTCCGTCCACCATACTCCCTTTCTTAAGGGGACAGCGTCAACCGGGCACATAAGTTTAACTGGTAAACAATGGAGGAAGCATACAGTTGTGACCGGACCTGATGCACCTTGTATTTTGGGAATTGATTTTCTGAGAGAAGGGCGTTTCAAAGACCCTAGAGGTTACAAATGGGCTTTTGGAGTAGCTTCAATGGAAATTGATGGACAAAAATTGAAGCTGTCTGCCAGACCTGAACTTTCTGATGAATCTGCAGTTGTGGGACAACATAAGATACAGGACATTAAATTGCCGGTTGCTTCTCAGACTGTGCATCACAGACAATACAGAACCAACCGTGACTCTTTGTTGCCCATTCAGAATCTGATTCGTCAGTTGGAGAGTCAGAAAGTCGTCAGCAAAACTCATTCACCTTTCAACAGTCCAGTGTGGCCTGTGCGAAAGCAGAATGGAGACTGGCGTCTGACAGTAGACTACAGAGCCCTGAATGAAGTGACACCACCTATGAGTGCAGCAGTACCAGACATGATGGAGCTACAGTATGAGCTGGAATCCAAAGAAGCCAAATGGTATGCTACCATAGACATTGCTAATGCATTTTTCTCTATTCCCATAGCAGAGGAATGCAGGCCTCAGTTTGCTTTCACCTGGAGAGGAATCCAGTACATTTTCAACAGATTGCCAATGGGCTGGATCCACAGCTCAAGCATCTGTCATGCAGTAATCCACAATGCTCTGGAGAAAGGCAGCGCTCCAGAACACATCCAGTTCATCGATGATATCATTGTCTGGGGTAAAACTGCTGAGGAAGTCTTCGAGAAAGGTAACAAAATCATTGACATTCTTCTGAATGCAGGTTTTGCCATCAAACGAGACAAGGTGAAAGGGCCTACCACAGAAATTCAGTTTCTAGGAGTGCGATGGCAGGATGGACGTCGACACATTCCAGTGGATGTGGTAAATAGAGTCTCTACCATGACAAGTCCCACAAACAAGCAAGAGACCCTACGTTTCTTAGGAATAGTGGGATTTTGGAGACTGCACATTCCTGGATACAGTCAGATTGTGAAACCTCTGTATGATGTGACTCGAAAGAGAAACCATTTCCACTGGGGACCTGAACAACAAGCAGCCTTTGACCAGATAAAGCAAGAGGTAATTCAAGCAATGGGTCTGGGACCTGTCCGAGATGGTCCAGACATTAAGAACATTTTGTACACGGCTGCAAGTGACAATGGTCCAACCTGGTGCTTGTGGCAAAAAGCTCCAGGTGAGACACGTGGATGACCTCTTGGTTTCTGGAGTCGAGGTTACAGAGGTTCAGAGGCTAACTACACTCCAACAGAGAAAGAAATTCTAGCTGCCTATGAAGGAGTAAAAGCATCTTCTGAAGTGATTGGAACTGAATCACAACTTCTCTTAGCTCCCAGATTACCAGTTTTGAATTGGATGTTCAAAGGCAAAGGCTCCACACCACATCATGCCACAGACTCCACATGGTCTAAGTGGATGGCTCTGATAACACAGAGAGCTCGAATGGGAAATCTTGAAAGACCTGGTCTAGTGGAGGTGATCTCAAGTTGGCCTGAAGGTATCAACTGTGCTAAACCTCCAGAGGAGAAAGTAACTCGTGCCGAGGAAGCTCCTCCTTACAATGACCTTTCTGATGATGAAAAGAAATATGCTTTGTTCACAGACGGTTCCTGTCGTCTTGTTGGAAACAAGCGAAGGTGGAAGTCTGCAGTGTGGAGTCCAACACGCCGAGTTGCAGAGGCAAAAGATGGAGAAGGAGAATCCAGTCAGTTCGCAGAGGTAAAAGCTGTCCAGCTAGCTCGACGTAGCTGAACGTGAGAGATGGCCAAAGCTTTATCTCTACACCGACTCATGGATGGTAGCCAATGCTCTATGGGGTTGGCTAAAGAACTGGAAAAAGAGTGGTTGGCAGAGGAAAGGAAAACCCATTTGGGCAGCCAACCTGTGGCAGGACATTGCTGATCGAATCGAGAGAATTCCAGTGAAAGTGAGACACATCGATGCTCACATTCCTAAGAGCAAAGCTACTGAGGAACAGCAACACAACCATCAGGCAGATCTAGCCGCAAAAGTTTCTCAAGTAGACATGGACTCTAATCTTGATATCGACTGGAAACACCGAGGTGAGATATTCTTAGCTCGGTGGGCTCACGATTCATCAGGACATCAAGGCAGAGATGCAACATACCAATGGGCTCGTGACAGATCCATAGACATTTCCATGGATGCTATCACACAAGTCATCCATGACTGTGACATTTGTGCTGCTATTAAGCAGGCAAAACAAATTAAGCCCTTGTGGTATGGTGACAGATGGTCCAAGTACAAGTATGGTGAAGCTTGGCAGATTGACTACATCACTCTACCACGTTCTCGTTCTGGTAAGCAATACGTGCTTACTATGGTAGAGGCAAACACTGGATGGTTGGAAACTTATCCAGTTCCACATGCAACTGCACGCAACACCATTCTCGGTCTGGAGAGACAGATCCTGTGGAGACACGGAACTCCAGAGAGGATTGAGTCAGACAACGGAACTTATTTCAAGAACAACCTTGTAAAGAACTGGGCAAAAGAGCACGGTATTGAGTGGATATTCCACATTCCCTACTATGCACCAGCTTCAGGGAAGATTGAACGCTACAACGGTTTGTTGAAGACCACTCTTAAAGCCATGGGGGGTGGATCTTTGAAAAACTGGGAAAAACATTTAGCACAAGCAACCTGGATGGTAAATAGTAGAGGTTCAGTGAACCGAGCTGGACCTGCACATTCAGATTTGCTACGGAAAGTAGAAAGTGATAGAGTTCCTGTTGTTAAAAGAATCTGTTAGGTAAAACTGTTTGGGTATTTTCACCCTCAGGAGAGGCTAAACCTGTCCGAGGGGTGGTTTCAGCTGAAGGTCCGGGTCACACTTATTGGGTAATGCAAGAGAATGGTGAAATTCAGTGTATTCCACAAAGAAATTTAACTTTAGCTGAAAGAGGTTAACTTCGAACCGCTGTACAGCTACATTGCGCCCAAAAGAAGAATCAACGAGGAATCTACGGTGCACGAACCCTGAGATCCCTGAGAGCCCTGAGTCAACTAAGAGACCCTGAGAATCCCTGTTTCCCTTTTTCTTCGCTTCGTCGGTGAAGAAATGAACTGTTTTCCACTTTTCTCATTTTCTGATTTTCTTGGACTTTTAAATCATCTACATCTGAGCATAGCCGGAATGGACTATGAACTTTACTCACGAACTGTAAATATCATTTTGGATTGGATGGACAGTGTGAACAGCCAATGAAATTGTTTAGAAGGGGTGGACTGTGGCCGGTTGACGGTGTCCCCTTAAGAAAGGGAATATGGTGGACGGAAGTTGGTAAACGGAAGGAATACTCTAAACTAATTTTCATTGGTCAAGTGGGAGGAAGCACCCTCCGAACTGGAGTGAAATTGGCATTTCCAGCACTTCTCTGTCACTCTTGTTTCCGCTTCTCCACGGTGCAGCAACTCTCTGGCTGTGCTGGGCTTTCTGCCAAGGCCTCGGCCTTGAGGATAAGATAACCAGGCCTGTATTAACTGCTTCCAATTAACACAAATTGCTTTTAACTTCTCTCTTTCTCTTTCTCCCTCTTTTCTGAACTGTTCTGGGGAAAAGGGAGAAGAGAGGGAAGAGCGGAGGTGGGGAATCCCCTCGGCCGAGGGGGGTTACTCTCATTTCTGTGTTGCTCTGTTGTATATCTTTGTATATATTGTAGATATTGTAAATTTGTAAATATTCCCTGCGAACCCTACACTGCTTTGTAAATATAGCTCCACTGCTTTGCTAATTCAGCTGGTGAGTTTTTTTTTTCCTTTCCCTTCAAATTTTTCTTTTCCCTTTTACCTTACAAGGGGGAAGGGAGGAGGTTTCTTGGCTTTACCCTTCCACCCACCACAAAACCCCTCACCAGCTTTGTTGCCCTTCTCTGGACATGTTCCAGCAAGTCAACATCTTTCCTAAACTGAGGGGCCCAGAACTGGATACAGGACTCAAGGTGTGGCCTAGCCAGTTGTGGTGGGTTGGAAGGGGTAAGGCTAAGAAGCCTCTTCCCTTCCCCCTTGTAAGGTAAAAGGGAAAGAAAAATTGAAGGGAAAAGAAAAAAAACTCACCAGCTGAATTAGCAAAGCAGTGGAGCTATATTTACAAAGCAGTGTAGGGTTTGCAGGGGGATATTTACAAATATACAATATCTGCAATATATACAAAGATATACAACAGAGTAACACAGAAATGAGAGTAACCCCCCTCGGCCGAGGGAGGTCCCCACCTCCGCTCTCCCCTCTCTTCCCCCCTTTCCCCAGAATGGGATAGAAAGAGGAAGAAAAGAGAGAAAAAAAAATGTTAGAAGCAGTTTGTGTTAGTTGGAAGCAGTTAATATAGACCTGGTTATCTTATCCTCAAGGCCGAGGCCTTGGCAGAAAGCCCAGCACAGAGAAGAGTTGCTGCACCCTGGAGAAGCGGAAGCAAGAGTGACCGAGAAGTGCTGGAAATGCCCATTTCAGTCTCAGTTCAGATGGTGCTTCCTCCCACTTGACCAATGAAAATTAGTTTAGACTATTCCTTCCGTTTACCAACTTCCGTCCACCATATTCCCTTTCTTAAGGGGACACCGTCAACCGGCCACAGTCCACCCCTTCTAAACAATTTCATTGGTTGTTCACACTGTCCATCCAATCCAAAATGATATTTACAGTTCGTGAATAGAGTTCATAGTCCATTCCGGCTATGCTCAGATGTAGATGATTCAAAAGTTCAAGAAAATCAGAAAGTGAGAAAAATGGAAAACAGTTCATTTCTTCGCCGACGAAGCGAAGAAAAGGGAAACAGGGAAATCTCAGGATCTCTTAGTTGACTCAGGGCTCCCAGGGATCTCAGGGTTCATGCACCGTAGATTTCTCGTTGATTCTTCTTTTGGGAGCGATGTAGCTGTACAGCAGTTTGAAGTTAACCTCTTTCAGCTAAAGTTAAATTTCTTTGTGGAATACACTGAATTTCACCATTCTCTTGCATTACCCAATAAGTGTGACCCGGACCTTCAGCTGAAACCACCCCTCGGACAGGTTTAGCCTCTCCTGAGGGTGAAAATACCCAAACAGTTTTACCTAACAGATTCTTTTCTCTAACAACAGGAACTCTATCACCTTCTACTTTCCGTAGCAAATCTGAATGTGCAGGTCCAGCTCGGTTCACTGAACCTCTACTATTTACCATCCAGGTTGCTTGTGCTAAATGTTTTTCCCAGTTTTTCAAAGATCCACCCCCCATGGCTTTAAGAGTGGTCTTCAACAAACCGTTGTAGCGTTCAATCTTCCCTGAAGCTGGTGCATAGTAGGGAATGTGGAATATCCACTCAATACCGTGCTCTTTTGCCCAGTTCTTTACAAGGTTGTTCTTGAAATAAGTTCCGTTGTCTGACTCAATCCTCTCTGGAGTTCCGTGTCTCCACAGGATCTGTCTCTCCAGACCGAGAATGGTGTTGCGTGCAGTTGCATGTGGAACTGGATAAGTTTCCAACCATCCAGTGTTTGCCTCTACCATAGTAAGCACATACTGCTTACCAGAACGAGAACGTGGTAGAGTGATGTAGTCAATCTGCCAAGCTTCACCATACTTGTACTTGGACCATCTGTCACCATACCACAAGGGCTTAATTTGTTTTGCCTGCTTAATAGCAGCACAAATGTCACAGTCATGGATGACTTCATAGTTTCATAGTTTCATAGTTTCATTCAGGGTTGGAAGGGACCACAAGGATCAGCTAGTTCCAACCCCTGCCATGGGCAGGGAAACCCCACACTAGATCAGGCTGGACAGAGCCTCATCCAGCCTGCTCTTAAACACCCCCAGGGACGGGGCCCCGACCACCTCCCTGGACAACCCATTCCAGGGTCTCACCACTCTCATGGGGAAGAACCTCCTCCTCACATCCAGCCTGAATCTCCCCACCTCCAGCTTCATTCCATTCCCCCTAGTCCTATCACTACCTGAGATCCTGAGAAGTCCCTCCCCAGCCTTCCTGTAGGCCCCCTTCAGATACTGGAAGGCCACAATTAGGTCACCTCGGAGCCTTCTCTTCTGCAGACTGAACAGCCCCAACTCCTTCAGTCTGCTCTCATAGGAGAGGTGCTCCAGCCCTCTGATCATCCTTGTGGCCCTTCTCTGGACACGTTCCAGCACCTCCACATCCCTCTTGTAATAGGGGCTCCAGAACTGGACACAGTACTCCAGGTGGGGTCTCACCAGGGCTGAGTAGAGGGGGAGGATCACCTCCCTCGACCTGCTAGCCACACTTCTCCTGATGCAGCCCAGGATCTGATTGGCCTTGCGGGCTGCAAGTGCACATTGGGAGCTCATGTTGAGCTTTTTGTCCACCAGCACCCCCAAGTCTCTCTCCTCAGGGCTACTTTCCAGCCAGTCACTGCCCAGCCTGGATTTGTGCCTGGGATTGCCTTGACCCAGATGCTTGCTGAGGGTGCACTCAATGCCACTGTCCATGGCACCCACAAAGATGTTGAACAAGACAGGTCCCAGGACTGATCCCTGAGGGACTCCGCTTGTCACTGGCCTCCACTGGGACATGGAGCCATTGACAGCCACTCTTTGGGTGCAGCCATCAAGCCAGTTCCTTATCCATCTAGTGGTCCACCCATCAAACCCATGTGTCACCAGTTTGGAGACCAGGATGTGGTGCGCGACAGTGTCGAAGGCTTTACTCAGGTCTAGGTAAATGACATCAGTTGCTCGCCCCTCATCTATTAATGTTGTCACCTGCTCATAGAAGGCCACCAGGTTGGTCAGGCAGGATTTGCCCTTGGCAAAGCCATGCTGCCTGTTCCCAATTACCTCTTCACTATTCTTTTGAGCAAGTAGTGACTCCAGGAGGATCTGCTCCATGATCTTTCCAGGCACAGAGGTGAGACTGACTGGCCTGTAGTTCCCTGGTTCCTCCTCCTTACCCTTTTTGAAGATGGGGGCAATGTTTCCCCTTTTCCAGTCCGTGGGGACTTCACCAGATTGCCATGACTTTTGAAATATAACAGAGAGGGGTTTAGCAACCTCGTCTGCCACTTCTCTTAGTACCCGTGGGTGTATCCCGTCGGGTCCCATGGACTTGAACACTTTTAGGTTCTTCAGGTGATCACGAACCTGATCTGCACTTACAATGGGCAGTTCTTCCTCCCCGTCCCTGGCTTTGACTTCCATAACATCAGGAGTGTGGCTAGAGGCCCTTGCAGTGAAGACTGAGGTAAAGAAGTTAGTAAGTACCTCAGCCTTTTCCTCATCCCTTGTGACCATGTCACCATTTTCCTTTCTGAGGGGGCCCACAACTTCCCTAGTCTTCTTCTTCCCATTAATATACCTGAAAAAGTTCTTAGTGTTCCCTCTAATCTCCCTGGCTAGATTCAATTCAAACTCTGCTTTGGCTTTCCTAACCAGGACTCTCGCTGCTCGGGCAGCTTCCTTATATTCCCCTGTTCTACCTGTCCTTCTCTCCACTTCCTGTAGAGTTTCCTTTTAAGTAATAGTGTGTCCAGTAGCTCCTTGCCCATCCAGGCAGGCCTCCTAGCATTCTTACCTGCTTTTCTCTTTGTTGGTACACAGAGCTCCTGGACACAGAGGAGGTGGTCCTTGAATACTGACCAGCTGTCCGGGGTCCCTCTTCCCTCCAGGGCTTTGTCCCACGACACTTTGGCTAGCAGATCCCTGAAGCGATCAAAATCTGCACGCCTAAAGTCTAGGGTCGTGAGCTTGGAATACTTCCTCCTGATTGCCCTGAGGATGTTAAATTCAACTGCTTCATGGTCACTGCAGCCAAGGCCGTCTCTGAGCCTCACATTGCTTACCAGCCCTTCCCTGTTGGTGAGAACAAGGTCCAGCATAGCACCATTTCTTGTTGGTTCCTCTACCATTTGGAGGAGGAAGTTGTCTTCTATGCAGTCCAGGAACATCCTGGATTGCTGGTGCCTTGCTGTGTTGTCCCTCCAGCAGATGTCTGGGTGGTTGAAATCACCCATGAGGACCAGGGCTTGTGACCTGGAAGCCGCTTCTATTTGCCTATGGAGGGCCTCATCTGCTTGGATCTGCTGGTCAGGTGGCCTGTAGGAGACCCCCACAGTAATATCTCCTTCCCCTGACTTGCGTGATAGCATCCATGGAAATGTCTATGGATCTGTCACGAGCCCATTGGTATGTTGCATCTCTGCCTTGATGTCCTGACGAATCGTGAGCCCACCGAGCTAAGAATATCTCACCTCGGTGTTTCCAGTCGAGATCAAGATTAGAGTCCATGTCTACTTGAGAAACTCTTGCAGCTAGATCTGCCTGATGGTTGTGTTGTTGTTCCTCAGTAGCTTTGCTCTTAGGAATGTGAGCATCGATGTGTCTCACTTTCACTGGAATTCTCTCGATTCGATCAGCAATGTCCTGCCACAGGTTGGCTGCCCAAATGGGTTTTCCTTTCCTCTGCCAACCACTCTTCTTCCAGTTCTTTAGCCAACCCCATAGAGCATTGGCTACCATCCATGAGTCGGTGTAGAGATAAAGCTTTGGCCATCTCTCACGTTCAGCCACGTCGAGAGCTAGCTGGACAGCTTTTACCTCTGCGAACTGACTGGATTCTCCTTCTCCATCTTTTGCCTCTGCAACTCAGCGTGTTGGACTCCACACTGCAGACTTCCACCTTCGCTTGTTTCCAACAAGACGACAGGAACCGTCTGTGAACAAAGCATATTTCTTTTCATCATCAGAAAGGTCATTGTAAGGAGGAGCTTCCTCGGCACGAGTTACTTTCTCCTCTGGAGGTTTAGCACAGTTGATACCTTCAGGCCAACTTGAGATCACCTCCACTAGACCAGGTCTTTCAAGATTTCCCATTCGAGCTCTCTGTGTTATCAGAGCCATCCACTTAGACCATGTGGAGTCTGTGGCATGATGTGGTGTGGAACCTTTGCCTTTGAACATCCGATTCAAAACTGGTAATCTGGGAGCTAAGAGAAGTTGTGATTCAGTTCCAATCACTTCAGAAGATGCTTTTACTCCTTCATAGGCAGCTAGAATTTCTTTCTCTGTTGGAGTGTAGTTAGCCTCTGAACCTCTGTAACCTCGACTCCAGAAACCAAGAGGTCGTCCACGTGTCTCACCTGGAGCTTTTTGCCACAAGCACCAGGTTGGACCATTGTCACTTGCAGCCGTGTACAAAATGTTCTTAATGTCTGGACCATCTCGGACAGGTCCCAGACCCATTGCTTGAATTACCTCTTGCTTTATCTGGTCAAAGGCTGCTTGTTGTTCAGGTCCCCAGTGGAAATGGTTTCTCTTTCGAGTCACATCATACAGAGGTTTCACAATCTGACTGTATCCAGGAATGTGCAGTCTCCAAAATCGCACTATCCCCAAGAAACGTAGGGTCTCTTGCTTGTTTGTGGGACTTGTCATGGTAGAGACTCTATTTACCACATCCACTGGAATGTGTCGGCGTCCATCCTGCCATCGCACTCCAAGAAACTAAATCTCTGTGGTAGGTCCTTTCACCTTGTCTCTCTTGATGGCAAAACCTGCATTCAGAAGAATGTCAATGATTTTGTTACCTTTCTCGAAGACTTCCTCAGCAGTTTTACCCCAGACAATGATATCATCGATGAACTGGATGTGTTCTGGAGCACTGCCTTTCTCCAGAGCATCGTGGATTACTGCATGACAGATGCTTGAGCTGTGGATCCAGCCCATTGTCAGTCTGTTGAAAGTGTACTGGATTCCTCTCCAGGTGAAAGCAAACTGAGGCCTGCATTCCTCTGCTATGGGAATAGAGAAAAATGCATTAGCAATGTCTATGGTAGCATACCATTTGGCCTCTTTGGATTCCAGCTCATACTGTAGCTCCATCATGTCTGGTACTGCTGCACTCATAGGTGGTGTCACTTCATTTAGGGCTCGGTAGTCTACCGTCAGACGCCAGTCTCCATTCTGCTTTCGCACAGGCCACACTGGACTGTTGAAAGGTGAATGAGTTTTGCTGACGACTTTCTGACTCTCCAACTGACGAATCAGATTCTGAATGGGCAACAAAGAGTCACGGTTGGGTCAGTATTGTCTGTGATGCACAGTCTGAGAAGCAACCGGCAATTTAATGTCCTGTATCTTATGTTGTCCCACAACTGCAGATTCATCAGAAAGCTCAGGTCTGGCAGACAGCTTCAATTTTTGTCCGTCAATTTCTATTGAAGCTACTCCAAAAGCCCATTTGTAACCTCTAGGGTCTTTGAAACGCCCTTCTCTCAGAAAATCAATTCCCAAAATACAAGGTGCATCAGGTCCAGTCACAACTGTATGCTTCCTCCATTGTTTACCAGTTAAACTTATATTAACCTCTACCTTACGTAACTCTTGAGATCCACCAGTGACTCCCAGAATAGTTATAGACTCTGATCCCTGATAATTTGATGGCATTATGGTGCACTGAGCTCCTGTGTCAACCAAGGCCCTGTACTTCTGAAATTGTGAAGTGCCAGGCCACTGGATGTACACATCCCAATAGATTCTGTTATCTCTGTTATCCCTCTCCTCCCCCTGGCGGGAGGCAGGGCACCCCTAGTTATGGGGAACATGCGCACATGAGCATTGCACATAGTTCGCAGGGTTATAACTTTGCATGTTATAACTGGAGCCACTGTTGGAACCATAAGAGTCGTTCTGGGGAACTGTGGAAGTAACAGCTACCCTTCTGGTATTGCTACCTCGGGTTCTGCCACTTTGCAATTCCCTCAGTCTCCTGAAAAGATTAGAAGTTGGTTGGCCATCCCAGCGGTTCATGTTCTCACCAAACTGATCACGCAGAGTTATCCAAATAGTTCTAAGTGATTGCCTTGGTGGTCTGTTTTGGAATGACCTGTTCTGGAATGACCTGTTCTGGAATGACCTCCTTGGAGGACGTGTATTCCTCACAGATGAAACTTGTATCCACCTGGAGGAAGAATTGAAATTATCCCTTTGTGCCAATTGGGATATGGAATTTCTAAATTCATCTTTTAACTCTCTTATGCAATTCTGTATATCACCAGACATAGTTTTAATGGCTGAAACCAAAGAACCACGTGTCATGCTATCCTCCAATTGTCTCATTTGATCGCTGAATTGGCCAACCGTAGGAGAAGCTCCACCATAACTTCTTGACACAATTCTGTTTGCCAGAATGTTTGCATAATTGGAAGGAGCAAGTTTGATGATCTTTTTTGCAGGACCAATACCCACAGGAATATCATCAGGATTCAGAGTTTCATGTTCACCATAGAGTAGCTCTCTAACAGCAAATTCTCTCAAGCGCTTAATTCCCTCATCTATGGTAGTCCAGGGTTTAGGATTCCATGGAAGATCATCTCGGGAAGGGTATCTCAGGGCAACCGCCATTAAAAGGCGTATCCAGAGATTAACCTTACCGAGAGCTCTGCCTAGATGTCTATCTATTCCATTATCCCTTGAGAGAGTTCCTAACTGAGCTGCTGACTTGTCTCCAACTGTTAGAGCTGGAGCACCTGTATCATAACACCTACTAAGCCAAGCTAGAACTGGCTCCTTATCCGCCCTGGTGAAATCTTTACGGACATCACGCAATTCCTCGCGGGGCGAAGAACACTCCAAAATATCACCTTCATCTTCGTCCCCCTGAACTTTTTGTCCATATAATCCTGCTGTCATTCTCCTAAGGATCTCTTTAATCTCAGAACCACCTTTGCCAGCTGCTTTCCTAGCTTCATCTGTATCCTGCTTTGATCTCACTAGGTTAGCTAGATCTTTAAAACAAACCACCTCTTCCTCCTGAGCAGGATCTCTTAGAGTAGAGGGCCCCTCACCAGGATCAGTCTCCAGCTCCTCTTCTTCTCCATCTTTGGCCTTTCCACTTCTAGTCTTTAAAGGAGCCACCTTAACTGGAGCTGTGTTTGAATTTACAGCCACCTTAATGGAAGCTGACAGGTCCTGAGATAAATCAGCTGCTGGGGCAGTGACTTCCGGTCCCACCGAGGGAGTAGGCGGAAGTGATGTTGCTCCGTTAATGGCCGACGGAGAAGAAGAAGAAGGAGTAGGAGCCATGTTGATACCAGCTGCCGCCTTTGGCAGCTTGCTAGAATCAGCAAAGTCATTTAGAGCTGCTTTACCAATTAACTTTTTAGCCTTCTTTTTAACTGACACGGGTTCTCCACCTTCCTCATCACTAGATGACTCTGGGACTGATCCAGAGCCACGGCGTTTTCTTTTTGATCTAGTTTTAATAACAAAACAAGCTCTGGACACCTTTCTCTCTCGCTGCAAAGAAATCAGGAGATACAGGAGATAATTATCACCAGCAGCAGAATTATAGACATGAAATAAATCACTTTTGGATCCCAGGCATCACCTAAAGTTACTCTCTCCTCAGGCGGAATCTTAAAACCCTTTATCTCAATTGGGAGAGTGGTGGAGGTAACATTCCTGTATCTCACTGGCCATAATAAATTAATACATTTTCCATACCATAATTTAACTCTATACATAACCCACATATAAATTGTCTGCACCAAATATTTACCCAGGTAATCCAAGATCAAACCCAAACAATATCTGTAAACCAGAGCCCCAAAAATTGAAAAGAACAATCGCTCCACAAACCACAAGACCTTCATGTTTGCTAATTCAGCTAGAAAACACTAAATCAATCAAGTAATAAATTAAACTAATTATCTGCCGCACGTTGGGTACGCCAATAAAAAAAATGTGGTGGGTTGGAAGGGGTAAGGCTAAGAAGCCTCTTCCCTTCCCCCTTGTAAGGTAAAAGGGAAAGAAAAATTGAAGGGAAAAGAAAAAAAACTCACCAGCTGAATTAGCAAAGCAGTGGAGCTATATTTACAAAGCAGTATAGGGTTTGCAGGGGGATATTTACAAATATACAATATCTGCAATATATACAAAGATATACAACAGAGTAACACAGAAATGAGAGTAACCCCCCTCGGCCGAGGGGGGTCCCCACCTCCGCTCTCCCCTCTCTTCCCCCCTTTCCCCAGAATGGGATAGAAAGAGGAAGAAAAGAGAGAAAAAAAAATGTTAGAAGCAGTTTGTGTTAGTTGGAAGCAGTTAATATAGACCTGGTTATCTTATCCTCAAGGCCGAGGCCTTGGCAGAAAGCCCAGCACAGAGAAGAGTTGCTGCACCCTGGAGAAGCGGAAGCAAGAGTGACCGAGAAGTGCTGGAAATGCCCATTTCAGTCTCAGTTCAGATGGTGCTTCCTCCCACTTGACCAATGAAAATTAGTTTAGACTATTCCTTCCGTTTACCAACTTCCGTCCACCATATTCCCTTTCTTACGGGGACACCGTCAACCGGGCACACCAGTGCTGAGTACAGAGGCAGAGAATGACTTCCCTAATCCTACTGGCCACACTGTTCCCGATATAGACCAGGATGCCATTGGCCTTCTTAGCCACCTGGGCACACTGCTGGATCATGTTCAGCCTACTATCAACCAGTACCCCCAGGGCCCTTTCTGCCTGGCCGCTCTCCAGCCACTCTGACCCCAGCCTGTAGCACTGCATGCGGTTGTTGTGGCCAATGTGTAGAACCTGGCACTTGGATGTGTTAAATCTCATACCGTTGGACTCTGCCCATCTGTCCAGCCTGTCAAGGTCTCTCTGCAAAGCTCTCCTATCCTCAAACAGATCAACACCTGCCCCCAACTTGCTGTCATCTGCAAATTTACTGATGATGGACTCAATCCCCTCATCCAGATCATCAGTAAAGATATTGAACAGAACGGTGCCCAGAACTGATCTCTGGGGGACACCACTAGTGACTGGCTGCCAGCTGGATGTGGCACCATTCACCACAACCCTGTGGGCTTGGCCAGTTCCTGACCCAGCACAGAGTGCTGCTGTCCAAGCCAGGGCTGACAACGTGACCAGTAGTTTGCTGTGGGGGATACTATCAAGGCTTTGCTGATGTCCAGGTAGACTACATCCACAGCCTTCCCCACATGCACCAGGTGGGTCACCTGATCATAGAAGGAGATCAGGTTGGTCAGGCAGGACCTGCCCTTCCTCAATCCATGCTGGCTGGGCCTGATCCATTGGCCATCCTGTAAGTGCAGTGTGATTGCACTCAAGATGATCTGTTCCATAATCTTGCCTGGCACTGAGGTCAGGCTGACAGGTCTGGAATTCCCTGGTTCCTCCTTCCGGCCCTTCTTGTGGATGGGCATCATGTTGGCCAGCTTCCAGTCATCTGGGACCTCTCCAGAGAGCCAGGACTGGTGAAAAATTATAGAGAGTGGCTTGGCCAGCACGTCTGCCAGCTCTTCTGCCAGCTCTTTCAGGCCCCTAGGACGGATCCCATCCAGTCCCATGGACTTGTGGGGAACCAAGCGGCTAAGGAGATCTCTAACTACTTCCTCCTGGATTACAGGAGAACTATAATGACTCCATCTGCCAGCTCAGATGGCCAGTTGTCTCGAATATAACCTATCTAGTTATTAAAAATTGAAGCAAAGAAAGTGTTAAGTACCTCTGCCTTTTCCTCATCATTAGTTACAATATTCTATTCCATATCTTCTAAGGAGTGGAGGTTGTCCTTGCCCCTCCTTTTGCCATTAATATATTCATAAAAGCATTTTTTGTTGTCCTTCACAGCAGTGGCCAGTCTAAACTCTAAATTGGCTTCTGCTTCTCTATTTTTTTTCCTACATGACCTAGCAACATCCTTAATCATTCCACGGGTTACCTCTCCCTCCTTCCAAAGATGATACACCCTCTTTTTTCCCCTTAATTCACTCAGAAGCTCATTGCCCATCCAGGCTGGCTGTCTGCCCTGGCGGTTCATCTTCCAGCACATTGGCACAGCCTGTTCCTGTGCCTTCAAGATTTCTTTCTTGAAGTAGGTCCAGCCCTCCAGGACCCCTTTGTTTTTAAGGGATGTTTCCCAAGGTACCTTCTGGGTAAGTTCCTTGAGTAACCTGAAGTCCAACCTCTGGAAGTCCAGAGTGGAGGTTTTCTTGCTGCCCCTCTTAGCTTGACTGCATTTTGAAAACTCAATTGTTTCATGGTCACTGGACCCCAGACAGCCTCCAACCCACACATCTCCACCAGCCCTGTTTGTAAAAAGAAGGTCAAGCAAGGCCTTACCCGTGGTAGGCTCATGCAGCAGCTGGAGTAAATCACTAACCTAAGAGCCTTCTAGGCTGCCTCCTCTCTGCTGTGTTAAGTTCCCAGCAGATATCAAGTGGGTTAAAATCACCCATAAGAACAAGGTCTGGTGATCTTGAGACAGCCTCTAGCTGCCTGTAAAATAATTCATCAACCTCTTCATCCTGGTTGGGTGGTCTATAACTGACTCCAACCAGAGGATGTCTGCCTTGTTGGCTTTCCCTCTAATTCTCACCCACAGGCACTCAACTTTATCATCCTTAATCTCTACTTCCATAGCATCTAGAGCCTCCCTGATGTACAGGGCCACCCCTCCACCCTTTCTCAGTCATCTGTCTCTCTTGAAGAGCCTGTAGCCATTGATTACAGTGCTCCAGTCCTGTGACTCATCCCAGCACGTTTCTGTGATGGCAAATCCATCATAACCTTCCTGCTATAACAAGGCTTCCAGCTCCTCTTGTTTGTTACCCTTACTGTGTGCATTAATGTACATGCACTTCAGCTGGGCTACTGGTTTCACCCATGATCCCAGCTTACTACCTTCAGACTCCTGTCCGGGGGGACTGATTTCAACCCCTTTCCCCTTCAAATCTAGTTTAAAGTCCTGTCAATGACACTTGCCAACTTCCTTCCTAGGAACCTGTAGTGAACGATGCTTATGGTCAGGATTGTGCCCCAAACATTTGTGTAGGATATATTTCCCTGTGTGTTAACCTTCCTTTGTTCCCCCTCCTTTCTGGAGGCCGCAGGGGGGGATCCTGGCGCCACTGAGTCCAGGTAAACAGACTACCTGAGCGTGGTCTCACCCCTGTAGTACACAAGAGGCAGGCTATATGTTTGTTTCCCTGGGTATAGCATATACTCAGGCCATATTCGGTAGGTGTCAGTTCATTGGTTAATCTTTGCGTTAGCAACAGATGCTTATTGGGCCAGTATTCACTGGGGCAAATGGTAAATAGGGGTTGTTTGGTAAACGAGCCCCCCCACCTTGGTGTTGGAGCCTGTGTGTGTGCATGCCAGTGCTTCAAGAGGCCTCGTGGTCCTTTGCCACCGTCACCCAGCTGCGTGCGGTGCCATGGACAGCACTCCGTTGGATCAACCACTGTGTGATCCATCGCTGTAGGAGAAAACCTGGTAGCCCATGTGAACCAGCATTGCTGAGCTGCCACAGCGCTTCCTGAGAAGGGAATCTTTGTGTCCTGGGAGAAGCAGCAGCCACACAGTGCAGCCACGCAGCCGGCACCATTTCCTGTCTCCTTATTACGGCACATCCATGCCACGTTCTCTGGACTATAAACATTATTAAGGAAAGACTTCATGAAGTTTTCAGCTTGTGAATAAGCCAAGCCCTTCTTTATAAAGCTTCAGTTAGGGTAGCATTTAAATTGCTCCGGGTGGAGGGTTGCCAGTCACTGACCAACCCCTCCCCCGCCACTCTCTGACTCAGTTTCAATTATAAGTTCTGTGAATCATTTTGCTTTAAGTGCCCATACATAACATTCTGTAAAGATAATTCCACTAACCGAATATTGATACCTGTGAAGGGTGACTGTAAATACCCTGTTACAGAGTTTGTATATATATAAAAACAAACTTATATTTTCATTGATACATCTGCCACTCATTTCTGAGGGCATATCCACTACAGAACCCTTTTCCCTCTATGGGACAGGCTGTTCTCATGTGCTAGGATCTTTCTCCCCACTCTGGGATGGATGTATACCATCCATTTCTAGCTGACCTAGTGCCATAGAAAGTTCCCCAAGATTGAAAAACACAAAATTGTGTTGATGGCACCAGCCTCTGATCCACTTGTTAATGACACCTGCTGTCTTGCTCCTTTCAGTATTCCTTCCTGCAGCTAAGGGTATTGATGATGTGACTGTTAGAGGCTGTGCCTTTAAGAAAAGGACAGTACTGGGGCACTGTGGCTGAATGCTTTGTAAACAAAAGACAGGTCTAAACGAATTTCATTGGTGGATTGGTAGAATGCAACTTTAAGTTTTGAGTGCGACTGAGACTTTCCTCAGTTCGCTCTTCCCTCCCTTTTTGCAGCTCATCCGCTTCTAGGCTCTCTGCCAGACTGACCTTGGACAGATAAGCATGTGGCCTACTAGCACTTTGCTTTAATTTATAACTGCTTTAATTAACAACTGCTCTTTTTCTCTCCTTCTAACCCTTTTTGAGGAAAAAGGGGAGAGGAGGGGGTAAAGGGGGGGAACCCTCCTCCAGGAGGGGGGGGGATTTCATTCCTGTATTATTGTTTTTTTTACTTTTCTGTATATTTCTGTGTATATATTGTAAATACTGTAAATTGTGTATATATATCCTGCATTCCCTAAAAATTGCTTGTAAATATAGCATTTCCCTTTTTGCTTCGCTGGCTGTGGCTAGCTGTGGTTATTTTTTTTTTTCCCTTCACTTTGTGGGGGGAGAAGGCTGAGCCTTCCTCTCAAACCCACCACAGATGAAAAAATTACCTGTGCCCCTGACCCCTCGACCAGTTTTCCCAGAGCCTTGAAGTCCTTTTTGATTGCATTTGGACCTCTGGTTTTAACATCATCGCTCCCTACCTGCATAACTATCAAGGGATAGTAATCAGAGGACTGTACCAGACTAGGCAGCCTTCTGGTAACATAGGTGTTCAAGAGGAGATTGGATGTGGCACTTGGTGCCATGGTCTAGTCATGAGGTCTGTGGTGACAGGTTGGACTCGATGATCCTCGAGGTCTCTTCCAACCTTAGTTATACTGTGATACTGTGATACTGTGACCTCTGACCCAGGCCCCAGGGAGGCAGCACACTTCCCTGTGGGAAGGATCCAGCTGACATATGGGGCCCTCTGTTCCCATCAGGAGGGAATCACCAATAACAATTACCCTCCTCTTTTTTTTAAGGGAACAAGTCCTGATGGGGGCAGGGGGAAGGCTGTTGTGCTTTTGGCAACACCTTGGATGATGTCTCTTCTGTCTTCTCATTCACCTCACCCTCAACTTCAGTGTCCCATATTTGTTTTGCAAGGGCAGCTGGGAAGGTGAGGAGAGCCATGTAGGTTCTACTTTGTGTCTCCTAACAGGGACCTGTATCCATTTCCTGACGCATCTTGGGTCACCTCCCTCTGCTAGGGGAGCCTGCAGAGCCTGGTTCCTCAAATCCAACTCCCTTTCACATTCCCTAAAAGTCGTAAGTCTAGCAACTTCTTCCTTCAGTTCAGTCACTAGATTAAGCAGATAATCGAGCTGCTCACACCTAATGCAGGTGCTATCTCCATTGCCCTCCATTTCAGGTGCCAGGCTCCAGCACTCTCTGCAGGCACTTGTCTGGACACCTGCCTGCTTAAGTTCAACCTCAAGCTGGGTCAACACAGATCTTTTCTTTGCGGCGAGTTGCCACCATCCCCAACCCTGGCCACATGACCTGAGCGGAGAGCAATTCAGGAACGAGCCCACCGGACTCAGCACCTCCCTCCCTCTGGGGCAAACACTGCCGCTGCAGCAGTCTCCGCCCACGCTGCGCCGGCCTCTCGGACGAGAAAAGCTGGCTCGTGGGGACCGGGAGGATGTGCCGCTCCGCACGGCGTGGTGCTCTGGTCCTGCCTCGGTGCGCTGCAACATGAGAAACACAGGCCATCATTTCAGGTCACTTTCTGAACCTCTTTAATTTATTTGCTGGACATATCCTAGTATGTCAAGTAGATGGCCCAGAGCTATTTCAGAAGGTCGTTGTCATAATAGTGAAAGATATCCACACAGCTGAGTTTTTACATGGATAGAGCTCCAAACTGCTAGTTCTTCCTAAGGTGGATTAATTTCTACATTAGTATTACAATTCAGTAATTGGGATCTTTAAAATGTCAACATAAAACCTTATTGAAGGATGTCATATGCAATATGCTAAGTAACCTACTGCATACCAGGTATTTTTGAAAATTCTAGAATTTAAGCAACTCTGCTTTTGTTTTCTTTCTGAAAATATGTAGTTTTAACTTAGGAGAGCTGTGCTGAATGTGAGGGAATTCTTGAACACCCTGGCAAAAAAAAAAAAAAAAAAAAAAAAAAAAAAAAAGAAAGGGAAGCAAACAGACAAAACCCTTCTACAGCTTGTAGTGAATGTGAGCAGAAATATGAAAAACAAAACAAAACAAAAAACCCAAACACAAAACCAACCCAGCAGCACAAACCAGTGAAAAGGTGAAATCCTACATGGGGCAAAAAAGGGTAGAAGCTGAAAAGCTGAATTCACCTGCATTTACTGAAATGGCCAAGTAATCACTGAACAGGGGTGAAGAGTTGCAAAGATTTAACATTTCTTGGTTGAAATATTAATATTACTAAAGCTAGAGGCAAAGACAAGTAATTTGTGAATCAGAAACTGCAGCCAGAGAGCAGGGGAAAATTGTTCACGCTGAAAACAGATTTAAGTGCTACTGGGTGTTTAAAAAAAAATCCAAACATCAGTTGTGTGAGTGGCCATGGAATGCTTGGGCAACTGGGTTTAAAACTAAGTCACTCCCTCCTCTCCTGAAAAAATAAAAAGGATGGAGAAAGAGAAGACCAAAAAGAATTTACAGAAAGTAACAAACCAAACCTGTTGACTAAATCGTTTCAGTGGATCACTCCAGAATGTTTTTCAGTTCTGGTCAACCAGATAATGAAAATGTCACTTTTCAAAAGACCTGCGTGTTCCTGCAAATGCCAATAAGATGTTATTCTTGGGTTGTCAGCTTTGAAAAAAGCAGATTGCTTGCAGTGTGTCAGCTTTCCCCTGGCAATGTCAATTCCACTTTCTTTAATGTGGGCTTTTTAAATATCTGATTTTATGAGTGGAAATACAGTACAATTTTCAAAAGGACAGTCAGTAGTCAGATTATTGCAACCTTCTGTTTTATAACATCTCATAAATACCAGACTCTTTTGTGCCAAAAGAAAACAAACAAACAAAAAACATCAGACTGCGAACTTCCTTTTCCTCATTCTTGATACTGGTGGGGTATTTTGCTAAAGTTTGTAAAGGGACTCTTGATGGTGAATATTGTACCATTTACGATGCCAGTAAGAGACGTTATATATGTGTATGATACTTTGCATTGTTTAACTTGATAATTTATTATCTTACTGTAGATTGCAGTATTATCTAAGTGCCATAAAGATTAAATGGATGCTATTTCCTTACACTTTCTCATACATGTTTATGAAAGAAAATTCCGTCTTTTTGAAAGTGCAGAAGTATCCTTTGATAAGTTAAACGTGATATAAAGCTGAAAGTAAGCAGACTACAAACTAAGAAATTATAATTTGCTAATGTTTTCACACCTATTTGCTGCTATAGTGTACTTTAGCTCTTCTGCTTACAAGAAGATGAAAATTATTACAACCATGACTATGATACACTATAGTTGCAGTATAAAGCAATTACCTACAGTAGAATTAAACAGCAGAACGGAGGCAAGGGAACCTTGATTGACTTGCATGACAAAACCAGTGTACAATCAGTTTACACAAGGATAAGGATCCTTGGTCAAGGATTTATGAATGGCTATATATGTTGCCACACGTGAAGCACCAGGGTGTCTTTGAAAAAAGTGGCAGTTTTGCCACGGATTCTAAATGCAGAAAAATCTGTCTGTGGTTTACAGACCTGGGATAGCAATGAGATCAAAAGCCTTTGAGGTGAGCAGAGAGATTTTTGTCTCAAAGATGTCAACAAAGCCTGCAGGAGGAGGCAGTGTGAGGGGTTAGACACGACTACATAAGAGTACTTAAGTCATTGTGCCCACTCTCCAGTACAAGTTAACCTCTACAACAGGAAAAATCCTTTTCATATATTTTACCTCTGTCAGACTTGTCAATCTTTGCTGTATCCAGCAGCTTTACAGTGTTTTCCACTCCTGCAGTTCATCATGCTGCTGCTAATTCCCTCCAAATATAATTTCTCTTCTCTGTGGCTGATGTAGATACCCTCTTTGGTTATGGTTTTGTGAGGTCAGCCATCCAGCAAGAATGAGCAGTTACATCAATCCTGTCACTCATGATATAATTCTGGCTGATCCTGCACTCCATTATTTTTTCTTATTTCTTCAAGGAGCAATATGTGATGTGTAAAACAATCTGTTGGCTTCAAACTTCCTGGTATGGGAAAGGGTGAAGTTCACCAGGGCTGCAGAGGACTGCCAAGGAATTCTTATCTCACTGACAGCATAAAACTACATTCATGGTTAGTAAGCCTGTGGTTTAGATAATATATTAGCCCTTTTCCTGCATCATCCTTAGCACTGCTCACTTCAGGTCTGGAGGATGATCATTTTACTGTAACACCATGTTCACTGATTTCTTAACAATGTTTAAGGACAATGCTTGACAATGCTTAAGGAATTTCTTGAGGAAATAAGCATTTCATGGTCCTTTAACCTGGAAGTACATACATTGCTTAAAACTGACAAAGAGAGTGTTGGAAGGGGAAAATTAATAGCTAAAATTATTATTTGTCATATTTCTCATATTGCATTAGGCATAGAAGAGTCATGTTTACAGTGATTCTCACACTTCTAACCTGGCATGGTGTGTGGGATGAGGAGTGATATGCTCAGATTACAGGAGGTTGCTGAAAGTGATTCTGTGCAACTCAACATTCATTTCTAAGCCAGAAAACAAACAGGATTTAACCTACTGAAGAACAATGTTTTGTAGCCCCTCTGATGTGTGGCAGCAAAATAAATACTGCTGGTTTATACAGCATTTTTTAAAACAAATATCTGTGATTTGTAGGAAAAAAAAAGCTCCAGCAATCCAAACTGATAAATTATGGATCTTTTGTGACATTTTGAAGAATCTCTCCTAATCTCAGTGGTTACTTAATATATATACAGCTATGAGTGAATGGATCTTGTGCTGGAAATAGTCCTGCTCAGAGCAGGATGTTGAACTAAATGTTCTTGGCAGCTTCCCACCAATAGATATTTCTATAGCTATGATTTTTTGCTCTCCCAAAGCAGCTTAGAGCTGTGCCTCACTGTCACACACTGGTTGTACCAGCTTTCCAAGCTGTGAAGAAGATATCAAACATTTACTCTCCTACCCTGTAGAGGCATGGGGAGGAGGAATTTATTTACACAGCGGTATGAAAATGTAAACTAGGTGTCACAGGGCTATTACTGAGTAACAGACTTTGCACTTTGGAGGGACCATGTATGAGGAAAATTATTTGTTCCTTCCTTGTTCTGTACAGGGCCCTGAGGTAAATATGACTGAATTGCTGATTTGGTTGAGGAAAAAGTGCCTTGCAACTTCACAAGCTGTTTGGGCATTTCTTTCTATCTGTTCTGAGGCTAACCAGTGGATTATATGAAATAAAGTGGTGAGGATCCTACTGTGAAGTGTGAAAGGAAGGTGAAAAGAGATCCATTTTTAAATTAAGGTCTACCACACACCCACTGTGGGTTTTGGAGAGCTCCTTCAGGCCTTCTTTCTGCATGTGTCAGAAGCAGACTGGGAAATGCAAGGGATATTTAAACAACACTGACAGTGGGATATATATCTGTGAAGATTACCCAAGGCTACTCAGTGCAAACAGAATTGAAGTGTTTCTACTCCCACAGGCCTTCATTAGGAGGGGGTGCCCTAGGTGATTTCAGGGGGACCATGGAAATCAGAGCAATGCTGCTCAGTGGCATTAATTCATTGCATTCAGCTCAACTCTCTGACCCAAGCAACTTCTTAGGATGGTTGCAGACTAAGACTACACTGGAAGTGAAGAGTAAAGGTGTGATGCTGAAAAGATGATTTTGAAGTTTTCTGTTTAAAAATCTTGGATATTTTTTTACAGTGCTCTGAGGACCTCAGAGTCCAGTTGGCCCCTAGCTTTTCAAAGTGACTTAATAGGTCCTCAGACTATCATGCTATAGTCTCACTTGTATGATCATTTACAGATAAATGTTTCCCTATGTTCACAGCTCTAGAAGGAATACACAAGATTTGGCACTACAGGAGACTTGTAAACGAGACAGTGGGATGGGACAGGTGATTTTTTGAGAGCAAATCTCATTGTTTCCAACAAGGAAATGTAATGAACCTTCAGTGGAGGAAAGATTAGTACTAGGTATGAGGAAACATTGTTCTAATAAATTCCAGCCTTTAAACCCTTCTTGACTCTGCCATTTCTCATGATAGGTGTTTATTGCTTTTTAGACAAAAGGGCAAGATCATAAATAAGTTCCTGGAGTTTTCTTAACTATAAGCAGGTTTCTCAGCTTAATTCTCTTCTAATTCTCTCCTAAAGCAAGAATAACCACAAAGATGAGGAAATGTCTACAGTTGTACCTGTATTTCTAGAGGGGGAGAACATCAGCTTCACATATAGAATGATTATCTCAATCTCCTCTTTCTTTTCACTTCCTTTATTCTCATTTATTTATATTGTAGCAGCACCCACAGGCCTTAACTAAGGAGAAGTCTCCATGACACTAGACAGCGTACAAACACAGAGGAAGATACTGAAGAGCTCACAATCAAATAACACAATGTTATGGTGCCTTTTCTTTAGCTACAGGAGAAGAAACTAAGGACCCAATTAAATTAGGATCATGTTTAGTCCAAATCTATGAGATTACATTTGCAGACTCTTCCTGGCACACTTAAAGAGCACTTGCATTAAACAAATCATATTGTGGATGGTGAGACAATATCAACTATACTAATTCAAGTGAAAAAAAATTGTAAGAGAACTAAACAAAGCTTAGCATTTGATTCTAACTTTTGACAAATTCAGTTATTTGTTTAAAGTTTTCCATGTGTAGTTGTTTTTTGTTGTTGTGGTTGTTTTTTGTTTTAACTGGGATGAATTGAAATGAGGGAAGCCTGTTTTTGGCTATGATGATGCAGAAATTGATGTGCCTGAGTGATATAACTTATTGACAATACATTGACACATTTGGAGGACAAAATGCCATGCAGAGGGACCTTACAATTTTCAACTTTTTCCAGAGGGAAAATCACAAGAAGTGTACCCATGAGGTTCAACAAGGCTGAGTACAAGGTTCTGTATCTGTGTGAGGGCAATCCTCAGTGTCAGTACATGTTTGGGATTGAGAACATCCCTGCAGAGTACCACTGGAATGGGAGTACGGCTGGATAAAAAGCCGGACATGAGCTGTCAATGCACGATGACAATGGTAGTTCAGCAGCCAACCATACCCGGGGCTACACCTAGAGAAACATGGCCAACAGGTTGAGGGAAGTAATTCTGCCTCTCCACTCTGCTCTGATGACACCTCACCTGGTGTACTTCATCCAGCTCTGGAGTCTCAGCACGTGACAGACTTGGACCTTTTGGAACACGTACCGTGGAGGACCACAGAATTTATCAGAAAGTTGGAGCACCTGCTCTGTGAAGAAAGTCTGAGACAAATGGTGCTCAGCCTGCAGAACACAAGGCTCCAGGGACACCTTATTGCCACCTATCAGTACTTAAATGGTACCTTATCAGAAAGAGGAAGACGTTCTTTTTTAGAAGGGCCTGTCGGAACAGGACAAGGAGTAATGGTTCTAAATCAAAAGAGGGTAGATTTAGATTAGATGCAAGGAAGAAATGTTTTAAAATGAGGGTAGTAAACAGGTTATTGGAAGAGATGGTTAAAGACTCATCCCTGGAAACATTCAAGGTCAGACTGGATGGGACTCCGAGCAACCTTATTTAGTTGGAGATGTTTTGACTAGGTGATCAGGTCTTTTCCAACAAAAAACATTCTATGGCTTTATGATTCTATGATTTTTAGAATTGCATGGCTACTCTTTTGGCTATGTGTACGTTTGGCCTGGTATTATCATCATTAAAACCATCTTAATTCATCTTGAATGATAGAAACAGGTTAAAGTGATTTAGGAATACTTACTCAGATGTTTGTGAGGAAGGCCACACTCCATAACTGCATTTCACACTAAACTTAATTTTGAAGGAAGTATAAAATCAAGAATGCATTCTTTTCCACACTTTGTCTATTCAGCATGGCACTGTATAAATAGTAAGTACTGGATATACAGGAAAAAGAATTAGTTATTTTATGCCAGGGGTTCAATAATAACACACAAAGAAAAAAAAAAACAAACAAAAACTTTCTCCACAGAGGCCGAGGCCTTTTTCCATCCTTCTTGTAGGTCCTCTTCAGGTACTGGAAAATCGTTATTAGGTCTCCCTGAACCCTTCTCTTTTCCAGGCTGAACAGCCCCAGTTTCCTCAGCTTGTGTGTGTACCAGAGGTTTTCCAGCCCTCTGATCATATTTGTGATACTCCTCTGGACCCTCTCCATCAGGTCTGTGTTCTTCCTGGGTTGAGAGCTCCAGACCTGGATGCAGTGCTCCAGGTGAAGCCTCACTAGAGCACAGTAGATTGGCAGAATCACTTATCTGGATTTGATGGCAGTGCATCTTTTGATGCAGCCCAGGATGTGATTTGCCTTCTCGGCGGCAAACACACACTGCCTGCTCATGTCCAGCTTCTCATCCATCAGCACCCGCAAGTCCCTTTCAGCAGGGCTGCTATCACCTCATTCCCCAGTCTGTATTGATAGTGAATATTGTCTGGCCCAGGTACAGGATGACAGGTTGGATTTGATGATCCTTGAGGTCTTTTCCAACCTTATTGATTCTATGATTCTATGCTGAATTTGGTCTTGTTGAACTTCATGAGATTCACCTGGGCCCACCTATTCAGCTTGTCCAGGTCCCTCTGGATGACATCCTGTCCCTCTGGTGTATCGACAACACCGCTCAGCTTGGTGTGATCACGCACCTTGTCTTTGCTTATGGTGCAAGGGACTTTGTCTCCCTGGTCTCCATCTTGTGGTCCACCAACATGAGAACAACAAGGAGAGGGTCTGACAGTGAAGACTGAGGCAAAAAAGTTGTTGAGAATCTCAGCTTCCTCCTCGTCCGTTGATACAAATTCCCCACTGTTGCTCCTCAAGTGGGTTATGATTTCTTTCATCCTCCTTTCCTGGTTAACGTACCTGTAGAAGCCTTTCTTGCTTTTCTTTATGGCTCTTTGCCAAGTTCAGTACCAGCTCACCTTGGCCTTCCTGACCTCATCACTACACAACATCCCTATATTCATCCCAGGATGCCTGTCCCTTCTTCAATTTCCTGTGCACTCCCAGCTCACCCTTTAGTTTGACCAGCAGGTCTCAATTCCGCTGTGGTGGTCTCTTGCCTTCCTTGCCCAATTTCTTACACATGGGGATTGAGATCTCTTGCCCCCTATGGAAAACATCCTTAAAGATCTGCCATCTCAGTTCCCCTCCCCTGTCTCCGAGGGCCATTTCCCATGGAGTCTTATTTACTAACTCCTGTGTGAGCTATAATTTTGCTTCCCTAAAATTCAGAGTCCTAACTATGCTTCTTATGGGCTTCATATTCCTTAAGGCAGTGAACTGCACTAGTGCATGATCACTGCAGCTTAAGGCAACCTGCTGGATGATGTGGTGGGCAGTAAAGAGAGAGACACTGACCTCTGCTCTGATAAACAGTGACAGAACATGAGGAAATAGAATGAAGCTGTGTCAGAGAAGTTCATACTGTATCTTAGGAGAAGGTTCTTTACTTGAAATGTTGGCCAGTCACTGGGACAGTGACTCAGACAGGCTCCTCAGAGAACCTGTCATGACATCAGTTCTGTAAGAGATCAAGGAGCATCTCCTGGGGATATGGTTTAAGTGATCCCATGAAATGTAAGGAGTTGGTCTTGATGATCCTCATGGGTCACTTTCAACTCAAGATATTCTCAGGTGTTGCTCACATGGCAGTGATGGGTGCAAGACAAACTGGAGGAGGAAATCTCTGCTTGACACCCAGAGAACAGACCCCTCTCAGTTTGTGACTGTTTTAGGCTGTGCCTTTAAGAAAGGGACATTTGCTGGAACACTCTGGCTGAATATTTTTAAAAACAAAGATAGGTCTAAACAAATTTCATTGGTAGATTGGTAGAATGCAACTTTAAGTTTTATTTCAGTTGGAATCTTTTCTCAGTCCACTTTGTTCTGCCTTTCCAGCCTGTCTGCTTCTGAGCAACTAGCCAGAGTTTGACCTTGAATACCAGACAAAAACTAATCCTTGCATGCGCTTAGAGCCTAACAGAATTTATCCTTAATATCCTTAATAACTACCTTTCTCTTAATAACTACCTTTCTCTTCCCTCTCTAACCCTTTTTAGGAAAAAAGGGAGGCGGGGGGAGAGAGTGGGTACAGGGGGAGAACCCTCCTCTGTCCGGAGGACGGAGTCTTGTTCTGTATTATTTTCTTTGCTAAATATTCCTGTATATATTGTAAATACTGTATATATATGCATGTATACTGTATATATTGTGTATATACAACCTCCATTCCATATTTCTTGTAAATATAGCAAATCCTTTGCTTCTCCGACTGAGCTAGCTGTGGTTTGTTTCTTTGTGGGGGAGGGAGAGCTCGGCCTTCTCTCAACCACCACACAGTTTTGTTCTGAAAGTCTGAGGCATCAGTCCATCATCAGTAAGTATGTGGATGACACCAAGCTGGGGGCAGGTGTCAGTGCTGGGCCCCATGCTCTTTAACATCTTTATTGATGATCTGGATGAGGGCATTGAGTCCATCATCAGTAAATTTGCTGACAACACCAAGCTGGGGGCAGGAGTTGATCTGCTGGAGGGTAGAGAGGCTCTGCAGAGGGACCTCGACAGGCTGGACAGATGGGCAGAATCCAACAGCATGAGATTTAACACATCCAAGTGCCAGGTTCTGCACATCGGCCACAACAACCCCATGCAGAGCTACAGGCTGGGGTCAGAGTGGCTGGAGATCAGCCAGGCAGAGAGGGACCTGGGGGTACTGGTTGATGGCAGGCTGAACATGAGCCTGCAGTGTGCCCAGGCAGCCAAGAGGCCAATGGCATCCTGGCCTGCATCAGGAATAGTGTGGCCAGCAGGAGCAGGGAGGTCATTCTGCCCCTGTGTACTGCACTGGTTAGGCTACACCTCGAGTACTGTGTCCAGTTCTGGGCCCCTCAGTTTAGGAAGGATGTTGACTTGCTGGAATGAATCCAGAGAAGGGCAACGAAGTTGGTGAGGGGTTTGGAACACAAGCCCTATAAGGAGAGACTGAGGGAGCTGGGATTGCTCAGCCTGGAGAAGAGGAGACTCAGGGGTGACCTTATCACTCTCTACAACTACCTGAAGGGAGGTTGTAGACAGGCAGAGGTTGGTCTCTTCTCCCAGGCAGCCAGCACCAGAACAAGAGGACACAGTTGCAGGCTGCACCAGGGGAGGTTCAGGTTGGATGTTAGGAAGAAGTTCTATACAGAAAGAGTGATTGCCCATTGGAATGGTCTGCCCGGGGAGGTGGTGGAGTCGCCGTCATTGAAGGTGTTCAGGAGGAGACTTGATGGGGTGCTTGGTGCCATGGGTTAGCTGTTTGGGTGGGTTGGATTGGTTGATGGGTTGGACGCGATGATCTTGAAGGTCTCTTCCAACCTGGTTTGGTTTATTCTAATAGGTTTATTCTAAACATCCAAGTGGTGGGTTCTGCACATTGGCCACAACAACCCCATGCAGTGCTACAGGCCGGGATCAGAGTGGCTGGAGAGTGGCCCAGCAGAAAGGGACGTGGGGGTACTGGTCGATGGCAGGCTGAACATGAGCCTGCAGTGTGCCCAAGCAGCCAGGAGGGCTAATGGCATTCTGGCCTGTATCAGGAATAGTGTGGTCAGCAGGAGCAGGAAGGTCATTGTGCCCCTCTACTCAGCACTGGTTAGGCCACACCATGAGTCTTGCATCCAGTTTTGGACCCCTCAGTTTAGGAAGGATGTTGACTTGCTGGAACATGTTCGGAGAAGGGCAACAAAGTTGGTGAGGGGTTTGGAACACAAGCCCTATAAGGAGAGGCTGAGGGAGCTGGGGTTGCTTAGCCTGGAGAAGAGGAGACTCAGGGGGGACCTTCTTGTTCTCTACAAGTCCCTGAAGGGAGGTTGTAGCCATGTGGGGGCTGGTCTCTTCTCCCAGGCAACCAGCACCAGAACAAGAGGACACAGTCTGAAGCTGTGCCAGGGGAGGTTCAGGTTGGATGTTAGGAAGAAGTTCTATGCAGAGAGAGTGATTGTCCATTGGAATGGGCTGCCTGGGGAGGTGGTGGAGTCACCATCACTGGAGTTGTTTGGAGGAGACTTGATAGGGTGCTTGGTTGCATGGTTTAGTTGATTAGGTGGTGTTGGATGATAGGTTGGATGTGATGATCTTGAAGGTCTCTTCCAATCTGGTCTATTCTATGCTATGCTATGCTATGCTATGCTATGCTATGCTATGCTATGCTATGCTATGCTATGCTATGCTATCTTGATATCTGCCTTGTTTTGTCATCCTCTCCTAAGCCTGTAGCTGGGGTCTTACAGACCTTTCTCTGAGAATTTCAGCCAGCAAGAGGCAGTAGAGGTAGGTGAAGCGAGAACCAGTCTATTCTTAACAAGAATGGGACAGAGCGGGACTGATGTGTTGGCTGCATCCTGACAGCCATGATGGGGAGAGGAATTACTATGGGATCTCTACCTTATCCCAGTCCAGGGCAGCAATATCTGGTGGTCTTAAAAATATCTGCTCTGATTACCTTGATTGCTGTATGGTGCTGAGGGCATTTACCTTTCATGCTGCCTCCTTGAAGGTTTTCCTGGTACCCCTTGAGCTTCCTCCAGCCTTCCACTGTGTTTATGGCTGTTGTCACTGCTGCCCATGCCAGAGAAATAAAAGGGACAAAGGGAAGCAAAGCTAGGGAAGTAAACAGGTAAGGGTATAAAATGCATGGGAATGGGATACAGTTTATACTGCTGATTGTTCCTTGGCCAAAGAAAGCCCTTGGTTGTGATGAGATGTTCAGATATGTACTATGAGGCTCAAGGGGAAAATTAGCTCCTAAAATACCTTGCTAGAATTGATGTGTACCTTACTCTCTCCATTCACTAAATGTGCCATTTCTAAATGTCCTGTCTCCATGCCCACAGGAGACATGTTGGGCTATAACTCACAACATCATCACAGATATTTCTGCATTTGGGTGATAAGGATGTTTGAAGAAAAGTAGGGCAACTTTGCTTTAGATTTCTATGTGTACTATCTAGCAGCTGGTTTCAATCTTGTTTTCATATTGCCCCTCACCGGCATTTTTGGAGTTACATGACTCAGCAAATACTGATTTTTTTTTTTCTTGTGTACACAAATAAATAAAGCAATATCAAGTTTCACTATGGAATGAACTTTCTGTTACAGTTAGTAACATGTCTGAATCTGTTCCATTTTTTTTATCAGTTTCACTTTACAGATACCCCTTTAGGAAAGATGATGGCAGTCAGATTGCACTGTCGACAGAAATAATAATATTCAATAGATTTAATTTTTTAAAAGTATTTTTATTATTCAGCTTAAGGTTTGGTTTTTCAATGGAAATTATTTACCTGATCAGGAGGATGTTAATATCCTACATGTCTTTGTATAATGTCAAAGTGCCTGGTTGATTTATTGTTGTGAAAGAGTCAATTCAAAGCTAATCAGTATGTAAGAAAGAATTTAATTCTCTTGCAGAAAAATGTCACAGTAAGCTTTAATTAAACAGGAAGTGAATGAATATCTGCTAAGTCATCCACTCCATCTTTTTTTTTTTCCCCTTTGATGTTTGTCTGAAAAAATTAAATTAAAAAACACATTGTGAATTGTGATGTGAAACACAAAATTATAATAAACTTAATGGATAATATATGCATTCATCATGCATGTATGCATATGTAGTGTTAATACACAATCAGCTGTATGATTTGATGTCATATGACGCTGATCATCTGTGTATCCTGACAAAGATCAATATAGAAACTGAAGGTCAATTTCAAACTAGAATACCAGTGCCCCAGTTTAGGTATAGAGTTCTTGGTCCCAGAGTCAACACCTGGTGTTTGCAGCATGAATGAGTTGCCTTCAGGGTGGGAATACAAAAATCTGTTCATTGAGCAGGAAGCTGCTCAAAGTTGGCCAGCAGGAAAGGCTGAGGATGGGGCTGTGCCAAATCATCCTATCTTTCAAGTGTTAAGCACCATCCTTTGGTATCTAAAGTACCTGCAGATTCCAAGATTGTCCTCCCTGTGGGGTGCAGACCATAGTATTATCTTTTGAGGAAACACCTTCATTATTCTTTGAAAGAACTAAAGCAGGTCAGCAGTACCTAGGCACATCTTTTCTATAACACGACACTGCTTGGGGCTACCCATCCTCTTCTGCAGAAAATGTCTGCATGTAAAAAGCAGCATCCAGGGCTTCCACTTCTCAGATGAGTGCCTTAGGGCTCTCAGTTACTCTTGCTCTGCCTTTTCCTTTTTGTAACCTATCAATAGCTCTTACCTTATTAAACATATTGCCCTTTGGAGACCCCATTCTCAGACACCGAAATGTCCCTGCAAAATTACATAGGCCCCTCAAACCCAGTGTACCAGTTTAATATCCAGGGGGACTAGTTTGCAAAACAGAAGAAAGTATTTAGAACTGCAAATGAAACAAAAATTAAAATACCCTTTTACTTTCATACCATGTTGCCAAATTTGAGACAGATTAACTTATAACTCTACCCCCACCTGTGCATTTTTAGGTGTAAAATGATCTTCTGACTACATTCCATTGTTTCTTCATAACTTGGCAAGCCCATGGAAATCAATGATTGTTTCTGATGACGATGCTTGCAGCCTAAAGCAGAACAAAATACCCACTGCATTGTATTCTCTAGTGAGTTTTGAAAGGGAGGGGAGATCAAAAGGGGGGAAGGTGGTGATGATCCTGTCAAACAACACTGACATAAATAAGGATTAAATGTTAAGAATCAAAGGACAGAGTTGTAATGTGTTTATGTAGCATTAAAAAAAAAATAAATTTTTTTTTTAATTAAAAAAGAGACATACCATGAATTTAAAAGATGCTTCTAGTTCAAACAGTGCGTAGAAAAATGGGCTGGTATAGCCATTTTGTAGCAATGGCTTTTAGCAGAAAAGATACAAAAGATAATAGCCTACAAGGAGAAAAAATACACACAACTTTGTCTCTTGTGAGATCTGAACTACAAAAACATTTTTAAGAGCCTCACGGGGGGCAAATATTCAGAAGAATTTACTTAAAGTCATCCTGCGTGCAATAAAGTGTCTCAGTTCACAATGTTACATTCTTTCAAAGAGCTAAACCAACAAAATCTGGGAGGAAAGCTGGAACAGCCTGACAGAGCTGCTAGTGGAGCAAAGAGCAGCTAGAGGAAGGGAAGTGTGTGCCAGAGCTGAGATTACTTGCATGCTAAGAGTGGCAGGATAACAAGCTGATAAACCTCATAAAAGATTGCAGGCTGATATAAAGATTTAAGATTATTCTAACTAGAGCTCTTGAATCTGGGTGTTCAAATCAAATGGAAACAATTTGCCACTAGGTTTGAAGCTTGAAAATAAAAAGAAAAAAAAAAGGGGGTGGGGGGGGGGAGGGGGAGGAAGGAGATAGTTTTGATATAAAGCTTAATGTTCCATATTTAGATTCATTCTAAATGAATCTGCTGAAATTGCAGTGATCTGTGAAGGAACGAGCTTGTATTTATTAAAGACCTTACAGTGAAAGATTCAGCTTCAAGTCACTACCTTTAGGAATTTTTCAGCAAATAAACTTTGACAGGAAAACTTAATCCATGTGCTAGGGAAAACTAGTAAATTTGTTAATACAAAGTTATTCAATTTGAATGGGTGCGGTCATTTTCCCAACCTGCTCTACTGTAGCAGTTCTCATAGGTATGAACCATATTGGTAGGTTGACACAAACATAATTTAAAAGTGCATTTTAAAAAGTTGCAAGAGCCTCTAGCTAGTCAGAAAGAACTACAGAACAATGAAAAAAAGCAACAGAATGTGTCAACTATAGGATTCCTAAATACTATTTTCAGCTGCTTTTACTGTGAATGTGTCACTAAGTGGACCCTCTGAGAAATCAACACTACAGAGTTAAGTATGCTTCATGAACTTTTTTCCCAAAGAAATTGGGAAAGAAATCAGGAAGAAAAAATAAGTCTATGTGATGACACAGCAATTAAAAAAAAAAAGAAAAAAAAAACAAAGAAAAAAGAAAAAAGGACTAGCTACACTGAAATAAAAGGAATAAGTTAAGGGAGAGTAAATACATGCCCCTTGTGTTTGATAGTCTTAAATTAGTTTCTTGCATAAATTAAGTGACTGAGAAATAGGCAAATGCAAGAGTGCACAAATACAACATCTATGCAAAGACTTGGGTGTAGCCCGGAGCATAAGCATAACCTGTTTGTTTAGATCAAGTCCGCAACACCACTTCCCTGACAAATCCTGTGAGGACTTTGTAGAGGTGTTCATAAGGTTAGAAATGAAGAAAATGTGGTTATCCTGCTTGCAAGATGTACGTTCCCAGAGATTTAATATGCTCATGGCAACTGAGGAAGCAATCTGACTTTTTTTTTTTTTTTTTTTTTTTTTAATTAGTTTGAAAATAGAATCATAGAATCAGTCAAGGTTGGAAGGGACCACAAGGATCATCTAGTTCCAACCCCCCTGCCATGGGCAGGGACACCTCACACTAGATCAGGCTGGCCAGAGTGCTTTTAAATGGCACGTGGACCTTTACCTCTACCTCAGTGGTATGAAGGTGCCGAAAACAGCTGCTGATACCCAGCGCAGCACACCTTAGGCACATCCACAAGAAGAGCATCAGCTGATTCACCTCTTCTGTTAGGAGAAGAGATTCACTGTGGTGGGTTGGAAGGGGTGAGGCTAAGAAGCCTCTTCCCTCCCCCCTGTAAGGTAAAAGGGAAAAAAAAATTGAAGGAAAAGGAAAAAAAACTCACCAGCTGAATTAGCAAAGCAGTGGAGCTATATTTACAAAGCAGTGTAGGATTTTGCAGGGGAATATTTACAAATTTACAATATCTACAATATATACAAAGATATACAACAGAGTAACACAGAAATGAGAGTAACCCCCCTCGGCCGAGGGGTTCCCCACCTCCGCTCTCCCCTCTCTCCCCCCTCTTTCCCCAGAGTAGTTCGGAAAAGAGGGAGAAAGAGAAAGAAAGAAGTTAAAAGCAGTTTATGTTAATTGGAAGCAGTTAATACAGGCCTGGCTTTTCTTATCTTCAAGGCCGAAGTCTTGGCAGAAAGCCCAGCACAGAAAAGAGTTGCTGCCCAAAGGAAAGGCAGAAGCAAGACTGACCGAGAAGTGCTGGAAATGCCCATTTTCACTCCCAGTTCAGAGGGTGCTTCCTCCCACTCGTCCAATGAAATTAGTTTAGACTATTCCTTCCGTTTACCAACTTCCGTCCACCATATTCCCTTTCTTGAGGGGGCAACGTCAACCGACCACATTCACGAAGGCCAAGAAATAGTGTGGGGAAATTTGCACAAAATCCACCACTCTTGCCACTGTTCTAGAAAAGATATCTGAAATCCTTATGAATATCATCCTGTTTCCTCTTTCTGAGAAATTATCTCTTTCATTATCATTTATACTCTTCCCTCAGCCTAGCTTATGCCACCCTACATAGGAATATTAAGCCTTTTTTTCTCTGGGTGCTGAACAATGTCTTATGTTATATTTCTGTTATACAAGACCCTTTAAATCTTGTAATTAAATAGCTTACTTTGAGGTGCAGCAGCTGAATTTTACTACCAAACCATGAGTTTTAGAATTGCAATCCTCAGGACTTTCATGAGGGATGCCTGTCTGGTGAAGTCACTTCAGAACTATGCCAGAAGTGAGAGCAGCTTGCGCACGTGTATCCTTGCTTGTGAAATTTGCCCCCTGCCCTTCAGATCTCAGCTCTGCTACAGCACATATATATGGAAATATGTTGGGAACCCCACCAGCTAAAAGTTTGCTTTTATCTAGATGTGAGGATAATGTACCCCTAATAGGGAAAGACATCTCTATTTAGTGTAAAGAATTCAGTGGCTCCATATTAAATTGCCTTGACTCAAAATTTGGCACATAGACATTCTAACATTTAAGATAAAACTAACAGCATAAAAGTCCCAGTGAAACTCAAGTAATTGTAGATACATGACTAATAATAATAAATGGGAAGGGAAAAGTTGTAAAGGAGGAAAACTAAATTCCAGATATTTGGACAGTAGTGACTTCTCTTCCCCTCGCTGACCTCTGCTCCCCATGCACAGGCTCAAATACCTTCTTCTATGCTTTCCCCAGAAGAGGAACAGATTTTGCAAGACTTCTGTGTTGCGGTGAGCTTTTACTGACACAAATGGTCCCACTAGCATCTCACAAATACCAATAAACTTTAACACAAATAAAGGAGCAGGAGAGGCAAATCAACTAAGCTAACAAATTTTTCGGACCATTGCATTTCTGTGCTCTGAGTGCATGTGTACTCCATTTGCCAGCTGGCCCATATTCACTTTATTTTTTTAAAATTATTTTTTAAAAAATAATTTGCTCAACAAGGATTAATAGGTGTTTGGACTCTTCATCTCCATCGATGACTCAAGCTTCCATAGGAAAAGTGCCAACTGACAAAGCGGCTGTGTTGAGGATCAGCGGAATACAGGTTTAAAGCTTTAGCGGGGGTTGACTGAGAGTCCTGACAAAACTCATTGCAGATAAGCAGGAAAAAAAATGCCCTTTTCCTTCTGATCTATGTAGTCATGTGATGCAACCTAACTAAAGGTGTGCAGTGAGCAGGCGACCACATGTACTCTGTCACTTTACTAAAGAATATCAGGAAGCCTTCCTGGTAAGGAACAGTAAACCCAAATCAATATAAGCATTAAACAGGTACTTAATGATTTTTTGATAGCTGGTAACTGCTATTCATAAACAAGGAAACAAGGAAGTGGATTGAACAGCCTACTAACCTGCTTAATTCCCAGAAATTTGAAGAAGTACGACTATAGCTGCTGGTATTAACATTATAAGCAAATATACGTGGATGTATATATTTTTAATGGAATTTATTCAAGTAAGCATTAACTTTGTGATATAACAGTATATGTGTTTGCTCCTATTTCTAGACAACACATTTTCCCAAGGCAATTTACAAACAGCTCTGTAATGAACAGCTGTGACCAGTTTTTAGAAAGTGTAGCAGTTAAATGTACGTAAAGTTTGCTATAAGAAACAGTGCAAAGAAAAAAATAATCTTGTAGCCTAAGACATTTTGTTTCCTAATCATTTAGTAAAGTGAATTTTTGTTGTTGTTGTTGTTATGAAGAAAGTTAGAAACTATCACATGCTCTTCCCAGATGTATAATAACTCTCTCTTGTTAGAGAGCCCTGGGCATTTCAGATCGTGAGAACTGACAGTGGGATTTCCAGAAGTTTAAATACTCAATTTTCTTCAATAATCCCTACAGTCTTTCCCAAATTGTTGGAATTTTAGAAACAGATAAAAGTGATGTGCTAATCCCATAATCCACAATCCCCCAAAGATTTTTAATATTTCTTGTATTTTAATGGCCTGGAAATATTGTCATGGCAGCTCCATCAGTTTTCAACCACATCTATGCTCAGCTCTTCCTGAAACTGTGAAATGTAGGACTGCAAAGTGACATTTTTTGAAATTATTCACTCTACTGCTTGTTTTCCTCACAACTCAAAATAGATTTGGTTCTGACTCTTGTAAAGGACTGGACAGAAGTTGTGGAAGGCTCTTAGCCAAAGCTGAACTCCAGTTTGTTCCTTTGCAAAGGTAACTCAGGCCAGGGAAAGACTGTTGTACTCTGCTTGTTGACCTATATGAACTATGTCTGGGGTCACTGTTGGGACACAGTGTGGGTGGAGATCCTCTCATCCAGTTGGAATGTTTCATGTCATGGTGATATAACTTCTGCAGAAGGCTCGTGGGAGACCTAATTGGACTCTACAACTACCTGAAAGGAGATTTCAGCAGTGTGAGGGCTGGTCTCTTCTTTCTAGCAATAAGTGATAGGATGAGAGGAAATGGCCTCAAGTTACACCAAGGAGGTTTAAACTGGACATAAGAAGGAAATTCTTCCTTGAAAGGGTTCTCAGACACTGGAATAGGCTCCTCAGGGAAGTGTTTGAATCCCCATCCTTGGAGGTCTTTCATAGAGGCATAGATGTAGTGCTAAGGAGCATGGTTCAGCAGCAGAGGTAGTGGAGTTAGAAAATTATTTGAGTTGATAATTTACAAGGTAGTTTCCAACAAAAACTATGATTCTGTGATTCTATGGGTACTTTACTCCTCAGGACACCATGGAGAGGAAAACCCCTTCCCAAAATGCAGTGGCTTGGAAATTTGAAGATATTTCTTTCAAAATCAGGGCCGCACTTCTCTTTGCTTCACTACAAGGGTAATATGGGTATGAGTCATAGAATATGTGACATGATCACCCGATTCCTGCGTGCCAAAAAGCCCATCCTGCCTGTGCCAAAGAACCCTTTATACAGTGAGCATGACATTGTATGGTATGTAATAATCTGCTGGCTGGTTCTCTGGACTATCCTAGGTGTGTCCCCTTCAAACCTGTGAAGAAACCACAACAAAATTGTGTCGTAAATGCTAGGGAAATCATGACAAGGTCCAACACAAGAATCAGTCATTCTCTGTCAAAGACTTGATTCATAAGCTTCAAATCCAAATAACTCCATTTATTTTGCTCTAGTCCATTGACTCTAAAGCCACAAAAGGAGTCCTTCTGTCTGGCTATATGTATCAGAAATAACAGAGGAGCAGTTTTTCAACCTGCTTTGGTGATCACAAAAGGATGTGGATTGCTCCATAGAAATGCAAAATCTGATAATTAGTAATTGTGATCTACAAAAAGACCAAGTGCTTAGGAATGTAGAATAGAATAGAATAGAATAGAATAGAATAGAATAGAATAGAATAGAATAGAATAGACCAGATTGGAAAAGACCTTCAAGATCATCATGTCCAACCCATCATCCAACACCACCTAATCAACTAAACCATGCAACCAAACACCCTATCAAGTCTCCTCCTGAACACCTCCAATGATGGTGACTCCATCACCTCCCTGGGCAGCACATTCCAATGGGCAATCACTCTGTGTAGAATTTCTTCCTAACATCCAGTATGAACCTCCCCTGGCACAGTTTGAGACTGTGTCCTCTTGTTGTGGTGCTGGTTGCCTGGGAGAAGAGACCAACCTCTGCCTGTCTACAACCTCCATTCAGGTAGTTATAGAGAGCAATAAGGTCTCACCTGGGCCTCCTCTTCTCCAGGCTAATCAACCCCAGCTCCCTCAGCCTTTCCTCATAGAGCATGTGTTCCAAACCCCTCACCAACTTTGTTGCCCTTCTCTGGACACGTTCCAGCAAGTCAACATCATTCCTAAACTAAGGATGTACAGATGATATTTATGGAAGTGCTAAAACACTGCTGTAGCCTTTCTAGGATAGTCTGCAATCCCATAACTGATCATCGGAGCAGCAGGGGCAGATCTAGCCTCACAGTCCTATACTTCACTGATATTTTGAACCATCAGTCCTTTACTCACTGCAGCACATCCTCACAAGAAGTGTGAAGTAACAAATACTCGTCCTCGATCAGAGTTCAACATTCCTCCTGAGGATGTGGGTAATAGGTTTCGGTTGCCATAAACTGGGAACAGAACTGAAGCTGCATCTTCCCCATTCTAAAACAAAGGCTCGAGGGCTTCATCTGTTATAAAATGTGAAGGATAGCCCTTTAAATCAGCCCTTTTTTGGGCTTTAGAGCAAAGGTACTGCCCTGGGAGTAGACTCTTAGCTCATGATTCTAGGTAATTAAAGCTTCTGACCTGACCTGGAGCAGGCAGACATTCTCAGCAGCCATAGGGCTGTAGATGTTGGTTTACTAGCTCCCAGTCCCTGGGTTTGAGGTTAGTTTTAGAGGAAAAAAAAATAATTGAAGACTGAGGCCTGCAACAGATATTGGGATCTAAGCCATGGATTATATTTAAGCAGGTCTTCAGAACTCGCTTCATATGGGAATTAAACAGAGGTAGGTAAATCTAAACATTATTTATCACAATTTCTTTTTCTATTTTTATTTAATGTAATACAGTTCATGAATATTATGCAAGTGTAATTTTCTTGGCCTTGAGAGGAGTTTCAACTCTAAGTGTTGAACAAAATGATATATAGTCCTTCTGGAACAAGTAGGACAAGCACTGTATATCTCAAGGCCAGGTTCTAGGTCTGTCAAAATAAATCACAAAACACCAAATGTATTCCAAGATTAAAAGGGGCAAGCTGTTGGGAAATCTAGGTCCAAATCTTAGCAGTGCCACTATATCAGCAGATCTTTTCTGTCTTTTCTTTAGGTCTTCAGTTGTTGATAGAGCACTAAGTTTAAGCAATAATTCTGTAAACTATAAAGGTATTTCTTACATTAAAAAATATTTATTAAAAAAAAAAATTAAAAATTATAGCATTTTTCACTCATTTTAAAACTTCCTATCCCCTAAAGACACTTTTATTTTTTTCCCCCTTTCTGTGAACTAAGTGAAGTGCTGACAATAAACTAGGACAAGTCTCTCCTTCCATGACCTCATTCCCTTCTCTGGATCATGCTCAAAAGGCAGGAAGTAGTTTTGACCTGAAAGACAAGATAGCCACAAACTGCATGCATTTTATCAAACCCTTTACAATTTTTGGTGGGCTGTGCAGCAAGCATTGAACAGCACCAGGTGGAAATGCGAACTCTGTTTCCAGAATTTCATAGTGAACTACTCCATCTCTCTGTGGAGTTTGGTCAGACAACAGAGGAACATGAAAAGATGCATTCCTTGCCTTTTTATTACCATCTTGTGCTAAATTGTAAACATCCTCTTTCTTCTCAAGAGATAGAAAAGTACTGTGGCACGGGATAAGCAGATTCCTTGGGCAACATACATCTGGGCAGCCTTCCCAAACAAAAATTTTTGGTTCTCCATGGAAAATTTTTTAATTCAGTCTTTAGTTTCCAAAAATAACAGAGCACCAAGGAAGCATTTACCTGTACAAACAGAGTTGCCTGTTAAAGGCAAATGAGACCAGAATTCATTAAAAACAGAGAAAAGGTACTAATGTTACTAATGCTCTGTGGGAGTAGATGTTGGTCAGTTAGAGGGTAAAAGGGCTCTCCAGAGGGACCTTGACTGACTGGACAGATGGGCGGAGTCCAACAGGATGGCATTCAACAAGTCCAAGTGCCGAGTGCTGCACTTTGGCCACGGCAACCCCATGCAGAGCTACAGGCTGGGGTCAGAGTGGCTGGAGAGCAGCCAGGCAGAAAGGGACCTGGGGGTGCTGATTGACAGTTGCCTAAACATGAGCCAGCAGTGTGCTCAGGTGGCCAAGAAGGCTGACGTCATCCTGGCCTGTATTAGGAATAGTGTGGTCAGCAGGAGCAGGGAAGTCATAGTGCCGCTGTACTCTGCATTGGTTAGGCCACACCTTGAGTCCTGTGTCCAGTTCTGGGCCCCTCAGTTTAAGAAGGACATGGAGACACTTGAACGTGTCCAGAGAAGGGCAACAAGGCTGGTGAGAGGCCTTGAGCACAAGCCCTATGAGGAGAGGCTGAGGGAGCTGGGATTGTTTAGCTTGGAGAGGAGGAGGCTCGGGGTGACCACATTGCCCTCTACAACTACCTGAAGGGTGGTTGTAGCCAGGAGGGGGTTGGCCTCTTCTCCCAGGCAACCAACACCAGAACGAGGGGACACAGTCTCAAGCTGCGCCAGGGGAGGTTCAGACTCGAGGTGAGGAGGAAGTTCTTCACCGAGCGAGTCATTCGTCATTGGAACGGGTTGCCCAGGGAGGTGGTTGAGTCATCGACCCTGGAGGCATTCAAGAGGAGATTGGACGTGGCACTTGGTGCCATGGTCTAGGCATGGGGTCTGTGTTGAAAGGTTGGACTCGATGATCCCCCGAGGTCCTTTCCAACCTAGGTGATACTGTGATACCTGAAAGGTGGTTGTAACCAGGAAGGGGTTGGTCTCTTCTCTCTAGCAACCAGCACCAGAACAAGGGGACACAGTCTCAAGCTGTGCCAGGGGAAGTTTAGGCTCGAGGTGAGGAGAAAGTTCTTCACAGAGAGAGTCATTAGTCATTGGAATGGGCTACGCAGGGAGGTGTTGGAGTCACCATCCCTGGAGGTGTTCAAGAGGTGATTGGATATGGCACTTGGTGCTATGGTCTAGTCATGAGGTCTGTGGTGACAGGTTGGACTCGATGATCTTTGAGGTCTCTTCCAACCTTACTGATAATGTGATACTGTGATCACCTACAATTCTGCAGGCATAAATATTATTTTTGTTGGATGACTTATGTTAGTATTCATTCTACATGCAATGAAAGCAATTAGCAATGGAAAAGACATATTTTAAAGTGTTTTCTCTGGCTATTTAAGACATGAAGTTGTCCATAAAAATGGCTGCTTACTGCAAAGTCATTTTGATTCATGCTTCCTGAGAACTGTAGCTCATACACTGGTACCACTGGAAGTGCCTTCATTTGCTTTATACAAAGATTCTCAAACCTGTTGCTGTCATATTTGGAGATAGGAATTTTAACACCTTCACTCTGAGTAGGTGTTGAATCTAGGGCACTTCACTCCTTTCTAAATAAATTCTTCTACTACTAGACTATTAGTCTTAATGAGGAGTGAAAATGATGACAATTGCCCTCAATGTGTTTGTTCAGAGCCTGATTCCATTGGTGCATCTCAGGTGCTACATGGAAAGATGCCTGGATTTGGGCTCATGAGGAACTCTGAGTGAAGGATGCCAAGTCTGGGATGTGGCTGGGATTAGGTATGATGCTGATGCCAACAATCTCAGCCCTGTCAAGATGCAGAACAGTTCTGGATATGGTCAGAGGTACTACAGATTCATAGAATCATAGATACCAGGTTGAAAGGGAGCTCAAGGATCATCTAGTCCAAACTTTCAGGGTAAGAATATAGTTTTAATGAGATGGCCCAGCACCCTGTCAAGCTGGGCCTTGAAACTGATGTTGAATGTGTTGGCTCTAACATCACATTAGGACAATGGCACTTAAATTTTGCAAAACTGCAGTTTTAGAGTCACAGAGATTTCTGGAAGAAGTGAGGAAGGAGAAGAAAAGGAAGATTAACCCTGGTTTTCCATGGAGACTAGACTGTCAAAACATATTAGTAATTTTGCTTGGCTTTGTTGTTTGGATTGGTATGCACCTGCCAAACTCCTTATGAACAGGTGAAAACAAGAGCTGATTTAGAAAGCCTTGTATTAAAGGAAAGTGATTTTTCAAAATTGATTTCCTTATAATCTACTTCCAGTATTGCACACACTTTTTAGTCCAAACCTCTTTAGGATTGCTGTAATTCTGATGTTTTTAACATTCATTGAGCAGCACAATACATATTTTTGTCTGTTTTAGGAGATTTTAATGGCAGTGCTTTTTACCCAGTTTCAGGGACTAGACAAAGGTCATTTCAATTCACTTTCTTGCCTTTAGCAGCAAACAGTTAAGTCACTATCTCAGAAGAATGCAATAAGCTGCAGAAGTTGCTTTTGTTCAGTCATCAATGTCTTTGGAGAAGATTGTTATCCCTGGAAGCAGCGAGACAGCTGTAACTAGATTAGTGAAGATGTTGGTAATGACTGAGTGCACAATACATTTTTGAATTGTCTGTTTAGCTTTTTTACAATGGGATCTTATATAAAAGTGTACTTTATGACTTTGGAGAACTGGTAAACAGAACCATAGTTTTACCCTTCAACACCTGTTTCATTCTTTATTATCAACTATTGTCCTAAGCAAACTTAATGATCCCCTTTATTCACTTCACTTGAAAGTCCCCTGAGGGCTGGTTTTACTGGATTTGGTGAGGAGGGCTCTGATTTTTGGATGACATGAACAGGAGATGGAGAGCAATTGAAGTGCCCTTACACAACTCTATGGTGATAGCGGCTAAACATAAGCCTTTACAGCCATCAACATGAGCAAAACACAGAGAACGACAGCCTTTTCACTAGCCTGGCCTTCTCTCACATGGTGGAAGTGTAAGAAAAATAAACACAGCCCTAAAATCTGACCTCTTATCAGAAGGATATCTTAGTGCAACCTATGTGGAAATCTGTCACAAGCCACCATTTCCGTGAAGGCCACTCAAGCCTGGCAAATGGTGTGTGCAGCGGCATGTCAGAGGTAGGACCCTTTCACACAACCCTGCAGACAATGTGGACTGTCTTGAAGTCTTGAAGACTATAAGGTAATGTAAAGAAACAGCACAGTGCCAGTTAGGAGAGGCTGAAAATGGCTAAAACATGTTAACTAGGCAAAATACATAAAACGTTTTTCCTAAGAAGGACATCGGTACTCTAACTACGGGAACAACTAGAGAGGGAAAAATACAGGACTTAAATGACTGATGGTGACCTCTTACTTATAAGAGGTATGAACAAGATCATTAAAAGGAATTATCTGGAAGGAATCATGGAAGACAGTAGAACAGCATGGACTAACACTAGCACAGAAACTGATTTCACATGTAGAGTGTACAAATGCTCTAAGTGTGGTAATGGAAGAAGGCTGAGTTACCTTGCAACTTCTACAGGGCAATAGGAAAACAGAAGTGCATTTTGCATGCTAGCTTTGTTGACCTTGTGTGTTCATAGGAATCCTGTTATTTAGAATAAACCTTTATTTAGAATAAACGAAATCAGGTCGGAAGAGACCTTCAAGATCATTGCGTCCAACCCATCAACCAATCCAACCCACCCAAACAGCTAACCCATGGCACCAAGCACCCCATCAAGTCTCCTCCTGAACACCTCCAATGACGGCGGCTCCACCACCTCCCCAGGCAGTCCATTCCAATGGGCAATCACTCTTTCTGTACAGAACTTCTTCCTACCATCCAACCTGAACCTCCCCTGGTGCAGCCTGCGACTGTGTCCTCTTGTTCTGGTGCTGGCTGCCTGGGAGAAGAGACCATCGTCCACCTGTCTATAACCTCCCTTCAGGTAGTTGTAGAGAGCAATAAGGTCACCCCTGAGTCTCCTCCTCTCCAGGCTAAGCAGCCCCAGCTCCCTCAGCCTCTTCTCATAGGGCTTGTGTTCCAAACCCCTCACCAACTTCGTTGCCCTTCTCTGGACTCATTCCAGCAAGTCAACATCCTTCCTAAACTGAGGGGCCCAGAACTGGACACAGGACTCGAGGTGTGGCCTAACCAGTGCAGTATACAGGGGCAGAATGACCTCCCTGCTCCTGCTGGCCACACTATTCCTGATGCAGGCCAGGATGCCATTGGCCCTCTTGGCTGCCTGGGCACACTGCAGGCTCATGTTCAGCCTACTATTGACCAGCACCACAAGGTCCCTCTCTGCCTGGCTGCTCTCCAGCCACTCTGAACCCAGCCTGTATCTCTGCATGGGGTTGTTGTGCCATTGGATTCTGCCCATCTGTCCAGCCTGTCGAGTTCCCTCTACAAAGCCTCTCTGCCCTCCAGCAGATCAACTCCTGCCCCCAGCTTGGTGTTGTCAGCAAATTTACTGATGATAGACTCAATGCCCTCATCCACATCATCAATAAAGATGTTAAAGAGCATGGGGCCCAGGACTGATCCTTAGGGCACACCACTTGTGACTGGCCGCCAGCTGGATGTGGCACGGTTCACCACCACTCTCTGGGCTCGGCCATCCAGCCAGTTCCTAACCCAGCTCAGAGTGCTGTTGTCCAAGCCATGGGCTGACAGCTTGGCCAGGAGTTTGCTATGGGGGACGGTGTCAATGGCCTTGCTGACGTCCAGATAGACTACAACCACAGCCTTACCCACATCCACTATGCGGGTCACCTGATCATAGGAGATCAGGTTGGTCAGGCAGGACCTCCCATTCCTAAATCCATGCTGGCTAGGCCTGATCCCTTGGTCATCCTGTAATGGGGGGAAGGGGCTGAAATCAGTCCCCCCAGGCTGGGGTCTGGGGGTGATAAGCCAGAGCCAGAGGTGAAACCAGCATCCCGGCTAAAGTACATGCTAAAGTGCATGTACACTAATGTACGAAGCACGGGCAACAAACAAGAGGAGCTGGAAGCCTTGCTGAAGCAGGAAAGTTATGATGTAGTTGCCATCACAGAGACGTGGTGGGATGACTCACATGACTGGAGCGCTGCAATTGATGGCTACAGGCTCTTCAGGAGAGACAGGCAAGGAAGAAGTGGTGGAGGGGTGGCCCTGTACGTCAGGGAGGCACTAGATGCCATTGAGACGGAGATTAGGGACGATCGGGTTGAGTGCCTGTGGGTAAGAATTAGAGGGAAGGCCAACAGGGCTGACATCCTGGTTGGAGTCTGTTATAGACCACCCAACCAGGAGGAGGATGTTGATGAGTCATTCTATAGGCAGCTTAAGGCTGTCTCAAGATCTCCTGACCTTGTTCTCATGGGTGACTTCAACTTGCCTAATATCTGCTGGGATCTTAACATAGCAGAGAAGTGGCAATCTAGGAGGTTCTTAGAATGCATGGAGGACAGCTTCTTATCCCAGGCGCTGCGAGAGCCTACCAGGGGCAAGGCTATGCTTGACCTCCTCTTCACCAATAGGAAAGGGTTGGTGGGTGATGTGGTGGTCGGAGGGTGCTTAGGGGCCAGTGACCACGAGATAATTGAATTCTCATTGTTTGGTCAAGCTAAGAGGGGTAGCAAGAAGACCTCCACTCTGAATTTCCGGAGGGCGGACTTCAGGCTGCTCAAGGAACTAATTCAGAGGGTTCCTTGGGATAAAGCCCTTAAAAACAAAGGGGTCCAGGAGAGCTAGACCTACTTCAAGGAAGAACTGTTGAAGGCTCAGGGACAGTCTGTGCCAATGTGCCGGAAGATGAGCCGCCGGGGCAGACGGCCAGCCTGGATGGTTAAAGAACTTTTAATGGAACTAAGGGAAAAAAAGAGGGTGTATCACCTTTGGAAGAGAGGGGAGGCAACCCGTGAAAAATTTAAGGATGTTGCTAGGTCTTGCAGGAAGAAAATTAGGGAGGCAAAAACGCGTTTGGAGCTTAGTCTGGCCTCTGTTGTGAAGGACAACAAAAAGTCCTTCTATAAATACATTAATAGCAAGAGGAAGGGCAGAGACAACCTCCATTCCTTGGTGGACACGGAGGGGAACGTTGTGATAAGGGATGAGGAAAAGGCAGAGATACTTAACACCTTCTTTGCCTCAATTTTTACTAGCAGGACAGAATGTCTTCCAGAGAGCTCACCTGCAGAGCTGGCAGAAGGAGCCTGGGAGCAGCATAGTTTTCCACTGTTCCAATATGGGGCAGTTGGTGATCTGCTCAGCCGCCTGGATCCCTACAAGTCCATGGGACCAGATGGGATCCATCCTAGGGTGCTGAGGGAGCTGTCAGGGGAGCTGGCCAGGCCGCTCTCCATCATTTTTCAGCAGTCCTGGCTCACTGGCGAGGTCCCAGAGGACTGGAAGCTGGCCAACGTGGTGCCCATCCATAAGAAGGGCCAGTTGGATGAGCCAGGGAATTACAGGCCTGTCAGCCTGACCTCAGTGCCAGGCAAGATCATGGAACAGGTCATCCTGAGTGCATTAACACAGCACTTAGAGGATGGCCAAGGGATCAGGCTCAGCCAACATGGATTTAGGAAGGGCAGGTCCTGCCTGACCAACCTGATCTCCTTCTATGATCAGGTGACCCGCCTGGTGGATGTGGGGAGGCCTGTGGATGTAGTTTACCTGGACCTCAGCAAGGCCTTTGACACCATCCCCCATAGCAAACTGCTGGCCAAGCTGTCAGCCCATGGCTTGGACAGCAGCACTCTGAGCTGGGTTAGGAACTGGCTGGATGGCCGAACCCAGAGAGTGGTGGTGAATGGTGTCACATCCAGCTGGCGGCCCGTCAGTAGTGGAGTCCCCCAGGGATCAGTGCTGGGCCCCATCCTCTTTAACATCTTTGTTGATGATCTGGATGAGGGCATTGAGTCTATCATCAGTAAATTTGCTGATGACACCAAGCTGGGAACAGGAGTTGATCTGCTGGAGGGTAGAGAGGCTTTGCAGAGAGACCTCAACAGGCTGGACAGATGGGCAGAATCCAACGGCATGAAATTTAACACATCCAAGTGCCGAGTTCTGCACATTGGCCACAACAACCCCCTGCAGTGCTACAGGCTGGGGTCAGAGTGGCTGGAGAGCAGCCAGGCAGAGAGGGACCTGGGGGTGCTGGTTGATGGTAGGCTGAACATGAGCCTGCAGTGTGCCCAGGCAGCCAAGAGGGCCAATGGCATCCTGGCCTGCATTAAGAACAGTGTGGCCAGCAGGAGCAGGGAGGTCATTCTGCCCCTGTACACTGCACTGGTTAGGCCACACCTCGAGTCCTGTGTCCAGTTCTGGGCCCCTCAGTTTAGGAAGGATGTTGACTTGCTGGAATGAGTCCAGAGAAGGGTAACGAAGTTAGTGAGGGGCTTGGAACACAAGCCCTATGAGGAGAGACTGAGGGTGCTGGGGCTGCTTAGCCTGGAGGGGAGGAGACTCAGGGGTGACCTTATTGCTCTCTACAACTACCTGAAGGGGGGTTGTAAACAGGCAGAGGTTGGTCTCTTCTCCCAGGCAGCCAGCACCAGAACAAGAGGACACAGTCTCAGGCTGCGCCAGGGGAGGTTCAGGCTGGAGGTCAGGAGGAAGCTTTACATGGAGAGAGTGATTGCCCATTGGAATGGACTGCCTGGGGAGGTGGTGGAGTCCGCCGTCACTGGAGGTGTTCAGGAGGAGACTTGACAGGGCGCTTGGTTACATGGGTTAGTTAATTGCGTGGTGTTGGGTGATAGGTTGGACGTGATGATCTTGAAGGTCTCTTCCAACCTGGTTTATTCTATTCTATTCTATTCTATTCTATTCTATTCTATTCTATTCTATTCTATTCTATTCTAAGTGATGTGTTATTGCACTCAGGATGACCTGTTCCATGATCTTGCCTGGCACTGAGATCAGGCTGACAGGCCTATAATTCCCTGGCTCATCCAACCAGCCCTTCTTGTGGATGGGCATTATGTTGGCCAGCTTCCAGTCCTCTGGGACCTCGCCAGTGAGCCAGGACTGCTGGAAAATGATGGATAGTGGCTTGGCCAGCTCATCTGCCAGCTCTCTCAGCATCCTAGGATGAATCCCATCTGGTCCCATGGACTTATGGGGATCCAAGCTGCTGAGAAGAGTTCCAACCACCTCCTCATGGAACATAGGGAAACTGTGCTGCTCCCGGGCTCCTTCTGCCAGCCCTGCAGGCCAGCTGTCAGGAAGACGTTCTGTCCTGCTAGTAAAAATTGAGGCAAAGAAGCTGTTAATTATCTCTGCCTTTTCCTCATCCCTTGATACAACATTTCCCTCCATGTCAACCAAGGAGTGGAGGTTGTCTCTGCCCTTCCTCTTGCTATTAATATATTTATAGAAGGACTTTTTGTTGTCCTTCAGAGTAGAGGCCAGTTTAAGCTCCAAATGTGCTTTTGCCTCCCTAATTTTCTTCCTACATGATTTGGCAACATCCTTAAACATTCCATGGGTTGCCTCCCCTCTCTTCCAAAGGTGATATACCCTCTTTTTAAAATTTTAAGAATGGGACCAGAAATGTCCCCAAGTGCTCCTTTTCAATCATATTCAGAGAGTAAGGTTTGAAGGGACCCCAAGTATCATCTAGTCCAACCTTTCTAGGTGATAGTGATGTTTAAACTATATGGCCCAGTACCATGTCAAACTGAGTCTTAAAACTGACCAATGTAGAGGAATTCACTGCTTCTTTTGGGAGATTGCTCCAGTGTCTAACTGTTCTCATTGTGAGAAATTTTCTTCTGGTTTCCATTTGGAATCTTCCCAGGTGTAATTTGCACCTATAATCCCTTGTCTTTCCCATGTGACTCCTTGTGAAAAAGGACCCCCCATTGCTCTGCTAGCTATCCTTTATGTACTGATAGATGGTAATAAGGTTTTCTCTAAGCTTTCTCTTCTCAAGCTTTCCCAGCTCTCTCAGGCTTTCCTCAGGCTTCCTTCAGGCTTTACAAGCCCTATGAGGAAAGACTGAGTGAGCTGGGGTTGCTCAGCCTGGAGAAGAGGAGACTCAGGGGTGACCTTATCACTCTCTACAACTACCTGAAGGGAGGTTGTAGACAGGCGGATGATGGTCTCTTCTCCCAGGCAGCTAGTATCAGAACAAGAGGACACAGTCTCAGGCTGTGCCAGGGGAGGTTCAGGTTGGATGGTAGGAAGAAGTTCTATACAGAAAGAGTGATTGCGCTATGGAATGGGTTGCCCGGGGAGGTGGTGGAGTCGCCGTCATTGAAGGTGTTCAGGAGGAGACTTGATGGGGTGCTTGGTGCCATGGGTTAGCTGTTTGGGTGGGTTGGATTGGTTGATGGGTTGGACGCGATGATCTTGAAGGTCTCTTCCAACCTGGTTTGGTTTATTCTAATAGGTTTATTCTAAAGGTCTCTGATCAATCTCATAGTTCTTGTCTGGACACTTTCCATCTTGTCTGTATCTCTTTTTGTTTTGTACAGTGGGGACCAAAATTTGACTCAGTACTCCAGGTGTAGTCCAAGAAGGGCTGAGTAGAGAAGGATGAAGACTTCTTTATCTCTGCTGGTTATGTCATGTTCTTGTCAAGCTTGAAAGTTGTGCTGCTTACAAGTTCAGTTTTGGGATTACTACATTGAAAGATTTTATCTCCAGCACTTAAAAATAACTGTTTGGGCTGTAACAAATCTTCCTCAAAGAAAGATGGCTATAGGAAAGGTCTAATTCCATATTCAGATGAATCATAGATTTTACATTGTTTCTAATACTTAGAGATGCCTTAATTTTGAATCTGTGTACTGACCCAAGAAGTGTAGTACCAAGTTTATATCATCAGTAAAGTTCAAAGAAATAATATCTTTCCACATCAGGATTTCATTTTTGAGTTCATAAAAGCTGTGTGGTGGAAGAGGAGTGGTTTTGATGTAGCACTGTTTTGAATCAAAATGATCTGTGCAATATGGTTTGCATTTATAGTCCAGATGAAGTGTTAAAACAGAATTAATGTTACTCTTAATGACTGTTTTCAAAAGCTCATTAAAAAAATCAAAGGGAATATTCACAACAAGTAGATGAGAGTACAAGTTCTAGAATTATATTCTTGAAGAATTGATCATGATACTGGCAGTTGACAATGTTCCACAGGCATGCCCAGACAAACGGGGAAAGATTTCCCCTGCACGGGTGGCTCTAGGACGAGGGCAGCAATCCAAACTGTTGGCATGTTTTTGAAGGACATTTCTCAGAGCACTTGAACTGACAGCATGTAGTCTGCCTTTTTATGAACTACAGATCTTATTAATAGGGAGGGACTTGGCAGGACTGGCAGAGTTTCTTCAAACAAAGCCAGTCATGTAACACATGCCAGATGACAAACTATAAACATGTACATATTTCATCCAGATAATTTTATAGCTTAAAAATATATGGTCTCCCTTAACATCCTGTATTTTTTTCATTCAGACACTGCATGCACATCCCTCGATTACATTTTTCTCCTGTACATTTGCCTCACTTTCCTCTATATAATCTTGTATTCAGTGCCAGCATGTTCCTGAATTATTTTACATGATTGGGTTTCAGTGAGGAGAGGTTTATATTGCTCAGCCTGCTCTTACCTGAGAAGTTACTCCTTCTGGTTGACTAAGATGGGGGACTACAGCAGAACAGTCAGTTTGAGGGGGACTGGTGTGCTGGTGGGAATGGCCGGGGCAATTGTGGCCCTTGGTGCCATGGTTTAGTCATAAGGTCTGTGGTGACGAGTCGGACTTGATGAACTTTGAGGTCTCTTCCAACCTTGGTGATTCTGTGATTCTGTGAATATGACTGTGGAAAAACCCTGTGGGCATTTTCAATTTAATACATTTAGTATTTAAGCAACCTCAGAAAATTGAAATAATCTTAGAAAAATTATTGTAAGCAATTTCATACATTTTAGTATAGGTAAGCAACTCTGAAGTTAAAAAAGCTTAAACAAGCTAAAGCATAAATAGAATTAAATTTGGTTAGAGACATAAAGGGGAACATGAAGAATTTCTTCATGTGTATCAGTGACAGAAAGAAGGCCAGATAAAATGTGGGGCCTTTATAGAAGGAAAAAGAGGACCTGCTGTTGGGAGAGATAGAGAAGGCTGAGGTACTCAATCAGTTCTTTGCCTCAGTCTTTACCCAAGTTCTGGAAGAAGGCAAAGGTAGGGACTGGAACAAGGAAGATCTATCCACTACAACTGAAGATGAAGTTTGAGAACATCTAAATAACCTGAAAGTGCACAAGTCCATGGGGCCCAAAGAGATTCATTGGAACTGGCCAGTAAAGCTGCCAAACTACTGTCTACCACATTTGAAATGTCAATGCAGTTTGGTAAAGTTCCTGCTAATTGGAAAAGGGGAAACCCTCACCTTCAAATAGTGAAAAAATTAAGATCCCAGAAACTACAGGCCAGTCACTCAGTCTCACCTCTGTGCCTGGTGAGATCATGGAGCAGATCCTCCTGAAGGGTCTTTTAAGGCACATGGAAAATGGAGAAGAGGTGGCTGGTGGAAAACAGTCTTCACCAAGGGCAAGTCATGCCTGATGAATTTACTGGCCTTTTATGATGGAGTTACAACATCAACAGAAAAGAACCAACATCATATAACTGGACATGTATAAAATGCTTGACACTGTCTCTCATGACAATCTGGTCACTGAATGGGAAAAACATAGACTTGAAGGATAGACCAATTGCTGGATATGGAATTAGCTAGATGGTCACACTCAGAGAGTTGTGGCCAAAGGCTTAATTTCCAAATGGAGAGCAGTGACAAGTGGCCTCCCTCAGTGTCAATACAGAGACCAGTGTTGTGTAACATCTTTGTTGGCAATACGCACAGTGCAATTGAGTACCCCCTTAGCAAGCTTGTGAATGACACCAAGCTGTGTGGTCTGGTTGACACTTTGGAGGGAAGGGATGCCACCCAGAGGGTACTTGGACAAGTTTAAGAGGTGGGCTTAAACCAACCCCATGGAGTTCAACAAAACCAAGTACAAGGTCCTGCACTTGGGCTGGGGTAATATCAAGCACAAATATAGGGTGGGCTTGAGAGCAGTCTTGAAGAGAAAGAAAAAAATGACTTGGAGGTGTCAGTTGATTAAAAACTCAACATGAGCTGGCAATGTGTGCTTGTAACCCAGAAGGCTGACCATACCCTGGGTTGCATCAAAAGAAGAGTGACCAGCAAGTTGAGGGAGATGATTTGCACCCTCTGCTCTCATGAGAAGCCACCTGGAATACTGCATCCAATGCTGGGACCCCCAGCATAAGAAGGACATTGAACTGCTGGAGTGAGTCCAGAGAAGGGCCATGAAGATGACCATAGAGCTGGAGCACCTCCTCTAAGGGAACAAGCTTCAAGAATTGTGCTGTTCAGCCTGGAGAAAAGAAGGCTCTTGGGAGATCTTATAGCAGCCTTCAGGTAGCTGAAGGGGGCCTACAGGAAAGCTGGGGAGGGACATTTTACAAGGACTTGTAAATATAGGACAAGGGGTAATATCTTTAAGGTGGAAAAGGGTAGATTGTGGTTACATATTAGGAATAAATTCTTTACAGTGAAGGTGAGATACTGGAAAGGATTGCCCATGAAGTTTGTGGATGCCCCATTCCTGGAAGTGTTCAAGGCCTGATTATATGGGGCCTTTAACAGTTTGGTCTAGTGGAATGTGTCCTGACCCATGGCAAGGAACCAGATGATTTCAAGGTCCCTTTCAACCCAAACCATTCTATGATTCTATGATAAGTAAATGGGATTATTTTACTTGGAAAATGAGGTTTACTATATTAATCAGAACAGTAGATTAAGAGTGTGGTAAAGACAGATCATTACATTAAAAGTCACAGGGCAGACTTTTACTCCCTAGTTTGCTCAAAATGATCAAATAGGAGATTCAGAATTAGTCATGAAGTAATACAACAACAGGTTAATAAATCTAACCAGGTACTAACAGATTAGCAAAACTTTTGCAGTGTCCTCTGATCAAAGTCCTGCAGCAAGGTGATATACCAAGTTAATGTGTACATTCAGTTCTGTGTCTGATTTCAGATGTAGCATAGAGGTACCATAGTCTGAAAATATAGAATGGAGCTGTACCATGCCTGAGCAGTCAACTCACTGCGTTAGACTGGGTGTAACACTCACTCCTGCATATGTTGACCTGGGACATTATCACTTGAAATTGGATATGCCAAATGTCAGTGGAGCAAATTATTAGAGTAAATAAACCAAACTCAACAGTATAAGGGAAACCAGGGAAACACTATAAGGGAAATTTTAGCTCTTCTAGTGGTCAAAAACTTATTAAAGTATAAAAAAGGCTAGAATGCTATTGGGGTTTTTTTTTGTTTTTTTTTTGTTCACAGACATCAGTAGAAAAATGGGGTTCTCTGTCTGGGGTGATGTATGATTGCAATCCTGTACAAAATACACAGGTAATATTTTTCTGTTTTATATGTGGGCTTGTCTGCAACAGTTTTGAGAGGCTATTCCTGCAACGCACACTGAGACATCTACAACACTCCCTGAAGTGGAGGTAGAAAAAGAATTTCCACTCCCATGCCCCAGCCTTTCAAAAGATGCCTTAATCCATCCCTAGTATACTACACTGCCAGATTGGAACCAGAATCTGGAACCTATCATGAGATAATTTATAGCATCTTGAATCTAATTCTCCTAATCCAGATTTTGCTTTCTTTAGGGCCCTCAATCTGGTTTGCAGAAGCAAAGAATGGAATAATATATCCTTACAAATCTGTAACCACACAGCTGACAAGGCTAACAGTTTTTCCAGTTCTAAAAGGCAATGGATTTATGTCCCAGAGACAGGATTAATTACTGTTCCTAAGCCTACAGGAGCCATTTGATTTATCTAAAAGCATATTGGCCAGCTGGCCCATCCATTGCCTTTCTCTCTGACTGCCACTCCCAGCAGAAAGAATGCTTTCACTTTTTCCTCCAGACAAAAGTCTATGAAAGTTGCAGAGCTACATGCTGATGCTTGGAACACACATGGAGGAACTTATAATCAGAACATATCAACTACAACTGGAATACAAATGTGCTGCAGCACTGCACATGCATGCATGCACATGCACACCCTGTTTTGACCACCATCTACGTAAGAAATGAGCAGATATAACTATGAAAACATGTGGGAAGTCTAGAAGTATTTGTCTAGCTCCAAATGTTTAGTGAATTTATTAGCACAGGTCTGAAAAAAAATCCTATTACAAAATTACCTACAAAGAAACATAAGTTTTTAAAAACAACATTTTTCAGTAGCTAAATTCAAATATCTTGATTCCATATGGAAGGAGGAAGGGAAATGGAGTTTAGGAGATGCAGCAGTTTGTCACTTGCAATGAAGTCCTGGGAGGATGACCCCCACATGTCCAGGGCCCTGTGCAGCCTCTGTCAAACAGGGCATCCTGTCTAGCCTACCAAATGCAAAATATTTTATTTCATTCTTGAAAAACTGAAGGTCTGAGTGCCCTAAACACTGCTCCATTTCAGCCCATTCCTTTGCCCGTATGTTGGGAGCCCTATGATTAGCAACTCCCATGCTTGACACTGTGATTTGACAGGTACAACTAAAGGCGTCACCAGTCAGCAAGCCTAGGCCCTACAATTGCAGATAACTGCTCAGTCAGAAAGGGTCACTGGCATTCCATCCATCTCTCTCACCTGCAGATAGCAAGACACAAAATACCTGACATAATTTTATAGGAAATATGTAGAATATTTCAGCCCCTCTTCTTGTCCTTGGAATTTGAATCAGCTCCCAGAAAAACTCCACCAAATCTTGGACTTCTCAATAGCAGAGAAGAATGTCCAGATGAAATATGCCCTGATCAACCTGTGGCAAGGACCATATTGTTTATGTCAGACAGAGGACACAAGTGGAAACAAATTAAAAAACTCAGTCATCTTTGCCTTTTGGACTTGAGGAAAACTTTGGAATAAAACCCAATCCCATTTTAAGTGTGAATAACAAAGAAAACCAGTGCAGGTTGCAATGTATCTCAGCAACGCCTTTACAAACTTAATTATATCTCTCCCACCACCTCCATGTGCAGCCTCATTTTGCCTAAACTTCTGAATGAGAGAATCTTCCTTCATTCCTTCTCTGGAGAAACATGTAAAAAAGGTTATGACAGAAAAAGAAGCAGCATCCATGGTCACAGCAGGACCTGAAAAGTGACAGGACTTGGGAAGCATTAAGCACTCAAGACACTTTTGTCACTGTCTGCTTTAGCTTCAGTGAAGCAAAAAGTCACTTTTTTACTGAAATGAAGTAACTAATGTTGTGTTAATAGTGTATTTCTTGACCTATATATAACATCCTGAAGTAATCCTGTTTTGCAATAATCAAAATGTTTAATTTTAAAATAAATTCCAGATACTGCAAAGGTATTCATGTGTGAGCAACAGAACACAACACAACAAAACAAAACCAACCAAAAAAGCCAACAATTAATTTTATTTCAGAGTCAGAATCATGTTTTTCACGAAGTATATCTGATCTAGCATGTTCCTATCTCTTGATTACTTTGTAGGAAAGTAGCAGAGGTGGACACAAAGCTTAGGTTTCTCTTGGAAAAAAAAAACCAAACATGGCAGGGAAAATGTCATCAGAGAGGATATAAACTGTTATGAAAGGGCCGCACAAGAAAATTTCAAGTTTCTTGTGAGAGTTGTTTTATTAAAAAAGGAGAAGCAAGCAAGGAGCGATGCACCAGGCTGCAGAGACTCCCCCCTTGCCCCAGACACTACCAATCTCTGCCAAAAAGCACTTTACAATTACCATCTTTTCTTTATATAGCCACATCATCTACATATGCATGCTTATGCTTAATAGAAGGCAGGGATATGAGAGTGAGTTCTAGCAAATTCCTAGGCTTCTTAAGTAGGCACTTTTCATGTAGTGGGAGTCGCAGATGAGGCAGGGGAGGTCTTTCTCCTGTATCCTTTGAAGAACCACATCTTCTTACACAAGTACAAAGGGACCTTTCACAGGCACAGCTGTGTAGGACTTACCTGGGTAAACATTCTGCGATCCTGAGAAAGTAGGCATTTATCATTTGTCTGAAACCAAAACAGTCTGAACATTACAGTATCACAGTATCACAGTATGACCAAGGTTGGAAGAGACCTCAAAGATTGTTGAGTCCAAACTGTCACCACAGACTTCATTACTAGACCATGGCACCAAGTGCCATGTCCAGTCACCTCTTGAACACCTCCAGGGACAGTGACTCCAACACCTACATGGGCAGCCCATTCCAATGACTAATGACTCTCTCTGTGAAGAACTTCCTCCTCACCTTGAGCCTAAACTTCCCCTGGCGCAGCTTGAGACTCTGTCCCCTTGTTCTGGTGCTGGTTGCTAGAGAGAAGAGACCAACCCATTCCTGGCTGCAATCACCTTTCAGGTAGTTGTAGAGAGCAATAAGGTCACCCTGAGCCTCCTCCTCTCCAGGCTAAACAATCCCAGCTCCCTCAGCCTCTCCTCATAGGGCTTGTGCTCAAGGCCTCTCACCAGCCTTGTTGCCCTTCTCTGGACACGTTCAAGTGTCTCAATGTCCTTCTTAAACTGAGGGGCCCAGAACTGGACACAGGACTCAAGGTGTGGCCTAACCAATGCAGAGTACAGCGGCACAATGACTTCCCTCCTCCTGCTGACCACACTATTCCTAATGCAGGCCAGGATGCCATTGGCCTTCTTGGCCACCTGGGCACACTGCTGGCTCATGTTTAGGCAGCTATCAATCAGCACCCTCAGGTCCTTCTCTGTTTGGGAGCTCTCCAGCCACTCTGACCCCAGCCTGTAGCTCGGCCTGGGGTTGTTGTGGCCAAAGTGCAGCACCTGACACTTGGACTTGTTGAATGACATCCCCTTGGACTTTGCCCATCTGTCCAGTCAGTCAAGGTCCCTCTGGAGAGCCCTTCCACCCTCTAACTGACCAACATCTGCTCCCAACTTGGTGTCATCTGCAAATTCGCTGATGACTGTCTCAATCCCCTCATCCAGATCATCATTGAATATATTAAAGAGGATGGGGCCCAGCACTGAACCCTGGGGGACACCACTGGTGACTGGCCTCCAGCTGGATGTGGCACCATTCACCACCACTCTCTGGGCTTGACTCTCCAGCCAGTTCCTTACCCAGCACAGAGTGTTGCGGTCCAAGTCACAATCTGACAGCTTAGACAGAAGTTTGCTGTGGGGGATGGTGTCGAAGGCCTTGCTGAAGTCCAGGTAGACCAGATCTACAGGCCTTCCCATATACACCAGACGGGTCACCTGATCATAGAAAGAAATCAGATTGGAGAGGCAGGACCTGCCCCTCCTAAATCCATGTTGGCTGGACCTGAGCCCTTGGCTATCCTTCAGGTGCACAGTTATTGCCGCCAAGATAATCTGCTCCATCATTTTCCATGGCACTGAGGTCAGGCTGACTGGCCTGTAGTTTCCAGGTTCCTCCATTTGACCTTTCTTGTGGATGGGGACCACATTGGCCAGTTTCCAGTCATCTGGGACCTCTCTGGTGAGCCAGGACTGGTGGAAAATGATGGAAAGCGGCTTGGCCAGCTCATCTGCCAGCTCTCTCAGCACGCTATAATGGATCCCATCCGGTCCCATGGACTTGTGAGTGTCCAAGTGGCTCAGCAGGTCCCAAACTAATTCCTCATGGATTTCTGGGGCTCCCTGACCCCATCACCCAGCTCAGGAGGCCACTCATCCTGAACTCCTGCCTTGTTGTTAAAAATTGAGGCAAAGAAGGTGTTCAGGACCTCAGCCTTTTCCTCATCTTCAGTCACAGTGTTCCCCTCCAGGTCCAATAAGGAGTGGAGGTTCTTCTTGCCGCATGTTCTCAAAACAAGCCAACTGCCACTACCACCCTGAATATTGTGTTTTGTAACACAAATCACAAACCACTATTGCATTTATAACACAAACCAACAAACAACAGCAGCAACAACAAAACAACTCTAGAATAGAGAACGAAGGGAAGAGTCTGAGAGAGCAGCCTTCTCCCACTCTTTTGACTCCCTGAACAGCAAATAATCCAGGATACTCGTGGCTGACTAATCAACAGATCAGACAGGAAAACTGTCACTTCTGGTAATTGGCATGAATTCATGATGTTGATGCTTTCTAGAATTTTTCAGCAGAATAAAAACCCATTAGAAAGCATATGAACCATTCTGCTTCATACTGAAAACCTTCATGAGTCTGAAAAAACTGACTCACATGAAAATCAGTATATTAACTATTAATAAACAGAATTCACAGATTAAGTCTAGTGTTTTCACACAAGGCATGCACATCCCTTTTCCCTAGTTGAAGTTTCTTCCCTCCAGAATATGTTCTTGGTCTTTATGTATATGTGTGAGATGATAGAGTATATAATGCTAGGTGAATTTCAGGTGATTGCTAGAAGTCCTTGTACATCACACAGGTAGCAAGTTATTTCACAGCAACATCCAGTGACATGAAAAAAAATTCCTTACTCAAACTGAAAGGAAATCATAGAATTATAGAACTGTTTCAATTGAAATGGACCTTTAAGATCCTCAAGTCCAACCATTATCTAACTCTACCATGTCAGATACTAAACCATGTTCCTCAGCTCTACATCTATTCTTCTTTTAAACAACTTTGGGGTTAGAGATTCAATTACCTCTCCAGGGAGTCTATTCCAGTGTTTGGGAAACCTTTCAGGGAAAAAGTTTATTCTAATCTCCAATCTAAACCTCCCCTGATGCTACTGGGGGCCATTTCTCTCATCCTATTACTTGTTACTACGGATAAGAGACCAATGCCCACCTAGTTACAAGCTCCTTTCACGTAGTTGTAGAGAGCAATAAAGTCTCCCCTCAGGTCCCTTTTCTCCAGACTAAACAATACCAGTTCCCTCTGCTGCTCCTCATAAAGCCTGTTCTCCAGACCCTTCACCAGCTTCACTGCCCTTCTCTGGACATCTGCCAGCACCTCAATGCCTATTTTGTAGTGGAGGCCAGAAAACTGAACACAGTGGTCTAGGTGTGACCTCACCAGTGTTTAGTATAGGGGGAAAATCTCTTCTGTACTCCTGTTTGTCACACTATTCCTGATACAGGCCAGAATGTCTTTGGCCTTCTTGGCCACCTGCTCACACTGTTGGGTCACATTCAGATGCTGTCAGTCAGCACTCCCAAGTCTCTCTCTGCTGGGCAGCTTTCCAGCCACCACCCCAACTCTGTAATGTTGCATGTGGTTGTTGTGATCCAAGTGCAGGACCCAGCACATGACCTTGTTGAGTCTCATATAATTTGCCTCGGTCCATTGATTCCACCTTTCCAGATTGCTCTGTGGAGCCTTCCTACACTCTAATAGATCAACACTCCCTCACACCTTAGTGTCATCTGCAAAATTTTTGAGAGAGTATTCAAGCCCCTCATCCAGATAATGAAAAAAGATATTAAAGAGAGCTGGGCCCAGTATAGAGCCCTGTAGAACATCACTTGTAATTAGCCACCAACTGGATTTAACTTCATTCACCACCACTCACTGGGCTCCATCATACAGCCCATTTTTCAGTCAGAGAAGCATCTACCCATCCAAGCTGTTAGCAGCCATCTCCTTCGGGAGGATGTTGCAGGAGACGGTATCAAAGTCTTTAATGAAGTAAAGGTAAACAGTGTCCACAGCCTTTCCCTTATCCACTAAAAGGGTCACTTTGTCATAGAAGAAGATCAGGTTGGTCAAGCAGGACCTGCCCTTCATGAACCCATGCTGACTGGGCCTGATCATAGAATGATAGAATTGTCATGGTTGGAAGGGACTTAAATGATCTTCTAGTTTCAACAGCCCTGCCGAGGGCAGGGACACCTCACATTAGATTATGTTGCTCACAGCCACATCCAGCCTGACCTTAAAAACCTCCAGGGATGGGGCTTCTACGACTTCCTTGGGCAACCTGCTCCAGTGTCTCATCACCCTCATGGTGATGAATATCTTCCTAACATCCAATCTGAATCTACCCATTTCTATTATTTTTTTCCATTCCACCTAGTACTGTCACTACCTGACATCCTAAAAAGTCCCTCCCCAACATTCTTGTAGGCCCCCTTAAGATACTGGAAGTCCACAATAAGGTCTCCTTGGACTTGTCTCTTCTCCAGACTGAATAGCCCCAACTCTCTCATTCTGTCTTCATAGGAGAGGTGCTCCAGCCCTCTGATCATCCTCATGGCTTTTCTTCAGACATGTTTGAGCACGTCAGTATTTTCCTTGTTATAGGGGCTCCAGAATTGAACTAATCTGGTGGCCCTGCATATGTTTCTGGGAGGGAAGGAAGGCCATCCAGAAGGCTCTTGACAGGCTGGAGAGGTGGGCCCATGAGAACCTCATGAGGTTCAAAAGCCAGAGGTGAAAACAGCAGCCTGGCTGAAGTGCATGTACACTAATGCACGAAGCATGGGCAACAAACAAGAGGAGCTGGAAGCCTTGCTGCAGCAGGAAAGTTATGATGTAGTTGCCATCACAGAGACGTGGTGGGATGACTCACATGACCGGAGCACTGCAATTGATGGCTACAGGCTCTTCAGGAGAGACAGGCAAGGAAGAAGGGGTGGAGGGGTGGCCCTTTACATCAGGAAGGCACTAGATGCGATTGAGCTGGAGATCAGGGACGATCGGGTTGAGTGCCTGTGCGTGAAAATTTGAGGGAAGGCCAACAGGGCTGACACCCTGGTTGGAGTCTGTTATAGACCACCCAACCAGGAGGAAGATGTTGATGAGTCATTCTATAGGCACCTTAAGGCTGTCTCAAGATTGCCTGACCTTGTTCTCATGAGTTACTTCAACTTGCCTGATATCTGCTGGGATCTTAACATAGCAGAGAAGAGGCAGTCTAGAAGGTTTTTAGAATGCATGGAGGACAGCTTCTTATCCCAGGTGCTGGGTGAGCCTATCAGGGGCAAGGCTATGCTTGACCTCCTCTTCACCAATAGGGAAGGGCTGGTGGTTGATGTGGTGGTCAGGGGGTGCTTAGGGGCCAGTGACCACGAGATAATTGAATTCCCATTATTTGTTCAAGCTAAGAGGGGTAACAAGAAGACCTCCACTCTGGACTTCGGAAGGGCGGACTTCAGGCTACTCAAAGAACTAATTCAGAGGGTTCCTTGGGATAAAGCCCTTAAAAACAAAGGGGTCCAGGAGAGCTAGACCTACTTCAAGGAAGAATTGTTGAAGGCGCAGCGACAGGCTATGCCAATGTGGCAGAAGATGAACTGCCGGGGCAGAAGGCCAGCCTGGATGGTTAATGGACTTTTACTAGAGCTAAGGGAAAAAAAGAGGGTGTATCATATTTGGAAGAAAGGTGAGGCAACCCATGAAAAATTTAAGGATGTTGCTAGAATAGAATAGAATAGAATAGAATAGAATAGAATAGAATAAACCAGGTTGGAAGAGACCTTCAAGATCATCGCGTCCAACCTATCATCCAACACCACCTAATCAACTAACCCATGAAACCAAGCACCCTGTCAAGTCTCCCCCTGAACACCTCCAGTGACGGCGACTCCACCACCTCCCCGGGCAGACCATTCCAATGGGCAATCACTCTCTCTGTGTAAAACTTCCTCCTGACCTCCATCCTGAACTTCCCCTGGCACAGCCTGAGACTGTGTCCTCTTGTTCTGGTGCTGGTTGCCTGGGAGAAGAGACCAACCTCTGCCTGTTTACAACCCCCCTTCAGGTAGTTGTAGAGAGTGATAAGGTCACCTCTGAGTCTCCTCTTCTCCAGGCTAAGCAACCCCAGCTCCCTCAGTCTCTCTTCATAGGGCTTGTGTTCCAAGCCCCTCACTAACTTCGTTGCCCTTCTCTGGACTCGTTCCAGCAAGTCAACGTTCTTCCTAAACTGAGGGGCCCAGAACTGGACACGGGACTCAAGGTGTGGCCTAACCAGTGCAGTGTACAGGGGCAGAATGACCTCCCTGCTCCTGCTGGCCACACTGTTCTTGATGCAGGCCAGGATGCCATTGGCCCTCTTGGCTGCCTGGGCACACTGCAGGCTCATGTTCAGCCTACCATCAACCAGCACCCCCAGGTCCCTCTCTGCCTGGCTGCTCTCCAGCCACTCTGACCCCAGCCTGTAGCTCTGCATGGGGTTGTTGTGGCTGTCTTGTATGAAGAAAATTAGGGAGACAAAAGTGCATTTGGAGCTTGGTCTGGCCTCTGCTGTGAAGGACAACAAAAAGTCCTTCTATAAATACATTAATAGCAAGAGGAAGGGCAGAGACAACCTCCATTACTTGGTGGACACGGAGGGGAACGTTGTGACAAGGGATGAGGAAAAGGCAGAGATACTTAACACCTTCTTTGCCTCAATTTTTACTAGCAGGACAGAACGTCTTCCAGACAGCTGGCCTCTAGAGCTGCCAGAAGGAGCCAGGGAGCAGCACAGTTTTCCTCTCTTCCAGAATGGGACAATTGGTGATTTGCTCAGCCTCTTGGATCCCCACAAGTCCATGGGACCAGATGGGATCCATCCTAGGGTGCTGAGAGAGCTGTCAGAGGAGCTGGCCAAGCCGCTCTCCGTCATTTTTCAGCAGTCCTGGCTCACTGGAGATGTCCCAGGGGACTGGAAGCTGGCCAACGTGGTGCCCATCCGCAAGAAGGGCCAGTTGGATGAGCCAGGGAATTACAGGCCTGTCAGCCTGACCTCAGTGCCAGGCAAGATCATGGAACAGGTCATCCTGAGTGCATTAACACAGCACTTAGAGGATGGCCAAGGGATCAGGCTCAGCCAGCATGGACTTAGGAAGGGCAGGTCCTGCCTTACCAACTTGATCTCCTTCTACAAGCAGGTGACCTGCCTTATGGATATGGGGAGGCCTGTGGATGTAGCCTACCTGGACTTCAGCAAGGCCTTTGACACCGTGCCCCACAGCAAACTCCCGGCCAAGCTGTCAGCCCATGGCTTGGACAGCAGCACTCTGAGCTGGGTTAGGAACTGGCTGGATGGCCGAGCCCAAAGAGTGGTGGTGAATGGTGTCACATCCAGCTGGCGGCCAGTCAGTAGTGGAGTCTCCCATGGATCAGTGCTGGGCCCCATCCTCTTTAACATCTTTATTGATGATCTGGATGAGGGCATTGAGTCCATCATCAGTAAATTTGCTAAGAACACCAAGCTGGGGGCAGGAGTTGATCTACTGGAGGATAGAGAGGCTCTGCAGAGAGACCTCAACAGGCTGGACAGATGGGCAGAATCCAATGGCATGAGATTTAACACATCCAAGTGCCGGGTTCTCCACATCGACCACAACAACCCCATGCAGAGCTACAGGCTGGGGTCAGAATGGCTGGAGAGCGGCCAGGTAGAGAGGGACCTGGAGGTGCTGGTTGATGGTAGGCTGAACATGAGCCTGCAGTGTGCCCAGGCAGCCAAGAGGGCCAATGGCATCCTGGCCTGCATTAAGAACAGTGTGGCCAGCAGGAGCAGGGAGGTCATTCTGCCCCTGTACACTGCACTGGTTAGGCCATACCTCAAGTCCTGTGTCCAGTTCTGGACCCCTCAGTTTAGGAAGGATGTTGACTTGCTGGAATGAATCCAGAGAAGGGCAACGAAGTTGGTGAGGGGCTTGGAACACAAGCCCTATGAGAAGAGGCTGAGGGAGCTGGGGCTGCTTACCCTGGAGAGGAGGAGACTCAGGGGTGACCTTATTGCTCTCTACAACTACCTGAAGGGGGGTTGTAGACAGGCAGAGGTTGGTCTCTTCTCCCAGGCAACCAGCACCAGAACAAGAGGACAGAGTCTCAGGCTGTGCCAGGGGAGGTTCAGACTGGAGGTCAGGAGGAAGTTTTACACAGAGAGAGTGATTGCCCATTGGAATGGTCTGCCCGGGGAGGTGGTGGAGTCGCCGTCACTGGAGGTGTTCAGGGGGAGACTTGACAGGGTGCTTGGTTTCATGGGTTAGTTGATTAGGTGGTGTTGGATGATAGGTTGGACGCGATGATCTTGAAGGTCTCTTCCAACCTGGTTTATTCTATTCTATTCTATATAAAAATCCAAATGCAAGGTCCTGCATCTGTGTCGGGGCAATCACCAGCACTGATATAGGCTGATCAGGGACTGGCTTGCGGGCAGCCCTGAAGAAAAGGATTGGGGGTGCTGGTGGATGAGAAACTCAACATGAACCATCAGTGTGCACTTGCAGTCCAGAAAGCCAATCACATCCTGGGCTGCATCAAGAGAAGTGTGGCCAACAGGTCGAGGGAGGGGATTCTCCCCCTCTGCTCAGTTCTGGTGAGACCCCACCTGGAGTACTGTGTCTATTTCTGGAGCCCTCAGTTACAAAAACATCTGGATGTTCTGGAACATGTCCAGAGAAGGGCCGTGAGGATGATCAGAGGGCTTGTGATAGCTTCAGGCTGTGCCTTTTAGAAAGATAGCTGCAAATTCTTTAGCTGAATAGTTGGGTGTAAAAAGGAAAACAAGAAAGATCATTCTAAATTAATTTCATTGGTCAGTCAAGTGGGATGTAGTTTTATGATCTTACATTTTTCTCTCAGTCTCACTTCTTCTCTTTCTGCTGGCATGCATGCTGTCCTGGACAGAGAGAGACCGCTTATCATCTAATGGCCTTGAGATAAGCAATACTAACTTCTTAATGACACTTTAAGATAACTAAAAATCCCTCTAACATTTCTCTTTTTCTCTTTTATTCTAATTAACTAGTGGGAAAAGGGAGGGAGAGGTTGGGGGGAGTTGAGGTGGAAGCCTCCTTCCAAGGAGGATTTCTGTGCTGTTTGCTTTTTAAAAGTACCTGTATAATATTATAAATACTGTATATTTTTGCACATATTCATCTCATTCCATTATTGCTTGTAAAATACAGATTTCGATTTCACTTCCCAGGCTGCATTCAGCCAAGCTTTTGCTTAATCTGTGTGGGTTAACCCATCACAGGGCTGAAGCACCTCTCTTATGAGGACAGGCTGAGGAAGCTGGGGCTATTCAGTCGAGAGAAGAGAAGGCTCTCAGGATACCATCTTATGGCGTTCCAGTGTCTTAAGGGAGCCTACAAGAAAGCTGGTGAGGGACTTTTTAGGGTGTCAGGTAATGACAGGACTAGGGGAAATGGAACAAAAATAGAAATGGGTAGATTGAGATTGGATATTAGGAAGAAGTTCTTCACCATGAGGGTGATGAGACACTGGAACAGGTTGCCCAGGGAGGTGGTAGAAGCCTCATTCCTGGGGGTTTTTAAGGTCAGGCTGGATGTGACTGTGAGCAGCATAATCTAATATGAGGTGTACCTGCCCATGGCAGCGGGGTTGGAACTAGAAGGTCCCTTGAGGTCCCTTCCAACCCTAACAATTCTATGATTCTAATAAATCAGTTACTGTTGAATCCATAGCAGGTGGCAAAATAAGCAGTAGCTTGCAACTAGGCATCTCATACCCTGAAGGCCTGACTAGCTTTTGTACAGGGAGATTGTCCTTCAGCATCAGAGTTCTTCATTGTATATGTTCCTAGAAAGAAAGAGTATTTGGGAAAAGAATAAATCACTGAACAGCCCTGATGTAAAGAATAGAGGTGAGGAGTTCACAAACACCTGTCAACTACAGTGTGTAGGAGAGGTGGAATTTGTCATCATTTCCTGTCAGCCCCAGAAATCTTGTGTGTGATTTTGACTGAGAGTGTGTGAGACTATCCACAGTCACCTCTAAGGTGTTTGTTTTAATTATTTTTTTTTTCCCCTTTCTCAGAGACAGAGCTTTCCAGGATCATGTCATGGGTGACATGAGTTACTGTCTTGTTATGCACCATGCTCTGCCTAGCCAAGTTGTCCATACCATACACTGTATTGCATGAGTCTGAGAGGATCTCCTTAAGGCTGAAGTAAAACCTTGGAGATTCCCCAACCCTCACATGGGTTTCAGTGCTTCCCAAAAGCAGTAATCTTTAAGCACTTTTAAAGTTCCCTTGTTATTAAATGGTATTTTCAGAATCTAGAGTTTATTCCTGGGGACCACATGGACAATTGGATGCTAAAGCCCATTGCATAGTCAACATGTTTGTCAAATGCTGCTTTCTTCAGCCTATAAATAATTGCATAACCTGAAATGTTACAGGATAGACTCAAGTACAAACGCTCAATAAATAGAACAGTCTTCTGTCTCCAAAAAAAATGATAGCCCTTGAGATTATGGAACTCCCCTGCTGGTGCCAAACTCATGCCTACTCTTATACTGTATTTAATGCACTGGTGAATGATTTGTCACAAGGGAAAGAAGAAGTATTATGCTGTCTTTCAGCTGAAAAACGTGAATATGATTTTTCAGAATAAGTGGTGGATCTAGTAGGAGCAACATACCAGAGCAGATATACCAAAGCATAAAACATTGTTTCCCAGTGGCCCTGTGATTTCAGCTCCTACTTGATACAGACTCTTCTGAGTGACTGAAATGCATTTAAGTGTGGTAATATCCTGCATATGTGCTGCAAATGGTATCAGTGAGTAATTTAGCTGAAGCAGGCCTTGTAAATTTTCTGTTAAAATGATGCCTATTTTTAAACTGTTCACTCAATTAAGCTTTTGATTCAGATGAAGTGTAAAGGGTAATTTGCTGCTTTGCATCAGCAGAGAAATAAGTAGACATTCTCTTTACAAAGTCAAACTCCTTATCTTGGTAACTGTCCAGACACAAGCATTGCTGCTTACAAACTTTTACATATCAGGGACCCTTCCATCAGGTTTCACTTGCGTGGGTAAAAACGTAGTTATACCCACTGACTGCTAACAGTGGGACAAAGTTGATAGCAGTAAATTAAACAGCACTGGGACTTATTGCTCAGATAATTATGTAATTCAGACACAGTTCTAGAAGGGGTAAAGTGGCCAATATAGAGTCAGACCCAACAGACGCACAACTCAGATGATAGCATTATGTGCTGGAGTTTGGTAGTATGAACAGTCTATGCATTTGGTGTTGATGATAGACAAAAGTCCTGCATGTATTCAGTTTATTCATATAGATGAGAATAACAGATGTCAGAAAATATGCTCTGCCTCATAAATTATGCTATTTGCATCATGATCTCATAAGGCCCAGATGTGACTGCCCATGTATGCTGTCAGGAGGGACTGCCAGTGCATTTGAGGGCAGTATTAGTATGTAAAATTATTATGGTAAATTTAAGTAACATGTCCTGAGAATAAGAAAGTCAGATACAACAAACTTATCCCAAATATAAGACTTCCTTTGTCAAGGACAATCAACTGAACCACTTCAAGGTGAAGTACAGTACTCTGTGGAATAAATTTAGAAGAAAAGGATCTGGACCTTACAGCAAAAGCACATAAATAGGCATGAATCCACAGTGTCATACTCTAGTGAAAAAGGCAAACAGTTGCTCTGTGAACAGGAAAGCTGTAAGACTCACAGAGTAATTTTGCTTGGCCTTGGTAAATTCCACCTCAAATACCTTGTCTGTTTTAGGAAATATAGGGAATTCCCTTCTTCTTCATCTTTCTTCCCCTTTTCAACAACTGCGGAGCAAGTGAAGAGAATCCATAAAATGAAAAAGGGAAGGGAAAAAAAAAATGGTAAAGAAAAAAAGATATTATAACACAAAAATGTCTAGAAATATTATTTCTGTGCAGAAATTAAAGATATCAACACTATTCAATCCAAAAAGGAGAACACTAGAGCACTGATTTACACCAGTCTTCAAGTATGGAAAAGCCAGCAGGGGAGGAGTAATCTATTTTCTGTCTTGACTTTAGTTTGGATCAAGTGCCAAAAACCTCCTGCAGCAACGAAACATTGTCTATGGAGGCTGAGGTCGTACTGGGGGGAGGACAATGCCCATGTTAAAAGTATGCAGGGCACTCTAAAAGCAGCATAAGTACATTAGTCTGGGGTTGGAGGTGGTGATTTCTTGAAAGAGCCTGACTTATTTTCTATGACTTCCATACTTATTACCACTTCATTTATGTTTGATTGTAATACTGCTAGAACTAAGACCCGACTCTCTGTAGTCCCACTTGGAGCATTTCAATTCTGAGTGGTGACTTACTAAAATCTTTCTTGAAACATTCAGTTATCTAATTTCCTGATACTCAAATTACACATTACAAAACCTCTAGTATCTAGTATCCCTATAGTTACATCTCAGCTTGACATTTTGCTTCCCCAGATGATGCAGTCAGTTCTACAGAAAAAAAAAAAAGTCTTATTCTTTAATCCCTTAGTAATCAAACCTGTTTCTTCCTCTTGAGAATTTAAGACTTGTTCTCTTTATAATGCTTAAAAGTTGCCTGTGTAGAGCATGGCTCTAATCCTCCAGGGATTTATCAACTGCCATTTGACAGGTAAAAACGGCAATAGCACCCTGGATATGGAAGCGTGAGAAGAGAACTACCTGAAGCTTTATTGCAACCCTGTCATTTAACACAGTAAGGCAAGACAAAGCCATTTAAGTACAGAGAATTAATCCAGGATTTCTGTGGCATTTTCTCTGAATCACCAGAGAAGAGGTAAAGCTGCTGGTTTGCTCAGGCTCATCACAGATGAAGTTTCAATTCCAGTTTGACACAGGAGGAAGGAAGGGCTGAAAATACCTGAAAGGTAAAGACAGAGACTGGTAAGTTGGTAGATTGTTTTATATATATATATATTTCATTAGAAGTGGAGACTCATGAACTTTCAATTACAGACTGGGCTGCACAGACTTCAGCTACTCTCCAGGATGAAGTGTCTTGCTTGCTATTGGGATTTTACCAAGCACAGGACCTGTAAGTCATATTTGGGATTCTTTCTGTTCTTTATGAAACAAAGTAAAGGAAAACACTGAAGATCAGGTAGACTCCAAATAACAAGTTTTACTAACTATGCTGCATTTGGTCCTATTTATTGCTATTTTAACTGACTGCTGACAGCCTGTAAAATTAAACTGTTGGTTTATAAAATAATAAACCAGCAGTCTACTCTTACAGTAGCTAGCAGATGTAGACCTGAAACAGATCAGGCTCCTGTGCAGGAAACTTGTTGCAGGTCAGATACAGCATCTCACTTTAAATTTCCTTGTCTTTCAGTGTCCATTTTATGGCCTTCATGACAAAATATTGTGGTTTTTTGGGTTTTTTTATGCTTTGTGCTGTAGAAGCCTATTTGAAGTTTTGCACTGAGGAAGAGTAGCAATGGTTGATTTAAGTCAAGGCAGTTAGAATTGACAACAAGGGTCTTGTACACTGCTTCTTGATCATTTTAGATGTGTGAGTTAGACCTGTGCTATCTGCAAAATAGAAATAACACTAAATCTTCATGCTGAAGCTCATTTTTAGGGGTAAACTTACTAGTACAATGATGTTCTGAGACTCTACAGATCCCACAGCATTATAAATATCTACCACAGAAGCTGTCCAGCCTTCTGAATAAATCTTTTCTTGTGTGAGCTAAAGGGCAGAACAGTCTTTTCTGTTTGTCATAGAAACAAGTTTTTTTAATACAAGCAACAAAATAAAGTTCAAAGCTTTTGCTAACTGCTCTTTCCTCCTTTATTCTCTCTAGATTTAAGTTAGGCAGTTTATATACCTTTATTTGGAATTGCTTTAAATTTTTCTTTTTTTGAGATTTTCTAGTGAAGGGCTTGAAGTGTTTTGCAGAAACCAGAAATGTTCCTTGGTTAACAGTGCTACTTATTAGTTTAAAAAGATAGGTTTGGTATTCAGGTGTAAAGGAACAGTTCTCAACAGCCCACAAATCTCTGAAAGCAGGGTATCTTTTTAGTTACTGTAGGTGATTCTTATAGGAGATTCAAAAGGAGAGATGTGGCAAACTACAGAAGAACTTCTTAAGACATCTGTCTTCAATGCTTTATGAGGAATTTCAGAATAAGTAAGAAAATTTATACCTGGCGTCATCATCATCATCATTACCACTAGTTTATCTGATAGCTTCTCATAATAGAAGTCTCACTCATCACTTCCTTTCACATTCTTCAATATGTTAACACAAAATGAGAAGGTATCAATCTATGTCCCAGCCAATGTATTTCTCAAAAGAAGCTTGTCAACAGAGGAGCTTAGATTAATGTGACAAATAGAACCCCAAGCTGAGTGCCAAATGGAGCAAATGGAGTTTTTGTGAAGGCCTAATAGGAACAGGATGGAGATTGGCAAGGTCACATTAGACAAGTCATTGCACAATACTTGACATGGCAGCAACTTCAAATGTATCTTTAATGTAATAGGAGAACGTCAGACACCCGAGACAGATAAACAGTCCTCACCACATCCTGATTGGTAATCAAACTCTAGAGTTAAGCTCTATTCACTGATTTTCTGTGGTTCCTTCATACAGTTCTTGGAGGAAAAGAAAGTTCTTCAAGTGACCTGGTATTTTGCAAGTCAAATCCCCAAATTACAAGAAGTTGAGCAACATTTTGGCAAATACTTAGGCATTTTATTTCCTTCTTTCCTGCATTTGTCCTGCATTGGTGAGAACTGATCTCCATTTCTGCACAAACTACAGTTTGCTGAGGGAGTCGACCTCCTTTTAACCCTTCCTGAACTTTGCAGTTTGCTTTTTGTTTAATCATCTCTTCTAGCCAATGTAATTTTTTTTGGTACAATGATTTTCTGAAGCTGATTCTCTTTTTTTTTCTCAAGAACTGTCACTAATCCTCCATCCATGCAACAATTTAGCTTCTTTTAAAGTTCTTTTTTTTCCCTCCTTAAAGTGTCTCCTAAAACACACTTTTAGAAGTAAATATCTATGTTAATAATTAGAAGATAATTGTGGAGAAGACATTCTTAAGTAAAACTAGACTTCAGTTTTTCACGTAAATAATCTGTGTATTTCTGAGAGTGCAATGGGTGATTTCCATTTCCATCATCTTTTGAGAATTATATAATTAAACATCAATTTGAATTCCTCAGGAATTCTATCAGAGCGACACAGATAGAGGCTGGAGTAGGTACACAATAATTATTCTGATCCAGGCCTGTACAAGCTGAAGTGCTTTGGAATGATTTCATGCAACAGAATATGGAAACAATTCAGTAATACTTGCATATAAATAACAGACCTACACATTGAGATCTCCTTTTTGCTTGTTTGGACAACATGAGTAATGGCCACTGTTGAAAACACAGCTTATGAAAAAAGAACACACTCACTTTTCCAAAGCAGCTAGCGCACTCTCTTCCATTTCCAAAAGGAAAGAAGCAACATCTGACGTGTTTGAACTAGAAAGCAAATTGAAAGGCTCAGTAACCAGGTTGTAGAAATGAAGCAGATATCTTTGTTTTGAGATTAATGTTAAACAAAGTGCCACACTGCCATGAGAATGATTTGTGCCTGCAGACAGGCATGTCCATACACACTTTCAATTATTCACATCTTCAGTTAGAAGATCAGAAGTCTGGGCAGCAGTGCTTTGAAATCTGCTGATATTTTGATAGTGTGGATTCATATCAAATATGCTTAACAAAAAATTAACAGGCAGACTGGTATTGGGTTTGATTATATCAGGCAGACAGTTTAACTACTAACATTTACATTGGGAATATCATAAATTGTATAGGGTTTATACATTACTTATACATACCTTTATCCAGAACACGTATGCTGACATAAAAGCTCTTTTCACTGGAAACGTTTTAAACTGCAATTATTTCTCTATCACAACAAGATATTTTTGGTATAATGTAAGAAATTTTGGTTGATTATTTCTCTAGATACCTATTTACCTCTGATGGATCAAAAATAATACAACTATAATTAGATCTATTTATACTACTTCCAAGCCCTTGTGGTAATTTTTTAAAAGAAGAACATGGCATAATTAAACAATTCCAAGTGCTCTTGTGTTATTTCACTTTAAAATTCAATGGAATTTGGCTATATATGTTTTTAATGCTCTTTCATTAGAAATATGAAATTAAGTGTTTTCATTACTGGCTGAATTTTCCTTGGAAATGATCCAGATGAGCACTTGGAAGAATCACAAACAGCAGTAAAGTCAAAATAATGTGCTTCGACCTCACTGAAACAGCAACTTTAAAAAAACCAAAATAAAACCAACAAACAACACTTTGTGGAAATATTTCTTTTAGTATACCCAGTTGAATCAGAAGGGGATTTCTTATTCCAATAATGACTAGTTGTTATCAACCAGTACCTTATTGGCACCACATATATACACAGAAATCCCATATTTCAAAAGCTTGAAGTATATAGCGGCTTGAACAATACAATTTGAAGAGATTTCCATATCTACAAGGCTGTTGTGATTAATTCTGTATTCATTGAAACCTTATTCTGAAAAAAAAAAATAAATAATTAAGTACAAAAGGTTTTACTCCCTAAAATGTCAGGATAATTTAGGAACAATCTCCCCTTGAGGGATCACTCAATCTTCTTTCATTGTGAGGTATCTCCAAAGTCTGCTTATACCCTCTGGTTTTCAGCACCTGTCAGGTTTTGTGTAGCCAGTGATGTGATTATTTACAGAGGACAGAGCTGATCTCCTTTATTGCACTAAGTCAAGTACCAGAAAAGTGATAATCAGCTAGTCAATTTTTCCTTGTACAGCTAGATTTATTTCTTTGAATGTCTTTTTTATCTATTTACATATACAGATAATTCTTCTCAGTGTCTCCGAACCTGGTGTCATCAGCTGCAATGCAGAAATTCTGCTCTCACCTCTGATGAGAAAAGACAGTTCTTAGAAGCAGACTTCAGGCTGAGAAAACAGTATAATCTTAGTCACCTTCTTTCCACACTAGGAAGTCATCCTCCAAGCACAGTTGTTATATTGCAAAAGGGTAATTTTAAAAATAAACACTTTAAGATTTACAACTAAATACAGAAAGTAGCAAATGGTGTCTTTAATGAGTCCTCTTAATGGAGAAAGTAATGAAAAAATATCTTGCATGTCTGTGTTGAGCTATGAAAACTGCAATTTAAGATCAAATACCTGACCACTTTCAGGGTTTACTGCACCTCTCTTTTTGAATCAAGTTAATATAAGCATCACATACAGTAACTAAAAAGAAATACTGTTTTCAGTGATTTGTGGACTTTGTTGAGAATAGTTCCTTTCCACCTGAATACCAAGCCTGTCTTTTTAACCTAATAAGCAGCACTGTTAACAATGTACTAGTTATTATGTTTTCCTCAACACAGCAAATTAAATTCATCTGGAAATAACCAAGTGTTTGTAGGAAAAATATTTTAAACCATCTTCTCAGCACGTGGTAAAGACCAGTTCTAAGATATGAGACGCTTGACTTACCTGAGTATTGTGTTATATGTGGAAGATACAGTAAATAGTTTAAGCCGTGTAAAAGCCAGAAATATTAAAATTAGGCAGTCAGGCACTATGTCATTAGATAGTTAGGAAATAAACACTATCTGGTGTTGTTTACTTCTCTGGGAAGGCAATGGTAAATTGAAATATGTTTAATGAAAGGGTATTACTGTGCTTTGTACAGATCACCAACACGTCTTCTGCTAGCTGTTACACATACTGTATTCTCTTGTATTTTCAGATCTCTGATTCTGCATTAGCTTTCTAAGACCTGGGCAAAGCAATTGTTTTGACTGAGTTACATACGTATTTTGTCTATCATCCACAATCAGATAGTGAATGACTTGAGAGAAATTAACTTTCTTTCTAAACAGCAAGATCATTAACAAAATGGTCAGGCTGCAAAAAGGACAAAGAAAAAAGAAAATATCTCCTATTAAATCATGGTTTTCCCATGATCCCAGTTATTATTTTTAGTTTGGCTTTGGAAATTTTAGTCTAAATTATACTGGACTGCATTCTTTGCAGGAAATGCTGTTAAGAAAACTAATACATTAGCATAAGAGGAACTTCAATTTTGCAGATTTGGTAAATGACAAAGTAAAAAGCACAATAAAAACCAAAAAGTGTTTCCATTTGAAATACGTACCTCCCAACCACAGAAACAAAATCACTTGGAAGTGCAATGTTAAGAACTTTCTATTGTAGGCATAGTAAACACAATTTTCTGTTTCCTTTAAGAACATCTTGTGCTAAAGCAGCAGAAGTTGCTGTGTCAGTGATAATAACTGTCCTTTTTTCAGCCCCATAGCAAAATGCAGAAACATTTGGTTTCCCAATTTCAACCATGAGGGCACAGAGCCTACCCTGCTAGGAGAGATTTTACCCACAAACAACCTTCACTCTAAAAACATTTTAATGACATAGAGTAAATCAGACTGTTTTGATTATTAGGACTGGATTTTAGACTTCTACTTGGTTTTCTGGCTTTTCACTTCAGAGGACTTTTCTTCACATGCGGTAATTGGCTGGTGAAACTAACTGTCAGGATTGTGCCAGATAATGTTGAAATTATTATGCTGAGGTTCATAGCTTGCACTCTACCTGCTCTTTCTTTGGTCCACAAACCACTATTTATTTCAAAAACTTTGGATCTCCTCTTTTTAAGAAGTTGCCCGACAACAAGGTGCTTGTTCAATTCTTTAAGAAATGAGCATCAACATTAACACTAAAAGACATAAAAAATTAAAGATGTTTTATTAAAAGTTCCACACATGAACATTAGAAACTGAAGGAGCAAGAAAAATTCCCACAATTTATTCTCTCTTCATAGATTACCTTTTTCTGATTTTCTTTTGTGTTTCGCAATTTCTCCAGATTTCTCCAATAATAAATTAACATGGATTTTAAATTATGTTTTTTAGTTTTTTTACAGCATTTTAAGCAATCCATTTATGTTAGATATTACAATACATAACCTGGGAGTCTTTACTTCATGTGCTAGCATGAAACACTGCGATGGGCTAGGAACTGGCTGGAGGGCTGAGCCCAGAGAGTGGTGGTGAATGGTGCCACATCCAGCTGGCAGCCAGTCACTAGTGGAGTCCCCCAGGGATCAGTGCTGGGCCCCATCCTCTTTAACATCTTTATTGATGATCTGGATGAGGGCATTGAGTCAATCATCGGTAAATTTGCTGATGACACCAATCTGGGGGAAGGAGTTGATCTGCTGGAGGGTACAGAGGCTTTGCAGGGGAACCAAGACAGGCTGGACAGATGGGCAGAATCCAACGGCATGAGATTTAACACATCCAAGTGCCGAGTTCTGCACATTGGCCACAACAACCCCATGCAGTGCTACAGGCTGGGGTCAGAGTGGCTGGAGAGCGGCCAGGCAGAGAGGGACCTGGAGGTGCTGGTTGATGGTAGGATGAACATGAGCCTGCAGTGTGCCCAGGCAGCCAAGAGGGCCAATGGCATCCTGGCCTGCATCAAGAACAGTGTGGCCAGCAGGAGCAGGGAGGTCATTCTGCCCCTGTACACTGCGCTGGTTAGTCAACACCTTGAGTCCTGTGTCTAGTTCTGGGCCCCTCAGTTTAGGAAGGATGTTGACTTGCTGGAACGAGTCCAGAGAAGGGCAACGAAGTTAGTGAGGGGTTTGGAACACAAGCCCTATGAGGAGAGACTGAAGGAGCTGGGGCTGCTTAGCCTGGAGGAGAGGAGACTCAGGGGTGACCTTACTGCTCTCTACAATTACCTTAAGGGAGGTTGTAGACAGGCGAAGGTTGATCTCTTCTCCCAGGCAACCAGTACCAGAACAAGAGGAGACAGTGATTCAAAACACCGATTTTAAGTTGACATTAGGAAAAACAAAACAGAAACTAGACGAAAAATAACCCCCCCAAACCCCACCAAAACACAAACAAACAATGAAATGAAACAAAACAAAGAAATCAACAAACCAAAACAATTTAATTACCTTCTAATTTCTGGTTTTGGTTTTGGTTTTGTTTTCTGATTAGATATGTCCCCTTTCAAATATCTGTAAGCTGTTGAAAATTCTGGTGGAAAAATAACACACAGCAGAAGCAACAGGTCTAATCTAGACAACTAGCGCCAGAACAAGAGGACACAGTCTCAAGCTGCACCAGGGGAGGTTTAGGCTGGAGGCTAGAAAGAAGTTCTACAGAGAGAAAGTGATTGCCCATTGGAATGGGCTGCCCAAGGAGGTGGTGGGGTCACTGTCATTGGAGGTGTTCAGGAGGAGACTTGATGGGGTACTTGGTTGCATGATTTAGTTGATTAGGCGTGTTGGATGATAGGTTGGACGCAATGATCTTGAAGGTCTCTTCCAACCTGGTCTGGTCTATTCTATTCTATTCTATTCTATTCTATTCTATTCTATGAAACTATCTGCTTTCTAAGTGATCTTGGTAGTATTTAGAAACAAAATAACTTCTACCTGCTTGGAAGAGCCAATATGTATTTTTAAGAGAAGACAGACTGGGAAAAAGTAATCTGGGCTTTGTGCTATATTGGTCATACACAAAGGGAGAGATATGGAGATCCAGTGTTGTGCTTCTCGCAGGCTATGTTTCTGCTGTTGCTGAGTGGAGCTCTCCCTGCAAGGCAAGCAGAGGCATCAGTGTTGGCTTTCCACATGATTCTGGGAAGGGTGGCATGGGCTCCTGATGAACTGGCAGAGTAATTTTGTGAGAGGTAATGGCCAGCTTGCAGCTGCCATCACTCCTCATTGCCTCCAGGACAAATTAAGGGTAGAATATGGGATAGCAGTGGAGGAGAAAGGCTGGAAGTTTTCTTATTCAGTGCTACTGTCCTTTCTTCTACGAAGTGAAACTAAATATGCATGAGAATATTTGTGTTAGATGGCAGTTGCAGTTTAAGTCATACACAATAGACAATGTCTTCTAGGGAACAGACTCTACATACATCAGCAAGTTTTCTGTATTTCAATTTCTTTTCCAGTATACTCAACTCCATTTTAAAACCAATTGTCCCTTTAGGGAATGTCTAATGTTTTTAAAGATTGTCATGTTGTGAACTTCTATTTTGAACCTTTCAAGTGCACGTAGTTCAAGCTCTCAGTCTGGTAACAGTAGCTGGAAACGCTCAGGCAAGAAAACCTTGATTCTCTCATGAGCACCTGACTACAGATGTACACGAAGAAAAATTCCCACTAAAATATACCTTAAACTCATAGCCATCCATTAACCAAAGCTCTCACAGTGTCTATATATATAACAGATCTCTCTGCCAGACTTGCACTCTAAACACTTCTTGTAAAATGCAGTATACTATAAGCACTACCCTAGCAGTCCTGTTTCTTCTCTCCAGTTGTTATTATAGGAGAACATTTTTGTTTAAGTTTGAAAATAAATCAGCTGATTCTCTTGTTCCCTGTAACTCCCTTTTGAATTAGGACCCACTGCAGGGCCATAAAGAGAAGCTTTACTAAAAGCTAAAAAAAGCCTGAACAACTGCAACAACAATAAACCAAAACGCGCAAGGTGTGCCCAAGAACCTAAATATAACCTACTACTTGACTCACTAGTCTTCAGAACATATTGACTGCTTCTAATTTATAAAGACTAGAGTATGGGCAAAAGTGCAAAATTAATTTTCTACAGTTAAATAGGCATCTGAGAACATACCAAACCAATGGTCATTTACTAGTTCCTTCAGCTTCCAACTCCCCATCTACCCCAAAGAAATTATTAATAAAAGGATATTTGGACCCTAAGACAAGGTAAGTCTCTCAATAATGAGGGGACACAGACTCAAGTTGTGCCATGGGAGGTTCAGGCTGGATATTAGGAAGAACTTCTTCACAGAGAGAGTGATTGGCCATTGAAATGGGCTGTCCAGGGAGGTGGTGGAGTCACCATCACTGGAAGTGTTTAAAATAAGACTGGATGAGGCACTTAGTGCAATAGTTTAGTTGATTGGATACGGCTGGGTGATAGGTTGGACTGGATGATTTTGGAGGTCTCTTCCAACTTGGTTGATTCTATGATTCTACGAAAGCACATACCAAGAAATCCAAAAGCTGTGCACAAGCAGGCAACAAGCAGTTTGGTTTTGCAAACCATTTCAATCCCTTCTGCAAATATTTATCAGTATGCCTGCCTAAAGCTATAGTGCAAACACTACAGGAGGCAAAGCTAACCCTCCAGGGATCATTCTAAATCAAGCCACTTCAGGTGAGAGTCCACATACTTCATACTTCCAGATTCGTATAGGTCCTCAAATCCCTCTCTTATGACCTTGGAGGACAGCCATTTTATCTATAAACAAAAATCACATATTTTTTTGACACTCAAAATTGTTCCACAGTTGTCTTTCAGGTTGTTCTATGTAAGTTTATGTAAATCCATTCTGTTTAAAGAAAACAGTCTCTGTTGCTAGCTGCAGACTATCAAGAAACTTAAGAGTTTCTTAAGTCACTTATGTATCCAAGCTATCTAGCCATGAGAAAATTCTACTGCAAGCGACTTTGCAAAGCCTTAGAAATTCTTTATGAATGAGTCAGATCTGGGGCTCATATCACTCTGAGCTCCCACTCCTGATCTGAATCAGCATCAAGTTCTCTATACTAGCTTGGTTGTGTACCGGTTGCTAAGTGTCCTCATTGTGGTGAGGATATTTCTTCGTTTCCTCATAGGTCTGCTTTTTCTTCCACAAGAAGGTGGTGTAGGCGTATAAAAACAAGCATCTTTCCAGCTGCAATGCAATTACTAATGCAAAAATGTCATTGTATCTAACTGTATCATTGTATCTAAGTACAATAGAGATATCTGACGTCAGTACATAGACCAATCATATTTTTGCAGCAGGTGAACTGTTGACTTTGACCTGTAGCTCTTCAGCCTGTTTGTCTTTTTAAGGTACTACAGCAGCTACGGTCAGTAAGATTTTCTCCATATAGAGCCTAACCAGAGAGCTATTTGTGGCTGGGAAGAAAGTACTGATAGCAGCATTCCCTCAACCTGGGATTTGCTGGAGCCAAAATTTGACAGAACGAAAGTTTACTGATTCTACAGTTACTGTGCAGGGACTGCTTATTGCCTCAGTTTTCTTTCTGTGGTTGTACAGGAATAGATTCTTTCAATACTTGTTTTCAATTTCTCTGCATGTCTATAGAGTGTTATCTAAGACTCCAAAACAAAAAAAAGCTAAGTACTCTGCCTTCCCAGAGTCTTTCCCTTCTTACTCCTTCTTACTCCTTCCTTAATCAATTGTCGGCTTGCTAGAGCAAGGACTGCCGATCTTGTAGCTGACAAAAGAGACAAAATTTTATTTTTTTTTTTAAATTAAATATATTACAAGAAAGCATACTGAAAATAAATCAGTAAAGCTAAAACATCTGAATATTATTCAGACCAGGGCAAAAGTAAAAGTATGTGGTGTGGAATAAAAGTCTACTTTTGAAAAGGACTTGGAGGACATATCCTAGGTCTTATTGTGGGTGTCTCTATCCTTTATGACATGCAACGAGTCAAAAAAAAATAGTATCTGGAGAGTCTGAAACTCACAGACACTGGCGCCTATAAAAATCCCTTTGGGATTTAAATGTGTTTAGAGGCTGTTCTTTTTAAAAAACTGTCCAGGCCATTGTGAAACTTTTAGTTTGATGTTTTTGGGGGGTAAGGGTGGGGTGCAAAGATAGAATAAGTTCTGGCATGTCTGCATGAAAGGAAATCTCTCCAGAGAGAATTTCCCCTGGATTGCTCAGGGAGGTTGTAGAGTCTCCCTCTCTGGAGACATTCAAGCCCCACCTGGATGAGTTCCTGTGTGTCTGGTATAGGTGATCCTGCTCTGGCAGGGAGGTTGGACTGGATTATCTTTTGAGGTCCCTTCCAGTCCATAACATTCTGTGATTTTGTGATTTTCCCTACAAAGAGGCCTGCTGGTCATATGGGGACAACACAGATTTTACCTAGCATCTCAGTGTCATGTCTCTCATCCTCTCTACCTGGGGTTAGCACCCATGTAAAGAGCTTCAGTCTAAACTAGTAATGAAAAATGGAGAAAAAAAAAAAAGAGTTAATCTAATCATAGTGTCCATGAACTCTGGTCTTGATTCTTTTATCTACCATGGCCGTATACATCCACAGAAGGCATTTAGAGAGAGATTTTCTGAAGCAAGAACACAGATTAAAAATTCATGTTTCATTGCCTTACTGACATTTGGAGATATAACTGGTTTTTGCATGGCAGAAAATCTAATTGTACCCCCATCTGCTTCTCCATTTTGAAGACAGAGTTGTCAAGTAATTTTTGAGATCCATGTATTTTTACTTAACTTTTAAGATCTAAAATAAAATGGCCACTCTTAATTTTCCACAATGAAAGGCATAATGCCACCTCTTTCCCTCCCGTTTTCTCTAGTGTCACTTAGGGCATCACAATGCTGCTGCAAAATAGTTTTAAATATCTGATAATATCTTAGATTTGGTGATTTGTCTGAAGACACAATACGATGCCAAGGTCTCAGATAACGCTTGATAATATGGGCAGACCACAACAAAAAATGAGCTTTCCTACGGGTAAGTATTACATAATTTTCACTTGCTATTCAAAATGCCTAGGAGATGAAGTCTGTGGTCACAACACTATTACAGCTCACCTGTGCTGTCAGCTACAAGTAAACACATTAACTGAAAAAAGAAATTGGTCAGAGATGGCATGTCTGTGTCATTTAAACTGTGGGTCCATGCTTAATAAACCTCCCTCCGAGCCTTGAAAAGTTACTTACAGTTTTATACTGTTTATTTGAAGCAGAAAACTGTTAATGGAATTTTCTGGTTAGAATAGAATAGAATAGAATAAAATAGAATAGAATAGACCAGACCAGGTTGGAAGAGACCTTCAAGATCATCGCGTCCAACCTATCAACCAATCCAACCCACCTAATCTACTAAACCATGGCACCAAGCACCCTATCAAGTCTCCTCCTGAACACCTCCAGTGACAGCAACTCCACCACCTCCCTGGGCAGACCATTCCAATGGGCAATCGCTCTCTTTGTATAGAACTTCCTCCTAACCTCCAGCTTAAACCTCCCCTGGCGCAGCCTGAGACTGTGTCCTCTTGTTCTGGTGCTGGTTGCCTGGGAGAAGAGACCAACCTCTGCCTGTTTACAACCCCCCTTCAGGTAGTTGTAGAGAGCAATAGGGTCACCCCTGAGTCTCCTCCCCTCCAGGCTAAGCAGCCCATGCTCCCTCAGTGTCTCCCCTCATAGGGCTTGTGTTCCAAACCCCTCACCAGCTTCATTGCCCTTCTCTGGACTCGTTCCAGCAAGTCAACATCCTTCCTAAACTGAGGGGCCTAGAACTGGGCACAGTACTCAAGATGTGGCCTAACCAGTGCAGTGTACAGGGGCAGAATGACCTCCCTGCTCCTGCTGGCCACACTGTTCCTGATGCAGGCCAGGATGCCATTGGCCCTCTTGGCTGCCTGGGCACACTGCAGGCTCATGTTCAGCCTACCATCAATCAGCACCCCCAGGTCCCTCTCTGCCTGGCTGCTCTCCAGCCACTCTGATCCCAGCCTGTAGCACTGCATGGGGTATATGTTCACTTCCCTCCTCCCTGCTGTCTTATGATCTTAATGCATAATTTGGAGATGCTAAACAAGAAAGGTAGACTTATGAACAAAATTTTAACAGGCAATAAATGCGTGTCCTGTAAACCAGTTTAATTATTTAAAGGGATAATTGATCTAATGACAGGGAGCACCATGCTGATCAGTGGTTTGTTCATTGTCTGAAGCTTTATTCCCATGCAGTCTCATTGACACCTGCTTGTGGAGTTAGATGCTGATTGATGTGACCAAAGTACAGAATCTGATAAAGAGAAGACATAGAGAATTGTTCCCTCCTGACTTGTCAGTTTTCAGTGTCTCAAGCTGGGCATAAATCTGTTAATAACTCAGCAAAGATGTGGCTTGTCAGCCCTGAGGACTAATTCTCACTGGATGGTACTTTTTTCCCTAACAGGGAAAGTGAAGATATTGACCAGGATGGGGCCCAGCACTGATCCTTGGGGGACGTCACTGGTGACTGCTGCCAGCTGGAGGTGGTACCACTCACCACCACTCTCTGGGCCCGGCCCTCCAGCCAGTTCCTAACCCAGCACAGAGTGTAATGGTCCAATCCACGGGCTGACAGCTTAGACAGCAGTTTGCTGTGGTGGACAGTGTCAAAGGCCTTGCTGAAGTCCAGGTAGACCACATCCACAGGCCTCCCCACATCCACCAGACGGTCACCTGATCATAGAAGGAGATCAGGTTGGAAAGGCAGGACCTGCCCTTCCTAAATCCATGTTGGCTGGACCTGAGCCCTTGGCCATCCTTCAGGTGCGCAGTTTTTGCAGCCAGGATAATCTGCTCCATCACTTTCCCTGGCACTGAGGTCAGGCTGACTGGCCTGTAATTACCAGGTTCCTCCATCCGACCCTTGTTGTGGATGGGGACCACATTGGCCAATTTCCAGTCATCTGGGACCTCACCTGTGAGCCAGGACTGGTGGAAAATGATGGAGAATGGCCTAGTTAGCACATCTGCCAGCTCTACCTGGACTTCAGCAAGGCCTTTGACACTGTCCCCCATAGCAAACTCCTGGCCAAGCTGTCAGCCCATGGCTTGGACAGCAGCACTCTGAGCTGGGTTAGGAACTGGATGGAGAGCGGAGCCTGGAGAGCGGAGCCCAGAGAGTGGTGGTGAATGGTGCCACATCCAGCTGGTGGCCAGTCATAGTGGAGTCCCCCAGGGATCAGTGCTGGTCCCCATCCTCTTTAATATCTTTACTGATGATCTGGATGAGGGCATTGAGTCCATCATCAGTAAATTTGCTGACGACACCAAGCTGAGGGCAGGAGTTGATCTGCTGGAGAATAGAGAGGCTCTGCAGAGAGTACTGTGTCCAGTTCTGGAGCCCCTATTACAAGAGGGATGTGGAGGTGCTGGAACGTGTCCAGAGAAGGGCCACGAGGATGATCAGAGGGCTGGAGCACCTCTCCTATGAGAGCAGACTGAAGGAGTTGGGGCTGTTCAGTCTGCAGAAGAGAAGGCTCCGAGGTGACCTAATTGTGGCCTTCCAGTATCTGAAGGGGGCCTACAGGAAGGCTGGGGAGGGACTTCTCAGGATGTCAGGTAGTGATAGGACTAGGGGGAATGGAATGAAGCTGAGGTGGGGAGATTCAGGCTGGATGTGAGGAGGAGGTTCTTCACCATGAGAGTGGTGAGACCCTGGAATGGGTTGTCCAGGGAGGTGGTCGAGGCCCCGTCCCTGGGGGTGTTTAAGAGCAGGCTGGATGAGGCTCTGTCCAGCCTGATCTAGTGTGGGGTTTCCCTGCCCATGGCAGGGGGGTTGGAACTAGATGATCCTTGTGGTCCCTTCCAACCCTGAATGAAACTATGAAACTATGAAACTATGAAACCTTGACAGGGTGGACAGATGTGCGGAGTCCAACAGTATGAGATTTAACACATCCAAGTGCCGGGCTCTGCACATTGGCCACAACAACCCCATGCAGTGCTACAGGCTGGGGTCAGAGTGGCTGGAGAGCGGCCAGGCAGAGAGGGACCTGGGGGTGCTGGTTGATGGTAGGCTGAACATGAGCCTGCAGTGTGCCCAGGCAGCCAGGAGGGCCAATGGTATCCTGGCCTGCATTAAGAACAGTGTGGCCAGCAGGAGCAGGGAGGTCATTCTGCCCCTGTACACTGCACTGGTTAGGCCACACCTTGAGTCCTGTGTCCAGTTCTGGACCCCTCAGTTTAGGAAGGATGTTGACTTGCTGGAATGAGTCCAGAGAAGGGCAACGAAGTTGGTGAGGGGCTTGGAATACAAGCCCTATGAGAAGAGGCTGAGGGAGCTGGGGCTGCTTAGCCTGGTTGGGAGGAGACTCAGGGGTGACCTTATTGCTCTCTACAACTACCTGAAGGGGGATTGTAGACAGGCAGAGGTTGGTCTCTTCTCCCAGACAGCCAATACCAGAACAAGCAGATACAGTCTCAGGCTGCACCAGGGGAGGTTCAGACTGGAGGTCAGGAGGAAGTTTTACACAGAGAGAGTGATTGCCCATTGGAATGGACTGCCCGGGGAGGTGGTGGAGTCGCCATCACTGGAGGTGTTCAGGGGGAGACTTGACAGGGTGCTTGGTTGCATGGGCTAGTTGATTGGGTGGTGTTGAATGATAGGTTGGACGCGATGATCTTGAAAGTCTCTTCCAACCTGGTTTAATCTTTCCTATCCTATCCTATCCTATCCTATCCTATCCTATCCTATCCTATCCTATCCTATCCTATCCTATCCTATCCTACTCTTATTGCTCTCTACAGCTACCTGAAGGGGGATTGTAGGTAGGCAGAGGTGGGTCTCTTCTCCCAGGCAGCCAGCACCAGAACGAGAGGACACAGTCTCAGCCTGCGCCAGGGGAGGTTCAGGCTGGAGGTCAGGAGGAAGTTTTAAACAGAGAGAGTGCTTGCCCACTGGAATGGGCTGCCCAGGGAGGTGGTGGAATCGCCATCACTGGAGGTGTTCAGGAGGAGACTTGACAGGGTGCTTGGTTGCATGTGTTAGTTGATTAGGTGGTGTTGGATGATTGGTTGGATGTGATGATCTTGAAGGTCTCTTCCAACCTGGTCTATTATTCTATTCTATTCTATTCTATTCTATTCTATTCTATTCTATTCTATTCTATTCTATTCTATTCTATTCTATTCTATTCTATTCTATTCTAATTATGGTTTGTTTCCATGTAAAGAGAATTAGATCAAAGCATGCATACTGTAACACTGGAAACTACTTTAATCCTTTACAATCTTCAAGTTGTTTAGAAAGCCACAAGACCAAATACTGTCTTGCTCACCAAGAAATAGAAAATGAATGTAATGTTGCCTAGTGAAATCCCAAGAACAAATAGTGCAAGGTTTACTCTAAAATAGAATAGAATAAACCAGATTGGAAAAGACCTCTGAGATCATCGAGTCCAACCTATCACCCAACATCATCTAATCAAGTAAACCATGGCACTAAATGCCTCATCCAGTCTCTTTTTCAACACTTCCAGTGATGGTGACTCCAACACCTCCCTGTGCAGCCCATTGCAATGGCCAATCACTCTTTCTGTGAAGAACTTCTTCCTAACATTCAGCCTAAACCTCCCCTAGGGCAGCTTGAGACTGTGTCCTCTCGTTCTGTCACAGATTGTCTGGAAGAAGAGATCACCTCCCACCTGGCTACAACCTCCCTTCTGGTAGTGTTATTTAAAGCAGTTTTCCATTTTCTTGTTATAATTGTGTCTCAAATAGAGATAAACTAATATTCCTGGATAAAAAATTAAAACCAGCACCTGAAGTCTCTATTATACTGAGGTACTGAAAACTGAAGAGTTCTCAAGATGTGGCCTCCCCAGCTGTGAGGGGACACACCTGGGACAGCTGATCCCACCTGACCAAAGTGATATTCTTCCATACCATAAAATGTCATGCTTAGCATATAAACCTGGGGGAATGAAAGAAGGAAAGGTAGAAGAGGTGATGGAGTGGCCCTCTGTTAGGGAGGCATACAAAACCATGCAAATTAATGAAGGTGATGATAGGGTTTTGTCCTTATGGGTCAGAATCAGGAGTAAGGCCAGCAAGAGTGACAGTGTGGTGGGAGTCTGTTACAGTCTACCCAACCAGGATGAAGAGGTAGATGAAAGTTTTTATAAGCAGTTGAGAGAGGTTTCAAAATCGCTTCCCCTTGTTCTTGTGGGAGACTTCAACTTCTCAGATGTCTGCTGGGAATACAATACAGCAGGGAGACAGTAGACCTGGAGGTTCCTGGAGTGTGTGAAGAATAACTTCCTGACACAACTGGTGAGGGAGCCAACCAGGAAGGTTGCCCTTCTGGACCTGCTTCTCATGAACAGGAAAGAACTTATGGGGAAATAAACGTTGGAGATCATCTAGGGCTCAGTGACCATGAGATGATTGAGTTCTCTATCCTTGGGGAAACAAGGAGAGGGGTTAGTAAAACTGCCACCTTGAACTTCCAGAGGGCAAACCTGGGCCTGTTCAGAAGACTGTCTGACAAAGTTCCTTGGGAGACCACCTTGAAGGATTTAGGAGTCTGGGAAGGCTGGGCATACTTCAAGGGGGAAGTCTTAAAGACTTTCCGTGTGTGTCAAAAAGTGAGTCAGTGGGAAAGGCATCTGGTTTCACTGGTGTGGCCGGTTGACGGTGTCCCCTTAAGAAAGGGAATATGGTGGACGGAAGTTGGTAAACGGAAGGAATAGTCTAAACTAATTTTCATTGGACGAGTGGGAGGAAGCACCTTCTGAACCGGGGAGTGAAATGGGCATTTCCAGCACTTCTCTGTCACTCTTGTTTCCACTTCTCCACGGTGCAGCAACTTTCTGGCTGTGCTGGGCTTTCTGCCAAGGCTTCGGCCTTGAAGACTTGATAAGATAATCAGGCCTGTATTAACTGCTTCCAATTAACACAAACTGCTTTTAACTTCTTTCTTTCTCTTTCTCCCTCTTTTCCGAACTACTCTGGGGAAAGGGGGGGGAGAGGGGAGAGCGGAGGTGGGAAACTCCCTCTGCCGAGGGGGGTTACTCTCATTTCTGTGTTACTCTGTTGTATATCTTTGTATATATTGTAGATATTGTAAATTTGTAAATATTCCCCTGCAAAATCCTACACTACTTTGTAAATATAAACCTCCACTGCTTTGCTAATTCAGCTGGTGAGTTTTTTTTTCCTTTCCCTTCAATTTTTCTTTCCCTTTTACCTTACAGGGGGGAGGGAAGAGGCTTCTTAGCCTTACCCCTTCCAACCCACCACATTTTTTTTATTGGCGCCCAACGTGGGGCAGATCATTAGTTTAATTTATTACTTGATTGATTTAGTGTTTTCTAGCTGAATTAGCAAACATGAAGGTCTTGTGGTTTGTGGAGCGATTGTTCTTTTCAATTTTTGGGGCTCTGGTTTACAGATATTGTTTGGGTTTGATCTTGGATTACCTGGGCAAATATTTGGTGCGGACAATTTATATGTGGGTTATGTATAGAGTTAAATTATGGTATGGAAAATGTATTAATTTCCTATGGCCAGTGACATACAGGAATGTTACCTCCACCACTCTCCCAATTGAGATAAAGGGTTTTAAGATTCCACCTGAGGAGAGAGTAACTTTAGGTGATGCCTGGGACCCAAAAGTGATTTATTTGATGTGTATAAATCTGTTGCTGGTGATGGTGATTGCATATTTGCTGTTCTCTCTGTGGTGAGAGAGGAAGGTGTCCAGAGCTTGTTTTGTTATTAAAACTAGATCAAAAGAAAACGCCAGAGCTCGAGATCAGTCCCAGAGTCATCTAGTGATGAGGACTGTGGAGAACCCGTGTCAGTTAAAAGAAGGCTAAAAAGTTAATTGGTAAAGCAGCTCTAAATGACTTTGCTGATTCCAGCAAGCTGCCAAAGGCGGCAGCTGGTATCAACATGGCTCCTACTCCTTCTTCTTCTTCTTCTCCATCGCCATTAACGGAGCAACGTCACTTCCGCCTACTCCCTCGGTAGGACCGAAGTCACTGCCCAGCAGCTGATTTATCTCAGGACCTGTCAGCTTCCATTAAGGTGGCTGTAAATTCAAACACAGCTCCAGTTAAGGTGGCTCCTTTAAAGACTAGAGGTGCAAAGACCAAAGATGGAGAAGAAGAGGAGCTGAGACTGATCCTGGTGAGGGGCCCTCTACTCTAAGAGATCCTGCTCAGGAGGAAGAGGTGGTTTGTTTTAAAGATCTAGCTAACCTAGTGAGATCAAAGCGGGATACAGATGAAGCTAGGAAAGCAGCTGGCAAAGGTGGTTCTCAGCTTAAAGAGATCCTTAGGAGGATGACAGCAGGATTATATGGGCAAAGAATTCAGGGAGATGAAGAGCAAGATGATATTTTGGAGTGTTCTTCTCCACGGGAGGAATTGCGTGATGTCCGTAAAGATTTCACCAGGGCAGATAAGGAGCCAGTTCTAGCTTGGCTTAGTAGGTGTTATGATACAGGTGCTCCAGCTCTAACAGTTGGAGACAAGTCAGCAGCTCAGTTAGGAACTCTCTCAAGGGACAATGGAATAGATAGACATCTACGAAGAGCTCTCGGTAAGGTTAATCTGTGGATACGCCTTTTAATGGCGGTTGCCCTGAGATACCCTTCCCGAGATGATCTTCCATGGAATCCTAAACCCTGGACTACCATAGATGAGGGAATTAAGCGCTTGAGAGAATTTGCTGTTAGAGAGCTACTCTATGGTGAACATGAAACTCTAAATCCTGATGACATTCCTGTGGGTATTGGTCTTGCTAAAAAGATCATCAAACTTGCTCCTTCCAATTATGCAAACATTCTGGCAAGCAGAATTGTGTCAAGAAGTTATGGTGGAGCTTCTCCTACGGTTGGCCAATTCAGTGATCAAATGAGACAACTGGAGGATAGCATGACACGTGGTTCTTTGGTTTCGGCCATTAAAACGATGTCTGGTGATATTCAGAATTGCATAAGAGAGTTAAAATATTCCATATACCAATTGGCACAGAAGGATAATTTCAATTCTCCCTCCAGGTGGATACAAGTTTCATCTGTGAGGAATACACGTCCTCCAAGGAGGTCATTCCAAAACAGGTCATTCCAAAACAGGTCATTCCAAAACAGACCACCAAGGCAATGACATAGAACTATTTGGATAACTCTGCGTGATCAGTTTGGTGAGAACATGAACCGCTGGGATGGCCAACCAACTTCTAATCTTTTCAGGAGACTGAGGGAATTGCAAAGTGGCAGAACCCAAGGTAGCAACACCAGAAGGGTAGCTGTTACTTCCACAGTTCCCCAGAACGACTCTTATGGCTCCAACAGTGGCTCCAGTTATAACATGCAAAGTTATAACCCTGCAAACTATGTGCAATGCACATGTGCGCATGTTCCCCATAACTAGGGGTGCCCTGCCTCCCGCCAGGGGGAGGAGAGGGATAACAGAGATAATAGAATCTATTGGGATGTGTACATCCAGTGGCCTGGCACTTCACAATTTCGGAAGTACAGGGCCTTGGTTGACACAGGAGCTCAGGGCACCATAATACCATCAAATTATCAGGGATCAGAGTCTATAACTATTCTGGGAGTCACTGGTGGATCTCAAGAGTTAAGTAAGGTAGAGGTTAATATAAGTTTAACTGGTAAGCAATGGAGGAAGCATACAGTTGTGACCGGACCTGATGCACCTTGTATTTTGGGAACTGATTTTCTGAGAGAAGGGCGTTTCAAAGACCCTAGAGGTTACAACTGGGCTTTTGGAGTAGCTTCAATAGAAATTGATGGACAAAAATTGAAGCTGTCTGCCAGACCTGAACTTTCTGATGAATCTGCAGTTGTGGGACAACATAAGATACAGGACATTAAATTGCCGGTTGCTTCTCAGACTGTGCATCACAGACAATACTGACCCAACCGTGACTCTTTGTTGCCCATTCAGAATCTGATTCGTCAGTTGGAGAGTCAGAAAGTCGTCAGCAAAACTCATTCACCTTTCAACAGTCCAGTGTGGCCTGTGCGGAAGCAGAATGGAGACTGGCGTCTGACGGTAGACTACGAGCCCTGAATGAAGTGACACCACCTATGAGTGCAGCAGTACCAGACATGATGGAGCTACAGTATGAGCTGGAACTAAAGAGGCCAAATGGTATGCTACCATAGACATTGCTAATGCATTTTCTCTATTCCCATAGCAGAGGAATGCAGGCCTCAGTTTGCTTTCACCTGGAGAGGAATCCAGTACACTTTCAACAGACTGCCAATGGGCTGGATCCACAGCTCAAGCATCTGTCATGCAGTGATCCACGATGCTCTGGAGAAAGGCAGTGCTCCAGAACACATCCAGTTCATCGATGATATCATTGTCTGGGGTAAAACTGCTGAGGAAGTCTTCGAGAAAGGTAACAAAATCATTGACATTCTTCTGAATGCAGGTTTTGCCATCAAGCGAGACAAGGTGAAAGGATATACCAGAGAGATCCAGTTTCTGGGAGTGCGATGGCAGGATGGACGCCGACACATTCCAGTGGATGTGGTAAATAGAGTCTCTACCATGGCAAGTCCCACAAACAAGCAAGACACCCTACGTTTCTTGGGGATAGTGGGATTTTGGAGACGGCACATTCCTGGATACAGTCAGATTGTGAAACCTCTGTATGATGTGACTCAAAAGAGAAACCATTTCCACTGGGGACCTGAACAACAAGCAGCCTTTGACCAGATAAAGCAAGAGGTAATTCAAGCAATGGGTCTGGGACCTGTCCGAGATGGTCCAGACATTAAGAACATTTTGTACACGGCTGCAAGTGACAATGGTCCAACCTGGTGCTTGTGGCAAAAAGCTCCAGGTGAAACACGTGGACGACCTCTTGGTTTCTGGAGTCGAGGTTACAGAGGTTCAGAGGCTAATTATACTCCAACAGAGAAAGAAATTCTAGCTGCCTATGAAGGAGTAAAAGCATCTTCTGAAGTGATTGGAACTGAATCACAACTTCTCTTAGCTCCCAGATTACCAGTTTTGAATTGGATGTTCAAAGGCAAAGGTTCCACACCACATCATGCCACAGACTCCACATGGTCTAAGTGGATGGCTCTGATAACACAGAGAGCTCGAATGGGAAATCTTGAAAGACCTGGTCTAGTGGAGGTGATCTCAAGTTGGCCTGAAGGTATCAACTGTGCTAAACCTCCAGAGGAGAAAGTAACTCGTGCTGAGGAAGCTCCTCCCTTACAATGACCTTTCTGATGATGAAAAGAAATATGCTTTGTTCACAGACGGTTTCTGTCGTCTTATTGGAAACAAGCGAAGGTGGAAGTCTGCAGTGTGGAGTCCAACACGCCGAGTTGCAGAGGCAAAAGATGGAGAAGGAGAATCCAGTCAGTTCGCAGAGGTAAAAGCTGTCCAGCTAGCTCTCGATGTAGCTGAACGTGAGAGATGGCCAAAGCTTTATCTCTACACCGACTCATGGATGGTAGCCAATGCTCTATGGGGTTGGCTAAAGAACTGGAAGAAGAGTGGTTGGCAGAGGAAAGGAAAACCCATTTGGGCAGCCAACCTATGGCAGGACATTGCTGATCGAATCGAGAGAATTCCAGTGAAAGTGAGACACATTGATGCTCACATTCCTAAGAGCAAAGCTACTGAGGAACAGCAACACAACCATCAGGCAGATCTAGCTGCGAGAGTTTCTCAAGTAGACATGGACTCTAATCTTGATCTCGACTGGAAACACCGAGGTGAGATATTCTTAGCTCGGTGGGCTCATGATTCGTCAGGACATCAAGGCAGAGATGCAACATACCAATGGGCTCGTGACAGATCCATAGACATTTCCATGGATGCTATCACACAAGTCATCCATGACTGTGACATTTGTGCTGCTATTAAGCAGGCAAAACGACTTAAGCTCTTGTGGTATGGTGACAGATGGTCCAAGTACAAGTATGGTGAAGCTTGGCAGATTGACTACATCACTCTACCACGTTCTCGTTCTGGTAAGCAATACGTGCTTACTATGGTAGAGGCAAACACTGGATGGTTGGAAACTTATCCAGTTCCACATGCAACTGCACGCAACACCATTCTGAGTCTGGAGAGACAGATCCTGTGGAGACACGGAACTCCAGAGAGGATTGAGTCAGACAACGGAACTCATTTCAAGAACAACCTTGTAAAGAACTGGGCAAAAGAGCACGGTATTGAGTGGATATTCCATATTCCCTACTACGCACCAGCTTCAGGGAAGATTGAAAGCTACAACGGTTTGTTGAAGACCACTCTTAAAGCCATGGGGGTGGATCTTTGAAAACTGGGAAAACATTTAGCACAAGCAACCTGGCTGGTAAATAGTAGAGGTTCAGTGAACTGAGCTGGACCTGCACATTCAGATTTGCTACGGAAGGTAGAAGGTGATAGAGTTCCTGTTGTTAGAGAAAAGAATCTGTTAGGTAAAACTGTTTGGGTATTTTCACCCTCAGGAGAGGCTAAACCTGTCCGAGGGGTGGTTTCAGCTGAAGGTCCAGGTCACACTTATTGGGTAATGCAAGAGAATGGTGAAATTCAGTGTATTCCACAAAGAAATTTAACTTTAGCTGAAAGAGGTTAACTTCGAACTGTTGTACAGCTACATTGCGCCCAAAAGAAGAATCAACGAGGAATCTACGGTGCACGAACCCTGAGAGCCCTGAGTCAACTAAGAGACCCTGAGATTTCCCTGTTTCCCTTTTCTTCGCTTCGTCGTCGAAGGAATGAACTGTTTTCCACTTTTCTCATTTTCTGATTTTCTTGGACTTTTAAATCATCTACATCTGAGCATAGCCGGAATGGACTATGAACTTTGCTCACGAACTGTAAATATCATTTTGGATTGGATGGACAGTGTGAACAACCAATGAAATTGTTTAGAAGGGGTGGACTGTGGCCGGTTGACAGTGTCCCCTTAAGAAAGGGAATATGGTGAACGGAAGTTGGTAAACGGAAGGAATAGTCTAAACTAATTTTCATTGGACGAGTGGGAGGAAGCACCTTCTGAACCGGGGAGTGAAATGGGCATTTCCAGCACTTCTCTGTCACTCTTGTTTCCGCTTCTCCACGGTGCAGCAACTTTCTGGCTGTGCTGGGCTTTCTGCCAAGGCTTCGGCCTTGAAGACTTGATAAGATAATCAGGCCTGTATTAACTGCTTCCAATTAACACAAACTGCTTTTAACTTCTTTCTTTTCTTTCTCCTCTTTTCCGAACTACTCTGGGGAAAGGGGGAGAGGGAGAGCGGAGGTGGGAAACTCCCTCTGCCGAGGGGGGTTACTCTCATTTCTGTGTTACTCTGTTGTATATCTTTGTATATATTGTAGATATTGTAAATTTGTAAATATTCCCCTGCAAAATCCTACACTGCTTTGTAAATATAAACCTCCACTGCTTTGCTAATTCAGCTGGTGAGTTTTTTTTTCCTTTCCCTTCAATTTTTCTTTCCGTTTTACCTTACAGGGGGGAGGGAAGAGGCTTCTTAGCCTTACCCCTTCCAACCCACCACAACTGGGTTCACCTTTGGCTGGACCCCAAGAACAAAAGGAGAGTCTATGGCCTTTGGAAGAGAGGACAGGTCTCTAATGAGAATCACAGAATGCTAAGGGCTGGGAGGGACCTTGAAAGATCATCTAGTCCAACCCCTCTGCCAGAGTAGGATCACCTGTACTAGATCACACAGGAACATGTCCAGGTGGGTATTGAATATCTCCAGAGAGGGAGACACCACAACCCCCCTGGATAGCCTGTTCTGCTGTTCTGTCACCCTCACAGTGAAAAAAAATTTCCTCATGTTTCCATGGAACTTCCTATGCCTCAACTTCCACCCATTGCCCCTTGTCCTGTTATTGGGCATCACCAAGAAGAACCTGGCTCCATCCTCTTGACACTCACCCTTTGCATATTTATAAGCATTAATGAACTCACCCTTATTCTCCTCATCTCCAAGCTAAAGACAGCCAGTGCCCTCAGTCTCTTATTGTAAGAAAGATGTTTCACTTTAATCATCTTCATGAGTCTGTGCTGGACTCTTTCAATCAGTTTGCTGTCCTTCTTGAACTGAGGGGCCAAGAACTGGACACAACATGGCCTCCCCAGGGCAGAGTAGAGGGGGAGGACAACCTCTCTCAATCTACTAACCATACCCCTTCTAATACACCCTGGAATGTCATTGGCCTTCTTGGCCACATGAGCACATTGCTGGATCAAGGTCAACCTTCCATCCACCAGGACTCTCAGGTCCTTTTCCCCTTCACTGCCCTTCAGCAGGTCAGTCTCCAAACTGTACTGGTACATGGGGTTGCTCTTTCTCAGGTGCAAGATTCTACACTTGCCCTTCCTGAATTTCATAGTTTCATAGTTTCATAGTTTCATAGTTTCATTCAGGGTTGGAAGGGACCACAAGGATCATCTAGTTCCAACCCCCCTGCCATGGGCAGGGAAACCCCACACTAGATCAGGCTGGACAGAGCCTCATCCAGCTTGCTCTTAAACACCCCCAGGGACGGGGCTTCGACCACCTCCCTGGACAACCCATTCCAGGGCCTCACCACTCTCATGGTGAAGAACCTCCTCCTCACATCCAGCCTGAATCTCCCCACCTCCAGCTTCATTCCATTCCCCCTAGTCCTATCACTACCTGAGATCCTGAGAAGTCCTTCCCAGCCTTCCTGTAGGCCCCTTCAGATACTGGAAGGCCACAATTAGGTCACCTGGGAGCCTTCTCTTCTGCAGACTGAACAGCCCCAACTCCTTCAGTCTGCTCTCAGGAGAGGTGCTCCAGCCCTCTGATCATCCTCGTGGCCCTTCTCTGGACACGTTCCAGCACCTCCACATCCCTCTTGTAATAGGGACTCCAGAACTGGACACAGTACTCCAGATGGGGTCTCACCAGGGCTGAGTAGAGGGGAGGATCACCTCCCTCGACCTGCTAGCCACACTTCTCCTGATGCAGCCCAGGATCTGATTGGCTTTGCGGGCTGCAAGTGCACATTGAGAGCTCATGTTGAGCTTTTTGTCCACCAGCACCCCCAAGTCTCTCTCCTCAGGGCTACTTTCCAGCCAGTCACTGCCCAGCCTGGATTTGTGCCTGGGATTGCCTCCACCCAGATGCAGGACCCTGCACTTGCTCTTCTTGAACTTCATGAGGTTGGCTTGTGCCCACCTCTCCAGCCTGTCAAGGTCCCTCTGGATGGCCTCCCTTCCCTCCAGCGTGTCTGCTGCACCACACAGCTTGGTGTCATCAGCAAACTTGCTGAGGGTGCACTCAATGCCACTGTCCATGTCACCCACAAAGATGTTGAACAAGACAGGTCCCAGGACTGATCCCTGAGGGACTCCGCTTGTCACTGGCCTCCACTGGGACATGGACCCATTGACAGCCACTCTTTGGGTGCGGCCATCAAGCCAGTTCCTTATCCATCTAGTGGTCCACCCATCAAACCCATGTGTCACCAGTTTGGAGACCAGGATGTGGTGCGCGACAGTGTCGAAAGCTTTGCTCAGGTCCAGGTAAATGACATCAGTTGCTCGCCCCTCATCTATTAATGTTGTCACCTGCTCATAGAAGGCCACCAGGTTGGTCAGGCAGGATTTGCCCTTGGCAAAGCCATGCTGACTGTTCCAAATCACCTCTTCACTATTCTTTTGAGCGAGTAGTGACTCCAGGAGGATCTGCTCCATGATCTTTCCAGGCACAGAGGTGAGACTGACTGGCCTGTAGTTCCCTGGTTCCTCCTTCTTACCCTTTTTGAAGATGGGGGCAATGTTTCCCCTTTTCCAGTCCGTGGGGACTTCACCAGATTGCCATGACTTTTGAAATATAATAGAGAGGGGTTTAGCAACCTCATCTGCCAGTTCTCTCAGTACCCGTGGGTGTATCCCGTCGGGTCCCATGGACTTGAACACTTTCAGGTTCTTCAGATGATCACGAACCTGATCTGCACTTACAGTGGGCAGTTCTTCCTCCCCGTCCCTGGCTTTGACTTCCATAACGTCAGGAGTGTGGCTAGAGGCCCTTGCAGTGAAGACTGAGGTAAAGAAGTTAGTAAGTACCTCAGCCTTTTCCTCATCACTTGTGACCATGTCACCATTTTCCTTTCTGAGGGGGCCCACACCTTCCCTAGTCTTCTTCTTCCCATTAATATACCTGAAAAAGTTCTTAGTGTTCCCTCTAATCTCCCTGGCTAGATTCAATTCAAACTCTGCTTTGGCTTTCCTAACCAGGACTCTCGCTGCTCGGGCAGCTTCCTTATATTCCCCCTGTTCTACCTGTCCTTCTCTCCACTTCCTGTAGAGTTTCCTTTTAAGTAATAGTGTGTCCAGTAGCTCCTTGCCCATCCAGGCAGGCCTCCTAGCATTCTTACCTGCTTTTCTCTTTGTTGGTACACAGAGCTCCTGGACAGGGAGGAGGTGGTCCTTGAATATTGACCAGCTGTCCTGGGTCCCTCTTCCCTCCAGGGCTTTGTCCCACGACACTTTGGCTAGCAGATCCCTGAAGCGATCAAAATCTGCACGCCTAAAGTCTAGGGTCGTGAGCTTGGAATACTTCCTCCTGATTGCCCTGAGGATGTTAAATTCAACTGCTTCATGGTCACTGCAGCCAAGGCCGTCTCTGAGCCTCACATTGCTTACCAGCCCTTCCCTGTTGGTGAGAACAAGGTCCAGCATAGCACCATTTCTTGTTGGTTCCTCTACCATTTGGAGGAGGAAGTTGTCTTCTATGCAGTCCAGGAACATCCTGGATTGCTGGTGCCTTGCTGTGTTGTCCCTCCAGCAGATGTCCGGGTGGTTGAAATCACCCATGAGGACCAGGGCTTGTGACCTGGAAGCCGCTTCTATTTGCCTATGGAGGGCCTCATCTGCTTGGATCTGCTGGTCAGGTGGCCTGTAGGAGACCCCCACAGTAATATCTCCTTCCCCTGTCCTGCCTTTAATTTTAACCCATACGCTCTCAACTAGCTCATCATCCCTCCCCAGTTGGAGCTCCACTGATTCCAACTGGTTACTGACATAGAGGGCAACACCTCCTCCTCTCCTTCCCTGCCTATCCTTCCTAAAGAGTTTATATCCATCTATGCCTACATTCCAGTCATGGGATTCATCCCACCAAGTTTCAGGAACAGCCACTATGTCGTGGCATCCCAGCAGCACAGTGGCCCTTAACTCATTCTGTTTGTTGCCCAAGCTGCGCGCATTCGCATAGAAGCACTTCAGCTGGGCTGGCCCTGTCCTCCTCTTGTGCCAAATCCCCTCGGTTTCCACAGAATGTCCTGTTGGATCATTCGTGGCTTGCCTCAGGGCAGCAAGTTGAGAGCCCTTACCATCTCTCCTTCTCTCTACTGCTGGTGAGCTGCCCCTCTGTTTGTCACCAGCCAGCAGGAGACTATTAACCCCTTCCCCTTCAAATCTAGTTTAAAGCCCTATCAATGAGCCCTGCCAATTCCTGCCCCAGGATTCTTATCCTCTGGGACAAGTGTGTCCCATGAGTTGTTTTCAGCTCAGGTGCCTTGAAAACCAATCCATGATTGTGGAACCCAAAGCCCTGTCGATGGCACCAGCCCCTGAGCCATGAATTGATCTGTCGGCCCTTCCTCAGTGTGTCCTCATCCATTGCTGACGTTAGAGGGATGGCAGAGAACACGACTTGAGCCCCTGATGCCTTTAGCATTTGCCTAAAGTTCTGAAGTCTTTTTAATAGATTGTGAGCCTCTCATTGTTACATCGTCACTGCCCACCTGAAAGACCAGCAGTGGGTAGTAGTCTGAAGGACTCACGAGGTTGGGAATTCTGTCTACAACGTCTTTAACTTGGGCACCAGGGAGGCAGCTGACCGCTCTATGAAATTGGTCTGGTCTGCATATTGGGCCCTCTGTTCCCCTCAGTAGGGAGTCTCCTATGACGATGACCCTGCGAGGTTTCTTTTCTGGGTAAGTTTTGATGGCTGGCCTGAGGCAACCTGTCATTGGTACAGCTTCTGACCTTCTTGAGTCCTCAGCCTCCCCAATGACCTGTTCCTCCTGCAGAGCCTCATACCTGTTCTGTAACTGCACTGGAGGCAGCGTGCTGCTCACAGGAGCAGACTTCCTGTGTTTGCACTTCTTCCGTCGGGCAGAGACCTGTTCCCATTGGCCCTGCTCATGTGGGTTACTGCAGGGAGGTTGAGAATCTTGCTTCTGGGGAGGTATCAAACTCCCTGTTCCCTAAGTGTTACCCCCTGTTCTGGTTTAGAAGAGATTACGTTATGGGAATCGTCAATTTTCTGCTCACCATCTCTTCTAGCTCTTAGCCTTTCCACCTCTTCTTTTAGTTTGACCACCATGCTCATCAGATCACTGACCTGCTCACACCTGAAACAGCTGCTCCCTCCAGCCTCCATATCGAGTGCCAGGCTCCAGCACTCACTGCAGCCACCTACCTGAACATCTGCATGCTTGTGAGTGGTCTCTGTTTGGGTGCCCACTGTCCTTCTGCTAGACTTTGCTCTAGTGGTGACCATCTTGCAGTAACCACCCTCTCCACCCAGCTTTTTTTTTTTTTTTTTTTTTTTTTTTCCCTGTCGGTGAGCAGCCGAGCTGCGCTGCTCAAGCTGCCTCCTCTCTCTGCAGCCACGTGCTGGGTTCTGTTTGGTTTGCGCGCAGTCTCCGCGGCAACCCCTCCTCCAGCTGCGTCACTGCCCTCCGGCAGGTAGGCAATCTGAGCCCCCTGCCCCTCCTCCTCCCTTCGGGGAAGTCCCGAGCCACCAGCCCCTTACCGCCTGAAAAGCAAGGGAATCAAAGCCAAAAGCCAAACTCCCAGAGCTGCGCTCCTCAAGCTGCCTCCTCTCTCTGCAGCCACGCGCTGGGAAATTTCATTAAATTTCTCCCTGCCCAACAATCCAGCCAAAGTCTACCGGAATGGCAGCACAACCCTCTGGTGTGTCAGCCAACCCACCCAGTTTTGTACCATCAGCAAACTTGTTTACAGTGCATTCTGTGCTCTCATCCAGGTCATTGATGAATGTATTCAACAGTGCTGGCCCCAGTACTGACCACTGAGAGACTCCACTATATACAGGTCTCCAACAAGACTCCATCCCATTCACCACAACTCTCTGACTTCTTTACTTCAACCAGTTCCCAATCCACCTCACTACCTGATCTGGAGAGCTGGTCCTACTTCAAAGAAGAACTGTTGAAGGCTCAGGGACAGGCTGTGCCAATGTGCCGGAAGATGAGCCGCCGGGGCAGACGGCCAGCCTGGATGGTTAAAGAACTTTTAATGGAACTAAGGGAAAAAAAGAGGGTGTATCACCTTTGGAAGAGAGGGGAGGCAACCCGTGAAAAATTTAAGGATGTTGCTAGGTCTTGCAGGAAGAAAATTAGGGAGGCAAAAGCGCATTTGGAGCTTAGTCTGGCCTCTGCTGTGAAGGACAACAAAAAGTCCTTCTATAAATACATTAATAGCAAGAGGAAGGGCAAGGACAACCTCCACTCCTTGGTGGACACGGAGGGGAACGTTGTGATAAGGGATGAGGAAAAGGCAGAGATACTTAACACCTTCTTTGTCTCAATTTTTACTAGCAGGACAGAATGTCTTCCTGACAGCTGGCCTCCAGAGCTGGCAGAAGGAGCCAGGGAGCAGCATAGTTTTCCACTGTTCCAATATGGGGCAGTTGGTGATCTGCTCAGCCGCCTGGATCCCCACAAGTCCATGGGACCAGATGGGATCCATCCTAGGGTGCTGAGGGAGCTGTCAGGGGAGCTGGCCAAGCCGCCCTCCATCATTTTTCAGCAGTCCTGGCTCACTGGAGATGTCCCAGAGGACTGGAAGCTGGCCAACATGGTGCCCATCCACAAGAAGGGCCGGTTGGATGAACCAGGGAATTACAGGCCTGTCAGCCTGACCTCAGTGCCAGGCAAGATCATGGAACAGGTCATCCTGAGTGCATTAACACAGCACTTAGAGGATGGCCAAGGGATCAGGCTCAGCCAACATGGATTGAGGAAGGGCAGGTCCTGCCTTACCAACCTGATCTCCTTCTATGATCAGGTGACCCGCCTGGTGGATGTGGGGAGGCCTGTGGATGTAGTTTACCTGGACCTCAGCAAGGCCTTTGACACCGTCCCCCACAGCAAACTGCTGGCCAAGCTGTCAGCCCATGGCTTGGACAGCAGCACTCTGAGCTGGGTTAGGAACTGGCTGGATGGCCGAGCCCAAAGAGTGGTGGTGAATGGTGTCACATCCGGCTGGCGGCCAGTCACTAGTGGAGTCCCCCAGGGATCAGTGCTGGGCCCCATCCTCTTTAACATCTTTGTTGATGATCTGGATGAGGGCATTGAGTCTATCATCAGTAAATTTGCTGATGACACCAAGCTGGGAACAGGAGTTGATCTGCTGGAGGGTAGAGAGGCTTTGCAGAGAGACCTCGACAGGCTGGACAGATGGGCAGAGTCCAACGGCATGAAATTTAACGCATCCAAGTACCGGGTTCTGCACATCGGCCACAACAACCCCATGCAGTGCTACAGGCTGGGGTCAGAGTGGCTGGAGAGCAGCCAGGCAGAGAGGGACCTGGGGGTGCTGGTTGATGGTAGGCTGAACATGAGCCTGCAGTGTGCCCAGGCAGCCAGGAGGGCCAATGGCATCCTGGCCTGCATTAAGAACAGTGTGGCCAGCAGGAGCAGGGAGGTCATTCTGCCCCTGTACACTGCACTGGTTAGGCCACACCTCGAGTCCTGTGTCCATTTCTGGGCCCCTCAGTTTAGGAAGGATATTGACTTGCTGGAATGAGTCCAGAGAAGGGCAACGAAGTTAGTGAGGGGCTTGGAACACAAGCCCTATGAGGAGAGACTGAGGGAGCTGGGGCTGCTTAGCCTGGAGGGGAGGAGACTCAGGGGTGACCTTATTGCTCTCTACAACTACCTGAAGGGGGGTTGTAGACAGGCAGAGGTTGGTCTCTTCTCCCAGGCAATCAGCACCAGAACAAGAGGACACAGTCTCAGGCTGCGCCAGGGGAAGTTCAGGCTGGAGGTCAGGAGGAAGTTTTAAACAGAGAGAGTGATTGCCCATTGGAATAGGCTGCCTGGGGAGGTGGTGGAGTTGCCGTCACTGGAGGTGTTCAGGAGGAGACTTGACAGGGTGCTTGGTTACATGAGTTAGTTAATTGGGTGGTGTTGGATGATAGGTTGGACGTGATGATCTTGAAGGTCTCTTCCAACCTGGTTTATTCTATTCTATTCTATCCAGACTACACTTCCTCAATTCAGCTGCAAGGGTGCTGAAGGAGACAGTGTCAAATGCTTTACCAAAATCAATATAAACCACGTCCACAGCTCTACCATTTTCTATCTACCTGGTTATGTCCTCATAAAAGGCTATCAGGTTAATCAAACATGACTTCCCCTTGGTAAAACCTTGTTGACTGCTCCAGTGACCCTCTTGTCCTTGATATGCCTAAGGACAGTGCCATGGATAAGTTGCTCCATTGCCTTTCCAGGGATGGAGGTGAGGCTGACTTGGATTACCCATGATCCATGAGGACTATAAAGATGTAATGAAGCTGTGCAGCAAGAAAATTAGGAGAGCCAAAGCACATCTAGAGCTCAACTTAGCTACAGCCATTAAAGATAATTTAAAAATTTGTTCTATAGGTCATTAGTGATAGAACAAGAGGGAATAGCCTCAATCTGTGACTGGGTAGGGTTAGACTGGACATTAGGGTCAGGCATTGGAATGTGCTGCTCAGGGAGGTGCTTGAGTCACCAAACCTGGGTATGTTTAAAGGTTGTTTGGATGTGGTGCTTGGGGATATGGTTTAGGGGTGAACTTTGCAGAGTAGGGTTATTGGTTGGACCTGGTGATCTTGAGCATCTTTTCCAACCTGAATGTTTCTGTGATTCTGTGAAAACTCTGGCTGTAGAGTACAATGCACCATACTCATTATAATATCACAGAATTACAAGTTTGAAGTTGTTTTCCCAAACTGTGTCTAGGAATTGGAGCTGTGCCTCCGTGTTGGGATGTCACTTCTCATTTTGGCTGCAGGAGTAGAAGATATGCTTTCAAGGGGGAAGATTTTCTTTCCCAACCAGAAAATTGCCAGGATGTCAATACTGTGAGTAGGGAACCTGCCTTCAGTTTCAATCTGTGAGACATGTATATGGATGAGGTGCTATATTATACAGATACTGCCTGGCATGGCTTCCCAGCTCCTTCACTTTGTGAATTTTTGCCAACAAAATGGTTAAAAAAAGAAAAATATAAGAAAAAAAAAAGTGGATGGGGGAGGATAGATGACATATGGGGAAGGGGAGGGAACAACCCAAAAAAGAAATCAACCAAAAAAAACCCAAAACAAACCAAAGTAAAGCCCTCCAAAACGCAACAGAGAAGGATGACCTTACAGGAAATATAATGTTCATAAAATGTCAACAAAATGAAAAGAAAATATTATCTGTGTAAGCGGCCAGATGAGCTCAGAGCCTGAGGTATTTCATGCCAAGCTTGGAAAGCAGAAGTTGACACTGTTGAGGAGCTTTAACATTCTTGTCTGACACTATTGGCTGTTCTGCAGAATTAAGTTGTCTTGACTGTCTGAATACTTTAGAAATTAAACATAATTTATAATAAGTTATCATCAGAACAGATAAATTTAGTTTTAAATAATATTACAGTTGATATTGTCCCAGGAAGAACTTTAAATGTTCTGGTTTGTGTTAGTCACAATTTTGTTTCCATTTAGGAGTATAAAGCATTAAACAGAAAAGTCAATCACAAAATATGAGTTCAAAGGGCAATAATTGAATCTGGCTATTATCTGTAATTCTTGGGGGAAGGTTAAGGAGGGGAAAGGTTATTTTCTGACTTGCTCATAGTTATACTACATTTAATAATACAACAAAGCAAAACCACAAACAGACAAACAAAACAACCCCCTGCATACTCTTAGGTGCATGGATTATCAGTAAACTTATGCCATTACCCTGGAGGACTGATCAATTCTCTGAGAGAAAAGCTGTATAAATACTCCTAGTATTGGTTATGAAATGTTTACAGGAGCAAAGTAAACAAATTGGCAATTGATTTTTTCTTCCCAGTAATGCATTTGCTCCAGGGAACCACTGCGCTAATCCAATAGTCAATTGATTAACATATTTAGTAGCTGCCAAATGCCTTTTTTTAAAGCACTAGGACTTTTAGTATATGTTCCAAGTCTGCCCCAGTTACGTGCACAAGGTTAGTATCTCAGCTTCTGTAACGAGATGAAAGCTCTGGGGAAAAAATAGCTTTGTTCTCATCTGTTATGAAGATGTAATACATCCCCTTGTAATTTTGAGCATTCATGGAACTTTACCACCTGAAGTAAATAACAGGGATATATTTACACACCTGGAAGTATGGGTCTGTGCTTAAAAAATAAAACTATAAATTTATTGACACATTGACTCTCACAGTCATCAAACGGACACACATTTGAGGATAAACCTGAGCAAGAAGATTCTATGAAGATAATATATCAAATCATACTTTGTATAGTAGTTATTAATGGCATGCTTTCATAACAGAATGAGGCTATTATCCCATTACCTGAAAAATCTTGAAACCAAGATTAGGTAAAATAATTAAACAGATTTAACAGATTTAATTACTGTTTCCTCTCCTTTTCCTTTCTAGGGTGTTACAAAATAAGGATAGAGGATTTACTTTGTAAATTTAATTTTTGGTTTAACCAGATCAAAGTGTATATGAAATTTTCCTGATTATGGCCCTTCATAAAATTTCTCAACTTTTAAAAAGGTTACTGTTTTTAAAAAAAAATTCTAAACCAGGCATGTTTTTCCCAGCTAAGGTCTTCATTGAAAAGACTCTATGCTACACCATTGCAACCTTACCACTGATACCAGCTTAAAAAGCACTTTGTGTAGTTTTTAACTTCTTTTTTTCCTTTCCTTTGGAATTTTGTTTCACCTACTGTACTAGTTTGTTTATACACCAAAGGCTTTGTGTTATCTAAAAGACCTAAACATCTGGGTTTTGTTTCTTTCAACTCTGTACTACAAAGAAGTTATTTACTGAGTCAAATGTTATATTGCTAAATAATTACACAGAACCTGAATGATCCATCTGAATCCACTCTTCCCTCAAATGCAATGTTTGTAATAATTCCAAAATAACTGTCATTGGCTATTTAGAAAGAATAAACTAAATGTACACGCTCCTGCTTTCCCACTCAGTGCTCTAATTGCATCTGTTTGTAGATCTCAGCAATTTGCAGTCCTTCAGTATGAAGGCAGCACCACAAAATACAACACACTGTGGTGAGACCAAGAGAAACTGTAGGCTATACATCAGCCAGCAGTGAACAGATGAATTATTAATACTTTGAGAAACGTTGACACAATTTGAACTCTGGTTGAACAAAATGAAAGGGAGAATCATAAGCAGTAGTCTTTGTTTTACATAAATTTCAGTGTTAATATTTGATATTTGCTTCCATCTACAAAGCAATTTTCACTCATATTTCTCTTTTGTTAAAAAATCACCAGCTGAAAGAAACACCTGGCTTAGGACCAGATAAGAAAAGGCCGTGCTTCAGGCACTTGAACCCTGAGAGTACAAGTCCGTCTACAGCTTATAGTCCTCACCTGCCCTCTGTAGTTTGTAATGAGGTTTCACACTGCAGCAGATTGAGATACATGACGTATGAATTTGCAAGCAGGTTTGAATGACTGTGGGGAGACTGTTTTGTTATTTAAATTGGAAATACATGGTGTGCCAGTCCAGAGTTTTTAAATGAATGCCTATTGTTACATGAAAATACCAATGATCTTTCCAGGCAGAAAAAAATGATGATAAATTTGGGATATTGATGATGTACAGTCCACTGGAATGTACATTATTTCCTATGGATAATGAAAAGCAAAAATTTTAAGCATGTACCAGAGGAAAGAAATGCCATAATCAGTTCCAAGTCTGATTCTGGTTCACAGAAACTGTGGTATAAGATCTTGCGAACTTCATCTGCCTCACTGAAAACTCCTTTCAAGAGTATTTTGCCACCAGAAGGATCTCGACATGTCAGTTCATTTATTCTTAATTATTCTACTTTAACTTGCTCCCATTTCCAGTACTAGTGTGGCCTTTTGATTTTCCAAGTTTTTCAGGTCTGTGTTGAATATTATTTGCCACTGGCAGATCAGAATGCATTTGTGGGCTTTCTCTAGGTCAGTTCTCAGTTTTCATGTGGTTACAACATTTTTCAGCATGTGAGTCACTGTAAAAAGCACAGTGTGTGCACTGGAGTCAGATCAGGAAAGGACAGCTGCAACTGACACAAGAGAAAGACACCAATTCTCATGACACTAAATGAGCTAGTATGGGGACTGTTATGTTAATTACATCAAGATAAACAGAAAACAGCCGTCATATGCAAAGATCAAGGCATCAGGCATACTCGTCAGTCATGGCTCCAGGTCACAGAAAATAGATATCAAAGCTTTGTCTGGGATTTCGAATGTTCACTGGAAGTTGTGACCTGTTGGGAGAACTCTGTGAACTCACACATGTTCAATGCTTGAGCTGCAGAGCCATCATTTCCTGGTAGTATCCAACTCACTCCACTTTTATGTGAGCTAAATTACCAAGCTGATGCAGACATATATGACAATAGCAGATATTTGGCATGTAGGGAAAAGTTACTGCTCTGACACAACCAGTATGTGCTTCAATAATTAAGTGTAAACACCAAAGTCTTCCAGGGATGAAGTTTTTGGGAAGCTACCACACCAGACAACACTAATTGGGAAAAAGGTAATCATGTGTGAAGCAAGCAGTGTTACACTGGAGAATATACAGAGCATTCCCTATTTTTCAATACACATGATTATTCTGCTACAACACAATTCACTTCATATGTATCTATGCTGGCTGGTCAGAAGTTATATCAAGTGAAGCCTTACTTGTCCACACTGATTAACTGTTAGCTTCTTCTCTCCACGCACAACCTGAAAAGGTCTATAACAGCTCACCCTAAGGACTGCTTGCAAAGCTACGCAAAGCCTATGAAATTGGCTCCCTCTACCGCAAATCAACTCTTTCACCTCTCTTTGGGTGGGTTCTGAACTCTCAAAGATCCCGTGTTCTCTAATCCCACAGCGCATGGATGTAGGATGTGTGGGCTCATTTTTTGTCCTGTAACACCACTGCTTTAATTGCCTGCAGGACAGTTCTCAGACTCTCTCAGCCATCTCGAACCAGAAAACCACAAATTAAATAATATCTTGGGCTGCAAAGCTGTCACAAGGGGCCCAGGAGAGATACAGAGGTTATGTTGCATAGACACAGATCTCATCTACAGAAAGCATTATCATTAGACTGCATGGATACATGGCAGTTATACCACTCAGCCTTAGGGTCAGAGACTGCTCCCTGGCACACTTTTATTTAGAATGATCCCTTGGGCAGAAGTGTACATTTTCATACAACTAGAGTTTACCTGTACCAGTAGGTAAACAACTCTGTTCCTGACCCAAACATGTGGCCTCTCATAATTTCCTGGGGTTAGGATATTTCACACTGTGTCAGCATTGTCAGGGAATTCTGGTACCAGACAGTGCCACTTCAGGCAACATGTTAATGTCAAGAATAGCATTATAGCAGTGCACCTGTCCTGACCCCGCAGAATCTGACATGCATCCTGCAAGGGTATTCAACAAGTCAGTGCAACTGTTCTGCTAAGGAGAAGCCATGAAATCCAGTGACCTTTACCTTCTTTGAAACCAGCGGGTTGTTTCCATTCTATCCACAAGCAGATTGTGGGTATGAAAATTTTAAATTTTATTTGGCCTGGCTAATAACTAGTGTAATCCATGCTCTGGAGTACTACATAGATTTCACCATGTGACTGTACCAAGATATTTTTGAGCCTGTGATATTGTTTCAAAGTGTGATGGAAAATATATATAAAATACCAGCTTATCACTTAAAATGGATTGTTCAGATTCTTAATACAGAAAAATCAACTAAAGTGTAGAATGTAAACTAGAGAAACAGCTACTGACAACCTTATTATTCAGCCCCTTGTGCAGTGGGAACTTTGTACAGGAGTGAGGATGGGACTTGGCTGGAGGGATGACTGTCACTCTTAACAGGAAAAAGACACTCAGAAACTCAAGTCCACTCCCTTCCTGCATGATGAAAGAAACACTGATTACATGACTGGATGAATAAAATAAAGAATGGTTTTATTTTTTCAGAATATCTGTTTTCTAAATAGCCACCACTGAGGGAACATTAAAAATGTATGATCTCCGTGTTCTGATTATTTCCTGTTACACTGAGGAACAGCTGTGTTTTCCTGAGTCTGTACACAAATCAACTGTTATTTACTAATAATTAACAGTTATTATACTCATAACTAATCAGAGTTAATTAGAATTAATCTCTGGTCTTCTAAGAATTGTTTTTTTTTCTGTAATTGTGACATGCTCTTTCATTTACTCAGTGGATACGGGGTTTGCTAGCACAGGGGTTGCTCAGGTTCAAATCTCACCTCTGCCTGCAAAGACTCATATTCACTTTTGAGATTTACAGAGTTCAGCCCTTTCAAAAAGAGAATTCTCTATTCATTAACTTGACTATCACTACTTGAATTAGATCTCTTCCTAACAATTAGCAAAGTCATTAACTGTTGAAAGAGTACCTGCTTAAGCAACCTAATCTGTTGTAAAGAAGGACTTATAAAGAAGGACAAGTCATTATTTTTCTACAATAATTTCTAATTTTTAAAAAAGAAAACCTATGGGTGTTTTGGTTGATGTGTTCTTTGGGTTTTTTTGGGTGGGATGTTGATTCTGTTATTTGTTTCTGTTTGGGGTTTGGTTTTGTTCGTGTGTTTGGGGGGTAGGTTTTATTGTTTTAGTTTGTGTTTGGGTTTTTTTGGGGGTGTTGGGTGGGTGGTGGGGGTTGCAATATTTTTTTTTGTTTTCCTCATAGAAGTGTTGCTGCTGCAGTATCCTGTTCTAATCAGGAAATGTGTCTTCACTAAAGACGGTGCATTACTGCCATGGTTTTCAGTGTCTTGAAATAACAGCTAGCAGATAAACAAAACTGAAATCAAATAAATTAAGAACAGTTTAAAAGTCATGCAGAAGACTGTAATATCATCAGCCATCTCTATACCTTACATGAAAGGATATTAAGTTCTATTCTGAATCAGTTTAAAAGCCGTAAGTACAGGATACTGCTCTATTTTGTTAACCTTTAACTACATGATACCTAGCTATATTTTTAGAAGAAAGGATTTGTCATTTTGCCCACTGTTTCTGAATAATATAGATGGACATAAATGACTGTATATGTAGCCCTGATGTTGGATGAGTAATACACAGAGAATCTGTGGAGGAGGTGGCATAGAAGCTTCACCCACTTGGCGTCTTCCCAGGCTGAGGAGAGCTTCAGCAGCCTGTGTCTACTTGCATGAATGCCACAGTGAATAACACCCCAATGGTGCCACAAAAGCATGCTTCTCCTATGGCTTCCTGCTGTAGACCAGAAGGATTTGTGGAAGACAGCACCTACCAGTGGTCCATTAAAGATCTAGTGTTTTCAGATTTACTATCATATGTCACCAAAGTGGGTCATTAAAAACAAACAAACAAACCAACAACAGCAAACAAGCAAATGGTAAACCTGAAATTCAGAAGGGACTCAGAGTAGATATTGGATTGTAAAACTGGATTTTCTTCTCTAGACCTGAAACAAAAATCACCGTAGTCACCTTCCATCGATATGAAACAAAACCTTTTAAGAAAGAACATGCTTTCCTCAAAATCTGAGGTAAATCCCATTTAAAAATCTAGGGCTTGGATCCATAGAAATGAGGTCAGCAGCAACCTGTTTTCTTTTCCTGTTTGAAAAGTCATCTTGTATTGTTCCACCCTTTATCAAATTATTGAGAAAGTGTACCCATATGAATTACAGAGCTGGTTTCCTTCTATTAGTCCTACTCTGAAATAATCTGTCATGTACTCTGAATTTCTCACTTGTGTGTGAGGCTATGACTGAGCTGCTGCCTTATAACTCTAGTGTCATTCGTTCCTAAGGCTATGCAACATTAAGAAAAAAACATTTTCAATCACTGTATTTGAATACACAATGATAATGGGAACAGGGATCAGTCTATGAATAAGAGAGATTAATGTGAGCATTCAAATGTCAGTAAGCTAAAAGTATATTCAAAATATGTGGTACAGCCTGTTTGGTTTGGTATTCTTGAAGCAGATGGAACTAGCAAAGCGCTAAAGTATTGATAGAAAAGATAGAATCCTGATTCAGGTACCATAGTCTCAAGAAGGTTAAAAAGTGAAGAATGGCATGCCTTGGAGTCTTTCCTAGATTATTACACAGCTTTGGCTTAATCTTTATTCTATTTAGAATAAACTCTGAAGTGAAATTTCACTACAAAGTCAAATAATATTGAATTAATATTGTGTAAAGTAGGTCTGTGAAAGGAAAGGAAAAAAAAAAGACAAGGGACAGATAAAAGTTTAGGAAGTAAGGAAAGAGCTAAGTAAAGAAAAAAAAGTAAGAAATACAAAGAAAGGATGAAAGCAGAGAACACAGAGCCAAAGCCTCATCAGTATCTGGGCTCAGAGTGCCTTCTTGACAATTTTCATATTACCATATATGCAGATAAGGTTCAGAGTGTTTATTTAGCTTACTTTCCTGGGTGGCCAACACTATCCAGGCTTTCAGTAGAGTTTACTGCCTCCAGGGCTGGGCTATGCTGACTTTATGATGCTACTTCTAATGGAAGCTGGCATGTTTTCAATTACGTTGCAGACTGATTGAAACTTCAATCTGTATGATCAGGTGTCAAACTTGTAGCTAACATCTTTTTTCTATCCTTAATTTAGTTCACATTAAATTAGTTTGTATTCATTCAGCCCAAGATTCCTAGAACAAGAGGGGTTTGGAACACAAAACCTATGATGAGAGGCTGAAGGAGCTGGGGTTGCTTAGCCTGGAGAGGAGGAGACTCAGGGGTGATCTTATTGCTCTCTACAACTACCTGAAGGGGGGTTGTAAACAGGCAGAGGTTGGTCTCTTCTCCCAGGCAGTCAGTACCAGAACAAGAGGACACAGTCTCAGGCTGCACCAGGAGAGAATAGAATAGAATAGAATAGAATAGAATAGAATAGAATAGAATAGAATAGAATAGAATAGAATAGAATAGAATAGAATAGAATAGAATAGAATAGAATAGAATAGAATAGAAAGAATAGACCAGGTTGGAAGAGACCTTCAAGATCATCGCGTCCAACCTATCATCCAACACCACCTAATCAACTAACCCATCCAACCAAGCACCCTATCAAGTCTCCTCCTGAACACCTCCAGTGACGGCGACTCCACCACCTCCCTGGGCAGTCCATTCCAATGGGCAATCACTCTCCCTGTGTGAAACTTCCTCCTGACCTCCAGTCTGAACTTCCCCTGGCGCAGCCTGAGACTGTGTCCTCTTGTTCTGGTGCCGGCTGCCTGGGAGAAGAGACCAACCTCTGCCTGTCTACAACGCCCCTTCAGGTAGTTGTAGAGAGCAATAAGGTCACCCCTGAGTCTCCTCCCCTCCAGGCTAAGCAGCCCCAGCTCCCTCAGTCTCTCCTCATAGGGCTTGTGTTCCAAGCCCCTCACTAACTTCGTTGCCCTTCTCTGGACTCATTCCAGCAAGTCAATATCCTTCCTAAACTGAGGGGCCCAGAAATGGACACAGGACTCGAGGTGTGGCCTAACCAGTGCAGTGTACAGGGGCAGAATGACCTCCCTGCTCCTGCTGGCCACACTGTTCTTAATGCAGGCCAGGATGCCATTGGCCCTCTTGGCTGCCTGGGCACACTGCAGGCTCATGTTCATCCTACCATCAACCAGCACCCCCAGGTCCCTCTCTGCCTGGCTGCTCTCCAGCCACTCTGACCCCAGCCTGTAGCACTGCAGGGGGTTGTTGTGGCCAATGTGCAGAACCCGGTACTTGGATGTGTTAAATCTCATGCCGTTGGATAGAATAGAATAGAATAAACCAGGTTGGAAGAGACCTTCAAGATCATCACGTCCAACCTATCACCCAACACCACCTAATCAACTAACCCATCTATTCAAGCACCCTGTCAAGTCTCCTCCTGAACACCTCCAGTGACGGCGACTCCACCACCTCCCCAGGCAGCCCGTTCCAATGGGCAATCACTCTCTCTGTGTAAAACTTCCTCCTGACCTCCAGCCTGAACCTCCCCTGGCGCAGCCTGAGACCGTGTCCTCTTGTTCTGGTGCTGGCTGCCTGGGAGAAGAGACCAACCTCTGCCTGTTTACAACCCCCCTTCAGGTAGTTGTAAAGAGTAATGAGGTCACCCCTGAGTCTCCTCCCCTCCAGGCTAAGCAGCCCCAGCTCCCTCAGTCTCTCCTCATAGGGCTTGTGTTCCAAGCCCCTCACTAACTTCGTTGCCCTTCTCTGGACTCGTTCCAGCAAGTCAACATCCTTCCTAAACTGAGGGGCCCAGAACTGGACACAGTACTCGAGGTGTGGCCTAACCAGTGCAGTGTACAGGGGCAGAATGACCTCCCTGCTCCTGCTGGCCACACTGTTCTTAATGCAGGCCAGGATACCATTGGCCCTCTTGGCTGCCTGGGCACACTGCAGGCTCATGTTCATCCTACCATCAACCAGCACTCCCAGGTCCCTTTCTGCTTGGCTGCTCTCCAGCCACTCTGACCCCAGCCTGTAACACTGCATGGGGTTGTTGTGGCCAATGTGCAGAACCCGGCACTTGGATGCATTAAATTTCATGCCGTTGGACTCTGCCCATCTGTCCAGCCTGTCGAGGTCTCTCTGCAAAGCCTCTCTACCCTCTAGCAGATCAACTCCTGTCCCCAGCTTGGTGTCGTCAGCAAATTTACTGATGATAGACTCAATGCCCTCATCCAGATCATCAACAAAGATGTTAAAGAGGATGGGGCCCAGCACTGATCCCTGGGGGACTCCACTAGTGACTGGCCGCCAGCCGGATGTGACACCATTCACCACCACTCTCTGGGTTCGGCCATCCAGCCAGTTCCTAACCCAGCTCAGAGTGCTGCTGTCCAAGCCATGGGCTGACAGCTTGGCCAGGAGTTTGCTATGGGGGACGGTGTCAAAGGCCTTGCTGAGGTCCAGGTAAACTACATCCACAGGCCTCCCCCACATCCACCAGGCGGGTCACCTGATCATAGAAGGAGATCAGGTTGGTCAGGCAGGACCTGCCCTTCCTAAATCCATGCTGGCTGAGCCTGATCCCTTGGCCATCCTCTAAGTGCTGTGTTAATGCACTCAAGATGACCTGTTCCATGATCTTGCCTGGCACTGAGGTCAGGCTGACAGGCCTGTAATTCCTGGCTCATCCAACCGGCCCTTCTTGTGGATGGGCACCACGTTGGCCAGCTTCCAGTCCTCTGGGACCTCGCCAGTGAGCCAGGACTGCTGAAAAATGATGGAGAGCGGCTTGGCCAGCTCCTCTGACAGTTCCCTCAGAACCCTAGGATGGATCCCATCTGGTCCCATGGACTTGTGGGGATCCAGGCGGCTGAGCAGATCACCAACTACCCCATTTTCAAACAGTGGAAAACTATGCTGCCCTGGCTCCTTCTGCCTGCTCTGGAGGCCAGCTGTCTGGAAGACATTCTGTCCTGCTAGTAAAAATTGAGGCAAAGAAGGTGTTAAGTATCTCTGCCTTTTCCTCATCCCTTATCACAACTTTCCCTTCCATGTCCACCAAGGAGTGGAGGTTATCTCTGCCCTTCCTCTTACTATTAATGTATTTATAGAAGGACTTTTTGTTGTCCTTCACAACAGAGGCCAGACTAAGCTCCAAATGCGCTTTTGCCTCCCTAATTTTCTTCCTGCAAGACCTAGCAACATCCTTAAATTTTTCACGGGTTGCCTCTCCTCTCTTCCAAAGATGATACACCCTCTTTTTTTCCCTTAGTTCCATTAAAAGTTCTTTAACCATCCAGGCTGGCCGTCTGCCCCGGCAGCTCATCTTCCGGCACATTGGCACAGCCTGTCCCTGAGCCTTCAACAGTTCTTCCTTGAAGTAGGACCAGCTCTCCTGGACCCCTTTGTTTTTAAGGGCTTTATCCCAAGGAACCCTCTGAATTAGTTCCTTGAGTAGCCTGAAGTCCGCCCTCCGGAAATCCAGAGTGGAGGTCTTCTTGCTGCCCCTCTTAGCTTGACCAAATAATGAGAATTCAATTATCTCGTGGTCACTGGCCCCTAAGCACCCTCCGACCACAACATCACCCACCAACCCTTCCCTATTGGTGAAGAGGAGGTCAAGCATAGCCTTGCCCCTGGTAGGCTCTCGCAGCACCTGGGATAAGAAGCTGTCCTCCATGCATTCTAAGAACCTCCTAGATTGCCACTTCTCTGCTATGTTAAGATCCCAGCAGATATCAGGCAGGTTGAAGTCGCCCATGAGAACAAGGTCAGACGATCTTAAGACAGCCTTAAGCTGCCTATAGAATGACTCATCAACATCCTCCTCCTGGTTGGGTGGTCTATAACAGACTCCAGCCAGGATGTCAGCCCTGTTGGCCTTCCCTCTAATTCTTACCCACAGGCACTCAACCCGATCGTCCCTAATCTCCGTCTCAATGGCATCTAGTGTCTCCCTGACGTACAGGGCCACCCCTCCACCCCTTCTTCCTTGCCTGTCTCTCCTGAAGAGCCTGTAGCCATCAATTGCAGCGCTCCAGTCATGTGAGTCATCCCACCACGTCTCTGTGATGGCAACTACATCATAACTTTCCTGCTGCAGCAAGGCTTCCAGCTCCTCTTGTTTGTTACCCATGCTTCGTGCATTAGTGTACATGCACTTCAGCCGGGCTGCTGGTTTCACCTCTTGCTCTGGCTTATCACCCCCAGACCCCAGCCTGGTGGGACTGGTTTCCACCCCTTCCCCCTTCGAAACTAGTTTAAAGCCCTATCTAGTTTAACTAGTTTAAAGCCCTAGTTTAAAGCCCTATGGGATTCTGCCCATCTGTCCAGCCTGTCGAGGTCTCTCTGCAGAGCCTCTCTACCCTCTAGCAGATCAACTCCTTTCCCCAGCTTGGTGTCATCAGCAAATTTACTGATGATGGACTCAATGCCCTCATCCAGATCATCAATAAAGATGTTAAAGAGGATGGGGCCCAGCACTGATCCCTGGGGGACTCCACTAGTGACTGGCCGCCAGCCGGATGTGACACCATTCACCACCACTCTCTGGGTTCGGCCATCCAGCCAGTTCCTAACCCAGCTCAGAGTGCTGCTGTCCAAGCCATGGGCTGACAGCTTGGCCAGCAGTTTGCTATGGGGGACAGTGTCAAAGGCCTTGCTGAAGTCCAGGTAAACTACATCCACAGGCCTCCCCACATTCACCAGGCAGGTCACCTGATCATAGAAGGAGATCAGGTTGGTAAGGCAGGACCTGCCCTTCCTCAATCCATGTTGGCTGAGCCTGATTCCTTGGCCATCCTCTAAGTGCTGTGTTAATGCACTCAGGATGACCTGTTCCATGATCTTGCCTGGCACTGAGGTCAGGCTGACAGGCCTATAATTCCCTGGCTCATCCAACCAGCCCTTCTTGTGGATGGGCACCACGTTGGCCAGCTTCCAGTCCTCTGGGACATCTCCAGTGAGGTTTAGATTGGATGTTAGGAAGAAGTTCTATACAGAGAGAGTGGTTGCCCATTGGAATGGGCTGCCCGGGGAGGTGGTGGAGTCGCCATCATTGGAGATGCTCAGGAGGAGACTTGATGGGGTGCTTGGTGCCATAGTTTAGTTGTTTAGGTGGGTTGGATTGGTTGACGGGTTGGACGCGATGATCATGAAAGTCTCTTCCAACTTGGTTCGGTTCTGTTCTATTCTATTCTATTCTATTCTATTCTATTCTATTCTATTCTATTCTACTCTACTCTACTCTACTCTACTCTACTCTACTCTACTCTACTCTACTCCTATGCTATTCTATTCTATTCTATTCTATTCTATTCTATTCTATTCTATTCTATTCTATTCTATTCTATTCTATTCTATTCTATTCTATATAAGGTGTTCTTTACTTAGCTAAACCAAATATAAGTGAGTGGGTTGTTGCAATGAAGATTTATGCCAGGATTGTATCTTTGACCTATTGAAGCATCATTTCCAGTCCATTGTCTTACTTCCATGAATTTCAGGAGTATTTTGAGACGTCTTTCTGAGTCCAGAGATGTTATTCTTGTAGAAATTCTTTTACACCACTGCTAAAACATTTTTGACTAATTTAGTTTTATCTAGTTTTATTTTTTCCTTCACAACCCTAGCTGCCAATACTGTTCCACCAGTATAACCATTATTTCCATATCTTCTGAAAAGCACATCCACTCTGGTACTAGTGTGTAAGTTCATTACTGCTATTTTGCCATGCTATTTTGCCAGAGAGCTGTGGCTTTGCCTGAGATCAGCTGCATAGTTCAGCAAAAATAAAAAACAATCAAGTTTTTCTTGCATCAGACATAGCAAATAACATCATTTATTGTACAGTGCATTTCAAACCAGAGGCAGACAGTTACAGTTTTACAATCTGAAGTCCTCCAGACCACAATGTTTTGAAAAGTGTCTTGGAAATATCTTCAACACTTCTCTGTATTTAGTGTCATCCTGGATTGAGATGAATTTTTTTGACTGCGTTTCCATTGCACCAAAGACAGTTTATAGTTTTTAGTAAAGAATTGAAATTACAATACCTAAAGATTCTTTTAAGCTTTCTAATCTATATATTATATATGCACAGTTGGATGTCATGAGCACATAAATGTTTATTAATAATCCTGCAAACATAGTCTTACAAGCAGTTTCTGAAAATAGGTTAGTTGTCTTGTTTTCCCACTGATGCCCTCTTGTTATTTTTCAGAGACTCTCAGAAGCAGAAGACAGGCCACAAAATTTCTGTGCAACAGCAGGAACTCAGTTCTGAAAGTGACTGTCCAACTTGAATGGAACACTGTGGTGGAATATTTTAATCACCAGAGAAATGGAAAACCAGAAAAAATACAGTCCAGCATACCACAGAGACAGAATTCAGTATCTAATATTGAACAATATGGGTTTAGGCACCTAGCTGTTGTCTATTTTCACTTGAAATTCAGAAGACCTTTCTTAGGCCAGGTGGCATCATCCTATTAAAAAACTGGCCCACAATGAGCAGACACAGCTGTTACATGAGTGGGATCATAAATTCAGCTGAAAAGTCAGAAAATTTAGATTGAGGGAGATAAAACTCACTGCTGTTATTCCCTCAGTATTAAACTAACTTATAGATCATTTCCCAGGTGTTGATGTAAACCACTTTACCTTCATTTCTCCAGTGATTATTTATCAGTCGATTTTACACAGATATACACTTTCACGTGCATTTGAAATGGAGGACTCAGATGCAAAACTATACCTTATAAGCTGAACTATATTACAGTTCAGACTTAAACAGTGGCCTGGCTACAGCTCTTAGTTTAGTATTGCAGTGAATATCATCATTAGGAAAAGCCAAATTACAAAGAAATATTATTATTTCTTTTATTTAGTGCTAATGCTTAGTTTAATTTAACAGAGAAAGTAAAATTTCCTAATTATTTTTCTGTCAACATCATTTAGATCTCTGTGTATTCAGAGAACAGTCATCTTTATCAGAGATGTTTTTCCATCTGAATCATTCTCTGACTTGAAAACGCTTTTAATGCATTTTTTCTAACAGCTGCATCAGATTCTTCAATGATCTATTTTTTTCATCGAGTTGTGTTTAATATAAGGATCAATATTGCAGCTCTTCCACTCCAAACGGTGGAGAAAATGTGGTTTCACCAACACCTCTCTCACCCAAATCAAGTAGTGCACTGTTCAGGAGAGAATCAACAGGTCAAATAAATTCAGGTGCTTCTATGTAAACCTGAAATTAAATCAGCCTCTGCATTTCGCTCTGTTATTTGGGAAGACCTAAGGAGGCCGTGCCAAGCACAGAGGTAATTTCAGGTGTGCAGTTTCCAAACTGGTATTTGGCTACTTCTAGGGCTCTAAGCAATTCCAGGCTCTGCTCTTCTGAGAAATACTTGAAATAAAAATGCCAAAATTAATCCCAGGAAGTTGTTGGTAGATGTAAATGTAGCAGGAAAACTCATCCCTTAAATCATTCTAAAGTGGTTAGTCAATAGACAGGTGTGGCCCAGTGTGTTCAAAACAACTGCGACCTTAGTTTTGGAGTGGTTGACCTTCCCTCCTGTCAATGACCCTTTTGGATGTAGTTTTTGGAAGGTAAGACTGATAGTTTGGCAAATTTACTTCAACAAAAAAAATGCCTTGTCACTCAAGACAAAATAGGGAAAAAGTGGTAAAATTTAGTGAAACTCAATTTGGTTTTGATAGGACTGTGATTTTACCAGATTTTGGGCTCTGGCTTTCCCACTTCATTTCTCTATCTCTGTGTTAAGCATCTCATACAAATGAATCATAGGTGAATAGGTGACAGTGTAATAAAGACAAAGATTTCCCTCTCCATTTTTAATGTGTATACACTTCCACAGTAACACTCTACAAGCAGAATAAGGCGCAGGGCTTTGTTACACAGAAGATGAATGCAGTCTGGGGTCTAAGAAGTGTGTCTGTTGACTGAGGTTTTAAATCGTCTTAGGTATCACTGTCTATAATGTTGCTGCATAGCAGAATATTTTCCAAGCTCTGCTTTGACACCTTCCATTTCAATATAATAATGCAATCTCTAATTATAATACCCTAATACCCTTAGTTGCAGGAGGGAATACCAGAAGGAACAGGTCAGCAGCTATAGTCAACAAGTGGTTTAGCGGCTGGTGCAATCAAAAGACTTTTGGGTTTTTCGATCTTGGAGAACTTTCTACTGCACCAGGTCAGCTGGCAACAGATGGAGTACATCTGTCCCAGAGGAGGGGAAAGATCACAGTGTACAAGAATGGCTTATCCCCCAAAGGTAAAAAGATTCTAGGAAGGGAATTGGCAGGTCTCATTGATAGGGCTTTAAACTAGATTTGAAAGGGGAAGGGGCTGAAACCAGTCTCCCCAGGCAGAGTCTGGGGGTGATAAGCTAGAGCCAGAGGTGAAACCAGCAGCCCAGATGAAGTGCGTGTACACTAATGCACGAAGCATGGGCAACAAACAAGAGGAGCTGGAAGCCTTGTTACAGCAGGAAAGTTATGATGTAGTTGCCATCACAGAGATGTGGTGGGACGACTCACATGACTGGAGCACTGCAATTGATCGCTACAGGCTCTTCAGGAGAGGCAGGCAAGGAAGAAGGGGTGGAGTGGAGTAGATTAGAGAGGCACTAGATGCCATTGAGATGGAGATTAGGGACGATCGGGTTCAGTGCTTGTGGGTAAGGATTAGAGAAAAGACGACAGGGCAGACATCCTGGTTGGAGTCTGTTATAGACCACCCAACCAGGAGGAAGATGTTGATGAAGCATTCTATAGGCAGCTTAAGGCTGTCTCAAGATTACCTGACCTAGTTCTCATGGGTTACTTCAACTTGCCTGATAACTGCTGGGATCTCAACACAGCAGAGAGGAGGCAGTTTAGGAGGTTCTTAGAGTGCATAGAGGACAGCTTCTTATGCCAGGAGCTGCGCAAGCCAACTAGGAGTAAGGCTATGCTTGACCTCCTCTTCACCAATAGAGAAGGGCTGGTGGGTGATGTGGTGGTCAGAGGGTGATTAGGGGCCAGTGACCACGAGATAATTATTTTCAGTACTTGGTCAATCTAAGAGGGGTAGCAAGAAGACCTCCACTCTGGACTTCGGAAGGGCAGACTTCAGGTTACTCAAGGAACTAATTCAGAGGGTTCCTTGGGATAAAGCCCTTAAAAACAAAGGGGTCCAGGAGAGCTGGTCCTACATCAAGGAAGAATTGTTGAAGGCGCAGGGACAGGCTGTGCCAATGTGGCAGAAGATGAACCGCCGGGGCAGATGGCCAGCCTGGATGGCCAATGAACTTTTTATAGAACTAAGGGAAAAAAAGAGGGTGTATCATCTTTGGAAGAAAGGTGAGGCAACCCATGAAAAATTTAAGGATGTTGCTAGGTCTTGTAGGAAGAAAATTAGGAAGGCAAAAGAGCATTTGGAGCTTGGTCTGGCCTCTACTGTGAAGGACAACAAAAAGTCCTTCTATAAATGCATTAATAGCAAGAGGAAGGGCAAGGACTACCTCCACTCCTTGGTGGACATGGAGGGGAACGTTGTAATAAAGGATGAGGAAAAGGCAGAGATACTTAACACCTTCTTTGCCTCAATTTTCATAGTTTCATAGTTTCATAGTTTCATAGTTTCATTCAGGGTTGGAAAGGACCACAAGGATCATCTAGTTCCAATCCCCCTGCCATGGGCAGGGAAACCCCACACTAGATCAGGCTGGACAGAGCCTCATCCAGCCTGCTCTTAAACACCCCCAGGGACGGGGCCTCAACCACCTCCCTGGACAACCCATTCCAGGGTCTCACCACTCTCATGGGGAAGAACCTCCTCCTCACATCTAGCCTGAATCTCCCCACCTCCAGCTTCATTCCATTCCCCCTAGTCCTATCACTACCTGAGATCCTGAGAAGTCCTTCCCCAGCCTTCCTGTAGGCCCCCTTCAGATACGGCAAGGCCACAATTAGGTCACCTCGGAGCTTTCTCTTCTGCAGACTGAACAGCCCCAACTCCTTCAGTCTGTCCTCATAGGAGAGGTGCTCCAGCCCTCTGATCATCCTCCTGGCCCTTCTCTGGACATGCTCCAGCACCTCCACATCCCTCTTGTAATAGGGGCTCCAGAACTGGACACAGTACTCCAGGTGGGGTCTCACCAGGGCTGAGTAGAGGGGGAGGATCACCTCCCTCGACCTGCTAGCCACACTTCTCCTGATGCAGCCCAGGATGTGATTGGCCTTGCGGGCTGCAAGTGCACATTGAGAGCTCATGTTGAGCTTTTTGTCCACCAGCACCCCCAAGTCTCTCTCCTCAGGGCTACTTTCCAGCCAGTCACTGCCCAGCCTGGATTTGTGCCTGGGATTGCCTCGACCCAGATGCAGGACCCTGCACTTGCTCTTATTGAACTTCATGAGGTTGGCTTGTGCCCACCTCTCCAGCCTGTCAAGGTCCTTCTGGATGGCCTCCCTTCCCTCCAGCGTGTCTGCTGCACCACACAGCTTGGTGTCATCAGCAAACTTGCTGAGGGTGCACTCAATGCCACTGTCCATGTCACCCACAAAGATGTTGAACAAGACAGGTCCCAGGACTGATCCCTGAGGGACTCCGCTTGTCCCTGGCCCCCATTGGGACATGGAGCCATTGACAGCCACTCTTTGGGTGCGGCCATCAAGCCAGTTCCTTATCCATCTAGTGGTCCACCCATCAAACCCATGTGTCACCAGTTTGGAGACCAGGATGTGGTGCGGGACAGTGTCGAAGGCTTTGCTCAGCTCCAGGTAAATGACATCAGTTGCTCGCCCCTCATCTATTAATTTTATCACCTGCTCATAGAAGGCAACCAGGTTGGTCAGGCAGGATTTGCCCTTGGCAAAGCCATGCTGACTGTTCCCAATCACCTCTTCAGTATTCTTTTGAGTGAGTAGTGACTCCAGGAGGATCTGCTCCATGATCTTTCCAGGCACAGAGGTGAGACTGACTGGCCTGTAGTTCCCTGGTTCCTCCTTCTTACCCTTTTTGAAGATGGGGGCAATGTTTCCCCTTTTCCAGTCCTTGGGGACTTCACCAGATTGCCATGACTTTTGAAATATAATAGAGAGGGGTTTAGCAACCTCATCTGCCAGTTCTCTCAGTACCCGTGGGTGTATCCCGTCGGGTCCCATGGACTTGAACACTTTTAGGTTCTTCAGATGATCACGAACCTGATCTGCACTTACAATGGGCAGTTCTTCCTCCCCGTCCCTGGCTTTGACTTCCATAACATCAGGAGTGTGGCTAGAGGCCCTTGCAGTGAAGACTGAGGTAAAGAAGTTAGTAAGTACCTCAGCCTTTTCCTCATCACTTGTGACCATGTCACCATTTTCCTTTCTGAGGGGCCCACACCTTCCCTAGTCTTCTTCTTCCCATTAATATACCTGAAAAAGTTCTTAGTGTTCCCTCTAATCTCCCTGGCTAGATTCAATTCAAACTCTGCTTTGGCTTTCCTAACCAGGACTCTCGCTGCTCGGGCAGCTTCCTTATATTCCCCCTGTTCTACCTGTCCTTCTCTCCACTTCCTGTAGAGTTTCCTTTTAAGTAATAGTGTGTCCAGTAGCTCCTTGCCCATCCAGGCAGGCCTCCTAGCATTCTTACCTGCTTTTCTCTTTGTTGGTACACAGAGCTCCTGGACAGGGAGGAGGTGGTCCTTGAATATTGACCAGCTGTCCTGGGTCCCTCTTCCCTCCAGGGCTTTGTCCCACGACACTTTGGCTAGCAGATCCCTGAAGCGATCAAAATCTGCACGCCTAAAGTCTAGGGTCGTGAGCTTGGAATACTTCCTCCTGATTGCCCTGAGGATGTTAAATTCAACTGCTTCATGGTCACTGCAGCCAAGGCCGTCTCTGAGCCTCACATTGCTTACCAGCCCTTCCCTGTTGGTGAGAACAAGGTCCAGCATAGCACCATTTCTTGTTGGTTCCTCTACCATTTGGAGGAGGAAGTTGTCTTCTATGCAGTCCAGGAACATCCTGGATTGCTGGTGCCTTGCTGTGTTGTCCCTCCAGCAGATGTCCGGGTGGTTGAAATCACCCATGAGGACCAGGGCTTGTGACCTGGAAGCCGCTTCTATTTGCCTATGGAGGGCCTCATCTGCTTGGATCTGCTGGTCAGGTGGCCTGTAGGAGACCCCCACAGTAATATCTCCTTCCCCTGTCCTGCCTTTAATTTTAACCCATACGCTCTCAACTAGCTCATCATCCCTCCCCAGTTGGAGCTCCACTGATTCCAACTGGCTATTGACATAGAGGGCAACACCTCCTCCTCTCCTTCCCTGCCTATCCTTCCTAAAGAGTTTATATCCATCTATGCCTACATTCCAGTCATGGGATTCATCCCACCAAGTTTCAGGAACAGCCACTATGTCATGGTATCCCAGCAGCACAGTGGCCCTTAACTCATCCTGTTTGTTGCCCAAGCTGCGCGCATTCGCATAGAAGCACTTCAGCTGGGCTGGCCCTGTCCTCCTCTTGTGCCAAATCCCCTCGGTTTCCACAGAATGTCCTGTTGGATCATTCGTGGCTTGCCTCAGGGCAGCAAGTTGAGAGCCCTTACCATCTCTCCTTCTCTCTACTGCTGGTGAGCTGCCCCTCTCTTTGTCACCAGCCAGCAGGAGACTATTAACCCCTTCCCCCTTCAAACCTAGTTTAAAGCCCTATCAATGAGCCCTGCCAATTCCTGCCCCAGGATTCTTATCCCCCTCTGGGACAAGTGTGTCCCATGAGTTGTTTTCAGCTCAGGTGCCTTGAAAACCAATCCATGATTGTGGAACCCAAAGCCCTGTCGATGGCACCAGCCCCTGAGCCATGAATTGATCTGTCGGCCCTTCCTCAGTGTGTCCTCATCCATTGCTGACATTAGAGGGATGGCTGAGAACACGACTTGAGCCCCTGATCCCTTTAGCATTTGCCCTAAAGTTCTGAAGTCTTTTTTAATAGATTGTGAGCCTCTCATTGTTACATCGTCACTGCCCACCTGAAAGACCAGCAGTGGGTAGTAGTCTGAAGGACTCACGAGGTTGGGAATTCTGTCTACAACGTCTTTAACTTGGGCACCAGGAAGGCAGCTGACCGCTCTATGAAATTGGTCTGGTCTGCATATTGGGCCTTCTGTTCCCCTCAGTAGGGAGTCTCCTATGACGATGACCCTGCGAGGTTTCTTTTCTGGGTAAGTTTTGACAGCTGGCCTGAGGCAACCTGTCATTGGTGCAGCTTCTGACCTTCTTGAGTCCTCAGCCTCACCAATGACCTGTTCCTCCTGCAGAGCCTCATACCTGTTCTGTAACTGCACTGGAGGCAGTGTGCTGCTCACAGGAGCAGACTTCCTGTGTTTGCACTTCTTTTTTTTTTACTAGCAGGACAGAATGTCTTCCTGACAGCTAGTCTCCAGAGCTGGCAGAAGGCGCCCGGGAGCAGCATAGTTTTCCTCTGTTCCATAATGGGGCAGTTGGTGATCTGCTCAGCCTCTTGGATCCCCACAAATCCATGGGACCAGATGGGATCCATCCTAGGGTACTGAGAGAGCTGTCAGAGAAGCTGGCCAAGCCACTCTCCATCATTTTTCAGCAGTCCTGGCTCACTGGAGATGTCCTAGAGGACTGGAAGCTGGCGAACGTGATGCCCATCCGCAAGAAGGGCCGGTTGGATAAGCCAAGGAACTATAAGCCTGTCAGCCTGACCTCAGTGACAGGCAAGATTATGGAAGAGGTCATCTTGGGTGCAATCACACAGCACTTAGAGGATGGCCAAGGGATCAGGCCTAGCCAGCATGGATTTAGGAAGGGCAGGTCCTGCCTGACCAACCTGATCTCCTTCTATGATCAGGTGACCCGCCTCGTGGATGTGGGGATGCCTTATTGCTCTCTACAACTACTTGGAGGGAGGCTGTAGACAGGCAGAGGTTGGTCTCTTCTCCCAGGCAGCCATCACCAGAACAAGACGACACAGTCTCAGGCTGCACCAGGGGAGGTTTAGGCTGGAAGTTCCACACAAAGAGAGTGATTGCCCATTGGAATGGTCTGCCCGGGGAGGTGGTGGAGTCACCATCACTGGAGATGTTCAGGAGGACACTTTATAGGGTGCTTGGTTGCATGGTTTAATTGATTAGGTGGGTTGGATTAGTTGATAGGTTGGACACAATGATCTTGAAGGTCTATTCCAACCTGGTCTATTCTATTCTATTCTATTCTATTCTATTCTATTCTATTCTATTCTATTCCACAGTTATAAATTTGTGATGCTCTATGTAAACGGATATAATTTAGAAAAGTACACTGATGACATGCAGGAAAAAATATCTATGATGAACCTGATATTTCCTACTCCACAAGAACAGACTCTAAACCATGATGCTTTCATATTTTAAAGATGAATGTCAGCCTTATTTAAGCATAAACAGTCTCAATAGCTGTTAGGGCTCGGTCCAGCCAACATGGATTTAGGAGGGGCAGGTTCTGCCTCTCCAACCTGATCTCCATCTATGATCAAGTGACCCGTCAGGTGCACGTGGGGAGGCCTGTGGATGTGGTCTACCTGGACTTCAGTAAGGCCTTTGACACCATCCACCACAGAAAACTCCTGGCCAAGCTATCAGCTCGAGGCTTGGACCGCAACACTCTGTGCTGGGTTAGGAAGTGGCTAGAGGGTTGAGCCCAGAGAGTGGTGGTGAATGGTGCCACATCCAGCTGGCAGCCAGTCACCAGTGGTGTGCCCCAGGGATCCATGTTGGGCCCCATCCTGGTCAATATCTTCACTGATGATCTGGATGAGGGGTTTGAGTCAGTCATCAGCAAATTTGCAGATGACATCAAGTTAGGAGCAGATGTTAGTCAGTTAGAGGGTGGAAGGGCTCTGCAGAGGGACCTCGACCAACTGGACAGATGGGCGGAGTCCAATGGAATGGCATTTAACAAGTCCAAGTGCTGGGTGCTGCACTTTGGCCACAGCAACCCCACGCAGAGCTACAGGCTGAGGTCAGAGTAGCTGGAGAGCTCCCGAATGGAGAGGGACCTGGGGGTACTGATTAACAGCTGCCTAAATATGAGCCAGCAGTGTGCCCAGGCGGCCAGGAGGGCCAACAGCATCCTGGCCTGCATTAGGAATAGTGTGGCCAGCAGGAGCAGGGAGGTCATTGTGCCCCTGTACTCTGCATTGGTTAGGCCACACCTTGAGTACTGTGTCCAGTTCTGGGCCCCTCAGTTTAAGAAAGACATCGAGACATTTGAACGTGTCCAGAGAAGGGCAACAAGGCTGGTGAGAGGACTTGAACACAAGCCCTATGAGGAGAGGCTGAGGGAGCTGGGATTGTTTAGCCTGGAGAAGAGGAGGCTCAAGGGTGACCTCATTGCCCTCTACAACTACCTGAAGGGTGGTTGTAGCCAGGAAGGGGTTGGTCTCTTCTCTCTAGTAGCCAGCACCAGAACAAGGGGACAGAGTCTCAAGCTGCAACAGGGGAAGTTTAGGCTCGAGGTAAGGAGGAAGTTCTTCACCGAGCGAGTCGTTCGTCATTGGAATGTGCTGCCCAGGGAGATGTTGGAATCACCATCCCTGGAGGTGTTCAAGAGGAGATTGGACGTGGCACTTGGTGCCATGGTCTAGTCATGGGTCTGTGGTGACAAGTTGGACTCGATGATCCTCGAGGTCTCTTCCAACCTTGGCAATACTCTGATACTGTGAAATTTTACTTTTAGAAAACAAAGGCTCTGATGTAATCAACAATGTTTCATGTTCTTGAGGGTCTCTTCCAACCTGGTTTATTCTATGATATTCCATGATATTCTATGTACAATGATTTTTCTCAAGAAAATTATTAATTCTGAAGATATAAACGCATATTCTTATTACTATTTAGTGATATTTCATTAAAATAATTCAGAGAAAAAGAAGGCCTGTATTCACTGAATAATTCATGTATTCTGTCTAGATATAAGGAAAGCAAAAAGGTGAATGAAAGGTTCGTAAAACTGAGCTGTGCATGGCTTTTTGGTAACCAAATGTGATCCAAGTTACAAGCTCTTCAGGAGAGACAGGTGAGGAAGAAGGGGTGGAGGGGTGGCGCTTTACATCAGGAAGGCACTAGATGCCATTGAGATGGAGATTAGGGATGATCGGGTTGAATACTTGTGGATAAGAATTAGAGGGAAGACTAGCAGGGCAGACACCCTGGTTGGAGTCTGTTATAGACCACCCAACCAGGAGGAAGATGTTGACAAAGCATTCTATAGGCAGCTTAGGGCTGTCTCAAGATCTCCGGACCTTGTTCTCATGGGCGACTTCAACCTGCCTGACATCTGCTGGGATCTCAACACAGCAGAGAGGAGACCGTCTAGAAGATTCTTAGAATGCATGGAGGACAGCTTCTTATCCCGGGTGCTGCGAGAGCCTACCAGGGGCAAGGCTATGCTTGACCTCCTCTTCACCAATAGAGAAGGACTGGTGGGCGATGCGGTGGTTGGAGGATGTTTGGGGTCCAGTGACCACGAGATAATTGAATTCTCGGTTTTTGGTCAAGCCAAGAGGGGTAGCAAGAAGACCTCCACTCTGGACTTCCGGCGGGCAGACTTCGGGTTACTCAAGGAACTAATTCAGAGGGTTCCTTGGGATAAAGCCCTTAAAAACAAAGGGGTCCAGGAGAGCTGGACCTACTTCAAGGAAGAATTGTTGAAGGCTCAGGGACAGGCTGTGCCAATGTGCCGGAAGATGAGCCGCCGGGGCAGACGGCCAGCCTGGAAGGGCAATGAACTTTTAATGGAACTGAGGGAAAAAAAGAGGGTGTATCATCTTTGGAAGAAAGGTGAGGCAACCCACAGAATGTTTAAGGATATTGCTAGATGTTGTAGGAAGAAAATTAGGGAGGCAAAAGCACACTTGGAGCTTAAACTGGCCTCTACTGTGAAGGACAACAAAAAGTCCTTCTATAAATACATTAATAGTAAGCGGAAGGGAGAGGACAACCTCCACTCCTTGGTGGATATGGAGGGGAACATTGTAACAAAGGATGAGGAAAAGGCAGAGATACTTAACAGCTTCTTTGCCTCAATTTTTACTAGAAGGACAGAACGTCTTCCTGACAGCTGGCCTGCAGAGCTGGCAGAAGGAGCCAGGGAGCTGCACAGTTTCCCTATGTTCCATGAGGAGGTGGTTGGAACTCTCCTTAGCAGCTTGGATCCCCACAAGTCCATGGGACCAGATGGGATTCATCCTAGGGTGCTGTGGTGGGTGAAAGGGTAAGGCCGAGAAGCCTCTTCCCTTCCCCCTTGTAAGGTAAAAGGGAAAAAAAAATTGAAGGGAAAGGAAAAAAAAACTTCACCAGCTGAATTAGCAAAGCAGTGGAGCTATATTTACAAAGCAGTGTAGGGTTTTGCAGGGGAATATTTACAAATTTACAATATCTACAATATATACAAAGATATACAACAGAGTAACACAGAAATGAGAGTAACCCCCCTCGGCCGAGGGGTTTCCCCACCTCCGCTCTCCCCTCTCTTCCCCCCTTTCCCCAGAATAGTTCGGAAAAGAGGGAGAAAGAGAAGAGAAAGAAGTTAAAAGCAGTTTGTGTTAATTGAAAGCAGTTAATATAGACCTGGTTATCTTATCCTCAAGGCCGAGGCCTTGGCAGAAAGCCCAGCACAGAGAAGAGTTCCTGCACCCTGGAGAAGCGGAAGCAAGAGTGACAGAGAAGTGCTGGGAATGCGCACTTCACTCTCAGGCCAGATAGTGCTTCCTCCCACTTGACCAATGAAAATTAGTTTAGACTATTCCTTCCGTTTACCAACTTCCATCCACCATATTCCCTTTCTTAAGGGGACAGCGTCAACCGGGCACAGGTGCTGAGAAATCTGGCAGATGAGCTGGCCAAGCCACCCTCCATCATTTACCAGCAGTCCTGGCTCACTGGCGAGGTCCCAGAGGACTGGAAGCTGGCCAACGTGGTGCCCATCCATAAGAAGGGCCGCTTGGATGAGCCAGGGAATTACAGGCCTGTCAGCCTGACCTCAGTGCCAGCAAGATCATGGAACAGGTCATCCTGATTGCAATCACACAGCACTTAGAGGATGGCCAAGGGATCAGGCTCAGCCAACATGGATTTAGGAATGGCAGGTCCTGCCTTACCAACCTGATCTCCTTCTATGATCAGGTGACCCGCATAGTGGATGTGGGGAGGCCTGTTGATGTAGTTTACCTGGACCTCAGCAAGGCCTTTGACACTGTCCCCCATAGCAAACTCCTGGCCAAGCTGTCAGCCTATGGCTTGGACGGGAGCACACTGCTGGATGGCTGGGCCCAGAGAGTGGTGGTGAATGGTGCCACATCCAGCTGGCGGCCAGTCACTAGTGGTGTGCCCCAAGGATCAGTGCTGGGCCCTGTGCTCTTTAACATCTTTATTGATAATCTGGATGAGGACATTGAGTCCATCATCAGTAAATTTGCTGACAACACCAAGCTGGGGGCAAGAGTTGATCTGCTGGAGGGTAGAGAGGCTCTGCAGAGAGACCTCGACCGACTGGACAGATAGGCAGAATCCAATAGTATGAGATTTAACATATCCAAGTGCTGGGTTCTGCACATTGGCTACAACAACCCCCTGCAGTGCTACAGGCTGGGGTCAGAGTGGCTGGAGAGCAGCCAGGCAGAGAGGGACCTGGGGGTACTGGTTGATGGTAGGATGAACATGAGCCTGCAGTGTGCCCAGGCAGCCAAGAGGGCCAATGGCATCCTGGCCTGCATCAGGAACAGTGTGGCCAGCAGGAGCAAGGAGGTCATTCTGCCCCTGTACACTGCACTGGTTAGGCCACACCTTGAGTACTGTGTCCAGTTCTGGGCCCCTCAGTTTAGAAAGGATGTTGACTTGCTGGAATGAGTCCAGAGAAGGGCAACAAAGTTGGTGAGGGGTTTGGAACACAAGCCCTATGAGGAGAGACTGAGGGAGCTGGGGTTGCTCAGCCTGGAGAAGAGGAGACTCAGGGGTGACCTTATCACTCTCTACAACTACCTGAAGGGAGGTTGTAGACAGGCTGATGATGGTCTCTTCTCCCAGGCACCCAGTACCAGAACAAGAAGACGCAGCCGCGGGCTGCACCAGGGGAGGTTCAGGTTGGATGTTAGGAAGAAGTTCTATACAGAAAGAATGATTGCACTATGGAATGGGCTGCCCAAGGAGGTGGTGGAGTCACCATCATTGAAGGCGTTCAGGAGGAGACTTGATGGGGTACTTGGTGCCATGGGTTAGCTGTTTGGGTGGGTTGGATTGGTTGATGGGTTGGACACGATGATCTTGAAGGTCTCTTCCAACCTGGTTTGGTTTATTCTAATAAAGGTTTATTCTAATAAAGTTTTCATGAATGATTCCAATCTATACCATGTAATATAAGATATAGACCAAAATGTCCAGTCTGTCAAACAATATATACTGGAACCTAAGAAAACTAAATCAAAATTCATGTGGACAGTTTCTGTTGAGTCACAGTAATTTTAATATGCGAATAAAATTAATTTGCTGACAAAATGTAGTTAATTTTATATTATATAACCCTTTACTAGTTTTGTCTTGTTTGTGTGCCTATTACTTCCACAGCATAGCCAGCACAGAATTCAAGATAAACATTCATTACCATAACAAGCTGCCAGGACCAACTGAGAACGTAATTAGTATCAGGCAATATTCACCCTGTACATTCAAAGAACAGCTTCCAGCTTTCTACCCCTTGGATTAAAGCAGATACTTCTTCCAAGAGAAATAAAGAACACAATTAGGAGTGTGGTTATAAGCCTCTATATAGAATCCACACCTGCTCCCTACTGCTGGAGTGTAAGAAACAGGAAAAGAGGTCTCCTTAAATCACTATGATGAGACAGAAATATGGCTACGCTTCTATATGTTGTTCTAATGATTTAATAAGCTTCTCCTCATCAGTCCGGCTTGTACAACGAGAAACAATACATTCAGTTATTGTTCCTGTCTTTCGTGGAGGCATTTAAAGACTGTAAAGACTGCAATGCAAAGAATCTGTCTTTGCTCAGCTGCACTGAATATTGAAATGGGTAGATGGTTATTTGGGCCCACTCTGGCCTCCTAGAAGCATAGCAGCCTTTTACTGACATATGCTTTAATGTACCTTGGCTGAAGCACATACGTGTCTGCACAAACACCTACTTGTTTACCTGCTTGGAGAGCATAAATTCCAGCTTCTAGACATTTTTCTTATATAGGTTAAGAATATTGATTAAGATTTAAATGGTTGTATTGAGAGGGAAAAGTAATGGTTTACCAGACTAGCAAGTATTGTCCTGGTATATGTATGTGGCAGTTTGTTAATTTGTTTTGTTTTGTTTTGTTTGTTTGTTTCTCTTTTTCCTTCCTGTTTGACACAAAGTCATTATTTCTGGCATAATTTCCTCTTAACTATTTCATTAATTTTCAAAATATTGACATGAAGATTAAGTGCTTTAAAGCAACAAATATATGTCTTTTTTTTGGCTCTTAATCTTGACAGAGATATGTACTTCCTCTATGATTTCTGCACCAATAGCCAGATTTCCTGCAATATGAATGACTGACTCCAGATAATTTTGTCAGTAGCAATCCAGCTCCTTTATTAGACTGTAGATATTATACCATAATTGTTCTGATAAATAATCAGATATTGCCTTTCCCAATTTGAGACTTCCCTGAATTCTTGAGTGGGTTCATTTTCACCATCTGTGCATCGTAGTAATTCTGATAAATTCCATAGTAATTCTGATAAATTTAAAATAATCTATTTTCTATATAACATTTACATATATACACAATACATAATATTTTAACTTTATATATATAGTATTTAATTTTGGGATGACAGAAAACTGTAACAGGCTGCACAGGGAAGTTGTAGAGTCTTCCTCTCTGGAGAAATTCAGAACTCACCTAGAAGCAATAATGTGCCAGCCGGCTTCGCTGAAGGGTTGGATTAGATGATCCCCAGAGGTTCCTTCCAACTCCTACCATTCCCTGGTTCTGTGATTCTCTCTGTGATTTTGTGAGTTACCAAGTACTCAGTGGAACTTTTCATCCTGTAAAATAATTATGAAGTTAAAATAAAGCACTCATTTTCTCATACTCTCCATAAAATCCTGCATTCCTGTTACAGGAGATACACCCTGAGTAATAGTTTAAAAAAAATAAAATGGCACAAAACTTTTCTAGAATGTTTTACAAAGATTGTTTTATTCTATTTTTCAGGGCCAATGCATAGCAGAGAAAATAATATGAAAAGTAAAAAAAAACCCTTGATTTGCCCCAAATACCAGCTTCCTAAAGACAAAGTTAGAACACAGTTCACAGTGAAGTACCCAAGAGTAGCAAAATTTTACAAATCTCTTCATGCTAGTAATTTGACAGAAGATGAATCTTCTATAAAGAAACCTTGCAGCTCCTCAAAATCAGGAAGAATATGGTACAACTAATGAAAATGCTGGCATCAGCACTGGGTTTGTAATGGGATTATAGGCAGGACACATCAAAACCATGTGCTAAAGCCATCTCTCCATACACCTTCCCTCCATACACCATAAGCTATTTGAACACTAGCTGGCAAGATACAGTGCTGAAGCCTGAAGAGGGGGGCTTCCTGTCTGCCCTCAGATTTGGTTCAAAGACCAAATCTAAGTATGAGCAGCAACAGCAGCTCATGAAGGTTTTAAAAATGCATTGACTGCATCCATACAGAGCTGTCAGTCCTAATGCTTCTGCTATAGCTGCTGCTGCTGAAACATGCAAGTTGACTTTATCTTTTCCCAGTCCCATGTGTAGCAAGCTGGAGAATTGATTCACTTTGCCTTCTCCTATCCTCATTCTCTTTCTTACATTTGCCTTTTAAAAATTATCTCT